>QXEO01000738.1:0-600000 GCA_007115705.1 Dactylis glomerata | reverse complement strand
GCCCCGATCCCGGACGACTGGGAGCAGGTGCCTGCAGGTGGCGGCGCCGCGCAGCAGCAGCGGCAGGTGCCTACAGGTGGCGGCGCAACGGCGCAGCAGCAGCGGCGGCAGCCACCTGCCTCGGCTGACCACGACGGCTCTGACGCCGCCGCATCGGACGACAGGATCTCGTGCGTGATCTGCATGGAGCAGTACGAGCAGGCCGGCGGCGAGCGGCGCAGCGTCCTGCCGGCGTGCGGCCACATGTTCCACAGCGCGTGCGTCTCGACGTGGCTGCGCACCAGCCGCACCTGCCCGCTCTGCAGGGCCACGATAGATGAGTCGGCGCCGCCGGCTTCCGCACGTGCACGTAGGGCAATGCCGGTGTAGATTGATATAGTTTTTTTACAAATTTTCTTTCTTCTAACATTGTTATGATCAGCCGTCTGTATATATAGTTATATAAACCAATATATCAAGTTCATCAGAATTATAATGTAAGAGTTGCTAGCTAGTACAGCGAGATATATGATGTAAGAGTTGCTAGAACACAGCAAGAGACCAAAAGGAGTGACAACCTAAAATCGGCGGTGGTATGTTAAGATTGGTGGAACACGGCGGGCATGTTCTGCTTAGGTTTACCTTCAAACTTCACTCATATCATATGCGCCAGAATGCCACAATGATGACCGTTCTGCGCTCTAGCCTTTCCTTGCGCCCTCGTCTTACGTCTATCGCAGATTAATGACCAGGGTCTAGGCTAACACGAAGATCGCCGGACAATGTTTGGGACGATGAAACTGCGTTCAGCTCTCATGCAGCTTGCAGGATGCTTTCCGTTAACAGCTGACTGGATCGGTTTGCCCTAGAGCTCATGTCCTGTCTGCCTTCCAAGATAAAGATTTCGGCACATCTTGTCTAATTGTCTTAGGTTTCCATCTCATTACCTGCGCCAAAAGCTCTTCATATGATCATCCAATGTGGCGCAACGTCACACACTCTGGCTTCTTAAGGAAAAGCACGCACTTTTACAGACAAAAAAAGGAAAAAAAACAAGCACTTTATTGATCCCAATGTTGTAGGAAGCTGACATGACGGCTGGAACTAAATAATAAAGAAAATCTAAAAAGATTGTATGCATCCTGGTTTGGGTTCCTATCTTGGTACACCGTTCTGAAAAGGAATAACTTCTCGCCTCTCTATCAGTTGAGACTCGAAGACACACATTTATATACTATCGGTTTTGCTAGTTCTCATACGCCTGAGATTTAACAAAATCTTAGTCATCTTGTTTTCCATTAGATTTTATACGTCAAGATTAGTGTGTGTCTTTGCGTCTGTGTCAGGCGAGGCTTCGCTTATCCACGCATGCATGCTGATCGCTGGTTTATGATGTGCTTTTGCTTTCTCATGGGCCTGCATGCCGTGACCGTGGTCATGTGGCCTTCTTTTTGTTTTTTGTTTTTTCTTTTACTTTTTGCAGTATGATTGTTGTTGGCTTTTGCAAAAAAAAAGCCACCAAGTATTATACTACACTGGATGTGCGAACTTTGAATGAGATTTAGTCAAGCTGGGTTGTAACTCAACTCATATTTTCTCGGTTGTAGACATGTCGCAATCGAGATATCCCGGGTTGCAACTAGGTCGCAACTGAGATATTTCGAGTTGCAACTAGGTCGCAACTGAGATATTTCGAGTTGCAACTAGGTCGCAACTGAGATTATCAGAGTTACAACTTGGTCGCAACTGAGATTTTCAGAGTTACAACTGGGTCGCAATTGAGATTTTTAGAGTTCCAACTGGGTCGCAACTGAGATTTTTAGAGTTGCAACTAGGTTACAACTGAGATTTTTTGAGTTGCAACTGGGGTTTTCTGAGTTGCAGTTGTGTTGCAACTAAGATTTTCCGAGTTATAACTGGGTCGCAACTGAGATATTTCGAGTTGCAACTAGGCCGCAACTGAGATTTTCACAGTTGCAACTAGGTCGCAACTGAGATTTTTAGGGTTGCAACTAGGTCGTAACTAAGATTTCTGAGTTGCAACTGGGTCATAACTGAGATTCTCCAAGTTGCAACTGGGTTGCAACTGAGGTTTTCCGAGTTGCAGCTGTGTTGCAACTAAGATTTTCCGAGTTGCAATTGGGTCGCAACTAAGATTTTTGAGTTATAACTGGGTCGCAACTGAAACTTTCCAAGTTACACTGATATTTTTTTAGGTATACATGGGCTGCAATTGATACTTCCTGTTAGCTTTAGCCCAAGTATCTTATCAATAGTTTGCGTTTCAAACAACATGTGTATCAATAGTTCGCGTCTTATCTTTACTGAACTTCATGAACTCCCAGCCTGCGTGCTGTAGTTTAGTTGTAAGTTTAAACTTTGTGGGTGGTCTAGCCAGGGTGGTTTGGCCGCCCAAGTTTGGTGGTGGTTTACTCGTTTCGTACTCTTTGTTTGGATGTTGTAAAACTTTGCTCTGTGTGGGGCTTTATTAATTTAAAGACGGGCGCAGGCGTGCCTATTATCTAAAAAAAACGCAAACATGCACGCAGCCGGCAAGCCAACTTGCTCGCAGTCAGCCCAAGTAAACAGTTGATACATGTTTCGCTTAGTAAAAGAAAAGGATGCTCGTACAAGTAACGTATGAAACAGAAACAACTCACAGCTCGCTGATCAAGCGTCGACTGAGATTTAATGAAATCTCAGTCGACTGAGATCTAGGTGCCCCCATATACTATTTATTGTTCAAAAGTAAGGCAAATCTAGGCAACAAAGCTGAACATGTCAAACCAAAAAGGAAACACAATGACCCAACGATGTATGCATCTAGGCTAACACAAACCACACGGTAAAATTCCGAAACAAATAAAGAGTGCATCACTCTTTGGACAAGCCTTCAAAAAGGGAACGTCGCACATCTGTTGATAACAACGAGTCTAACCGTAAATCGATCTCAAGATTTTATTTGACTTATCCCACGAAGTTGTAGAACTGGCGACTCTAATTTGCTTGATCCGTGTGTTCAAACTTTGTCCAATGTGCTCACGGGATTGGCCTTCCGATCTATGTGGGCGGAGCTCGGCGTCACTCGTTTGTTATCGATGTCGGGTGTCCCTAGGAGCTGGTAAGCTACATTTGTGTGTGTATGCTTATGGTTGGGTGGCCAAATCCCGTCTAGCTCGCTCATCTGTGATTGTACGATGATGGATTGGCAGCACCGGACAATGTTGGTGTGCTGGCGCGCTTTGAGTGTTGGGTCTCGAGTTACAGGGGTGAAAGCTCTTAGTCTTACTTTTAATTACTTATTGAACCTAGCAAATGTCGGTATGCACACCGCGATCGAAGGCATTGCTTGGACTTTGCTCACACTTTTTATGGGGTGAAAACTCAAGATCTGACCTATGTGGCTGGATTCAGCAATGCTGTGCGTCACATGGTGGTTGCCTTGTTGATTGTCTTTTATCTCTTCTTAATGTAATAAGTTGGTTATGTTTATCCAATGTCTTAACTAGCTAGCTCTTAGTATCATGTTGGTCCAGAGATATAATGGATATCGTGTTGATATGAAAATATTATCTTTATTTTCAAAAAAGTAGACAGTACACAATAACATGTACTACAATAATCATATTAGTAACATTTAGAGTAACAGGCTAATTAATCACTATGTCCTGCCTTGTCCTCCTGCTCTTCTCTGTTTCTGCACTCGAAGTAGTACTCCGTGACATTGGCGACGGAGATCATCTCCTCTGCAACGAGGAGCAAACACTTGACGGTGCCGCTTGCCGGCCAGCCAGCCATGGCGACGAGAGTGCAGAGCAACCAAAACGCTCTGCGGAGCATTGGCGACGTCCTGGAGTAAACGCCCCGCGCGTACTTGCCACGCATGAGCCGGCAAGCCCGCGCCACCGCGCCCTTGCCGCACAACCCAGGCTCCGCCACGGACGCCACGACGGCCACCGCGCAGACGGCTTGGAGGACTCCATTGACGACCACCAAAAAGAACATGTTTGTGAGGATGATTACGTACTTAGGTCCCCTAATGGGTATGATCAGCTGCACGACAGCCGCCGTGACCGCCGCCCTCAGGGCACATGCGCCGGCGACGGTCAGGGCGGGCCGCAGGACATTGCTCTGCACCTTGCACACGAAGGAGGACATGGTGTGATGCTCGCCGGAGCGCAGCGCCACTGCCGCGAAGGCGGTGATGATGTAGGCCAGTGATCCAAGGGAGACGCCCGCCAGCAGGTGCGCTAGCCGGAGCCACCACCGGTGGCCGTCGCCGTGTAATAGGTTCGCGGCCAGACCGGCGACGCCGGAGATGACCAAGCTGTCTGAGCTTAGGTTGGAGGCTTCGAGTTCCACATCTCCAGCGTCCGTTGCGGCAAGGCAGCTGAAGAGGTTGAAGTAGAACGCGGCGAAAAGGACGGCTGATAACGCGAAGAGCTGCAGAAGCAGGCCGCGCGTACGCTGCCGGAGGACGCCGGCGCGATCCAGGAAGGCGACGATTATCGGCCCTTCTTCGAAAGCTATGAGCACCATGCTCAGGACGATCTTATACCCGATCTTCATCTCGCTCTCAGGGTGGTATTCCTGCAACGCGCGGAGGTCAGTCGATCCAAACACTCCCGTCTCGGAGCTCTGCTTGTCGCGCTCGCCGGAACTGATCGATTTTGCTGCTCGTGTTGACCGATTCTAAATTATAGGTACCTACTACTGCTGTATATAGACAACCAGGGAAGGGAATCCTTAACAAACAAGGATTCGGCATATGTGCACAACAAGGAAAAACCTGCCATGCATAATTCTACCCGGACTCGTATGATCAGGCTCCTTGGGATCTAATCCGACACGTACTCGGTTAATTCCAATGATCGCCTACATAAACCTACTCAATATTTACTCATCGATAAAGTCCCAGCAAAAGTTAGATCGATTCCACGTACTACTTAAAACGTGCGTGCGCTCTTCGAGACAAGGGATCACTGCCGCCGCCGCCAGCGAAACCATCGGTCGTGCTCCTGCCCGTCTGCCATGGACGGCCATGAAGCGATGGTCTGGATTACAGAGATGGGTGAAATTTCCAGCGATGCCTGCTTGGTGCTCCGGGTCGCTTGCTTGCTCCTCGGCCTCATCAAACGCGTGATCCTCTACGCACTGGACCGCACCGGGCCGCCGGCGCCGCCTCTGTCCATTGATCCCGAGTTCACGGCGGCTCTGCGTCACAGCAGGATGCTGGCGACTCCTCGGCTGGAGGAGGATTCAGCGGACGACGAGGTTGATGACGATGACGATGACGAAGAGGAAGAGCATGTTAGGACACCTGCTGACCAAGGCCTCGCTCGTCGTTTAGAGGAGGACGGAAGGGAATCGTATGCGGGAAGTAACAACGAGGAGGCAGGGATTCAAACCACTTCTGGAAGGCCCACCAGGACTAGACGGCCCAATCTCAAGTACACTGGCCCAAATTGGGTCCAGTGATGCGACTACAGAAGGTGGAGAACACCAAAGAGTTATAATCCAGTTGGCGTTGTGGCTGAACTCTGAACCCCTTTTTCTGTCAGGTCTTTTATTGTACAATTTACTAGTTCTGTGGAGTAGTCATGTTGATTTGAGGGGCAATTAGGCTAGCCATAGTGGATAGTATCATATATTAGTATATCATGCATATGATACTACCTCTATAGCGGATGATATCATGTAGTAGTATTATGTTGTTATTATATTTATTGATTTTTAGAATTTCAATGCATACATGTGTATAAGATCTATTTGACATTAATCTTTGTCGTAGTATGCACTATGATACGATATCCACCTATGATACTCTAATCTTCTCTTTCCTCTTTAATTATCTGACATGTCAGTACTTTTGTGGACCTAGATAATGTCGGGGGGGGGGGGGGGGTGACCCCCGATAGGGTCAAGAGACTAGAAAGATACAAGGTTTATGGTTGACTTTATACCGGTTGACCAAGGAAGGGCCTGGCCGGAATATAGGAGCATCGGCCAGGCCGGCATATATGTATATCCCGGCTAATGTCTGGATATGCCGGATTAACCGGAATACTAACTGGGGAGTGCCGGCATATACTTAGATATGCCGGCCTATCTATTCTGTGTGTTGTGCAGGAGCAGGGGAGGCCGGATTACCCGACCTTCATAGGTCGTTGGTCCGGCATATAGGTCCAGGATATGGCCAGCGGTCACATCCGGGATACATAAGTCAACCAAGGTGTCACATCGCTACAATCAAGGAAGAAAACATCCAAGCATGGTAGCAGAGTATGATGGCAGGGTGCACAGTGGAGGTTACCTACCCTCACTGTGCACAAGTACAAGCTTACCTCAGAGTGGTAAGGTCACAGTCCTGGAAGTACAAGGTACAGCAAGGGTGAGTCCCATCGAGAGCAATCAGGGAGAAAGTCATGGGCGTCTGCCCTCGACAGCAAGTCCTATTTGGAGTGTAGTTGGTGTCTCCTGGTCTCCTATGACCGTTGTAACCCTGGCCACCACTATATAAGGTGGCACAGGGAGTCCTAGCAAAGGGTTGGTTGGTTGATTGGTCACTCTGTGTTCCTACACTTAGCAGGCCATCTTCCTCCTCTAGCAGGGAGCTTGGAAGCGCCACTGTTGTATACTCCATCGATCCAAATATATAACCAGTAGAGCAGGAGTAGGGGTGTTATCTCCTTACGAGAGCCCCGAACCTGGGTAGATCAGTGTTCCTTTCTGTCGTGCTTTTTAGCTCGTTCCCCTCTCCCGAATCCTCTAGCATCTAGTTCGGCCCCCATTTAAGCCATCATATGGCATATGTTGTTTCACCACGGCGACATTTGGCGCCCACCGTGGGGCAGATCGATATGCTGGGCGGAGTGTTTATTCAGACGGGGTCTGTGATAGCAGCTTCAGGAGTGCGCGTGGTCTCTGGCCTCGTCCAGAGGCTAGGCTCGCTCAGCTTCGTCAGCGACAACGCCGGATGTCTCGGCGGCCGGCCGTTCCCCAGGGATGGCCGGATCATGTCTTTCGGTTCCCACGAGGTGTACGTGGGGACTGAGAGAGTTTGCAGGGAAAAGGTGCTGGTGGCGGCGGATCCTCCGTCGCATCGGCTGGCTCATGCTGGGCGTAGCGCTCGCTCAGTAGAGTCGGCCGAGGTAATGATGGCCGGCACATCAGTGCCGCCGGCAGATGGTGCCGGCAAGGCCGCAGCAGCAGCAGCAGCAGGAGATACTCCCCCGGAGCCACCGAAGGCCAAGAGGTCGGCACGTCCTCCGTTGGAGCGTGTCGAGAACCTGGCCGGCACTTCCGCTGTGCCGGCAAAGGGTCATGTGCTCATTCCCGTCATCGAGCGGCTTCTCGAGCCGGTGCGATCCGGCGATGATCCGGAGCAGACAAGGGAGGGCCTGGAAGGATCTCGTCAGGCCCTCGTCGACGAGGCCCTGGCCATGCATCAGGAGCGCGAACGGTTTAACCGGCAACTCCGTGAGTATGAGGCTGCCCATGGTTTTACTCCTGTGGTAACCCGGCCTAGCCGGATAGATGAGGTTAGAACTAGAGGTAGAGATCTTAATACTGAGCTAGGAAAAGATACTAGATCTAAGAGTCATACTGCAACTAGTACTGTGCCTAAAGTAATTTATAGCTCGCCAGTAAAGAACCTTAGAGCAGCAGCAGAGGTAGCTAAGGACTTATCTAATTTGTCCGGCGAAGCACTGCATGAGCAGCAAGCCCGGCTTAACCATCTTTTGTCTGAAGCTACTAAGCAGCAGGAGGCCTTCAAGAAGGCAAACCCAGGTGCCCGGGCATCCCAGTACATTGCGTCGGTAGGAGGTGCCGGCGCAAGATCGAGGGGCGAGGCTTCGTCCCCACATCCAAGTGCCCGGCGTGCCGGAAGTGTGACCTCTGGCCGCCGGGACAAGCAGATCCAAGTGTATGATCCGGCAATTGCCGGAAAGCAGGCGGTAGCTCAGAAGAGTGCCGGCCAAGCTGACAAGTATGTCGGCCGCAAGAGTGCTGGCCAGAATGTGCCGGCCGGACAAGGAGCATCTTCGGCCGGAGGTGGCCGGAGTAACAGTGCAGCCCGGCGTCAGCAGCAGGGCGCCGGAGGTGCAGCGCAGCAGCAAGGTGCAGGTCATCCGGGACATCGCGAGGATGATGGGAATTCCGCCCTTGTCAGGGCGGGATATCAGCAGCAGCATCAGCAAGGCCGGCAAAGTGAGCAGTATCAGCCGGAGCAGCAGCAGGAAAAAGTGATCGCGGGCCCAATTGCATCCCGGCTGGGACCTCGGTCCTTGGCAGCAAGTGATGCGCGCTTCAAGCTGGACAGGATTCACCAATCGGAGTTGGTGGAGAGACAAGGAGCTCCAGGTCCTATGTGCTTTGGACCCCGGATTATGGGTGAGCCCGTACCTTACTACTTCCAGCTCGCGCGTGGCGCGAGGACATACAACGGCAGTACAAAGCCGGAAGATTGGTTGGAGGATTACTCCACCGCAGTGAACATTGCCGGAGGAAACCTCAGATGGGCGGTACGATATGTACCGCAAATGCTTGAAGGACCAGCCAGGATATGGCTGAATAATCTGCTGGCCGGAAGTATCAATGGCTGGGTTGATTTCGAAGAGCAGTTTGTATCAAACTTCACCAGTACATATAAGAGGCCGAATCGTCCTCAGCAGCTGGCTAACTGCCGGCAGGGAGTGAATGAGACCGACCGTGACTACCTGACCAGGTGGTGCACATTGCGCAATTCCTGCGAAGGAGTTGTGGAGCAGCAAGCCATCATGTGGTTCGCTCATGGGTGCCGGCACGGCACCATGTTGTGGCAAAAGCTTCAGAGGGAAATGCCGGCCACGTTGGCCGAGACAATCAAGATTGCCGATAGTTATGCTCTGGGAGATCCCATGCAGCCCACCCTTGATTCACAAGAACAGGGGCAGACTCAGGGGAACACCATCAGCGCCGGGAGACCAGGGCAATACTATCGCACTCATAACCGGAACAAGAGAAGAGATGAAAGGCCGGATTACCGGTATGGGGCAGCACAAGTAGCAGCGGTGGAGGAAGAGCAAGAGGGCGCCGGCAGTAGCCAGCGTCCGAGATATGAGGGCTATCAGCAGCCTCAGCAGCAACAACCGCAGCAGCAAGCACAGCCCTTCCAGAAGAAGAATGTCTGGATCAACAAGAATGCCGGCGGAGCCGCCGGACAGAAGAAGCAGTGGCCGAAGTATACAGTGGGTCTGGCCATGGACAAACCTTGTGTGTTTCACACGTTCCAGCCGGGTAAGCCGGCAAACCATTTGACAAGAAACTGTTCATGGCTGGACGACATATTAGCAGGTCGTGCAGGTCCCTGGGGACCGGCTAGACCATCTGTCCCGGCAGCTCCATCGCCGTTGACAGGTGCCAATACAATTGCAGTCCCGCCCAGGCCGGTTAATCCCGGGAGTCAGAGCAATGCCGGAAATGCCGGCGTAAATCAAGTAGACCAGAGCTATAATCCGGAATATAATGCCGAAGGCCCAGGAGCGGGCCGGAATGAGTACAAGGAGCATGATCAGAGCTACGTGGTCTTTGAGACCGAAAGAACAGACAAGCAGAGCTTGTACCGGCGGTGTCTGGAGGTAAATGCCGTTATGTCGGCAGTACCAAAGCTAATGTACTAGTCTGACCAGGCCATTGGCTGGGACAGGGCAGATCATCCCAGGATCATGCCAAACCCCGGCGGGTATGCTCTGGTGATGGATCCGACATTCGTCGGGCCGGCTAATAACGTGAGGTTCAGCAAGGTCCTCATTGACAATGGTAGCAGCATCAACATCATGTACCAAGATACGATGCAGAAGCTGGGCATCAAGGAAAATATGTTGGAGCCAAGCAAGACCACGTTCCACGGCATTGTGCCGGGACTTTCGTGTGCGCCAATGGGCAAGATCCGGATGGATGTCATGTTTGGCAGCCGGGATAACTGCAGGGTGGAAAATCTCATGTTCGAGGTGGTTGATCTGGAAAGCCCCTACCATGCTTTGCTGGGTAGGCCGGCACTGGCAAAGTTCATGGCCTCTACGCATGTTGTGTATCTGAAGATGAAAATGCCGGGGCCCAAGGGAGTGATCACCATCATTGGTGATTACAAGCGCTCGATGGCATGTGCAACAGCCGGATCTAATCTGGCCGAGACTCTGATCATTGCAGAGGAAAAGAAGAGGCTCAAGCGAGCAGTGGAGATTGCTGAAACGGTCGTGGCCGGCAAATCTATGCCGGGCATGGCAAATCCCGGTGGCAGTGCTACTTTTCAAGCAGGCAAGGAGGTCAAAAAGGTGCCTCTGGATGAAGTTTTCCCGGAGCGCCATGCCCTCGTCGGGGCAAGTCTGGATCCCAAATAGGAAAGCGAGCTCATCAGCTTCCTTCGTGAGAATCGGGATATCTTTGCATGGTCTACTTCAGACTTGCAAGGTGTGCCGAGGGAGCTGGCTGAGCACGCATTGCATGTGAGACCGGATGCTAAGCCGGTGAAGCAGCCGCTCCGGCGGAATGCCGGCGATAGAAGGAAAGCCATATGGGAGGAAGTGGCCAGGCTCTTAGCCTCCGGCTTTATCAAGGAAGTACTGCATCCGGATTGGGTGTCTAATCCGGTTTTAGTGGAAAAGAAGAAGGATGAACCCGCCATAGTGAAAGTATGGCGGATGTGTGTTGATTACACCAACTTGAATAGGGCATGTCCTAAAGATCCATTCCCGCTCCCTCGAATCGATCAAGTGATTGATTCCACAGCTGGATGTGAACTATTATCATTTGTAGATGCCTATTCTGGTTTCCACCAGATCCCTTTGTATGAGCCGGATCAAATAAAGACATCCTTTATTACCCCGTACGGGGCTTATTGCTATCTCACTATGCCGTTCGGTTTAAGAAATGCCGGAGCAACTTACCAGAGGTGCATGCAAAAGTGTTTGCATGACCAAATAGATAAAAATGTGCAGGTATATGTCGACGATGTCATCATAAAAACCAAGGAGAGCAAGACTCTCGTAAATGATCTCCGGGAAACCTTTGCAAACTTAAGGAGATTCCGGATGAAGTTAAATCCGGCAAAGTGTACCTTCGGTGTGCCGGCGGGCAAGTTGCTCGGCTTCCTTGTTTCCAGCCGGGGTATTGAGGTAAATCCCGGCAAGATTCGTGCTATAGAAAGAATGAAGCCGCCGACAGATTTGAAGGAAGTACAGAAGTTCGCAGGGTGCCTCGCATCCCTGAGCCGTTTCATAAGCCGGCTGGGCGAGAAAGCTTTGCCGTTATATCAGTTAATGAAGAAGTCCGACACATTTGTCTGGACAGTACAAGCAGATGCTGCTTTCAAGGAATTGAAACAGATGTTGTCAACAGCGCCGGTACTAGCATCTCCAATGCCCCGGGAGCCGATGTTGCTCTATATAGCGGCAACCAACAGGGTTGTCAGTGCAGTGGTAGTAGTGGAGCGAGAGGAGAGAGGCAAAACCGTGCAGCGGCCGGTATATTATCTGAGTGAAGTCCTCTCCACCTCAAAGCAAAACTACCCACACTATCAGAAGATGACTTATGGTGTCTATATGGCGGCCAAGAAGCTCAAGCATTACTTCCAAGAGCATCCAATCCGGGTAGTGGCCGAGGCCCCTATCTCGGAGATCATTAGTAACAAAGATGCCAGTGGCAGAATTGCCAAGTGGGCAATAGAGCTTTCACCATATACACCTCAGTATGACAAGAGAGATACAATCAAGTCCCAGGTGTTGGCTGATTTCTTTATTGACTGGGCCGAGATACAGTATGAGCCACCATTGCCAAATGCAAATTATTGGAGGATGCATTTCGATGGGTCCAAGACAATCCATGGCCTGGGTGCCGGCATAGTTCTCAGTTCACCAAAGAATGACCAATTGAGATATGTCCTGCAGATTCATTTTGCAGCATCAAATAATATGGCGGAATATGAGGCACTTGTGCATGGCCTGAAGGTGTCTAAGGACATAGGAATTCGCCGGATTATGTGTTTCGGTGATTCTGACTTAGTGATTCAGCAGTGTTCCGGAATATGGGATGCGCATGATGCTAACATGGGATCCTACCGTTTCCTGGTGCAGCAGTTAAGTGGTTACTTTGAAGGTTGTGAGTTCCGGCATGTTCTCCGGGCTCAGAACGATGCAGCCGATACATTGTCCAAGCTGGGGTCTTCCAGAGATTCAATCCCGCCCGGCATTTCTTTGGAGCATCTGAGGAAGCCGTCAATCAAGCCCTCGCCGGAGTCATCTTCCATTTATGTCCCGCCAGGTCCGGAGGATGCGGTTCCAATGGAGGTAGATGCCGGAGCCAGATCAGATAACCCGGGGACTGTTACCTCAGTCCTGGGGACTGGTCCGACATATGCGGTGAGTGCAGTATTCCGGAGCAGAGCTAAGGGCAAGGGTAAAATTTACCAAGAGGTTGTGCCGGTATACCCGGGGACTGCTCCGGCATACTCGGGGACTGATCCCACAGTCCCGGGGACTTCGCAGCCCATGGAGATCGATTATGTCTCGGTCGAAATGATGGAGATAGATCAGGCAGTATTCACTGTCAGGGAAGTGCCCTCATGGGCACGACCAATCATGAATTTCCTGGTAGATGGCCAAGTGCCGGTGGATGAATATGAAGCCCGCCGGGTTACAAGGAGATCCAAAGGTTATACCATCATAAACAAGGAAATGTACAAAAGAAGTGTCACCGGAGTATTGCAGAGATGTGTCGAATCTGCGGAAGGCCTGGAGATGCTCCGGGAAATTCATCAGGGTGAGTGTGGCCACCACGCTTCGTCCAGAGCATTGGTGGCAAAGGTATTCCGGCATGGGTTTTACTGGCCGACGGCACTGCAAGAAGCAGAAAACTTGGTCCGTAAATGCAATGGATGCCAGAGATATGCCCACTAGATTCATCAGCCGGCATCTGCCTTGAAGACTATCCCGATAACCTGGCCCTTTGCTGTTTGGGGCCTGGATATGGTCGGGGCTTTTAAGCCGGCCAGAGGAAAGATGACCCATATCCTGGTCATGGTGGACAAGTTCACCAAGTGGATTGAAGTGAAGCCCATAAGCAAATGTGATGGTCACACAGCAGTGAAATTCTTAAAAGATATAATCTTGAGGTATGGTGTCCCTCATGGCATCATCACTGACAATGGGTCGAACTTTGCCCAAGGGCCATTTGCCAGATTTTGTGAGGAAGTGGGAATCCGGCTGGACATTGCGTCGGTTGCTCACCCTTGTACCAATGGCCAAGTAGAGAGGTCAAATGGGCTGGTATTATCCGGCATAAAACCCCGGTTGATAGAGCCACTAGAGAAAACGCCGGGATGTTGGCTAGATGAATTGGCGGCAGTGCTTTGGAGTTTAAGGACAACTCCGAATAGGTCAACAGGCTACACACCATTTTTCCTGGTGTATGGAGCAGAAGCTATGCTTCCAACAGATGTAATACATGATGCACCAAGAGTAGTGCTATATACTGAGGAAGAGGCTAAAGAAGCCAGGGAAAACGATGTTGATCTGCTAGAGGAAGCAAGAGAAATAACTCTGTCGAGAACAGCAGTATATCAGCAGAACCTCAGACGCTATCATGCGCAGAAGGTAAATCCAAGGAGATTCCAAGAGGGAGATCTAGTACTCCGGCTAAGGCAAGGAACAGAAGGCCGGCATAAGTTAACTCCTCCATGGGAGGGGCCATTCATTGTGAGCAGAGCTCTGCACAATGATGCCTATTATCTTATAGATGCGCAGGCCCCCAAGAAGGACAAGGCGGACAGGTCCGGAGAAGAAACCAAGAGGCCATGGAACATAGCTCTACTCCGCCCCTTTTACTCCTGAGCAGCACAATGTATGTATTTCCATATTTTGCTTTTGTGTGCCGGCGCTTTATGCCGGCACAAGTCTGATGAATGAAATGTCGGCATCCCGAAGAGAGCGGGCTCTGCCTCCGAGATATATCGTTGTTCATTTTTCAGTTCTTGTTTATATGCCGGCTGGCTTGTTTTGAATGCTTTCTATGTCGGCCTAGTAGTGTGTCGGCACCAAAGGCCGCTCTTCGACTCAGCTGCTGTCCGAAACCCGGCTTCATGGCTAGCAAGAGTAGATGCCGGAGATTGTCTACACATGGAAAACGGCTAGGGAAGTGTAAAGCAAGTGAACCGGCACTATGTTATTGCTAAGAATAAAACTTGAAATGTCGGATGATTTGAAGTCTAAGTTTCAAAGTTTAAGTACTGTATGTTTAATGAAGCAACCTTGAGACTCATACGTCGAAAGCCAAATAAGGTAGACAAGTAGCCAAGGTTGTGAAGTTGAGGAAACAGGAAAACAAACTCGGTGACTTAGCCAAAAGATGATCCGGCATTGATAACAAGCAAACCAAGATAAAACTTGTTCAGGTAGCAAACCAAAGGAAATTAAACGTATATCTTACAATTGCACCCGGCATTCCGGGGATCTGATAAGGCTCAAAGTTTTTGTGCTGCAAAGTCAAAGAGCAGGGGCAAAAGCAGAGCCGCCGGCTGGTGGAGCTGTAGCAGTAGAGGTGTCGGCTTCAGGAGTGCCGGACCCAGTAGATGGAATGGAGTCGGTGTCGGCCTCTTCGGCTTCCTCTTCATCTTGGCTGGAGTCGGAGCCCTCAGCAGCGGCAGATGCCCCGGCGTCGTCCTTCTTCTCCGGCTCGCGGATGTCCCGGACGAAGGCGTCGGTGTCGGCATAGTCCACATAGCTGTGGGCCAACTCCCGCCGACGCCGGATGTGTTCCGGATCCGTGGTCCAGATGGATCCTTCGCGCACAGTGCGCAAAGTCTCCAAGTCGGCTTTTTCATACCAGGACAAGAAGTAGCTGAGAGCTTCGTCAGCTCCAACCCTCGCGCTGGAATCTCGCCATTCCCGGAGGCGAACCTTGGCGAGCTGCAGGTCATTTCCGAGGTCGACAGGATCAGTGGGCGTCCTTTGTCCCGGCCAGAGGGCAGAGAATGCCTCCTGGGCGCCATAGAAGAGTTCTTCGGTGTAGAGCGTCATGGCGTTCTTCCGGAATTGCAGAGCCAGCTGCTGCTCCGACATGTCCCAGTTGGCCGAGTCAACCGGAACACCCCGGCTTTCTCGATCCAACTGCAGAGTCCTCTCAACGTCTTCGACGGAAGCGGGGAACATGTCTGAGAAAAATAGATGATGTTAGCACAAGGAGAGTATGTCGGCATAGAGGGTATGCCGGAAGAGAACATGATATGTCGGGCAGGATAAGGAAAAAGGATTTGAAGCTTACTGGCGAGGTCAGCATTGAGCTGTGCGACTGTGACTTCCCATTTTGTCGCTTGCTCCTTTAAGCTAGCCAGTTCGGCATGGGCAGTGGAGGCATCAGTCTCGGAAGCAACGAGCAGGTCCTGGGTCTTCTTCAGTTGGCCCTCCCTCTGCTCCTTCTCCTCCAGAAGCTCGGCAATCCGGCCCTTCAACTGCTCTGCCTCGGCCTTATGAGCGGCATCCCGGTCGTCCAGTTGCTTGGCCACATCCACAGAGGGCATACAGTCCTGGTGGCGTGCTTCCAGTCCAGCCTTCTCATCTGCAAAAATTTGAAGTCAAAATAATGTGAAGATAGAAAACAATGGCAAGAGTCAAAGGATTTGAAGTACAACGGAAGAGATAAAAGATCAGCAGGATCCGGCATACCTGTCAGCTCCTTCACCCTCTTAAGAAGCTCGGCGACTTGTTCTTCAGTGCCAGCTGAAGAATGTCGGCACAAGGTTATGTGTCGGCAGGAATAGTATTGCAAAGTAAAAAGAGGAAAGGTGTCCGGCATATAGCGGTATGTCGGCGAAGTTTACCTCTCTGGGACAGCTCCAGCCGAAGCTTGCTATGCTCGTCGGATAACTTCCGATGCTCGCACACCAGGTCATGATACATGTCGGCCCGTGTGTTGTTCATGCGCTGCAAAAGTGTTGGGATTTGAAATATCAGGAGAGAAACTTGGCATATCAGTTAAAGTTGAAGATTCTATCAGGTGATCACTCTTTGGAAGACCCGGCACAGGTGCTGCGCACCTATCCCGGCCCTCGGTGACTAGGATTTGAAGCTCGGATTGAGCTTATATCTCGGTCAAGAGGATTTGAAAAAAATAATTAAAAAGTGAAATAGGGAAAGACCCAGCACAGGTGCTGCGCACCTATCCCGGCTCTCGGTGACTAGGATTTGAAGCTCGGATCGAGATCATATGTCGGCAGTTAATTCGAAAACAGCTAACTACAAGAGTATTGGAAAATCCCGGATGTCCGTATCCCGGACAGCCGACATTTTCGGGGACTGGGGATATGTGTATAGGTAGAGAAGACTTACGTTGGTGGCATCGGCCAGTTGGTGAAGTCTCTGCTGGAGGCTGAGGAGCTCGCAGGCAATTGGAAGGGGCTTCGCGGCCAGGATGTCTGAGGGATTGCCAGTGGCCGAGGCTTCGGCCATCTTCTTGCTCCTGGAGTCCGCTGTGTCCATGTTGCCGGCGTCATTCCACCTGACACAGTGCTCCTTGAGAGACCCAAGGCTCTGATCACTTTTCGTCACCAGGGGGACGATGCCCTCAAGTTCTGGCATGTCGAAGAAGTTGCGCCGGTAGCCAGGCCGGGTTGCTGCCCTGCCAAGATGCAGGGCCAGGGCAGAGCTGGTCCGGGACGCTGCTTTAGAAGGAGCAGTGGCGACGGATGGTATGCCGGACTTGGTCGGCTGGAACTTGAGAGTGCCGGGCTTGACCGGGGCAGAGGGCTTGACCGGGGCAGAGATCCTGGTCGGAGCAGCAGGCTTGGCCGGGGCAGGAGCCTTCTCAGAGGATGGAGCCTTGGGGGCAGGTTGTTCTGGCGCGGCCGGTGCAGCTTGGCCAGCAGAGGCAGGTTCCGGAATAGTCCGGACTTCCGGCACGGCCGGGCATTTTCCTTTGTCATCTATGCCGGCGCTCTTGTTGCTTGCGCCGACATCTTCAGTTGTGCCGGCGTCGCTGGTGGGCGCGCCGGAGTCTGGGGCTTCTTGGTGGGCTCCGGTGTCCATGTGGACATCAGAAGCCAAAGGTTCCTGTTGAGCCCCCGAGTCCATGTGGACGTCGGGGGCAGAGAAATCTTGTTCCGGCAGAGGAACGTCCTTCGCCGGGGAGATGGTCTTGTCTGGCGCAGGCGAAGATGCCGGCGCCGGTGAGGTAGTATGGCTGGCAGAGGGTATGTCGGAGGTCTCAGGGGCTGCTGGTTTGGTAACCTTCGGGCCGCCACTCGAGCCAGAAGCTTGTTCCGGCGCAAGAGGAGCTCTGAAAAAGAGAAAACACCAAGTCAATAATCAAAGCAAGAGATATGTCGGAGGAAATACAAAGAAAAGAAACTTACCCCGCGGCAACAGGCCTCGGTTTCTTCGGAATAGGCACGCCAACTTTCTGCCTCTTCTGTTGTTGAGGTGTGTCGGGCTGGGGTTTCACGCCTCGCTTCCGGCCGGCACGTCCGCCGGTGGAAGGAGGTCCCTGGTTCAGAGGGGCGGCGTCGACAACCATGTCGTTCGGGATAGCTGAGGACGGCATTGGAAAGGCGTAAGCAACAGGTGTTTCTGGAAAAGCATATGCAAGTGGCATCGGGTCATAATACATCAAGATCTCCTCGTCAGAATCACCCTCACTCCGGCCTTGAGTGAAATGCCGGAATGAAGAGGCCTTACCCACGGCAGCGGCAGCACGGGTGTTCTGGGGCAGCTTGTCCCAATGGTCCGGATCTTCAACATCCGCAGTAGTGCGGTCTGCCACGATCTTGATCCGGGAGTTCTCCATGGCCTGGAAGCTAAATTTCTGTATAGGAGCAAGGTCAATTGATCAAACAAAGGAATATGGCGGCAAAAAGCAATGTCTCGGGCCAAACATGATATATGCCGGTGCAAGAAGTATGTCGGATCAGGCATTATAAGAATGTCGGCAATTAACAATATCTCGGGCCTTGCACGACAAGTATCTATGTGCCGGGCAAGAGATTATATATCGAACAGGAGGGTTTACCGTTGGGGCGGGCCTATCCCAGCTATATGGTTCTAGCCCCCAGGCAAAGGTGCCCTGAGAGGACTTGCAGACGTCCTTGATCCGCCGCAGAATGTCGGCCGGAGTCAGCTCATGTGTGGAATGCCAGGTGGGGTCCATGGGCCTGCTCATCTGGCAGATCTTGTGCGACCGGCGCTGCAGAGGGGAGATGCGCCGGCTGATAAAGCAGGCCACTAAGTCGTTAGGGGTAAGGCCGGCATCCCGGAGCTCGCCCTTAACCCGGTGAAGCGCATTCACCGGCATCACCGAGTTCTTCGGGTTGTAGGTCCAATTCTTCATAGCCAAGGGTGGCTCGTCCACAAATGGCGGCAGGTTGAGCAGATCCACGTCGGTGGTGTTCTTGACGTAGAAGAAGCTTTTCTGCCACTTCTTGCAAGACTCGAGGAGTTCCACCTTAGGGAAGTCCGAGCCCTTCTGGGACATGATGGTGGCCGCGCCGCATAGGGTCATGGGGCGGTCCTTCTTCTCCTGGGCCGTCTCCGGCGGGTCATTCTTGCTCCGGGGCGGTTCTTGGACGACTTGCTTCCGCAGTTGGAAGTATTTCGCCCAGCCTTGGGTAAGGGGCTCTATGCCGGCATAGCCTTCGCAAAAGGCAGCGAAGGCGGAGAGGATCATCACGGCATTGGCCGGGATATGATGAGGTTGTAGATCATAGGTGTTGAGGAAGTCCCGGAAGAAGTCCGATGCCGGCAGACCGAAGCCCCGCTCGAAGTGGGCGATGAAGACGACGTGTTCGTCGGGTTCGGGTGCCGGCGCTGTCTCTCCCGCCGGTAGCCGGCATGCAACTCCCTCCGGCACTCTCCTGGTGGAGGTGACCCAGGATATGTCGGCCGGGGTAACCTCCGACCCCTCCCAGCCGGAGCGTCCTTGGACCCGGGCCGAGTTATCTTCCTCTGAGGCCGAGGTACCTGTCATGCTTGAGGAAGCCATCGGGATGGCCGGTACAAGGCGTGATAGCCGGAGTCCCGTGATGTTAATCCTATCAAGGCCGGAGAAAAGAGGGAGGTTAGTCTCTCCGGCATACAGCTCTCACCGATGTTAGCAGAAATAAAAGATCTACCGAGGCAGTTAAAACAGGAAACAAACAAGGGAAAAACTTCTAAGGAAGAACACCTGCGTATTGCTAAGGAACGTTGCTAGCAATGCTAGTCGAATCAAAGGGATAACAAGCAGAGGAACTGCAGCTGATCTATGCAAGTGTGGCTATCGATGCGAAGCTATAGAAAAGCATGAAAGAGGAAGAACAGAGGATGATCTCACCGGGGCTTGGCCGGCGGCAATGGAGCGGCGGCGAGCGTGCAGGAGAAGGTCCAATCTCCCAGCAATGTTGCGGAGGAGAGATGCGGCGGCGGCGGCGCCGTCGACAGAGATGTCGGGCGTCGTCGAGCGTCGGCGTCAGCGAGGAGCGGATCGACGGTGGCGGCGATGCTGTTCCTCTGTTCTTCGGTCCGGCGGTGAAGCGCAGGAGGCAGAGGAACAGGGGAGGAAGACGATGATGTGGGGTAAAAAGATGAGTTTACCCCCGCCGCCCTATTTATATGCCTACCAGGTAAGGGTCGTGGGGATGGTAGTGCTCCACTCCCCCGACCGTTTCTGCGGCGAGTTGCCACGTGGCAGCGCGGAGTGGGGCGGCGGTTCCTGTAACCGTGCCACTAGGCCATGATGATGGCAGGGAGTAAATGCACTGTGAACCGTCACATCGTGTGTGACCGTTCGAGGTAACAGGACAGTTCCAAGTTTCGATGCAAACTGTCAGGCATGGCTTCTCGAGGAAGTCTCATCTATATGCCGGCTTGGCTGCCCGTAGAATAAGTTCCGTCCGGAATACCCTCGGGACCAGCCGGAATAACTTTTGGAGAAGGAACAGTTGCCGGGATATGTGTGGACGCCCCGGCATATAATCTGATAGTCGGGGTATAACGGAAAACCGGGGTATGATGAAAAGAGGATATGTTGAACCTGTCAAGGCTCCACAGTTATGACTGGGGAACCTCGGCAGCTTCGGGGACTAGTGTCGGGGGGGTGACCCCCGATAGGGTCAAGAGACTAGAAAGATACAAGGTTTATGGTTGACTTTATACCGGTTGACCAAGGAAGGGCCTGGCCGGAATATAGGAGCATCGGCCAGGCCGGCATATATGTATATCCCGGCTAATGTCTGGATATGCCGGATTAACCGGAATACTAACTGGGGAGTGCCGGCATATACTTAGATATGCCGGCCTATCTATTTTGTGTGTTGTGCAGGAGCAGGGGAGGCCGGATTACCCGACCTTCATAGGTCGTTGGTCCGGCATATAGGTCCAGGATATGGCCAGCGGTCACATCCGGGATACATAAGTCAGCCAAGGTGTCACATCGCTACAATCAAGGAAGAAAACATCCAAGCATGGTAGCAGAGTATGATGGCAGGGTGCACAGTGGAGGTTACCTACCCTCACTGTGCACAAGTACAAGCTTACCTCAGAGTGGTAAGGTCACAGTCCTAGAAGTACAAGGTACAGCAAGGGTGAGTCCCATCGAGAGCAATCAGGGAGAAAGTCATGGGCGTCTGCCCTCGACAGCAAGTCCTATTTGGAGTGTAGTTGGTGTCTCCTGGTCTCCTATGACCGTTGTAACCCTGGCCACCACTATATAAGGTGGCACAGGGAGTCCTAGCAAAGGGTTGGTTGGTTGATTGGTCACTCTGTGTTCCTACACTTAGCAGGTCATCTTCCTCCTCTAGCAGGGAGCTTGGAAGCGCCACTGTTGTATACTCCATCGATCCAAATATATAACCAGTAGAGCAGGAGTAGGGGTGTTATCTCCTTACGAGAGCCCCGAACCTGGGTAGATCAGTGTTCCTTTCTGTCGTGCTTTTTAGCTCGTTCCCCTCTCCCGAATCCTCCAGCATCTAGTTCGGCCCCCATTTAAGCCATCCTATGGCATATGTTGTTTCACCACGACGACAGATAACATGATACTAGCTAAGATACTACCACTATGGCTACCCAGAGTAAGAAAATCATGACACAGATTTGGTTTGGTTTGTTACCATGTAAGTGCAATGGTTCCTCGTCAGTATTTGATATGCCAATGCATGATATTTAGCATATATGCATGCATGTGACTCGATTGAGCCCAAGAACATTTTTTCTCCGGTTGCTCGTATCACACAGACACTCTGTTACACATTGTGCAAAAAAAAAAAGATCATGCACATGAAATTATGAAGAAGTGAAGTACGGACAAGATTTGCTCGTTGCTACCATTGGCCATCTTTGGTGCGTATTTTTGTCAGTTTACGTACACCACACAGACCACACTTGCATGAAATAGTAAACCAAGAACGATTTTGCGCAGATTGGTGACTTGCGAAGTAGATACCGGCGGGAGCGAGTGCACCCAACAGCCACTAATGATGGTTTATGTGTTAGTAACTATGGACAATGTCGTTTGTAGGGTTGCCCTAAGTGTTGCGCTTTAGATTTTGGTGTTGTCATTTTAAAGCCAGTGCCTCAAGGATTCACTCTTATTGTTTCCAAGATTTGCTCTTATTGTTTTTTGACAAGTCCTAGTTTTGTTGTTATCGATTCTACCATTTTGCTTCGGTTATTCTGAGATTCTACTCCGGACTTGTTCATTTCTTAAGCATACTTGTTGCCATTTTCTTCCATGTTTGTGATTTGGATTATGTTAAAGGGGTGTAAAACCGTATGTTGAATTCTAGATGGCAGCAAGTCTTAGGTCAACAGCATCGGAAAACGGTTCTGGAAATGGCTCTGTATATAGTAGATTTATAAATCATCTCTCATTGTTTAATTTTTTCCATTTAGAGCAAGAATCTTTGAGCGATTTTTATTTGCCTCTGAAGGCATTAAAGGTTTGACTGTTGAATCTTGGCATGACCAATGTCGACTTTGTGCTTCCTAGGAAGGAATCTTCTTGTACAACGACTACTTTCTATTGGCCGCCTATATATAAGGGATCCAACCCCTTCGGGCTTGGGCAGATTTTTTTCCATTGATTCACTACTCCTACATGGGTGTGCAAGCCTCCTCTTGTTATTGAGTAGCATGTTAAGAGACAGATTTTAGTTGAATATCAAGCAAGGGAATCTTAGATTATCAAGACCCTTTTATAATATTAATATTGGAGATTTGACATCTCCTAGACCGGTAGGTTGATTGTGAGCTTCCATCTCATAGATCCCTCTTAAGAAAGTTTATGAAGGTTCGAGGATCATCTCAAGATCCACCACAAGTGATTGGGTGATTTATTCATGAACTGGGCTGAAGGAAAAGAAATGGAAGTCTAAGTTACTTTGGGCTCCGTGCTTTCACCTCTCCAACAAGATGTAAACTTGTGCCAAAATGACATGAACTCCGAGATACACCTAGTGTCTTTGCATCTAGCTTTTTACCTACTTGCATGTTATAGTTTATTCTTGCTTTGGCTAGATTTGCAAGTTTGCTTTCGAGTTCACTCTTATCTTTACCTAATAATAAAGTACACAAGGGTTCCTTGGTTTGGTTCTTCCGTCCGGACGTTTTGTAAAAAAGCCCATCATAATTTCTTGAAAAGCCCATCATAACTGGTTTTTTTTATCTCCCCATCGCGGTTCCCCTCGTTCAAATCCCTGCGGCACCGCTGTGGCACAAGGGCACGCTCGCCGCTTCAATGCCATCGACCCGAAATCGCACCTCCTCCGGTCGCTGCCCTTCTGTGTTACTCTCCTCTCCGCATCTGCATTGCTCCAGATTGGATCCTGCACCACGCGCGGCTCCAACCCCTCCATCCGGTCCCCTGCCTGTCCGTCTGCAGATCTACCCCACCTCACACCGACGGCCAGGAGGGCCGCTCCACACCACTTGCCATCTGATCTGGCCGTGGAGAGGCCGATTCTTGCTGTGGAGGGCTCCTAGCTCCGGATCTACCCATGGAGGCGACGGGAGCCTCATCCTACAACCTTGTTTGCCACATCTTTTGTTCTCTGCTTTTTTCCTGAGCTTTTTGTTCGTTTGGATGCAAAATTCCATTTTTTTCTGTTCTCTAGAGATGCCCGATTCCCCGTCGTTCGTGTGCGCGGCCACCTGCGCGCCGCTATCCGGCCATCAACCGCGTGCAGAGTCCACCACTGGAGGCGTTATCCCCATCCACTACATCACGCGCAGTCGGCGGCGCTGTCCCATCCCGTGTATCGCGACTGCACCTCCCTCTTTCCCATCCTCCTCCTCCACAATAGCTCTAGATGCAGGGGAGGCGGCACCTCACTCTCCTTTTCCCGCAACAAGGGCATGCTGAGACGGCACGGGGTTGGGGGCAGGGCATGCGCGCAATATGGACTCCTCTGCCATGGTTGCGGCGCCAACAAGAAGGACCTTGATTGTTCATGCCTTTGTCGCCAGCTGCGCTGTAGGTCGCTCCGTCGAGCTGCAGGCCGCCCCACTCATCAAGGGAAGAGGGTGGCAGGCTGGCAGCGGGCCAGCGGCCGTCGAGGTCCAGCCGTGCGCCATGATGTAGGCCGCGTCAAGCTCCCCTGCACCGCCGATGGGGAGCGAGAGCGGAGAGCAATAGCACCGGACAGCGCGGGGCAGAGAAGGGAGACGGAAATCGCGCACCCGAGCTCCGGCGCGACCTCGAATTACGCAGGTCCTCCCGCTGTACGCTAGCTCCACGGGAGCGTTCCTACATCAGCTGGGGAGCGGTCGTGGTCTGGATAGTAGGCAGCGCCTCTAATTCCCTGGAAGGTTTTGATCGCGTGTGCTTGGGGTGGCAATGATAGTTATGCATATTTAGCGTTTCACCTGTGTCAGTTATGTGTTCTTCTTAACTTTTGTTCTGACGCTCTGCAATTGATCTTTATCCACCTGCGCGCCGCCATCCGGCAGTCAACCGCGTGCAGAGTCCACCACTGGAGGCGCTATCCCCATCCACTACATCACGCGCAGTCGGCGGTGCTGCCCCATCCCGTGTATCGCGACCGCACCTCCCTCTTCCCCATCCTCCTCCTCCACAATAGCTCTAGATGCAGGGGAGGCGGCACCTCACTCTCCTTCTCCCGCAACCAGGGCATGTTGAGACGGCACGGGGTTGGGTGCAGGGCCTGCGTGCAATATGGACTCCTCTACCATGGTTGCGGCGCCAACAAGGAGGACCTCGATCGTTCATGCCTTTGTCGCCAGCTGCGTTGTAGGTCGCTCCGTCGAGCTGCAGGCCGCCCCACTCATCAAGGGAAGAGGGTGGCAGGCTGGCAGCGGGCTAGCGGTCGTCGAGGTCCAGCCGTGCACCACGATGTAGGCCGTGTCAAGCTCCCCTGCACTGCCGATGGGGAGCGAGAGTGGAGAGCAACAACACCGGATAGCGCGGGGCAGAGAAGGGAGACGGAAATCGCGCACCCGAGCTCCGGCGCGACCTTGAATTACGCAGGTCCTCCCGCTGTACGCCAGCTCCACGGGAGCGTTCCTACATCAGCTGAGGAGCGGTCGCGGTCTGGATAGCAAGCAGCGCCTCTAATTCCCTAGAAGGTTTTGATTGCGTGTGCTTGGGGTGGCAATAATAGTTAGGCATATTTAGCGTTTCACCTGTGTCAGTTATGTGTTCATCTTAACTTTTGTTCTGACGCTCTGCAATTGATCTTTATGTGATTTGCAGATACACCAAAATATCTACTCTACTTCTACATCTGTTAGCTTCTGAAAAAGACGGCTTTGGAGCTCGGGCTCCATGGAGCCCTAATTTTGAAGCCCTGAAAATTTGAATTTAAACACTTTAAAAAATTGAAAAAATAACCAAGCGTGTAATTTCTTAGAATATAATATATTGTATTTTTGGACTCAACAAAAATGATAAATTGATATTTTGTCCTCGGTGAACAGTAATGAACAATGCGTAGGAAACTTGATTTTATATTTATGTGTGATTTTGTTATTTTTACATAGCTCAAAATACAATGTATTCATTCTGAAAATTTACATAATGATAGAGTACAACATTGCCTACGTGTAAATTTTTTTTTGAAACTTTTTGTGATGTTTAAATTTGAATTTTTATTAAAAAATAAAATAAAACCACGCTACCTGGTGCCTAAGCTCCATTTGGAGTTTTTGAGCAAAGATCAACAGTGGCATTGTGGCACCATGACAGGTGTAGAGGAGTTACTTGATCAGATAAATGTTTATAAGATTTACTTGGATGATTCAATGACACTCGTAACATTTTCATATAAATGGCATACAAGCACGCCTTTTGCCGGGGCTCGGCAGAGCACGTCGCTAGCATGAGTCCAGATGGCGACCTACATGGCAACTTCGCCGAACGCTTTCACAACCGTCACGCTCTCCTCCCCATTCTCCATTGACAAATTTTCTATCTTCTATTGCATCGGAAATTCTAGGAGAATTTAGATGAGAAATCTACTTCGCCCTTTTAACAGAAACTGATTTCGAGTAGCAAAATTCTTCAGGGATTAGAAAATTTTCAAAAAAAATGCACATACTTTTCCCTCCCGGTGCAACGCATGGGCATTTTTCCTAGTTATATCTAAAATTCTTTGATGTTGGTACCCGTTCAACATGTAATCGTTGGACCGATTGTTGCAGTTATAACTTTGGTGGAGAGCCTTTGGTGAGACTTCAAGCACATAGTGATGTAGCAGCGGAAGCCTTGCCCCCCCCCCCCCCCCCCCCCACACACACACACACAATTGGTGACGCGGAGTCTATATCGAATACGACAGGAACGTAAATAGTTTCTACTATGCTTAGCAACCTTTAATCAAAGGACGCAGGTAGTTCTTGATCGAGTAGAACTAACTTTATCCTCAGACAGATGATGCCATCTGATATTTTTGTGCAACATATACGTGAAGGGGGGGGGGGGGGGGGAGATATATCATTGTATACCCATGTGCAATTCTTAGTGCGCACGAATTATGATGCTAATCTAATGGTCAAAAAAGCGATCTAGAACTGATCCATCCGTTCCAGTTTATTAGAGTGATGCACACTAAAAAAGTTTAAACATAAATTTGGTCAACAGAATATAAGTTATATATCACAGAGATCATACGATTGGATTCACATTCAAAAGTCATTTTGAATGGCATAATTTTTGCGGCATAGAATTTATATTTTTTGATCAATTTTATGGTCAAACTGGTTTCTTGAAAAAAAAACACTCTACTAAACTAGAACGGGAGGGAGTAACTTAAATCTCGGTTGACATATAACTAGCAAAATGGTTAATTAAATCTACAAGATAAATTGTAGTCTTTGTATTTGCCTGGTTAAGTTTCATCTTAAGGGACAAAAGAAGTTGACATATGCACGTCGATATGCTGTTGTGACTTGTGGTACCGATCCATCGGAGTTGACTATCTCATCGGCACCAGAAAGTAGTGCGCATGTCACATGCTATCTCCTTGCCTGGACTACAAGTAGAAAATTAGTTACAGCCTTACAGGTAGGCAAGTGCTAGCTAGCTCCTACTTGCGAGCTCTCGCATTTGGACGCAAAAGTCTGTCAACTTTGGCCGGAACCAGAAGACTTCACGCAGCATCTATCTAGCTAGTGATACTAGATTTCAACCGACAGACCAACAGACCAATTTTAGACGTTACCGAATCATTTCAGCATACTGTACGTAGCTAAAAGAGCAGAGCTGGTAAAAGATTGTACTCCGTACTATCTTATAAAGAATCTACAGGAATCTACATGGACTACAAGATGATACACACGTCTGTGCGATGAGGCCTCACGGGCGATGACTCTTTCAGATAAGAGCATCTCCCGTCGTAGTCGTTTGAGCTTTCCAGGCCGAAATCTGGCGCTATTTAGCGTCGGATGGATGTAAAATTCAGGTTTAGAAGGCCCATTTTCTCAGCGGCGAGTCCAGAAGAAAAGGCGAATTCAAACATAAATAGACGAAAAACGTTCAAACTTAGGCAAAATTTAGAGATATTTAATATATATATATATATATATAGGCGAGTTCTTACATATTTAGGCCGAATTTGTAATATATTTGAATTCGGCTAGAGGCAAACATAAACTAAACTTAAAACACAGCGTTCTACACGTCCAAATGGCGGTAGAACGCCGTGTAGTCGCCGTCGTCGTCGTCGCTGGAGTCGCCGCCGTCCTGCGGTGGTGGCGCCTGCTGGCTGCTCTAGCCGAGGGCCCAACGGCTGGACCCCTGTCCAGCGTCGCCGAGGCCTAGCGGCGTCGGCCGGTACCAGTCGTCCTCGCTGGAGTCCTCCAGCTTGATGAGCGGCGCTCCTCTGGCGGGTGCGGCGGCAGCGGCGCGGCGCCGCGTGGCCGCCAGGTCCAGCAGTCATCGCTGCTGCTCCGCCTCCTCCCTCTCCCAGTCCTGCCTGGACCAGGCGAGCGCCGCGTCCATCGGCATGGCGTTGTCGGCGGGGACAAGGTCTTCGAGGGACCTCGCGATCGCCTCGCGGAGCGCCGCATCCTCGGCCCGTGCGGCCTCCGCGACGGCGAGGTCAGACGCAGCTGCGGCCGCTGCATCCTCCTTCCTCGGCTTCCTCTTGCGGCCGCACGCCGGTGGCGATGAGGCGCGCGCCCCCTCGCGGATGACGAGGGCGCCGCCGCTGCGCCCTCTGGTCGGCGGTGTTGACGCCGGCCTCTTCTTCACCGTCGTCCTCGACGTCGATGCCGACCCGGACGAGCGGGATGCCGACCTTGACACCGACCCGGACGATGCCGACCCGAACGAGCGGGATGCCATCCGCCATGGCATCCACGAGCTCCCGTGTTGGCGCGACACAGAAGGCACCTGCGGCGGCGGCATCCCCAGGATGGGGTAGTTGCCACCCTCGTTGTGTGCGAGCATGTTTTTGAGGGTGCGGCCCGGCGCGCTCCACCAGCGGCGGCGGCCGGCGGCGTTGTTGCACGCGGGAGGAGGGGGAGGTCCGTCGTAGGCTGCGGGAACGCATTCGTACGAGCGCCGGAAGAAGTCATTCCACGCCGGGTAGTTGTCGGGAAAGAAGTGCGGCTCCGCGTGCTGCTCGTCACTGAGGGTTTTGATCACCTCGTCGATCGCGGCGTCGAGGGCGTCGCCCACTAGCTGCGGCGGGATCGGTGACGCCCTCTAGCGGCGGCGGGATCGGGACGCCCCCGCGCTCAGGTGCGCGGAAGTCCGACGGCGCCGGATAGCCCGCCAGGTACAGCAGCCTCCCCTCCCATTGGTGCAGAGAACGCCGGTCGAAGCCGTTGGTCACCGCGCCATCACCGTAGCCCGCCATTGCTCGAGTAGGTTTCGGGGAGAGAAGACTGGGGAGAAGGTGAATGCGGCCAGACGCGGTAGGTCCGCGATAAATAGAGTCGCGCAATAACTCGACTCTCGCAGCGTGAAAGCTACGCGTCTGGCGGCGGCAGCCTTTTACAGCGCGCGGAAGACGATGCGATGAGGACGACGACCGGTCTTTCTCGCCGATAAGTCGGGGCCACCAGGCGCACGGGAACTTTCCTCGATGTTTCCCGCGCTTTTGTTTCCTCTGGACTCCCCGAGCGCGCCCCAGGGGGCCGGGGATGACATGGCCTCGCCGAATGAATGAAAGCCCAAATCCGAGCTAAAACAAGGAACGAGTGACCCGATTAGATTATTTTTCATCGTCCGGACGAAAAAAAGGGACGCCGGAGACCTCGTCGGGTTAAGGGTCGGAGATGCTCTAACCTTTTCGGAACTGTGCTTGTTGAGCTGCCTCCAGACAGGCAAGCGAGCGAGCAAATACGCGTCCTTGTCCGTACTCCGTAGCGCGGTGCATGACGCGCCAACTTCAATGCCCTCACACACGCGGCGCCACTAAATTAACCTCCCAAAGTCCACCCAGCTAGCTAGCTGCCTTCCTTCACACGTCTACACCGCCAAGCTCTCCATCTTTTCACATCTCCATGCATCTTTTCCCTGACTCGGATGCACCTTCCGTCCTCCAGCCAAGGAGGAATTGTTTAAGAACTTTCGAGCAAGCTGGCGGCTCCATCCCCATCCGGTTGACCAAGAGCACACGACATCCTCCGCCTCGTCGTCGTCGTCGCGCGCACACAATCTTCCGCGGCCATTTGACTTGCCCACCAAGTTTGTCTCCACCATACGCGGCCTACACCGACTACTCCGCGCTTGTCCCTCTATATATTTTCAGTTGCTTGCCTGATCACCACATTCCCATCGTCAGCTCGTGATCCACTGAAAACCTCAGCTACAGATTTCCGTCTTCTCCCCCACCGACCTCGCAAAATCAAATCAAATCAACGGCGGACGCGACCACGAAGATGCTGAACAGCAAGCGCTCTCTCCGGTTCGCATCCCTCCTCATGCTCCTCCTCCTCCTCGCCGTCTTCGCGCCACGATCCAGCGCCAGCAGGCCCCTGCGTCAACAACCAGCTGCTGCCGGCGGCGGCGTCCCCGCCGCGGCCACGCAGACGATCGCCCTCCCGGCCGCGGCCATGTCGAGGGAGCACCAGCAGCAGGGCTTGGCCGCCGACAAACTGGTCGGTGCGCTGCTCGGAATGAAGCCCAGGGGCAGGGCGCCGCCGTCCGCGCCCAGCAAGCGCACCAACGACATTAAAAGCTGACCATGCATCGAGCAAGCTCTGGCAGCTGTGATCTGATTCCCGTCGACGATCGACCTTTTTCTCTCTTTGGTTTCTCTTCTTATTTTGCTCGGTTAGGTTGTTAGAAACCGCGACCGCTGGTGTTGACCGGCCGTGTATACGTTGATTCGTTCGTTCTTTGTAGGTGTAGTGTGGCTTGGCACTGATTTTCTCTCCCTTTGTCAGGGTATACTAGTGTAAATTAGTGTAATATACAGCAACTGATGTACTACAAATTGTAATGTAGGCGTGCATTATACGTGAATCATTCACACATAGTAGTATATGTTTTCTCTTGTACAGAAGTCTGCGTGTTTTACAGTTCTCTGCTCAAACATAGTTATAATGCAATTTCTTGGCTTGTCGGTGATCGTTCACATTTTAGTCATCATGGAGAAAATATGTCTTCTATCTTTGTCTAAAGATTTTTCTGCAGCGCTCGGTTACCAAATTAATCTACTACTCCTACTCGTGCTACTCCCTCCGATTCATAATACTCTTCGTTAATACGAATGTATCTAGATACATTTTATTAATAGATACATCCATATTAACGAAAACTAATATAGGTCAGAGAGAGTACAGTACTCAATATATACTCCCTCTGTCAAGAATTACCCTGCATTCTGGGTTTAGTCAAAGTCAAACTTTATAAACTTTGACTAAGCGTATAAGAAAAAATATTAATATTTATAATATGAAATAACCATCATTAGAATTGTCATAAAATATATTTTCATATTGCATGTATTTGATTTTATAGTTATTGATAGTTTTACTAATATATTTGGTCAAAATTTAAAAAAATTAACTTTGACCAAACACAGAATGCAGGGTAATTCCTGACGGAGGGAGTACAGTGTATTCCGGGAAGTTAGGCTGGACTGGAGATCTCAAGATGATCCTTCTTGGATCAAGACGAGGAACCCGTGGAGCACGTAACTTTGACCGCTGACTTTGCGACCCAGTCCCTACGCGTCCGCAACCCCTACCCCTCGCTGCTTGCCTCCTGCCGCGCGCGGGTCCACGCGCAGCGACGCTTACGTAGGAGCGCGAGTCAGCATGCAGCAGTGTGAATGCTTCGCCGCGCATGGCAGCAAAAGCGTCGTAAAGCTAGCTTGCGAGAGACGCGTGAACGTACCAGCTCGTCGCTCCCGCGCGCCACGCCACGCGTCTTCTCATCGGTGTTTTTTTTAGAACCATCCATGCTTTATTGATTTAACACAATGTTTAAGGGTACAATATCTAAATCTAAACTCATGTAAAAAGACCCAGACCGTCAGATTCTGGACCGTACATTCCACCCAAACCGGCGACTAAATACAGTCGAATGTTGTATGACAAACCATTAGAAGGCCAATCACAATCCGCATCACCAACATCTCAGAAAAAAAATCCGCATGGTCAATGCCTGCCAACGAAAGAAACAAAATAAACCACCGCCTCGCAACCGCTGCCAACGCACACCGCAATCCCGAGTTTCACTCCTCCGTGGTCAGATGCCGATACGCCCTCGCTGCTGTCGCCTGTCGTTGATACGCACTCGGCGCCGCCGCCCACAACATGGAGCTCCCGATCACCATGAAACTTGTTTTTTAATTTTTTGAAAATGCTATTTAAAAGTTTTAAAAAAATCAAAAACGAAATCATTTTTATCGAACTCTATTTTTGGCCAAACAATATTTGGAAATGTGAATAACTCACTACAACAGGAACCCCCCTTCAGCAACGCATCAATCCATTGTTGAATGTCAATATATGCGTTGCTAAGGTCTACACCAACGGATTTAGGATGCGTTGCCGTTGGTGGCGTTGCAAGGCTCTACAACAACGCAGATACGAGCGTTGGTAACGGGTGTGAAGAAGCGTTGTAAGATAGCAACGTATATAGGTAGATACTAACAACACTTCTCATGCGTTGGTGGTTATCCTACAGGATTGGATTTAGATTGACATAGCAGCTCATAAGCATTAATTGATACATACTATGATCAATTAATAAAAAAAATCAATATCACCACCACCGAATCATTTATTCATGGCAGATAGTGCACATGAGCCGCTATGAAGTAAAAGATAAAGACATTATACATTAAATCAACTCTGTTGTATTACAAAGAACATGACCCGGAGAATGTATGTTTAGCTCTAAACATTGACCATTGAACACTGTAAAACATAACACAAAACTATCTTCTATTATTAACATTTTCCAACTTGTTGTGAACATCCCAGCCAGGCATCATCCATTCATTTATGTTGACAATCTACAATCACAAAAAGATTTATATTAGTAGCATACCATTAGAGAGAGAAAACAATTTAATACATTGTAAAGAGGGGCAACATGCCACGCAAGACCAATTATTTTGACATAATGAAGTGGTATTATTAACTAATGAGAGTTTTCTAATGTAGCATCAACAAACATTATCAATACTTCATTTCCTAGTTCAGCGCCATCAATTTATATATGGGCTGCCATTTATCCATAGTAGGATCGGACACACTTGTTTTGATTTCCCAAGCTCCTAAAAACTAATATAGTTCCAGCCTATTACAGAATGTATCCATAGTAGGAGTCTTATTTGATTTTGCATGTCCATATCATTAAGAAAGTTTTCCGGGCTCTGTTGTGAGGACAAGAGGTGAGTACTTTTTAACATAGAAACAGGAAAAAAATAATGCATCCACATTATTTCGTTTCCTAACTATACCAAGCTCTTTACTATGAGAACCATCAGCTACTTGGGTTGAAAACAAAACAAGAGTAAGATCTTATACTTAAGTGACTTTGAATTTTTTTTCTTAAAGCTTCCCAAAGATTCATATACCTTCTTTAATGTAGATATCTCACCCGGAGATGGGAGAGAACTCTATAAAAGAAAATACAAATTAGTACACGTATTGAATAATGGATAAGTTGTTTAAGTTACCTGTATTATAGAGTTTTCCGTCCACTTGTTTAGTTTCAGAATTTTAGCATCTTGGTTGTATGTATTGTTCTTTCTTTTTTATCGAAATATATTTATTTGATATATCCACCAATGAAGTAAGGTTGATAACCTGAAGATGGCAAAGTTTATACATCAAACACTCTACTCCCTCTGTCCCAGTTCTTAAGGCTTACACGTATACCTAGGTTGTCATTTTGACCAACATAATATAACTTATATAGTACAAAATATATATCACTAAAAAGTTCAAACATTGTACTTTCTAATGGTATAATTTTTATCTTGTAAAATTTAGATTATATTTATCAAAATAACGACCTAGGTATACGTGTAAGCCTTATGAACTGGGACGGAGGGAGTATTAGAATTCTGGCCTAGCTAGTGCCAGCTGTCAGCCGATGTTGGTCCAGGCTTGTCTAATCCTAGCATTGTATTCAAGGCATTCAATTCCTAGTTATCTTTCCTTCACTGGTGTCTTTTGCTTCTGCGCTACAAGTCTATTCGAATGATCGTAAATACATGAATAGTGCAATTAATAAAAGGGGCAAAATGATATCACTTACATATGCACAGACATGCCCGCATATGATGGAGTCGCACAATCATCCATGTTTTTACAGTTCCTCTCCGGTATATATATGTCCCCGATCTTTCGCAGAGCTGAATACCATTCACATACAAAGCCACAAGAATAAATTATGCTCCCGCGCAATTAGCTGAGCAAAGTAATTCAATAAATTTCTCCTAGCTACATATGTTTAGTCAACTGATAGAAACTGATACGTATGAAATTTTGGTAGTATTAAAATAGATAAAAATATATTTCAGAGAAAGGCAAATTAAGGTTTGTAAAATCATTGGATCATAAGTCCCTAAGCTAGTACAAACATTCAGAAAGGCGCTGATTTATCCAGAAACACGAGCAATACACATTAGATATCCGCACTTCTAACAATTAAATAAATCCCAATAAAGAGAAGTAGAAGTTCAGACATGGTACGTACAACATCTGAAGAGGTCCATCCAAGCTACCAAATAAATTTCGGAAATGACAATCTGCATGAACCGCTGAACAACATACACAGAAATTTCAATAGAAAGAAATATGCATCTAGCTAGTACTATTCATAAGGCAGGGAGCACTTATCATTGCAGTTGGCGTGGGTGCGATGTTTGAGGGGCTTCCGCAGTTGAAGAGCTACCAACATCACGAGAATCCTAAATAAATTAGGCATCAGCGGAAGCAACGAACCATCCCGGGAAAATGAAGAACGGATGAAGCGAGCATACAAATTTAGAGAAATTTTAGAGATCTGAACAGGCAGAAGAAATTACCGACATCCAATGAGATCACCATGGCATATTGATATTCGTTCTTCGACTAATCGATGGGAGACGAACCTTCCTCACAAGAATTCTATCGACATGAGTGCGGAATTGGCAGAGGAACGATGGGGCTAATCGATGTGGTGGCGGCGGAGGCGATACGGTTGTATCCATAGGAGGCGAGCCCTCAAGGAGGTGGACAGATATTTGAGGTAGTGTATTTTTTTAGATCAGCGATATGGACGGAAGGTTAACAACCACGTCTTCTTTTTCTGATCTTAATTAACAACCATGTCTTATCAACTCAGCGTGGAGAGCCGGGGAGTGGGGAGTTGGATAAGGAGCAACGTATTTTTGCTACCGTTGGAAGCGATGCGTTGCCATACATGGGTTCATGGTGTAGTGACTTGGCGTGAAATTTAGGGTGTGTTTGGTAGCCCGGCCCAGCTCAGATATTCTCTGCCCAATCGAGATTTTGATGTTTGGTATCCCGGTTTACGTCTCTAGGCACTGCCCACCCTGCAAAAAAAAGTCCTCTCAGCCCTGCCCAGATGAGAAGCTCGAATCGAGCTTCTCAACTGAGCCCAGCTAAGTCCATCCGGGAAAAGTCCCCTACGACCCGCGCCTAGGCCCGAGGCCCGCGAGGGGTCACTGCCCCGCTGAACTTTTCGCTAGCATTCGCCCCTGCACGAGTTGTTCTCACCCCGCCCCCGACCCTCCTCCTCTCCCGTCAGATTCTGCTCTGCCCCGCCCCCATCGCTGTACTAGCTCTCCACCGGCGGCCGAGCAGACGCAAGCGGTGCCTCCTCTCCCTGCGTCGTTCACCGCCCGCGGAGCAGCAGAGGCGCGGCTTCCCGATGGCCGCTCTCCGAGGAGGAGCACGCGACCTCCTGGCGGTGGGTTGAGGAGGGTGATACGTCTCAAACGTATCCATAATTTTTGATGCTCCATGCTTATTTTTACACCATTTGCTTAGTGTTTTGTTACACTTCGTGGCACTTTTATACATTTTCTGGAACTAACCTACTAACAAGTCGTCACAGTGCCAGTTCCCTGTTTTCTGCTATTTTTGTGTTTCAGAAAAGTTACACAGGAAATATTCTCGGAATTGGACGAAACCAAAGCCAGTCGCCCAGAATTTTACCGAAGCTTCCAGAGAACTGAAGAGGAGTTGGAGTGGGGCCACGAGGGGCCCACACACCAGGGCGGCGCGGCCAGGGGCTGGGTCGTGCCTCCTATGTGTGAGACCACCTCGGTCCACTTCTGACGATGCCCCTTCGCCTATAAAGACCCCCCGACGGGAAAAACCTAAGTGACCCGATCAGTTTTCCAGAACACATCACGATCCGCCGCCGCCGTCGACCCGAAGATCGGGAGGGTCCAGAAGCCCCACCGGAGATCTTCTTCATTGCCATGCTTGCCTCCAGAGCAATGAGTGAGTAGTCTACCTTGGACTATGGGTCCATAGCAGTAGCTAGATGGTTGTCTTCTGCACCATGTGCTTCATGTTTAGATCTCATGAACTGCCCTACATGATTGAGATCACCGTTATGTAATTCTATATGTTTGGTTTGTTGGGATCCGATGAATATTGGTGTTATGCTTGAGTTGAAGTACTGAAATTAATCTTTTATTATCTCTATGTTGTTTATGATCTTGCATGCTCTCCGTTGTTAGTAGCTATCTTGGCCGAGTAGTTGCTAGTGACTCCAAGAGGGGGTATTTATGCTCGATAGTGGGTTCATGCCTCTATTTAATCCGGGGGAGTGACAGAAACCTCTAAGGTTGTAGATGTGTTGTTGCTACTAGGGGGAAAACAACATTCATATGCTCGAGGGCATATGATTTGTTTACATTACACACTTTGCTTAATACAGTTATCTGTTGTTCGCAACTTAATACCCATGGGGTGTTCGGACGATATCCCCGGGAGTGGATTATTAGTCATAGATGCAGTTGGATGGCGGTCTATGTATCTTGTTGTAATGCCCAGAGTAAATCTCATAGTGATCCTCTCATCATATGCACGTTGTCTTTATTCTATCAATTGCCCAACTATAATTTGTTTACCCAGCATGTATTATTTTATCTTATGGAGAGACACCGCTAGTGAACTGTGGACCCCGGTCCTATTTCTTTTATATTGCTATCACCTGTTTACTTTACATGCACTATTTACTTTACTCACATACTATTACTATTTTCCACTCGATACACTCATTCCTTTGTTTCAAGCAAACCGGTGAGATTGACAACCTCATCGTAAGTTGGAAACAAAGTATTTGGTTGTGTTGTGTGCAGGTTCCGCATTGCAGCTAGCAAAGCAAAGCTTGGACGAGGCGCCCTATAAATTGTCCGTAGCTGTCGCAAGCTAGCGGGCATCACCTTCAGTCGTTTGTCTGCTCCTCTCCTGAACGATAAACCTTGGTTTCTTAACTGAGGGAAAAACCTTGCTGCTATACTCATTATACCTTCCTCTTGGGGTTCCCAACTGGACGGTGAAAAGATAACACCACCGCAAGCATCAAGAACTTTTTCTGGCGCCGTTGCCGGGGAGAAAAAAGAAGACTTCTGCGAGGGGAGTTTTTGCACGCACATCCTTTACTTTGTTTTAAGTTTTGCTTTACTTTATTTATTTTTACTTGTATCATTTTATCAAAAACCCAAAAAAATTAGTATCCTTGATAGTTGTTTTTACTTGTCTGCTTTTAGTTTTGCTAAAATGGCTACTCCTGAAAACACCAAGTTGTGTGACTTTACTAGCACAAACAATAGTGATTTTATCTGCACTCCTATTGCGCCACCTGCTCCTGCTGCAAATTTTTATGAGATTAAGCCTGCTTTATTGAACCTTGTTATGAAAGAGCAATTTTCTGGTGCTAGTACTGAAGATGCTGCAGCTCATCTCAATAATTTTGTTGAGCTATGTGAGATGCAGAAATATAAGGATGTTGAAAGTGATATTATTAAGCTTAAGTTGTTTCCTTTTTCTTTGAGAGGAAAAGCTAAGGATTGGTTGCTGTCTTTGACTAAGAATAGTATTGATTCATGGGCTAAGTGTAAGGATGCTTTTATTGGTAGATACTATCCTCCTGCTAAGATTATAGCTTTGCATAGCAATATTATGAAGTTTAGTCAGTTTGATAATGAACATGTTGCTCAAGCTTGGGAAAGAATGAAATCTATGATAAAGAATTGTCCCACTCATGGACTGACTACTTGGATGATTGTCCAAACTTTTTATGCAGGACTGAATTTTTCTTCGAGGAACCTACTTGATTCAGCTGCTGGAGGCACTTTTATGTCCCTTACCTTGGGCGCCGCAACAAAACTACTCGACAATATGATATTAAATTACTCTGAATGGCACACCGAGAAAGCTCCACAAGGTAAGAAGGTAAATTCTGTTAAGGAAACCTCTTCCTTGAGTGATAAGATTGATGCTATTATGGCTATGCTTGCTAATGATAGGACTCATGTTGATCCTAATAATGTTCCTTTAGCCTCTTTGGTTGCCCAAGAAGAGCATGTTGATGTAAACTTCATTAGAAACAATAATTTTAACAACAATGCTTATAGGAACAATTTTGCTAGTAACAATTATAGGCCGTATCCTTCTACCAATGGTAATGGCTATGGTAACTCTTATGGTAATTCCTCCAACAACACTAGGGCCGTGCCCTCCGAGCTTGAGGTAATGCTCAAGGACTTCATCGATAAGCAAAATGCTTTTAACAAGTCTGTTGAGGAAAAGTTAGGCAAAATTGATATTCTTGCTTCTAAAGTTGATAGCCTTGCTCATGATGTAGAACTTCTAAAATTAAAAGTGTTGCCTAATGATGTGAAAGAGAATAATGTTTTTGCTACTGCTAATGCTATCCAAGTTGGAATTGATGAAAATGTTAGATTGTTAGCAGAATTGCATGCTAGATGGGAAAGAGATGATGAGATTGCTAGGAATATGAAAGTTTGTACTATTACTACCTCTAATAATGTTGTTCCTAATGCTAGCAATCCTCTTACTTTGATTGGTGTAGAGAAAACTCCCACTCCTTGTGTTAAAAAGCCTAAAACTGCTAAAACTTTTTCTCCAAAATGTGCTGAAATTTTTCGGAGTGTAGGAGATGATAGCTCTACTTCCTTTAATGATTTTGATGTTGATGGCTGCAATATATCTGAAGTTATTTTGTTCTTGCAAAAGCTTTCTTTGACTCCCAATGCTAGTTCTTTAAATATTGCTTTTACTAAGCATATTACCAATGCTCTCATGAAAATTAGGGATGAAAAGTTGAAGCAAAAAGCTTTTGTTCCCAATAAGTTAGAAGATGGTTGGGAACCCATCATTGATATGCATGTTAACGGTTTTGATTGCCATGCTTTATGTGATCTAGATGCTAGTATTTCTATCATGCCTAGAAAGATTTATGATATACTTGATTTACCACCACTTGAAAAGTGTTATTATGATGTTCCTATTGCTGATGTTGCTAAGAAGAAACCTTTGGGAAGGATTAATGATGTTCTTATTATGGTTAACAATAACCTTGTTCCCGTTGATTTTCTTGTCATGGATGTTGAATGCAATGCTTCATGTCCTATTATTTTGGGAAGACCCTTTCTTCGAACTGTAGGTGCTATCATTGATATGAGGGAAGGCACCATCAAATATCAATTCCCACTCAAGAAAGGTATGGAAAACTTCCCTAGAAAGAGAAAGAAATTAGTTTTTGACTATATTCTTAGAGCAAATTATGAGCTTGATGCTTCATCACTTGATATTACTTGATTCGTAATTTTCTGCGCCTAGCTCAAAGGCGTTAAAGAAAAGCACTCTTGGGAGATAACCCAATGTTTTACATTCAGTTCTTTTTCTTTTATTTGAGTCTTGGAAGTTATTACTACTGTAATGACCTCTCCTTATCCTTTTTATTTCGTTTTTGTGCCAAGAGAAGCCTCTAATTTGAGCGAGGTAAGATTTGGGGATGTTGCTGTCCTGAAACTATTTTCGATGCTGCACCGTAAAAATTCGTGAAAATTCTCTGTATATCTTTTGGACCTGCGATTTCTTGTGCATATGCCCCAGGTTAACAAACTTTCATTAGTTGAACACTTTTTGATTTGAGCAACAGAAAACCCTCTAAAAATTCGACCTTTGTCAGCTGTTCTGTCTTGATAGATTTCTGCCAATATTTGTGTTTGCAACTTTATCGCTTTCTTTTTTAGTTCTTTTGATCACGGAACTTTTGGGGAAGTTGCTACAGTAGTATATTATTTATATGTGGTGGTTTTAGGTTGAAACCTAAAGCAAAAAGGGTTGATTATATGTTATGCTTACACTAATGTTGCTAATAGATTTGTGTTTAGTTTTGTATGAAGGAAGTTTTCAAGTGTAGGGATCGGAGAGTGATGAGATGAGTTGAAGTATGGACAAAAGCTCAAGCTTGGGGATGCCCATGCATCACCCCAATAAATATCCAAGAAGTACAAGCATCAAAGCTTGGGGATGCCCCCGAGACACCCCTTCTTCATCGGCAAAAATCAGGTCACCTTTCAAGACACTATATTTTTATTGCTTCATGCATTATGCGTTTTTCTTGGAGCGTCAGTTGTTTTTAGTTTTCAGTTTAGTTTAGTTTAGTTTGCTGCAATAAATGGTTGGACCCCAACAAATTTCTTTTGGAGAAGTTGCCTTGCTTTTCATTTGCCAAGAACACTCCGTTTTTCACTCTATTCGTTTCAACGAGTGTTCTTCTTTTTCTAGAACTGCGTTTAGCTTTCGATTTTTGCCTTCATTTGTGTTCAGATCTTGTTATATCTTTACATCAAGGTGTATTTTTGCCTCTGATCTATATTGGTTTTCATCAAAAGAGGTGTTTATAAAAAGTTTGAATGGTGTTGAAAAAGAGAAAAAGCTTTATGCAAAAAAAGTGATACAAGAAGGAGCTTGTGTAGACTGTGGCTTAGGCTTTTGCATGTCGTGCTTGATGTCTTTTTGATAGCATGCTTAGTGGTTTTGCTGTAGCATGACTTATTTCAAATAACTGAGATTGCTTAATGAGCCTTTGAAAAAATCATGCGTTGTTTTTATTATTTGGAAGCATTATTTTAGTTTTCTCCTTGATGCTTTATTTGGGTTGACTTGGCACATGCTCACACATGTTAGACTCTTACAAAGTCACCAATAGCCTCTATGATCATTTAGTTTTTGACTTTTGATGCCAACTTATGCTTCTTTTAATGTCGCTTTGTCGCTTTGCATGATTATGGCCGTTATTGCTCTCTTAGTTGGTCGCTCCCAGTCTTTTGCTAGCCCTCGCTTTGTACTGAGTATGAGCTCTACTCGTGCATCCAACTCCCAAAAACCAAGTTTGCCATTGTGTCCATTATAAATTCCTATGCATGGTATTTGCAAGCCATTCCAAGTAAATTTTCATGTGCTACCTTTCAAAAAAACCTTCAAAACACTTCTCGTTTTGTGATACTATTTTCAGCTCATGGGGACATAGTGGTCGGATTTGCTATCTTCCATATTGCTTATTCCAAAAAGAAAAAAAAAGAAAAAAAGAAAGAAAAAAAGGCACTCCTCCATGGTATGTGAATGTTGGTGGGCACCCGATGAAATCGGTTAGCCTTGGTTTGAGAAAGGAAAAAAGGTGGGGAGGAGTGCCAAGCTTTATAAAAGAGCACAAAAGTGCCAATCTCTCTCTCAAAAACTTGCTTCATTTTTGTATGGAAGATAGTAAGAACCCCATTGACAGTCGTTGACAAAAGCAACCACCTCTCAAAACCTATTTTTATCTCTCTGTTTTACAAATGAAAAGCTCTAGCACATGTTTAATCACTGCTTCCCTCCACGAAGGGTCTTTCTTTTACTTTTATGTTGAGTCACCACCTTCTATCTTTATGCACCATTAAGAGAGCATAGTTGTCATTCTTAGTATAATCTGCATTGTCCCAAAGTTTTCATTGATTGCTTCATATTGTTGGTTTCACTTGTTCTTAAATTATTTGTATCTAGTTGCCCTCTTAAAATTGAAGGTGTCCTATGCATTTATGTTTTGCTCTCTCATTAAGGACAAGCTAAAAACCATTTGTATATTTTTCCTTATGATTTGAACACACATTTGACTTTCATTGTTTCATTTTCATGATCTTTTGTTTGTGTTCATTTTCATGTTTATAACATGGTTGCTAAGTTTCTTCTATCAAGATTATGTCTTTCATGCCCATGTTTTAAGTTCTTTTGATCCCAGTGCACAAATGCTTACATAGATGATCAAGATTGTGTAGGTGCATGTCACCTCAAAAATTATTTATTTTGTTATCACTTACCTACTCGAGGATGAGCAGGAGTTAAGCTTGGGGATGCTGATACATCTCAAACATATCCATAATTTTTGATGCTCCATGCTTGTTTTTACACCTTTTGCTTAGTGTTTTGTTACACTTCGTGGCACTTTTATGCATTTTCCAGAACTAACCTACTAACAAGTCACCACAGTGCCAGTTCCCTGTTTTCTGCTGTTTTTGTGTTTCAGAAAAGTTACACGGGAAATATTCTCGGAATTGGACGAAACCAAAGCCAGTCGCCCAGAATTTTACCGAAGCTTCCAGAGAACCGAAGAGGAGTTGGAGTGGGGCCACGAGGGGCCCACACACCAGGGCGGCGTGGCCAGGGGCTGGGCCGCGCCCCCTATGTGTGAGACCACCTCGGTCCACTTCTGACGATGCCCCTTCGCCAATAAAGACCCCCCAACAGGAAAAACCTAAGTGACCCGATCAGTTTTCTAGAACACATCGCGATCCGCCGCCGCCATCGACCCAAAGATCGGGAGGGTCCAAAAGCTCTTCCCGGCACCCTGCCGGAGAGGGGAATTACCACCGGAGGTCTTCTTCATTGCCATGCTTGCCTCCGGAGCGATGAGTGAGTAGTCTACCTTGGACTATGGGTCCATAGCAGTAGCTAGATGGTTGTCTTCTCCACCATGTGCTTCATGTTTAGATCTCATGAGCTGCCCTACATGATTGAGATCACCGTTATGTAATTCTACATGTTTGGTTTATTGGGATCCGATGAATATTGGTGTTATGCTTGAGTTGAAGTACTAAAATTTATCTTTTGTTATCTCTATGTTGTTTATGATCTTGCATGCTCTCCGTTGTTAGTAGCTATCTTGGCCGAGTAGTTGCTAGTGACTCCAAGAGGGGGTATTTATGCTCGATAGTGGGTTCATGCCTCTATTTAATCTGGGGGAGTGACAGAAACCTCTAAGGTTGTAGATATGTTGTTGCTACTAGGGGGAAAACAACATTCATATGCTCGAGGGCATATGCTTTGTTTACATTATACACTTTGCTTAATGCAGTTATCTGTTGTTCGCAACTTAATACTCATGGGGTGTTCAGATGATATCCCTGATAGTGGATTATTAGTCATAGATGCAGTTGGATGGCGGTCTATGTATCTTGTTGTAATGCCCAGAGTAAATCTCATAGTGATCCTCTCATCATATGCACGTTGTCTTTATTCTATCAATTGCCCAACTGTAATTTGTTTACCTAGCATGTATTATTTTATCTTATGGAGAGACACCGCTAGTGAACTATGGACCTCGGTCCTATTTCCTTTATATTGCTATCACCTGTTTACTTTACTCGTACTGTTTACTTTACTCGCATACTATTACTATTTTCCACTCGATACGCTCATTCCTTTGTTTCAAGCAAACCGGTGAGATTGACAACCTCATCGTAAGTTGGGAACAAAGTATTTGGTTGTGTTGTGTGCAGGTTCCGCGCTAGCAAAGCAAAGCTTGGACGAGGTGCCCTATAAATTGTCCATAGCTGTCGCAAGCTAGCGGGCATCACCTTCAGTCGTTTGTCTGCTCCTCTCCTGAACGATAAACCTTGGTTTCTTAACTGAGGGAAAAACCTTGCTGCTATACTCATCATACCTTCCTCTTGGGGTTCCCAACTGGACGGTGAAAAGATAACACCACCGCAAGCATCAAGAGAGGGGCACGACCTCCAGGCGGCGAGAGGTGCACGGCGGCGGTGAGAGGTGTGTGGCGGAGGCGCATGGAGGCCGCTCTACTCGCCGGCGACGGCTCCTCTCGCCGGTGGTGGCGCCAGAGCTCGAGCCGGCCATCCTAGGGACCTGATGGCTTTTTCTCTTTTGTATTCAGGGACCTGATGGCTTTTTTGTTTTGTATTGAGGGACCCTTTTGCTTTTTTTTTGTATGGCATGGCTCAAGGCGTACAGGACACCAAACAAGATCTAAAGTGAGCTTGGCTCAGGTCATACGACCTACTAAACACATCACAATAATACACACTTGTATGTGGTGGGTATAGCTACACTGAGCTTGTATGAGGTGAGATAGTCCACCCGGCTACCAAACACACCCTTAGTTTTCTTGTTTTTTGCAATGACCAGTCCAATAATTTGACATCAAAAACAAAACTATACACACCATGGTAGCTACACACCCTTCTAAAAACTAACATGTGTCTAACGGTGTTAGTTGCAGACTGGAGCCACTCCCCTCTAACCGCTCTATTCTTTCTCTTCCTTTTCCCCAACCTAATCCTCTCTTGTTGACCATCGGCGCGGAGCTCTTGGCGACACAGTGCGGCGAGCACCGATGAAGCAAAGGAAGAGGCGGAGCCAGAGCAAGCAGAGGAAGAGGCGGAGCCTCAGCTGGACCTCACCGACGGCCGTGACGAACAGAGTAAACGCATAAGAGGTGAAAAACTTACAAGGCCGAGAGTTCCAGCTGGCAGCGAATCGATGAAATCCTTCACCAACCGAAGCAAAACAGACGCCAAAATCGAAGATCAAACGCACACAGGACAGTCAGGACCTCCGCCTTTTTCCTATGCATGGGAAAGAAAGGGTGGCGCCAGCGGTACAAGTGGTGGTGCCGGTTGTTGAGAGGAACGGCGGAGGAGGTCCGCGGGCCACGCGGTCATTGCTGGGGATCAACCTATGGTGACAGAAATCGGGGCAGGAGGAGGCGAGCGGGTGAGGCAGATGGCACCGCTTAGCTCGCCCGGCCCGATGGACGGAAGAATCCCCACGTGCTCCACCTCCCCGCGTGCTCCACCGCCCTGCCTCGAGCCTGGAGCCTCGAGCCGCACCGCCTCGTCCACGGGAAGCTGGAGTCCAGGGCAGGGACCAGCAGCGCCGAGCTCCCCCCTCCGCGTCCAGGAGCCGGAGCTTCTGCGGCGGGCCGCAGACGCCGGGAAGACCCCACACCGCCTTCTCCCTCCCTCCGCGTCCAGGAGCCGATGTGGACCCCTGCTCCCTCCTCTGCGTCCACGGGGAAACTGCCGACGGCAGGAGAAAGTCGGCGGAGGTGGGCCCCCGGTGCCGTGTGCCACCGCCAGCCGCTGGGGCACGGAGGCATGGTCAGCCGCAACTCCAGCACTGCACCATTCCTCACCAGCATGCCTGCTCTCTGTAGCTGCCCACCATGGCTTGATTTGGATGCGGGCGATCTCGATTTGTTGGGGGGCGGGCTCGATTCGGTCGGGGAGACGGCTGCCCTTCCGTTGCTGCACATATCGGGCACACCTCGGCGGCGGTGAACGACGGGCAGTGGGTTCTGTGCGGGGCACTAGCTCGGTGAGGGGAGGTGGGCGCTAGGGAGGGTGGGGTTAGGTGGGCGCTTTGCTCTGTTTAGATTGCTTTGATCCGTTAAATGGTCGTGAGTCGTTGGAAGAATCCAACGGTGGTGGAAAGAATCCAACGGTGATCAGAGGGTGAGTAGCTACCCAGGTGAGTACCAAATCCACTCTCAATTTAACATAGCCTCACCATAGAATGAACCTGGTTGTGTACATGCTGCAAATATGTGCTGAACTGATCGAACGGTTTTGTTATCCTATTTTCCCAATCCATCTCATTGATTCATTTTTTTATGTTGCTTCTCTCCTCTGACTACTAATCTTAATTTCTGACTTATTTTGCATACAGTGTAGCAGTTCTGTTAGGGTTAGTATATAACAGGGAGTTTTGCTACATAATAATATATATATAAGATACTGAAGGAGGTTTTGCCACATGCGACATATATCTTAATTACTAGCAAGGTATTCTTTTTTTTTCCTACACTGTACTCTCTTCAACCGTGCACGGTTGTTCTGTCCTCTCAAACAGAAGAGTGCTCTTTTTACATGGCACATTGTTTGTCAGATTTATTTTTGTTCTATTAAGTGTGAATAGATTGTAATTCGTGTCTTACTGGTTTTATAAGATGCTCCTACAATTTTTAATTTAGCTTTGAAATATTGATATTTTTTGTAGTCCATGTAAAAAGGCAAAACATGTCTCACAAAAAGGCTTATTTTTAGCACAAAAAATTATCTATATTACATAGCCCAAACGACAAGTCGATTAGTCATGAAAGTACGTACTTTGTGCACACGTAGCATGTGAAGATATACACACAATTTTTTTTTTGATTTTTTTACATTTCAAATTGTGTCAAAGATATATTTGAAAATAAAGAGAGCGCATATGCACCTAAGAGCTAAAATATCAATCCCCAATTTTATATTTTTATAAGTACTATTAAGTCAAAGACTTAATAGTAAAAAAATCATGCATTATTATTTTATGCTTCTATCACATTGGTAAGACGTGGGATCTATGAACATTACACATGGTTGTAATGTCTATCAAGACAATCTATGGCCAATAGAAATTTATCATAAAATACTAGAAATTCTACATCATATGGTGATAATTCTAATCACCACGAATAAGCAATGTCAAAATTATATATCTATGTTTTGGCGCTAAATGTAACATCACCTATAAATTTGGGAATGAAGTCCAAAGCATTGATTTAAGTAGTATCATTTAATGTATCAACATTAAATGTCAACACTATGGTCACTAAGGAATTAACTTGACCATTAGTGTATGCTCATTTAGAGCATTTTTCATCAATTTAAATTAGTATCATAGTAAATGAGTTGCATGATCATCACATGCATGGTATGGCTAGCATTTCCATTAGTGGAAAATCACCAAACTCACATTACATGAGAGAAACTGAGTACATATCGATTTCCCTCCAAATGTCCATTAAGGAGATATATGATGATAAAAACAATGTTAATAGTTTTCTCAAACACTTATGTGGACTTCTACTACATTGCCGTTTTTCCCGTTGTCTATAGAATCAACTCCAAGTTGATATTTTGTTATTAGACAAATGTTATAAAGATATGATTCAAAACCTCTAATGCACTTTACATATCTTTATTTGATAATAATGCAACAACAATATTGTCTTTATTTTAGGCTAAAACTATATGATACCTTCTTATGAAGAGTCATCAAATACACCTTACGAGTGATATATGATTACCTAAAATTCATACTAGTACTCAAAATACTATGAATATCGTTAGATCAAAATGAACCATGATAAATCAATTCAAAGTGGAAGTAAAATGACAAACAAAAACAAAGTGGACCTTATTAAAAGGTATAAACCAAATATCAAGTTTATCAAACATGTTATTGTATGATTCATATATATGTAATTCCAGTCCCCAAATCATTGGTTGAGTTATGCCACAAATGCATTAATTAATATTAGTTCATTGGGATAATTTTGAAGCTCACTTTGATAAGCACTATAAAATAATATGGTTGTAGGTTACTTATAATCTTCATCGGGAAGAGAACATAAGTGTAGTCTGGTAGCATATGAACTCCTTCGCTATAATCTTCATCGGGAAGAGATATTTTTGGTGACCTCGTTTGGTCTTATCTATACCTAATAATAAAGGGAGCAAGGGTTCCATGGTTTGGTTTTTCCGTTTTTCTGTTTCTGATTTTACCCTCTCGCCTGGATCACATATTACCCACCAATGCCACTGGTAAAGAAAAGTAACGGTTCGCTTAAAAAATTGCCCCTCTCGATCCCCTTTGTTTGCCGGCGTTCTTCTGCCGCCGCTCGATAGCCGGCCACCGCAGATGCGTCTCGCAGCTCGCCGACTACTGCGCTGAATCCCTCAGTTTCTGGGGTGGAGAAGGGATGCGTGAGTAAGGGGGCGCTGCTTGAGGCCTGCAGGCGAGGCGTCACCATGTCTCCAGCTTGCAGCCATGTGGAGGCACGGGAACCGGCTTGAGCCGGGGACGCACGGGGTCACGCGAGGTTGCAGCTGGGAGCTGCGCCATGGTGGCGACCATTGGTGGTGGAGCAAGGGTAGGCTAGGATGGGGGCGCGTCGCGGGTAGCTGGCCGAGGCGCCATGGGTGGAAAGGGGAGGGGAATCGAGCTCCAACAGAGAGACGAGATGAACATCAAGCAGAGGGGATGGCTCACTGCTCAACTGATCCATCAAATTCAACATCGAATAATTGAAGTTCCATCAGATTCAAAGCGAATGGAGCATTCAGGTCCACTATCCAGGGCCCGGCGTGTGCAAGGAAGCAATGGTACGTACCGCCATTGCCCACAAGATGCGCATGATGGACAAAGGGATTCAGCAGGGAGAGGAGGACCTCCGCGCAAGTCTGACGGCAGGATGTGGCCCGAGGTGGCTTCCGCCGTGACCAAGGCAACCTTCAATGAATTCCTTTCTGCCGCGCTCTCCAAGACTGCCGCCCCCGCGACGGTGATGGAGATTAAGAAAGTAATTGTGGCGAGCAGATCACGGCCACGCAGGACGCTAATGGAAGGGGCAAGTTAGAGGTATATGCTCAAGAATCAGGATAGAGGGGAATCAGGATCCGTAGCTTGCAGTAGCCCATCCCCATCGTCGTTGGCGGCGGCCTAGATAGAGGCGATCTGGGGGGAAGAAGTGTGTCTATGGCTTGTGTCCTACGCTCCTAGCTAGCAGGTGCCACTCGGTGGGCGCGTACAGGTACAGATTTTCTAACGGAGTAGTAGGCTTTGGGATAAAGGTAAGATATACCAGTATATACATGAGGTATCACGCTTCTTTTTTCGTGGAGCACACACGTAGCAGTACAGTACAAGTAAGATCCGTGGAAACGACCAAGAAGAAGATGAGAAAAAATTGGAGTGATAGCACGCCAAGATATTTTACGTGTAAGACCCTAGATTTGACAAAGGTTACATCTAGGTTCAATGAGGCCCTCAAGTGCAACGCCTCTAATTCTTAAACCCAGCCTTTCAGCTGCTTAAGAAAACGCCAGCCATCACCGCACGAAAAAGGTACACAATAGTAAGTCATTTACGTCTAGCTCTACGAGATTAGTATTTTAAGTTTTAAATACTCTTTCGTTGATATGGTTCAGACACATATATTGTGCGGTGACCAAACTCATTGCTTTAGGTATGGCCCCATTGTTCAGATGCTATATCCTAGCCACCGTCAACAATGACAAGGAGGATAAGCAACACCAACATGGATGGGATGTAGTGTTTAAATGGATGGCAAGAATCTAGATTGCAGGATGGGAGTGGAGGAGGGGGTGTTTTAAACCAAACAAACTTATAATGTTTTTTATCCCGATGCAACGCACGGGCATGCTTCCTATAACTACTACATGTGGTATGTTATCCAATAAGATCATGTTCTTCGGACATGACACTTGAATGTATGAACCAAATTCATACTAATAATGTTGCATACAAGACAATTTTTGATATTGAAAAATTTAATCTCCCTCCAATCACTATGCTTGTTGCGGCACGGTGTTGATGAAAATCACCGTCCAGTTGGGAACCCCAGGAGGAAGGTATGATGAGCACAACAGCAAATTTTCCCTCTGTAAGAAACCAAGGTTTATCGAATCCAGTAGGAAAAAGCCAAATTCCAGAAGGTGATGCTTGCTAGCTTAGTGACACTCTAACAAGGGCGCCGTTAATGATACTTGTTAGCGCGTCTTCAACTAGTAGCAACGCGGAACCTGCATACAACACAACCAAGAACTTTGCTCCCAACTTACGATGAGATTGTCAATCTCACCGGTTTGCTGTAAACAAAGGAATGAGCGTATCGAGTGGAAAGCAATAGTAGTATGCAAGAAAGTAAACAGTGTGAGTAAAGTAAACAGGTGATAGCAATGTAAAGGAAATTGGACCGGGGTCCACAGTTCACTAGTGGTGTCTCTCTATAAGATAAATAACGACATGCTGGGTAAACAAATTACAGTTGGGCAATTGATAGAATAAAGATAACGTGCATATGTTAAGAGGATCACTATGAGATTTACTCTGGGCATTACAACAAAATACATAGACCGCCAACCAACTGCATCTATGACTAATAATCCACTCATGGGGATATCGTCCGAACACCCTGATACATCTCCGACGTATCCATAATTTTTGATGCTCCATGCTTGTTTTTACACCATTTGCCTAATGTTTCGTTACACTTCATGGCACTTTTATGCATTTTCCAGAACTAACCTATTAACAAGTCGTCACAGTGCCAGTTCCCTGTTTTCTGCTGTTTTTGTGTTTCAGAAGTGCTACACAGGAAATATTCTCGGAATTGGACGAAACAAGTTCCTGAAGTCTTATTTTTCCCGGAAGCTTCCAGAGATCCGAAGAGGAGTCGGAGGGGGGCCACAAGGGCCCCACACACCAGGGCGGTGCAGCCTGGCCCCTGGCCGCGCCCCCTATGTGTGAGGGTGCCTCGGGCCACGTCTGACGATGCCCCTTCGCCTATAAAGACCCCCCGACGGGAAAAACCTAAGTGCCCGATCAATTTTCTAGAAACACATCGCGATCCGCCACTGTCGTCGACCCGAGATCGGGAGGGTCCAGAAGCTCTTCCCGGCACCCTGCCAGAGAGGGGAATCGCCACCGGAGGTCTTCTTCATCGCCATGCTTGCCTCTGGAGCGATGAGTGAGTAGTCTACCTTGGACTACAGGTCCATAGCAGTAGCTAGATGGTTGTCTCCTCCACCATGTGCTTCATGTTTAGATCTCATGAGCTGCCCTACATGATTGAGATCACCGTTATGTAATTCTACATGTTTGGTTTGTTGGGATCCGATGAATATTGGTGTTATGATTGAGTTGCTATACTGAAATATATCTTATGTTATCTCTATATTATTTATGATCTTGCATGCTCTCCGTTATTAGTAGCTATCTTGGCCGAGTAGTTGCTAGTGACTCCAAGAGGGGGTATTTATGTTCGATAGTGGGTTCATGCCTCTATTTAACCTGGGGGAGTGACAGAAACCTCTAAGGTTGTAGATGTGCTGTTGCTACTAGGGAGAAAACAACATTCATATGCTCAAGGGCATATGCTTTGTTTACATTACACAATTTGCTTAATGCAATTATCTGTTAATACTCATCGGGTGTTCGGACGATATCCCCGTGAGTGGATTATTAGTCATAGATGCAGTTGGATGGCGGTCTATGTATTTTGTTGTAATGCCCAGAGTAAATCGCATAGTGATCTTCTTGACATATCACGTTTATCTTTATTCTATCAATTGCCCAACTGTAATTTGTTTACCCAGCATGTGTTATTTATCTTATGGAGAGACACCACTAGTGAACTGTGGACCCCGGTCCTATTTCCATCATATTGCTATCACCTGTTTACTTTACTCGCACTGTTTACTTTACTCGCATACTATTATCACTTTCCACTCGATACGCTCATAACCTTTGTTTCAAGCAAACCGGTGAGATTGACAACCTTATCGTAAGTTAGGAACAAAGTACTTGGTTGTGGTGTGTGCAGGTTCCGTGTTGCTACTGGCCGAAGACGAGTCAACAAGTATCGTAAACGGTGCCCTTGTTGGAGTGCTATTAAGCCAGTCTGCATCACCTTCAGTCGTTTGTCTCTCCTCTCCAAGAATGATTAAACCTTGGTTTCTTAACTAAGGGAAAAGACTTGCTGCTGTGCTCATCATACCTTCCTCTTGGGGTTCCCAACGGGCTGGCCATCAAACAGCAATCAAGATATTTTTCTGGCGCCATTGCCGGGGAACGAAGAAGTAAAATAAGAAGAAGCTCCCACGTCAACTACACGCCAGCTAGATTTTTCTGGCGCCGTTGCCGGGGAGGAAGTAGAAGACTTCTGCGAGGGGAGTTTTTCACACACACATCCTTTACTTTGTCATTGTTTTGCTTTACTTTATTTATTTTACCTGCATCATTTTTTATCAAAAACCCAAAAAAATTAGAATCCTTGGTAGTTGTTTTTACTTATCTGCTTTTAGTTTTGCTGAAATGGCTAATCCTGAAAATGCCAAGCTGTGTGACTTTACTAGTACGAACAATAGTGATTTTATCTGCACTCCTATTGTGCCACCTGCTCCTGCTGCAAACTTTTATGAGATTAAGCCTGCTTTATTGAACCTTGTTATGAAAGAGCAATTCTCTGGTGCTAGTACTGAAGATGCTGCAGCTCATCTCAACAATTTTGTTGAGCTATGTGAGATGCAGAAATATAAGGATGTAGAAAGTGATATTATTAAGCTCAAGTTGTTTCCTTTTTCTTTGAGAGGAAAAGCTAAAGATTGGTTGCTGTCTTTGACTAAGAATAGTATTGATTCATGGACTAAGTGTAAGGATGCTTTTATTGGTAGATACTATTCTCCTGCTAAAATTATATCTCTGCGTAGCAATATTATGAAGTTTAGTCAGTTTGATAATGAACATGTTGCTCAAGTGTGGGAAAGAATGAAATCTATGATAAAGAATTGCCCCACTCATGGACTGACTACTTGGATGATTGTCCAAACATTTTATGCAGGACTAAATTTTTCTTCGAGGAACCTATTGGATTCAGCTACTGGAGGCACTTTTATGTCCCTTACCTTGGGTGCCGCAACAAAGCTACTCGACAACATGATGGTAAATTATTCTGAATGGCACACCGAGAGAGCTCCATAAGGTAAGGAGGTAAATTCTGTTGAGGAAACCTCTTCCTTGAGTGATAAGATTGATACCATTATGGCTATGCTTGCTAATGATAGGACTCATATTGATCCTAATAATATTACTTTAGCCTCTTTGGTTGCTCAAGAAGAGCATGTTGATGTGAATTTCATTAGAAACAATAATTTTAACAACAATGCTTATAGGAACAATTTTGCTAGTAACAATTATAGGCCGTATCCTTCTACCAATGGTAATGGTTATGGTAATTCTTATGGTAATTCCTCCAACAATACTAGGGCCGCGCCCTCCGAGCTTGAGGTAATGCTCAAGGACTTCATCGGTAAGCAAACTGCTTTTAACAAGTCTGTTGAGGAAAAGTTAGGCAAAATTGATATTCTTGCTTCTAAAGTTGATAGCCTTGCTGATGATGTTGAACTTCTGAAATTAAAAGTGTTGCCTAATGATGTGAAAGAGAACAATGTTTTTGCTACTGCTAATGCTATTCAAGTTGGAATTGATGAAAATATTAGATTGTTAGCAGAATTGCATGCTAGATGGGAAAGAGAGGATGAGATTGCTAGGAATATGAAAGTTTGTACTATTACTACCTCTGATGATGTTGTTCCTAATGCTAGCAATCCTCTTACTTTGATTGGTGTAGAGAAAACTCCCACTCCTTGTGTTAAAAAGCCTAAAACTGCCAAAACTTTTTCTCAAAAGAGTGCTGAAATTTTTTGGAGTGTGGGAGATGATAGCCCTATTTCCTTTAATGATTTTGATGTTGATGGCTGCAATATATCTGAAGTAATTTTGTTCTTGCAAAAGCTTGCTTTGACTCCCAATGCTAGTTCTTTAAATGTTGCTTTTACTAAGCATATTACCAATGCTCTCATGAAAATTAGGGATGAAAAGTTGAAGCAAAAAGCCTCTGTTCCCAAGAAGTTAGAAGATGGTTGGGAACCCATCATTGATATGCATGTTAATGGTTTTTATTTCCATGCTTTATGTGATCTAGGTGCTAGTATTTCTATCATGCCTAGAAAAATTTATGACATGCTTGATTTACCACCGCTTGAAAAATGTTATTATGATGTTCCTGTTGCTGATGTTGCTAAGAAGAAACCTTTGGGAAGAATAAACGATGTTCTTATTGTGGTTAACAATAACCTTGTTCCCGTTGATTTTCTTGTTATGGACGTTGAATGCCATGCTTCATGTCCTATTATTTTGGGAAGACCCTTTCTTCGAACTGTAGGTGCCATCATTGATATTAGGGAAGGCACCATCAAATATCAATTTCCACTCAAGAAAGGTATGGAACACTTCCCTAGGAAACGGAAGAAATTACTTTTTGACTCTATTCTTAGAGCAAATTATGAGCTTGATGCTTCATCTCTTGATGTTACTTCATTCGCAATTTTCTGCGCCTAGCTCAAAGGCGTTAAAGAAAAGCACTCTTGGGAGATAACCCAATGTTTTATTTTCAGTACTTTTTCTTTTATTTGAGTCTTGGAAGTCATTACTACTGTAATGACCACTCCTTATCCTTTTGATTTCATTGTTGTGCCAAGAGAAGCCTCTAATTTGAGTGAGGTAAGATTTGGGGATGTTGCTGTCCTGAAACTGTTTTCGGTGCTGCACCGTAAAAATTCGTATAAATTCTCTGTATATCTTTTGGACCTACGATTTCTTGTGCATATGCCCCAGGTTATATACAAACTTTCATTAGTTGAACACTTTTTTATTTGAGCAACAGAAAACACCTAAAAAAATCGGCCTTTGTCAGCTGTTCTGTTTTGACAGATTTCTGCCAATATTTGTGTTTGCCACTTTATCGCTTTCTTTTGAGTTCTTTTGATCACGGGACTTTTGGGGAAGTTGCTACAGTAGTATATGCTATATATATGGTGGTTTTAGGTTGAAATATGAAGCAAAAAAAGGTTGATTATATGTTATGGTGCACTAATGTTGCTAATAGATTTGTGTTTAGTTTTGTATGAAAGAAGTTTTCAAGTGTAGGGATTGGAGAATGATGAGATGAGTTGAAGAATGGACAAAAGCTCAAGCTTAGGGATGCCCATGCATCACCCCAAGAAATATCCAAAAAGTAAAAGCATCAAAGCTTGGGGATGCCCCTGAGGCACCCCTTCTTCATCGGCAAAAATTAGGTCACCTTTCAAGACACTATATTTTTATTGCTTCATGCACTATATGTTTTTCTTGGAGTGTCAGTTGTTTTAGTTTTCTTTATTAGTTTAGTTTGTTTGCTAAAATAAATGGTTGGACCCCAACAAATTTCTTTTGGAGAAGTTGCCTTGCTTTTCAATTGCCAAGAACGCTCTAGTTTTCACTCTTATCAAAAACCGAGTGTTCTTCTTTTTCCGCTACTGCTTTTGGTTTTCATTTTCACCTTGATTTGCATTAAGATATTCTTATATTTATTCATCAAGGTGTATTTTTGCCTCTGATCTTTATTGGTTTTCATCAAAAGAGGTGTTTATAAAAAGTTTGAATGGTGTTGGAAAAGAGAAAAAGCTTTATGCAAATAAGTGGTACAAGAAGGAGCTTGTGTAGACTGCGGCTTAGGCTTTTTCATGTCATGCTTGATGTATTTTTGATAGTATGCTTAGTGGTTTTGTTGTAGCATGACTTGTCTCAAATAACTGAGATTGCTTAATGAGCCTTTGAAAAAAATCATGCGTTGTTTTTAATTATTTGGAAGCATTATTTTGGTTTTCTCCTTGATGCTTTATTTGGGTTGAGTTGGCGCATGCTCACACATGTTAGACTCATACAAAGTCGCCAATAGCCTCTATGATCATTTAGTTTTTGACTTTTGATGCCATCTTATGCTTCTTTTAATGTCGCTTTGTCGCTTTGCATGATTATGGCCATTATTGCTCTCTTAGTTGGTCGCTCCCAGTCTTTTGCTAGCCCTCGCCTTGTACTGAGTATGAGCTATACTCGTGCATCCAACTCCTAAAAACCAAGTTTGCCAAAGTGTCCACCATACATACCTACTAGCAATTTTCTATTCCAAGTAAATTTGACTTGCTTTTATTTTCTCTTCAAATTAAACTCTTACCAGTGTTATGCGAAAATTGGTCAGTAAAGCTCTCACGAACCGGAAGGCACACTTTAATTTTTCCTGTTCTTAAAAATTTGACATTGTGGGCTCTTATGTTGAGTTGTTATGCTTGCAAGTTGTAAGTTGGAGACTAGCCCAGCCATGCAGTCATGGGCAAGCTTTCAACATTGCACTTCTCTTTTGAGTTGATATCGTGATCTTTTGTTTATGGATGCCCGCGGTGTGAAATGAATTGGAAATCTTGTGGGGATCATGGAGTTTGTATATGTCTTAGGGAGACGCCTGGGCCACCAATCTAAGCCATGCACAATTCATGGTGGAAATTTGCAGCATACCCATAGTGGACATTCGACGACGCATCTCAAAATAAAAAGCTAAACAAATGGTAAATAAAAGAGATGTCGAGGTGTTCATTGTCTGCTTGTCCTGTCATTTTGATGTGGGCGTGTTCCATGTCATCGGGCACGGAGGTACCCCGTTGGCGGTTCTCGATGATACATGTATGCTTACAATGACAAGAGTCTTGCTTGGGACTCTAAGTAAAGTAGCATGAGGTTTGGGTACTCGTATTCACGGGACACGAGGTTTTCAACTTATGATTTGTCAAGCATATGCATCATAATTTTTCTCGCATTAACTTTAACCATTCAAGATGCTTATGATGGGGGAAATGAGAGCTCAAAGCAGGTAAGTACCATAATTTTTGAAGGTTATAAAACTTGCAATCACTGCTTCCCTCCGCGAAGGGCCTTTCTTTTATCTTTTATGTTGAGTCACCACCTTCTATCTTTATGCACCATTAAGAGAGCATAGTTGTCATTCTTAGTATAATGTGCATTGTCCCGAAGTTTTCATTGATTGATTCATATTGTTGGTTTCACTTGTTCTTAAATTATTTGTATCTAGTCGCCCTCTTAAACTTGAAGGTGTCCTATGCATTTATGTTTTGCTCTCCATGAAGGACAAGCTGAAAACCATTTGTATGTTTTTCCTTATGATTTGAATACACGTTTGACTTTCATTGTTTTATTTTCATGATCTTTTGTTTGTGTTCATTTTCATGTTTATAACATGGTTGCTAAGTTTCTACTGTCAAGATTATATCTTTCATGCCCATGTTTTAAGTTCTTATGATCCCAGCTCACAAATGCTTACATATATGATCAAGATTGTGTAGGTGCATATCACCTTAAAAATTATTTCTTTTGTTATCACTTACCTACTCAAGGACGAGCAGGAGTTAAGCTTGGGGATGCTGATACGTCTCCGACGTATCCGTAATTTTTGATGCTCCATGCTTGTTTTTACACCATTTGCCTAATGTTTCGTTACACTTCATGGCACTTTTATGCATTTTCTAGAACTAACCTATTAACAAGTCGCCACAGTGCCAGTTCCCTGTTTTCTGCTGTTTTTGTGTTTCAGAAGTGCTACACAGGAAATATTCTCGGAATTGGACGAAACAAGTTCCTAAAGTCTTATTTTTCCCGGAAGCTTCCAGAGATCCGAAGAGGAGTCGGAGGGGGGCCACGAGGGCCCCACACACCAGGGCGGCGTGGCTTGGCCCCTGGCCGTGCCCCCTATGTGTGAGGGTGCCTCGGGCCACCTCTGACGATGCCCCTTCTCCTATAAAGACCCCCCGATGGGAAAAACCTAAGTACCCGATCAATTTTCCAGAAACATATCACGATCTACCGCCGTCGTTGACCCGAGACCAGGAGGGTCCAAAAGCTCTTCCCGACACCCTGCCAGAGAGGGGAATCACCACTGGAGGTCTTCTTCATCGCCATGCTTGCCTCCGGAGCGATGAGTGAGTAGTCTACTTGGACTACAGGTCCATAGCAGTAGCTAGATGGTTGTCTCCTCCACCATGTGCTTCATGTTTAGATCTCATGAGCTGCCCTACATGATTGAGATCACCGTTATGTAATTCTACATGTTTGGTTTGTTGGGATCTGATGAATATTGGTGTTATGATTGAGTTGCTATACTGAAATATATCTTATGTTATCTCTATGTTGTTTATGATCTTGCATGCTCTCCGTTATTAGTAGCTATCTTGGCCGAGTAGTTGCTAGTGACTCCAAGAGGGGGTATTTATGCTCGATAGTGGGTTCATGCCTCTATTTAACCTGGGGGAGTGACAGAAACCTCTAAGGTTGTAGATGTGCTGTTGCTACTAGGGAGAAAACAACATTCATATTCTCAAGGGCATATGCTTTGTTTACATTACACACTTTGTTTAATGCAATTATCTGTTGTTTGCAACTTAATACTCATGGGGTGTTTGGACGATATCCCCGTGAGTGGATTATTAGTCATAGATGCAGTTGGATGGCGGTCTATGTATTTTGTTGTAATGCCCAGAGTAAATCGCATAGTGATCTTCTTGACATATCATGTTTATCTTTATTCTATCAATTGCCCAACTGTAATTTGTTTACCCAGCATGTGTTATTTATCTTATGGAGAGACACCACTAGTGAACTGTGGACCCCGGGCTATCACCTGTTTACTTTACTTGCACTATTTACTTTACTCGCATACTATTATCACTTTCCACTCGATACGCTCATAACCTTTGTTTCAAGCAAACCGGTGAGATTGACAACCTCATCGTAAGTTGGAAACAAAGTACTTGGTTGTGGTGTGTGCAGGTTCCGCATTGCTACTGGCCAAAGACGAGTCAACAAGTATCATAAACGGCGCCCTTGTTGGAGTGCTATTAAGCCAGTCTGCATCACCTTCAGTCATTTGTATCTCCTCTCCAAGAACGATTAAACCTTGATTTCTTAACTGAGGGAAAAGACTTGCTGCTGTGCTCATCATACCTTCCTCTTGGGGTTTCCAACGGGCTGGCCATCAAACAGCAATCAAGATATTTTTCTGGCACCGTTGCCGGGGAACGAAGAAGTAAAATAAGAAGAAGCTCCCATGTCAACTACACGCCAGCACACCCCTCGAGTATTAAGTTGTGAACAACAGATAACTACATTAAGCAAAGTGTGTAATGTAAACAAAATGAATATCCTTAGACACAAGAATGTTGTTTTCTCCCTAGTGGCAATAACACATCTACAACCTTAGAGGTTTCTGTCACTCCCCCTGATTAAATAGAGGCATGAACCCAACTATCGAGCATAAATACCCCCTCTTGGAGTCACTAGTATCTACTAGGCCAAGATAGCTACTAAGCAATGGAGAGCATGCAAGATCATAAACAACATAGAGATAACATAAGATAATATTTAGAACATCAACTTAATCATAACACCAATATTCATCGGATCCCAACAAACACAACATGTAGAATTACATAACGGTGATCTCGATCATGTAAGACAGCTCATGAGATCTAAACATGAAGCACATGGTGGAGAAGATAACCATCTAGCTACTGCTATGGACCCATAGTCCAAGGTAGACTACTCACTCATCACGCCGGAGGCAAGCATGGCGATGAAGAAGACCTCCGGTGGCGATTCCCCTCTCTGGCAGGGTCCGGGAAGAGCTTCTGGACCCTCCCGATCTCGGATCGACGATGGCAGCGGATCGCGATGTGTTTCTGGAAAATTGATCGGGTCCTTAGGTTTTTCCCGTCGAGGGGTCTTTATAGGCGAAGGGGCAGCATCAGAGGTGGACCAGGGCAGTCTCACACATAGGGGGTGCGGCCAAGGGCTGGGCCGCGCCGCCCTACTGTGTGGCCGGCTCGTGGCCCCCCTCCGTCTCCTCTTCGGTCTTCTGGAAGCTTCGTTAAATAATAGGAGGTTCGGCTCTTGTTTTGTCCAATTCCGAGAATATTTCTTGTGTAACTTTTCTGAAACACAAAAATAGCAGAAAATAGGGAACTGGCACTGTGGCATCTTGTTAGTAGGTTAGTTCCAGAAAATGCATAAAAATGCCACGAAGTGTAACAAAACACTAAGCAAATGGTGTAAAAACAAGCATGGAACATCAAAAATTATAGATACGTTTGAGACGTATCAAGCATCCCCAAGCTTAACTCCTGCTCGTCCTCGAGTAGGTAAGTGATAACAAAGAATAATTTTTGAGGTGACATGCACCTACACAATCTTGATCATCTATGTAAACATTGAGTGCTGGGATCAAAAGAACGTAAAACATGGGCATGAAAGACATAATCTTGATAGAAGAAACTTAGCAACCATGTTATAATATGAAAAAGAACACAAACAAAAGATCATGAAAATGAAACAATGAAAGTCAAAGGTGTGTTCAAATCATATGGAAAAACATAGCAAATGGTTTTTAGCTTGTGCTTCATGGAATAGCAAAACATAAATGCATAGGACACCTTCAAGTTTAAGAGGGCGACTAGATACAAATAATTTAAGAACAAGTGAAACCAAAATCATGAATCAATCAATGAAAACTTTGGGACAATGCACATTATACTAAGAATGACAACTATGCTCTCTTAGACGGTACATAAAGGTAGAAGGTGGTGACTCAACATAAAAGTAAAAGAAAGGCCCTTCGCAGAGGGAAGCAGTGATTGCAAGTTTTATAAACCTTCAAAAATTATGGTACTTACTAGCTTTGAGATCTCATTGCCCCCATCATAGGCATCTTGAATGGTTAAAGTTAATGCGAGTACAATTTTGAAGCATATGCTTGACAAATCATAAGTTGAAAACCTCGTGTCCCATGAAGTACGAATACCCAAACCTCATGCTACTCGACTTAGAGTCCCAATCAAGCTCTTGTCATTGTAAATATATGTGTATCATTGAAAACCGCCAACGGGGTACCTCCTGCCCGATGACATGGAACAAGCCCACATCAAAATGACAGGTCAAACAGACAATGAACACCTCGACATCTCTTTTATTTACCATTGCTATAGCTTTTATTTTGAGATGCGTCGTCGAATGTCCACTATGGGCATGCTGTAAATTTCCACCATGAATTATGCATAGCTTAGATTAGTGGCCCAGGTGTTTCCCTAACACATATAAGAACTCCATGATCCCGCAAGATTTCCAACTTGTTTCACATCGCGAGTATCCATAAACAAAAGATCACGATATCAACTCAAATAAGAAGTGCAATGTTGAAAGCTTCCCCCATGACGGCATGGTTTGGCTAATTTCCAACTTACAACTTGCAAGCATAACAACTCAACATAAGAGAGCCACAATGTCAAAATTTTAAGAATAAGAAAAGTAAATTGTGCCATCAGGTTCGTGAGAGCTTTACTGACCAATTTTCGCATAACACCAAAAAGAGTTTAATTTGAAGGATAGAAAAAGCAAGTTAAATGTACTTTGGAATAGCAAATTGCTAATAGGTATGTATGGTGGACACATTGGAATAACTTGGTTTTTAGGAGTTGGATGCGCAAGTAGAGCTCATACTCAGTACAAAATAAGGGCTAGCAAAAGACTGGGAGCGACCAACTAAGAGAGCAATACCGGCCATAATCATGCAAAGCGACAAAGCAAAATTAAAAGAAGCATAAGATGGCATCAAAAGTCAAAAACTAAATGATCATAGAGGCTTATGGTGACTTTGTATGAGTCTAACATGTGTGAGCATGCACCAAGTCAACCCAAATAAAGCATCAAGGAGAAAATCAAATTAATGCTTCCAAATAATAAAAACAACGCATGATTTTTCAAAGGCCCATTAAGCAATCTCAGTCATTTGAGACAAGTCATGCTACAGCAAAACCACTAAGCATACTATCAAAAAGACATCAAGAACGACATGCAAAAGCCTAAGCCGTAGTCTACACAAGCTCCTTTTGTACCACTTTTTTGCATGAAACTTTTTCTCTTTTCCAACACCATTCGAACCTTTTTGAAATAACTCTTTTAATGAAAACCAACATGGACCAGAGGAAAAAATACACCTTGATGCAAATATATAACAATATCTGAACAAAAATCAAGGTGAAAAATGAAAGCTAAACGCAGTTCTAGAAAAAGAGAACACTCGTTGAACGATAAGAGTGAAAAACGAAGTGTTCTTGGAAAATGAAAAGCAAGGCAACTTCTCCAAAAGGAATTGTTGGGGTCCAACCATTTATTGCAGCAAACAAAACTAAACAAAACTGAAAACTAAAACAACTAACGCTCCAAGAAAAATGCATAGTGCATGAAGCAATAAAAATATAGTGTGTTGAAAGGTGACCTGATTTTTTGCCGATGAAGAAGGGGTGCCTCGGGGGCATCCCCAAGCTTTGACGCTTGTACCTCTTGGATATTTCTTGGGGTGAGTGGGCATCCCCAAGCTTGAGCTTTTGTCCATTCTTCAACTCATCTCATAATTCTCAAATCCCTACACTTGAAAACTTCCTTCATACAAAACTCAACACAATTCTATTAGCAACATTAGTGTAAGCATAATAATGAATCAACCCTTTTTTTGCTTTAGGTTTCAACTCAAAACCACCACATATAAAGCATATACTACTGTAGCAACTTCCCCAAAATTTCCGTGATCAAAAGAACTAAAAAAGAAAGCGATTGAGAGACAAACACAAATAGTGGCAGAAATCTGTCAAAACAGAACAGCTGACAAAGGTCGATTTTTTAGAGGGTTTTCTGTTGCTCAAATAAAAAAGTGTTAAACTAATGAAAGTTTGGATATAACCTGGGGCATATGCATAAGAAATCGCAGGTCAAAAAGATATTCGGAGAATTTTCACGAATTTTTACGGTGCAGCACCGAAATCTGTTTCAGGACAGCAACATCCCCAAATCTTACCTCACTCAAATTAGAGGCTTCTCTTGGCATAACAACGAAATAAAAATGATAAGGAGAGGTTATTACAGTAGTAATAACTTTCAAGACTCAAATAAAAGAAAAATAACTGAAAGTAAAACAATGGGTTATCTCCTAAGAGTGCTTTTCTTTAACGCCTTTGAGCTAGGCGCAGAAAGTGTGAATCAAATAATATCAAGTGATGAAGCATCAAGCTCATAATTTGCTCTAAGAATAGAGTCAAAAAGTAATTTCTTTATTTTACTAGGGAAGTGTTCCATACCTTTCTTGAGTGGGAATTGATATTTGATAGTGCCTTCCCTCATATCAATGATGGCACCTATAGTTCGAAGAAAGGGTCTTCCCAAAATAATAGGACATGAAGCATTGCATTCAACATCCATAACAAGAAAATCAATGAGAACAAGGTTATTTTTAATCATAATAAGAACATCATTAATCCTTCCCAAAGGTTTCTTCTTAGCAACATCAGCAATAGGAACATCATAATAGCACTTTTCAAGCGGTGGTAAATCAAGCATGTCATAAATTTTTCTAGGCATAATAGAAATACTAGCACCTAGATCACATAAAGCATGGCAATCAAAACCATTAACATGCATATCAATGATGGGTTCCCAACCATCTTCTAACTTCTTGGGAATAGAAGCTTTTTGCTTTAACTTTTCATCCCTAATTTTCATAAGAGCATTGGTAATATGCTTAGTAAAAGCAACATTTATAGAACTAGCATTGGGACTCAAAGCAAGCTTTTGCAAGAACTAAATAACTTCAGATATATTGCAGCCATCAATATCAAAATCATTAAAAGAAATAGAGCTATCATCTCCTACACTCTGGAAAAATTCAGCATTCTTTTGAGAAAAAGTTTTAGCTGTTTTAGGCTTTTTAGTACAAGGAGTGGAAGTTTTCTCTACACCAATCAAAGTAAGAGGATTGCTAGCATTTGGAACAACATCATTAGAGGTGGTAATAGTACATACCTTCATCTTTCTAGCCATCTCATCTTCTCTTTCCCACCTGGCATGCAATTCTGCTAACATCCTAACATTTTCATTAATTCTAACTTGGATAGCATTAGCAGTGGCAAAAGTATTGTTCCCCTTCACATCATTAGGCAACACTTTTAATTTCAGAAGTTCAACATCATGAGCAAGGCTATCAACTTTAGAAGCAAGAATATCAATTTTTCCTAACTTTTCCTCAACAGACTTGTTAAAAGCAGTTTGCTTACCGATGAAGTCCTTGAGCATGACTTCAAGCTCAGGGGGCACGGCCCTGGTGTTGTTGGAGGAATTACCATAAGAGTTACCATAACCATTACCATTGGTAGAAGGATACGGCCTATAATTGTAACTAGGAAAATTGTTCCTATAATCATTGTTGTTAAAATTAGTATTTCTAATGAAGTTTACATCAACATGCTCTTCTTGAGCAACCAAAGAGGCCAAAGGAACATTATTAGGATCACCATGAGCTTTATCATTAGAAAGCATAAGCATTATAGCATCAATCTTATCACTCAAGGAAGAGGTTTCCTCAACAGAATTTACCTTCTTACCTTGTGGAGCTCTCTCGGTGTGCCATTCAGAATAATTTACCATCATATTGTCGAGAAGCTTTGTTGCAGTGCCCAAGGTAAGGGACATCAAAGTGTCTCCAGCAGCTGAATCTAATAGGTTCCTTGAAGAAAAATCCAGTCCTGCATAAAATTTTTGGACAATCATCCAAGTAGTCAGTCCATGAGTAGGGCAATTCTTTATCATAGATTTCATTCTTTCCCAAGCTTGAGCAACATGTTCATTATCAAACTGGCTAAACTTCATAATATTGCTATGCAAAGCTATAATCTTAGCAGGAGGATAGTATCTTCCAATAAAAGCATCCTTACACTTAGCTCATGAATCAATACTATTTTTAGGCAAAGATAGCAACCAATCCTTAGCTTTTCCTCTCAAAGAAAAAGGAAACAACTTAAGCTTAATAATATCACTCTCTACATCCTTATATTTCTGCATCTCACATAGCTCAACAAAATTGTTGAGATGAGCTGCAGCATCATCAGTACTAGCACCAGAAAATTGCTCTTTCATAACAAGGTTCAATAAAGCAGGCTTAATCTTATAAAAATTTGCAGCATGAGCAGGTGGCACAATAGGAGTGCAGATAAAATCACTATTATTAGTGCTAGTAAAATCACACAACTTGGTATTTTCAGGAGTAGCCATTCTAGCAAAGCTAAAAGCAGGCAAGTAAAAATAACAACTAATAGGAAACTAATTTTTTTGTGTTTTTGATAAAATGATGCAAGCAAAAATAAAGTAAAGCAAAACTTAAAACAAAGTAAAGGATGTGCGTGCGAAACTCCCCTTGCAGAAGTCTTCATTTTCCCCCGCAACGGCGCCAGAAAATTGTTGCTTGTTGCGGCATGGTGTTGATGAAAATCACCGTCCAGTTGGGAACCCCAAGAGGAAGGTATGATGAGCACAGCAACAAATTTTCCCTTAGTAAGAAACCAAGGTTTATCATATCCAGTCAGAAAAAGCCAAACTCCAGAAGGTGATGCTTGCTAGCTTAGTGACACTCCAACAAGGGCGCCGTTAATGATACTTGTTAGCGCGTCTTCAACTAGTAGCAACGCGGAACCCACACACAACACAACCAAGAACTTTGCTCCCAACTTACGATGAGGTTGTCAATCTCACTGATTTGCTGTAAACAAAGGAATGAGCGTATCGAGTGAAAAGCAATAGTAGTATGCAAGAAAGTAAACAGTGCGAGTAAAGTAAATAGGTGATAGCAATGTAAAGGAAATTGGACCGGGGTCCATAGTTCACTAGTGGTGTCTCTCCATAAGATAAATAATGACATGCTGGGTAAATAAATTATAGTTGGGCAATTGATAGAATAAATATAACATGCATATATCAAGGGATCACTATGAGATTTACTCTGGGCATTACAACAAAATACATAGACCGCCATTCAACTGCATCTATGACTAATAATCCACTCGTGGGGATATCGTCCGAACACCCCTTGAGTATTAAGTTGCGAACAACAGATAACTGCATTAAGCAAAGTATGTAATGTAAACAAAACGAATGTCTCAGACACAAGAATGTTGTTTTCTCCCTAGTGGCAACAGCACATCTACAACCTTAGAGGTTTCTGTCACTCCCCCAGATTAAATAGAGGCATGAACCCAACTATCGAGCATAAATACCCCCTCTTGGAGTCACTAGTATCTACTTGGCCAAGATAGCTACTAAGTGATACGTCCATTTTGCATCACTATTTTGTATCATAATTTACTATTATTCATTGATATATTTCATATTTAGAGATAATACTTATGTTATTTTCTCTGTTTTTACATGTTTGATGATCATTGGAGGATTTGCTGCCGGAGTCAGGATTCTGCTGGAAAAAGGACCGTCAAGGCACCATATTTCGAAGATCAGGAAAATTCTAGAAAAATACCAGAAAATTATATTTTACCAGAAGACTGAAGAAGCCGGAAGGAGAAGGCGAGAGGGGCCACAGGGCAGCCTCACCACCAGGGGGCACGGCCCAGCCCCTGGCCGTGCCGCCCTGTGGTGAGAGCCTCCTGGCCCACATCTGCCATCGCCCCTTCGCGTATTTCATCGTCCCCGAAAACCTAAGTCAAGGGGGGATCAGAGATAGACACTGCCGCCTATGCGGGGTGGAAAACACCAGAGAGAGAAAAGCTCTCCGGCAGCCAGAAATCTGCCGGGGAAATTCCTTCCCGGAGAGGGGATATCATCGCCATCGTCATCACCATCACACTAGACTTCATCGGGATCATCATCATCATCATCTCCATCACCAGCACCTTCATCTCCACCATCACCACGCCATCCCGCTGTAGCATCTTGAGTTGGATCTTGTTAAATTCTTAGGGGAAACTTTCTCGGTGTTGATTACTCTTGTGGTTGATGCTATTGAGTGGAACCGTTGAATTAAGGTTTATGTTCAGATTGTTATTTACCATTATTTCACCTCTGATCATGATCCATATGATTTCTTGTGAGTAGTTTGTTTAGTTCTTGAGGACATGGGAGAAGTCAAGATGTTAGTAGTGGATTATTGTTAAGTAATATTTAGTGGTTTGATATTTATTTGTTGTGGTGCTATTTCACTAGTGGTGTCATGTGAACGTCGACTACATGATACTTCACCATTTATGGGCCTAGTGAGATGCATTGTGTATTTGGCTACTAATTGTGGAGTTGCTGGAGTGACAGAAACCTAAACCTCCGTTAGGAAACCATTACACTAGGGAGCGTAGGATCTTAGAGTTTAAGGCTGTGGTTAGATTTATCTTAATTACTTTCTTGTATTTGCGGATGCTTGCAAGGGGGTATAATCACAAGTGTGTATTTATCCTAGTAAGGGTAGTGCGCTAGCACAGGTTCACCCCCATAACACTTATCAAACCAATAAAGATTATTTAGTGGCATGAAGCGAAAGCTCTTGACAAAAACTCCCATGTGTCCTTGAGAACGTTTGGTTATCATAAGCTACACAACCGGCTTGTCCTTTGCTAAAGAAAGGATTGGGCCATGATACGTCCATTTTGCATCACTATATTGTATCATAATTTACTGTTATTCATTGATATATTTCATATTTAGAGATGATACTTATGTTATTCCCTCTGTTTTTACATGTTGATGATCATTGGAGGAGTTGCTACCGGAGTCAGGATTCTGCTGGAAAAAGGACCATCAAGGGACCATATTTTGAAGATCAGGAAAATTCCAGAAAAATGCCAGGAAATTATATTTTACCAAAAGACTCCGGAAGCCAGAAGGAGGAGTCGAGAGGAGCCAGGGGCAGCCTCACGCACAGGGGGCGCGGCCTGGCCCCTGGCCGCGCTGGCCCTGTGTGAGGGCACCCTGGCCCACCTCTGGTCTCGCCCCTTCGCATACTTCATCGTCCCCGAAAACCTAAGTCAGGGGGGCTCAGAGTTAGACACAGCCGCCTCTGTGGGGCAGAAAACACCAGAGAGAGAAAAGCTCTCCGGCAGGCAGAAATCTGCCGGGGAAATTCCTTCCCAGAGAGGGGAGATCGTCGCCATCGTCATCACCATCGCATCAGACTTCATCGAGATCATCATCATCATCATCTCCATCACCAGCACCTTCATCTTCACCATCACCACGCCATCCCGCTGTAACATCTTGAGTTGGATCTTATTATATTCTTAGGGGAAACTTTCCCGGTGTTGATTACTCTTGTAGTTGATGCTATTGAGTGGAACCATTGAATTAAGGTTTATGTTCAGATTGTTATTTACCATTATTTCACCTCTGATCATGATCCATATGATGTCTTGTGAGTAGTTCGTTTAGTTCTTGAGGACATGGGAGAAGTCAAGATGTTAGTAGTGAATTATTTTTAAGAAATATTTAATGGTTTGATATTGTTGTGGTGCTATTTCACTAGTGGTGTCATGTGAACGTCGACGACATGATACTTCAACATTTATGGGCCTAGTGAGATGCATTGTGTATTTGGCTACCAATTGTGGGGTTGCTGGAGTGACAGAAACCTAAACCTCCGTTGGGAAACCATTGCACCAGGGAGCGTAGGATCTTAGAGTTTAAGGCTATCGTTAGATTTATCTTAATTACTTTCTTGTATTTGCGGATGCTTGCAAGGGGTATAATCACAAGAGTGTATTTATCCTAGTAAGGGTAGTGCGCTAGCACAGGTTCACCCCCACAACACTTATCAAACCAATAAAGACTATTTAGCAGTATGAAGTGAAAGCTCTTGACAGAAACTCCCGTGTGTCCTCGAGAACGTTTGGTTATTATAAGTTACATAGCCGGCTTGTCCTTTGCTAAAGAAAGGATTGGGCCACTTGCTACAATTGTTACTACTGTCTTTTATTTACTCCCACTTTACTTATTTGCACTACCAAATACTCCTGAAAACCCGTTTGCTAGTATTTACAGTGAAACCTTGATCAAAGCCACTAATCAACACCTTCTGCTCCTCGTTGGGTTCAACACTCTTATTTATCGAAAGTACTATGATACACCCCCTATACTTCTGGGTCATCAACACTATTTTCTGGCGTCGTTGCCGGGGAGTGTAGCGCTATTGAAGAGTGGATTTGGTAAAGGTAACCGTCGCCGTGAGTATTGTTTTTATTTTGTCTTTTATTTTTATTTTATTCTGCTATGGAGAATTCTCCATTTGGTTTCCTATTTGGGAACACTTCTACCACTACTGCACATGTGGAGGAACCACAACCGCCACCACCTGCTGAAGTTGATCTTTTTAAAATACATATGAAAATTGTTGGGCGTGTTATGGATAACTGCTATACAGGGGATGGAACTGTCCATCCAGGTGATCATTTACTATTTATACATGAATTATGCAAGTTGTTCAGGTGTGCAGGTATTTCACCAAGCCAGGTCAAGAAGAAGCTATTCTCTTTATCATTGAAAGGCAGAGCTGAGGAGTGGTATCGACTACTCCAGGATGGTCCATCTATGGCATGGGAGGATATTGTACCTCTCTTTTATTCCAAATTTTATCCTCCAAGTGAAATTCACAAAGACCGTAATCGGATATATAATTTTTGGCCTCATGATGGAGAAAGTATTGCCCAAGCGTGGGGGAGATTGAAGTTACTAATGCTCAAATGCCCCATTCATGAGCTCCCCAATAATATGGTTATTGATAATTTTTATGTGCGGCTTACTCTTCCTGATAAGGATTATTTGGATGCTTCTTGCTTTGGATCATTTACTCATATGAAAGAAGATGCTAAGTGGAAACTTCTTGACCGTATACAAGAGAATGCTGAAGGATGGGAAAACGACAAAGGTAGGAAGTCAGTTATAAACTATGATTATGAATGCATTAAAGCTTTTATGGGAACTGATGACTTTCATAGTGTTAGCATTGCTTATGGTCTTGATTCTCAAATACTTGCTAATTGTCTTAAGGCCTTTGCCTCTTATCTTGATGTTCCAAAGAAAGATTGGAACACATATCATGCACCTTATAAAGATTCTATTAGTCATATTCCTGCTGCAGCTACTGAAGTTTGTACTGTTGATAGCATTATTCCTAAACCTTATTTTGAGAAGACACCTTTCTCTGCTAAGGTAAAGAAGTATTCTACTTTGGTAAGTGTGTCTAATAAAAGTACTAAGAAAGCTATAGAACCTGATGAGCAAATTACTATTAAGTCTCCTATAGCTATATTAAAGGACCTTGTTACTAAAGATGTAGGGGATGAACATATTCTCTTTTGTGAAGATGCTTCTAACATTCTCTCACATCCTAAAAAGCATAGGAAAACAAGTGTTCCTGTTATTTCTGTCAGGATTGGAGATCATTGCTATTATGGTTTATGTGATATTGGTGCTAGTGCAAGTGCTATTCCTTTAGAGCTTTACAAAGAAATTATGCCCGAGATTGGCACTTGTGAACTTGAAGATATTGATGTGGTTGTTCAGCTTGCTAACAGAGAGACTGTTTGGCCTCTTGGTATTGTTTGAGATGTGGAAGTTCTTTGCGGTAAGACTAAATACCCCACTGATTTCCTAGTACTTGGTAAGGAGGCTAGTAAAACTTGTCCCATTATTTTTGGTAGACCCTTTTTGAATACCTATGGCACCGTGATAGACTGTAAGAAGGAGAAAATTTTCACTAAGTTTAATGGAGAGTCTTATGAGTTTAATTTTTCTAAGTTTGCTAAGACTTCTTATGTAAATGAAACGCCTAATGAAAATTTTCGAGTTGAACAGCTTGCTTCTATTGCTCTTGCTCCTAATAATGCTTTGCAGCAATTCATGGAAGATCACGAAAGTGATGTTTTTAGTAAGGAAAGAGAAGAGATTGACGACATTTTCCTTCATCAACAACCATTAATTAAGCACAATCTACTTGTGGAGGATCTTGGTACCACTTTGCCGCCTAAGGAAGATCCTATTTTTGAATTAAAACCTTTGCCTGATAATCTTAAATATGCTTATATAGATGATAAGAAAATATATCTTGTTATTATTAGTTCTAAACTTTCAGGAAAGGAAGAAGAAAGATTATTGGAGATATTGAGGAAACACCGAGGAGCTATGGGATATACTCTTGATGACTTAAAAGGGATTTGTCCCATTTTGTGTCAGCATGCTATCAATATGGAGAAAGACGCGAAGCCAGTTGTGGAGCATCAACGCCGCCTAATTCCAAAGATGAAGGATGTGGCAAGAAATGAGGTATTAAAGCTCCTTGATGCTGGTATTATTTATCCTATTGCTGATAGTAGATGGGTTAGTCCTGTTCATTGTGTTGCTAAGAAAGGAGGTATGACTGTTGTACCTAATGAGAATAACGAGCTTATTCCTCAAAGGGTAGTAGTGGGTTATAGGATGTGCATTGATTATAGGAAGGTAAACAAAGTTACTAAGAAAGATCATTATCCTTTACCATTTATAGATCAGATGTTAGAAAGGTTATCTAAGAAGACTCATTTTTGTTTCCTTGATGGTTATTCTGGTTTTTTTCAAATTGCTGTTAAAAAGGAAGATCAAGTTTTACTTGTCCTTATGGAACTTATGCTTATAGATGTATTCCATTTGGTTTATGCAATGCTCCTGCTACTTTTCAAAGATGCATGTCTGCTATTTTTCATGGTTTTTGTGAGGAAATTGTGGAGGTCTTCATGGACGACTTCTCCGTCTATGGAACTTCCTTTGATAACTGTTTGCACAACCTTGATAAAGTTTTGCAGAGGTGCAAAGAAACTAACCTTGTTCTTAATTGGGAGAAATGCCATTTATGGTGAATGAAGGAATTGTCCTTGGACATAAAATTTCTAAAAGAGGTATTGAAGTTGACAGAGCAAAAGTTGAAGCAATTGAGAAAATGCCCTGTCCCAGAGATGTTAAAGGTATTCGTAGTATTCTTGGTCATGTTGGTTTCTATAGGAGGTTTATTAAAGATTTCTTTAAGATTTCAAAGCCTCTTACTAATCTTCTTCAAAAAGATGTACCATTTGTCTTTGATGATGATTGTAAGGAAGCTTTTGAAACTCTTAAGAAGGCTTTAACTACTGCTCCTATTGTTCAACCACCTGATTGGAATTTACCTTTTGAAATTATGTGTGATGCTAGTGATTTTGCTGTTGGTGCTGTTCTTGGACAGCGCATAGATACTAAGTTGAATGTTATTCATTATGCTAGTAAGACTCTTGATGCTGCTCAAAAAAATTATGCTACCACTGAGAAAGAGTTTCTTGCTGTTGTTTTTGCATGTGATAAGTTTAGATCTTATATTGTTGATTCTAAAGTTACTATTCATACTGATCACGCTGCTATTAGATATCTTATGACTAAGAAAGATGTTAAGCCTAGGCTTATTAGATGGGTGTTGCTTTTACAAGAGTTTGATTTGCATATCGTAGATAGGAAAGGTGCTGAAAATCCTGTGGCTGACAACTTGTCTAGATTGGAAAACATTTCTTTTGATCCTATTCCTGTTAATGATAGTTTTCCAAATGAACAGTTAGCTGCTGTAAATATAACTTCACGAGACCTTCCTTGGTATGCTGATTATGCTAACTTTATCGTTTCCAAATATTTGCCTCCAACTTTTACAGCTTAGCAAAGAAGAAAATTCTTCTATGATTTGAGGCATTACTTTTGGGATGACCCACACTTATATAAAGAAGGAGTTGATGGTATTATGCGAAGATGCGTACCAGAATATGAGCAACAAGAGATATTAAGAAAATGTCATGGCAGTGCTTATGGAGGGCATCATGCTGGAGATAGAACCGCACAAAAGGTTCTACAATCAGGTTTTTATTGGCCAACCCTCTTTAAAGATGCTAGAAGGTATGTTTTATCTTGTGATAAATGTCAAAGAGTTGGTAATATTTCTAGACGCAATGAAATGCCTATGAATTACATTCTTGTTATTGAACCATTTGATTGTTGGGGATTTGACTTTATGGGTCCTTTTCCTCCTTCAAAAGGCTATACCCACATACTTGTTGCTATTGATTATGTTACTAAATGGGTAGAAGCCATACCTACAAAGAGTGCCGATGGTGAGACCTCGTTAAAAATTCTTAAAGGTGTTATTTTTCCTAGGTTTGGTGTGCCTAGATATCTTATGACTGATGGAGGTTCTCATTTTATTCATGGCAGTTTTAGAAAAACTCTTGCTAAATATGATGTTAATCATAGAATTGCTTCTGCTTATCATACCCAAACTAGTGGACAGGTAGAGCTTTCAAATAGAGAGATCAAGTCTATTTTGCAGAAGACTGTTAATAGATCTAGAAAAAACTAGGCTAGTAAGTTAAACGATGCTTTATGGGCTTATAGAACTGCTTATAAGAACCCCATGGGAATGTCTCCTTATAAGATGGTTTATGGAAAAGCGTGTCACTTGCCCTTAGAATTAGAACACAAAGCTTTTTGGGCAGTGAAAGAGCTTAATAGAGATTTTAAGCTAGCCAGTAAGAAAAGGTTGTTAGATTTGAGTTCTCTAGATGAGTGGAGAAACGAAGTGTATGAGAATGCCAGACTTTTCAAAGAGAAAGTCAAGCAATGGCATGATAAGAGAATTCTTAAGAGAGAGTTTCATGTTGGTGAGAAAGTTCTATTGTATAGGTCTCGTCTCAGATTTTTTGCGGGAAAATTACTATCAAAATGGGAAGGACCATATGTTATTATTGAAGTGTACCGCTTAGGTGCTATTAAGATTGCTCCATTGAAAGATGATACTACACAAGTGGTGAATGGGCAAAGACTCAAACATTATATTACTGGAGATTCTTATAATGAAGATGTTGATGTTATTGAAACAGTTTCTCAAGAGAAATTCATCCAAGACAAATTGCAGGAACCTGTAGAGTTCGTTTTCGAATAGGTAACAGTTCTAGTCAGAGAAGTTTCACGGAAAGCTCTTCCTTTACTATTTTTGTTGTTTTTATTAAATATGAAAAATCACGAGACGAAAACGGGCAGGAAAAGGAGTCCGGGTGCTTCTCACACATAGGGGGCGCGGGCCCACCCCTAGCCGCGCCACCCTGGTGTGAGAACACCCCAGAACTCGTTTCTGTCCCGGTTTCCTCCTGTGATTTCCCCTCGATGTATAATTTTCGCCCATATAACCCCCCAGAGTACCCGAGGTCTGTATATTGTTTTCTCATCGTGTTTTTGTTTCGAGCTGTTTCTGTTAGGAGTTGATCCTAGTTTTGAGGGCACCATGGCTTCCTCAAGCAACGACAAAGGCAAAAGGCCCTGGGAATTTGATTACCTAGGCCAAAAGTGGAAGGAGGAACAGGGAGCTGGAAGAGCAAGGCCGAAAAACCCTGCTTTTGAAGGACCAACGAAAGCTAGACGTATCTTTTCTCATGATCTGCAGGGGCCAACACTACACGTTTTGGATCTTAACTCCATGCCTATGATAAAAGAGGGTATGCTGGTCACTGATGAGTTTTGCGCTCAATATCAAGTTTTGAAGAGGAAGGTAGAGATGCTTCAAGAAGAGAATATCAGGCTTCGTAGGATGCTGGAATATTTTGTTAATCCAAGGCTGCTTCCACCACCGCCAAAGGAGTAATTCGTCATCGGTATAGGCATCCTCTTGGCTTGTTCCAAGCTTGGGGGAGTGCCGCGGTATCACATCATTACCTTTTGCTCATTTACTTTTCAAGTAGAGTCATATCATGAATAGAGAAGTTATCTTATAAAATAGGTTGCAGTTTGGAAGTATCCTCCTTAGTTGGTTATCTATGTATCCCTTGGTGTGAGTTGCGGTAATGAAATATTAATGAGAAGTTCTATCATTTACTTTCCGCACACTTTATTTTAGTTTGCAATCTCTCTTATACGACTAGTCTTGTTGATTAGTATTGGTATCACTTTGGGAGCATGAGTAAATTTAGTTAGTTTTGGCAAACCTAGCTTGGTCAGTAGCAACATTACCCTAAGGTTTGAGTAGAAAAGAAGAAGGAGGTGCTTTTAGCCACACCACTTTAGTTTACCCTTCGTGTTTGGCTTATTAGCAATGTTATTCTCAAAGTCAAAATCGTTGTACCTTCAAGGGAGTTTGCATGATTGTTCCTATTATATGTATGTTTGTTTGTTTCATGCAACTCTTATGCTTGCTACCCAACCTTGCTTGACAAAAACCTGTACTAAGAGGGAATACTTCTCGTGCATCCAAATCCCATAAGCCAAGTCACTTCCAAAGAGTCCACTATAAATTCCTATGCATGGTATTTCAAGCCATTCTAAGTAAATTTTCATGTGCTACCTTTCAAAAACCTTCAAATACTTCTCATTTTGTGCCACTGTTTTTAGCTCATGAGGACATAGTGGATGGGTTTGTTATCTTCTATACTAAATTAAGTACCCCTCGACTAGGCAGCTTCATCCGCTCATCATTAATTTTGCAAGGGAGCTGGTCAGACCATTATAATCTCAAAAAGAAAAGAAAGAAAAGAGCACTCCTCCATGGTATGTGAAAGTTGGTTGGCACCCAATGGAATCGGTTAGCCATGGTTTGAGAAAGGAAAAGGTGGGGAGGAGTGCAAAGCTATAAAAGAGCACCAATGTGCCAATTAATTAAACATCTCGGAACCGCTCTCACTTGTTTAGTATAGAAGATATCAAGAACTCCGTTGCTAGTCGTTGACAAAAGCAACCACCTCTCAAAATAAATTTTTACCTCTGTTTTGCAAATGAAAAGCTCTAGCACATGTTTAATCCCTGCTTCCCTCTGCGAAGGGACTATCTTTTACTTTTATGTTGAGTCAACCTATTCCCCTCTATCTCAAGCAAGCATTTGAGTTGTTATGTTTCATTCATCCATATGTTGATCTGTTTAATCATGTTTACTATCTTCCTTGTTTTGTATAATGCTTTTGTCTAAAGGAATATATCTTTGAAAGCTTTCTATGAATGCAAAAAGTTTGTTTTGTTGAGCATATGGTCTTTGCTATATTAGCTCTGTTTTAAAAGACTCCGTGCAAAAGAAAGATTAGCTTGTTCATCATTCTTTGACCAAGAACTAAGGTTTGCCATCGCCAATTATAGTTTACTTTGTGCATCCTTAAATGTGATTCCCTTTTACTTATTACAAGTCTATATCTTATAAAGGGAAGTTGCTGTCTATTATAATTTGTGCCTTGGTGAATATGATGCTTCTTGTCCGTATTTTGATTATCGACACTTCACTCCATAAACCTGTGGTCATGTTTACCGAGTTTAGTTTTCGCTTGGGGACAAGCGAGGTCTAAGCTTGGGGGGTTGATACGTCCATTTTGCATCACTATCTTGTATCATAATTTACTGTTATTCATTGATATATTTCATATTTAGAGATGATACTTATGTTATTCCCTCTGTTTTTATATGTTGATGATCATTGGAGGAGTTGCTGCCGGAGTCAGGATTCTGCTGGAAAAAGGACCATCAAGGGACTATATTTTGAAGATCAGGAAAATTCCAGAAAAATGCCAGGAAATTATATTTTACCAAAAGACTCTGGAAGCCAGAAGGAGGAGTCGAGAGGAGCCAGGGGGCAGCCTCACGCACAGGGGGCGCGGCCTGGCCCCTGGCCGCGCCGGCCCTATGTGAGGGCGCCCTGGCCCACCTCTGGTCTCGCCCCTTCGCGTACTTCATCGTCCCCAAAAACCTAAGTCAGGGGGGCTCAGAGTTAGACACAGCCGCCTCTGTGGGGCGGAAAACACCAGAGAGAGAAAAGCTCTCTGGCAGGCAGAAATCTGCTGGGGAAATTCCTTCTCGGAGAGGGAAGATTGTCGCCATCATCATCACCATCGCACCGGACTTCATCAGGATCATCATCATCATCATCTCCATCACTAGCACCTTCATCTTCACCATCACCATGCCATCCCGCTGTAACATCTTGAGTTGGATCTTGTTATATTCTTAGGGGAAACTTTCCCGGTGTTGATTACTCTTGTAGTTGATGCTATTGAGTGAAACCGTTGAATTAAGGTTTATGTTCAGATTGTTATTTACCATTATTTCACCTCTGATCATGATCCATATGATGTCTTGTGAGTAGTTCGTTTAGTTCTTGAGGACATGGGAGAAGTCAAGATGTTAGTAGTGAATTATTGTTGAGAAATATTTAATGGTTTGATATTGTTGTGGTGCTATTTCACTAGTGGTGTCATGTGAACGTCGACTACGTGATACTTCACCATTTATGGGCCTAGTGAGATGCATTGTGTATTTGGCTACCAATTGTGGGGTTGCTGGAGTGACAGAAACCTAAACCTCCGTTCGGAAACCATTGCACCAGGGAGCGTAGGATCTTAGAGTTTAAGGCTGTGGTTAGATTTATCTTAATTACTTTCTTGTATTTGCGGATGCTTGCAAGGGGTATAATCACAAGAGTGTATTTATCCTAGTAAGGGTAGTGCGCTAGCACAGGTTCACCCCCATAACACTTATCAAACCAATAAAGACTATTTAGCAGTATGAAGCGAAAGATCTTGACAGAAACTCCCGTATGTCCTCGAGAACGTTTGGTTATTATAAGTTACACAGCCGGCTTGTACTTTGCTAAAGAAAGGATTGGGCCACTTGCTGCAATTGTTACTACTATCTTTTATTTACTCGCACTTTACTTATTTGCACTACCAAATACTCCTGAAAACCCGTTTGCTAGTATTTACAGTGAAACCTTGATCAAAGCCACTAATCAACACCTTTTGCTCCTCGTTGGGTTCGACACTCTTATTTATTGAAAGTACTACGATACACCCCCTATACTTGTGGGTCATCAGGCCACTTGCTGCAATTATTACTATTGTCTTTTATTTACTCGCACTTTATTTATTTGCATTACCAAATACTCTTGAAAACCTGTTTGCTAGTATTTACAGTGAAACCTTGATCAAAACCACTTGTCAACACCTTCTGCTCCTCATTGGGTTTGACAATCTTATTTATCGAAAGTACTATGATACAACCCCTATACTTGTGGGTCATCAAGACTATTTTCTGGCACCGTTGCCGGGGAGTGAAGCGCTATTGAAGAGTGGAATTGGTAAAGGTAACCATCGCTGTGAGTATTGTTTTTATTTCTATCTTTTATTTTTATTTTATTTTGCTATGGAGAGTTCTCCATTTGGTTTCCTGTTCGAGAACACTACTACCACTGCTGCACATGTGGATGAACCACCACCACCTACTGAATTAGATCCTTTTAAAATACCTATGAAAATTGTTGAATGTGTTATGGATAACTGCTATTTAGGAGATAGAACTGTCCATCCGGGTGATCACTTACTTTTTATACATGAATTATGCGAGTTGTTCAAGTGTGCAGGTATTTCACCGAGCCAAGTCAAGAGGAAGCTATTCTCTTTATCACTGAAAGGCAGAGCTAAGGAGTGGTATCGACTGTTTAAAGATGGTCCATCTATTGCTTGGGAGGAAATTGTGCCTCTCTTTTATTCCAAGTTTTATCCTCCAAGTGAAATTCATAAAGATCGCAATCGAATATATAACTTTTGGCCTCATGATGGAGAAAGTATTGCCCAAGCATGGGGGAGATTGAAGTTACTAATGCTCAAATGCTCCATTCATGAGCTCCCCAATAATATTGTTATAGATAATTTTTATGCGAGGCTTACTCTTCCTGATAAGGATTATTTGGATACTTCTTGTTTTGGATCATTTACTCATATGAAAGAAGATGCTAAGTGAAAACTTCTTGACCGTATCCAAGAGAATGCTGAAGGATGGGAAAACGACAAAGGTAGGAAGTCAGGTATAAATTATGATTATGAATGCATTAAAGCTTTTATGGGAACCGATGACTTTCATAATGTTAGCACTGCTTATGGTCTTGATTCTCAAATACTTGCTAACTATTTTAAGGCCTTTGCCTCTTATCTTGATGTTCCAAAGAAAGATTGGAACAAATATCATGCGCCTTATAAAGATTCCATTAGTCATATTCCTGCTGCAGCTACTGAAGTTTGTACTGTTGATAGCATTTTGCCTGAACCTTATTTTGAGAAGACACCTTTCCCTGCTAAGGTAAAAGAGCATTCTACTTTGGTAAGTGTGTCTAATAAAAGTACTAAGAAAGTTGTGGAACCTGATGAGCAAATTACTATTAAGTCTCCTGTGGCTATAGTGAAGGACCTTGTTACTAAAGATGTAGGGGATGAACACGTTATCTTTTGTGAAGATGCTACTAACATTATTTCACATCCTAATAGGCGTAGGAAAACAAGTGTACCTGTTATTTCTGTCAGGATTGGAGATCATTGCTATTATGGTTTATGTGACATTGGTGCAAGTTCAAGTGCCATTCCCTTAGAGCTTTACAAAGAAATTATGCATGAGATTGGCCCTTGTGAACTTGAAGATATTGATGTGGTTGTTTAGCTGCTAATAGAGAGACTGTTTGGCCTCTTGGTATTGTTCAAGATGTAGAAGTTCTATGCGGTAAGACTAAGTATCCCACTGATTTTCTAGTACTAGGTAAGGTAGCTAGTAAAACTTGTCCTATTATTTTTGGTAGACCCTTTTTGAATACTTGTGGTGCTGTGATAGACTGTAAGAAGGAGAAAATTTTCACTAAGTTTAATGGAGAATCTTATGAGTTTAATTTTTCTAAGTTTGCTAAGACTTCTTATGAAAATGACATGCCTAATAAAAAATTTCAAGTTGAACAGCTTGCTTCTATTGCCCTTGCTCCTAATAATGCTTTGCAGCAATTCATGGAAGACCATGAAAGTGATGTTTACAGGAAGGAAAGGGAAGAGATTGACGATGTTTTCCTTTGTCAACCACCGCTGATTAAGCACAATTTACCTATGGAGGATCTTGGTACCACTTTGCCACCTAATGAAGATCGTGTTTTTGAATTAAAACCTTTACCTGATGATCTTAAATATGCTTATATAGATGATAAGAAAATATATCCTGTTATTATCAGTTCTAAGCTTTCAGGAAAGGAAGAAGAAAGGTTATTGGAGATATTGAGGAAACATTGAGGAGCTATGGGATATACTCTTGATGATTTAAAAGGAATTTGTCCCACTTTATGTCAGCATGCTATTAACATGGAGGAAGACGCGAAGCCAGTTGTGGAACATCAGCGCCGCTTAATTCCCAAAATGAAGGATGTGGTAAGAAATGAGGTATTGAAGCTCCTTGATGCTGGTATTATTTATCCTATTGCTGATAGTAGATGGGTTAGTCATGTTCATTGTGTTCCTAATAAAGGAGGTATGACTGTCGTGCCTAATGAGAATAACGAGCTTATTCCTCAAAGGGTAGTAGTTGGTTATAGGATGTGCATTGACTATAGAAAGGTTAACAAAGTTACTAAGAAAGATCATTATCCTTTATCATTTATAGATCAGATGTTAGAGAGGTTGTCTAAGAAGACTCATTTTTGTTTTCTGGATGGTTACTCTGGTTTCTCTCAGATTGCTGTTAGAAAGGAAGATCAAGAGAAAAACACTTTTACTTGTCCTTATGGAACTTATGCTTATAGACGTATGCCGTTTGGTTTATGCAATGCTCCTGCTACTTTTCAAAGATGCATGTCTACTATTTTTCATGGTTTTTGTGAAGAAATTGTGGAGGTTTTCATGGACAATTTTTCCGTCTATGGAACTTCTTTTGATAATTGTTTGCACAATCTTGATAAAGTTTTGCAGAGATGTGAAGAAACTAACCTTGTTCTTAATTGGGAGAAATGCCACTTTATGGTGAATGAAGGAATTGTCCTTGGACATAAAATTTCTAAAAGAGGTATTGAAGTTGACAGAGCAAAAGTTGAAGCAATTGAGAAAATGCCCTGTCCCAGAGATGTTAAAGGTATTCGTAGTATTCTTGGTCATGCTAGTTTCTATAGGAGGTTTATTAAAGATTTCTCTAAGATTTCAAAGCCTCTTACTAATCTTCTTCAAAAAGATGTACCATTTGTCTTTGATGATGATTGTAAGGAAGCTTTTGAAACTCTTAAGAAGGCTTTAACTACTGCTCCTATTGTTCAACCACCTGATTGGAATTTACCCTTTGAAATTATGTGTGATGCTAGTGATTTTGCTGTTGGTGCTATTCTTGGACAGCGTGTAGATAATAAGTTGAATGTTATTCATTATGCTAGTAAGACTCTTGATGCTGCTCAGAAGAATTATACTAATACTGAGAAAGAGTTTCTTGCTGTTGTTTTTGCTTGTGATAAGTTTAGACCTTATATTGTTGATTCTAAAGTTACTATTCATACTGATCACGCTGCTATTAGATATCTTATGTCTAAGAAGGATGCTAAGCCTAGGCTTATTAGATGGGTGTTGCTTTTACAAGAGTTTGATCTGCATATTATAGATAGGAAAGGTGCTGAAAATCTTGTTGCTGACAATTTATCTAGATTGGAAAACATTTCTTTTGATCATATTCCTATTAATGATAGTTTTCCAAATGAACAGTTGGCTTCAATAAATGTAACTTCGCGAGACCTTCCCTGGTATGCTGATTATGCTAACTTTATTGTTTCCAAGTATTTGCCTCCAACCTTTACAGCTCAGCATAGAAGAAAATTCTTCTATGATCTGAGGCATTACTTTTGGGATGACCCACACCTATATAAAGAAGGAGTTGATGGTATTATGTGAAGATGTGTTCTGAAATATGAGCAACAAGAAATATTAAGAAAATGTCATGGCGGTGCTTATGGAGGACATCATGCTGGAGATAGAACCGCACAAAAGGTTCTACAATCAGGTTTTTATTGGCCAACCCTCTTTAAAGACGCTAGAAGGTATGTTTTATCTTGTGATGAATGTCAAAGAGTTGGTAATATTTCTAGACGCAATGAAATGCCTATGAGTTACACTCTTGTTATTGAACCGTTTGATTGTTGGGGATTTGACTTTATGGGTCCTTTTCCTCCTTCAAAGGGCTATACTCACATACTTGTTGCTGTTGATTATGTTACCAAGCGGGTAAAAGCCATACCTACAAAGAGTGCCGATGGTGAGACCTCATTAAAAATGCTTAAGGACATTATTTTTCCTAGGTTTGGTGTGCCTAGATATCTTATGACTGATGGAGGTTCTCATTTTATTCATGGTGGTTTTAGAAAAACTTTAGCTAGACATGATGTTAATCATAGAATAGCTTCTGCTTATCATCCCCAAACTAGTGGGCAGGTAGAGCTTTCAAACAGATAGATCAAGTCTATATTGCAGAAGACTGTCAATAGATCTAGGAAAAACTGGGCTAGCAAGTTAAACGATGCTTTATGGGCTTATAGAACTGCTTATAAGAACCCCATGGGCATGTCTCCTTACAAAATGGTTTACAGAAAAGCGTGTCACTTGCCCTTAGAATTAGAACACAAAGCTTTTTGGGCAGTGAAAGAGCTTAATAGAGATTTCAAACTTGCTGGTAAGAAAAGGTTGCTTGATTTGAGTACCCTAGATGAGTGGAGAAATGAAGCTTACGAGAATGCCAGACTTTTCAAAGAGAAAGTCAAACAATGGCATGATAAGAGAATTCTTAAGAGAGAGTTTCACGTTGGTGAGAAAGTTCTATTGTATAGGTCTCGTCTCAGATTTTTTGCAGGAAAATTACTCTCTAAATGGGAAGGACCATATGTTATTGTGGAAGTATACCGCTCAGATGCTATAAAGATTGCTTCATTGAAAGATGACACTACACAAGTGGTGAATGGGCAAAGACTCAAACATTATATTGTTGGAGATTCTTATAATGAAGATGTTGATGTTATTCAAACAGTTTCTCCAGAAGAATTCATCCAGGACAATATGCAGGAACCTTCAGAGTTCATTTTCGAATAGGTAACAGTTCTAGTCAGAAAAGGTTCGCGAAAGACTTTTCCATTAATATTTTTATTGTTTTTGCTAAATATGAAAAATCATGAGACAAAAACGGGCAGGAGACGGAGTTCGGTGGCTCCTCACCACCAGGGGGCACGGGCCCACCCCAGGCCGCGCCGCCCTGTGGTGAGTCCACCCCGGAGCTCGTTTCCGTCCCGGATTCCTCCTGTGATTTCGCCTCGATGTTTAATTTTCGCCTATATAACCCCCCGGATTACCCGAGGTCTATATATTGTTTTCTCACTGTGTTTTTTTTTGAGCTGTTTCTATCAAGAGTTGATCTCAGTTTTGGGAGCATCATGGACTCTTCAAGCGACGACAAGGAGAAGGCACCTCCGGAAGATGACCACCAAGACCGTCAGCTGAAGGAAGAAGTTGAAAGCGAGGCCGAGGAAGAAGAGATGGAAGAAGATCAAAGTTCACGCCCGAGCACCATGATCGCAAGCATTGGGGTGGTGACAAGTCATGACAAGTTCAAGAAAAGTGCGCGTATAAGAACAGGAGGGGGTGTGCCACGCCACATCTTAGCTCCACGGACATCTCCGTCAGGCAACAATCCTTTCCATACTCTAATTCATGAACATCAGATTAAAAAGGTGCCTAGATCGCGATTGCCCTCTGGTTGGGATATAGATCGTTCTAACAGTGCAGGAAAAGAAAGTTCCAAGTGTGAAGAAGGATGGGGAAATAATTCTAAGAGCTGGGACTCTCTGGCTGACAGGTTCATGAGCCGTATTGAGCACAATTTAGAGATGATTCGTAACCTCAGTCACAAGATCGATGATTTGAAAGATTTTATTGAGAAGCTTATTAAAGACTACCCACCACCGCCGAAGGAGTAATTCGTCATGGTATAGGCATCCCCTTGGCTTGTTCCAAGCTTAGGGGAGTGCCGCGGTATCACATCATTGTCTTTTACTCATTTACTTTTCAAGTAGAGTCATATCATGAATAGAGAAGTTATCTTATAGAATAGTTTGCAGTGTGGAAGTATCCTCCTTAGTTGGTTATCTATGTATCCCTTGGTGTGAGTTGCGGTAACGAAATGTTAATGAGGAGTCTTTATCATTTACTTTCTGCACACTTTATTTTAGTTTGCAATCTTTCTTATACGATTAGTCTTGTTGATTAGTATTGGTATCACTTTGGGAGCATGAGTAAATTTAGTTGGTTTTGGCAAACTTAGCTTGGTCAGTAGCAACATTACCTTGAGGTTTGAGTAGAAAAGAAGAGAGAAGTTCTTGTAGTTACATCACTTCAGTTTTCCTTCATGTTTGGCTTATAAGCATTATTATTCTCAAAGTTAAAATCATTGTACCTTCAAGGAAGTTTGCATGATTGTTCCTATTATATGTATGTTTGTTTGTTTCATGCAACTCTTATGCTTGCTACCCAGTGCTGGCGTGTAGTTGACGTGGGAAAATGTAGTTGATGTGGGATCTTCTTCTTCTTCAGTCCCCGGCAACAGCGCTAGAAAAGAAGCTTGATGCTACCGATTTAATGAAGTAAATAACCGGCCAGTTGGGAACCCCAAGAGGAAGGTATGATGAGTATAGCAGCTTGTTTTTCCTCAGTTAAGAAACCAAGGTTTATCGTTCAGGAGAAGAGCAGACAATTACGACTGAAGGTGATGCTTGCTAGTTTGTGACAGCTTCGGACAATTTATATATGGCGCCTCGTCCAAGCTTTGCTTGCTAGCTGCAACGCGGAACCTGCACACACACAACCAAATACTTTGTTCCCAACTTACGATGAGGTTGTCAATCTCACCGGTTTGTTGAAACAAAGGTATGAGCGTATCGAGTGGATAACAGTAGAAGTATGCGAGTAAAGTAAACAGTGCGAGTAAAATAAACAGGTGATAGCAATATGATGGAAATAGGACCGGGGTCCATAGTTCACTAGTGGTGTCTCTCCATAAGATAAATAACACATGCTGGGTAAACAAATTACAGTTGGGCAATTGATAGAATAAAGATAAACGTGATATGTCAAGAAGATCACTATGAGATTTACTCTGGGCATTACAACAAAATACATAGACCGCCATCCAACTGCATCTATGACTAATAATCCACTTGTGGCGAATCAATCTGAGAACTCCACAAGTATTAAGTTGCGAACAACAGATAATTGCATTAAGCAAAGTGTGTAATGTAAACAAAGCATATGCCCTTGAGCATATGAATGTTGTTTTCTCCCTAGTAGCAACAGCACATCTACAACCTTAGAGGTTTCTGTCACTCCCCCAGGTTAAATAGAGGCATGAACCCACTATCGAGCATAAATACCCCCTCTTGGAGTCACTAGCAACTACTCGGCCAAGATAGCTACTAACAATGGAGAGCATGCAAGATCATAAACAACATAGAGATAACATAAGATATATTTTAGTATAGCAACTCAATCATAACACCAATATTCATCGGATCCCAACAAACCAAACATGTAGAATTATATAACGGTGATCTCAATCATGTAGGGCAGCTCATGAGATCTAAACCTGAAGCACATGGTGGAGAAGACAACCATCTAGCTACTGCTATGGACCCATAGTCCAAGGTAGACTACTCACTCATCGCTCCGGAGACAAGCACGGCGATGAAGAAGACCTCCGGTGGTGATTCCCCTCTCTGGCAGGGTGCCGAGAAGAGCTTCTAGACCCTCCCGATCTTCGGGTCGACGGCGGCGGCGGATCGCAATGTGTTCTAGAAAATTGATTGGGTACTTAGGTTTTTCCCGTCGGGTGGTCTTTATAGGCGAAGGGGCGATGTCAGAGGTGGCCCCAGGTGGCCTCACACCATGGCGGCGCGACCAAGACCTGGGCCGCGCCAGCCTGGCGTGAGGGCCCCTGGCGGCCCCACTCCTACTCCTCTTCAGATCTCTGGAAGCTTTCGGGCAAAATAAGACTTTAGGAACTTGTTTCGTCCAATTCCGAAAATATTTCCTGTGTATCACTTCTGAAACACAAAAACAGCAGAAAACAGGGAACTGGCACTGTGGCGACTTGTTAATAGTTTAGTTCCGGAAAATGCATAAAAGTGCCACGAAGTGTAATGAAACATTAAGCAAATGGTGTATAAACAAGCATGGAGCATCAAAAATTATATATACGTTTGAGACGTATCAAGCATCCCCAAGCTTAACTCCTGCTCGTCCTCGAGTAGGTAAGTGATAACAAAAGAATAATTTTTGAGGTGACATGCACCTACACAATCTTGATCATATATGTAAGCATTTGTGAGCTGGGATCATAAGAACTTAAAACATGGGCATGAAAGATATAATCTTGATAATAGAAACTTAACAACCATGTTGTAAACATGCAAATGAACACAAACAAAAGATCATGAAAATGAAACAATAAAAGTCAAACGTGTGTTCAAATCATAAGGAAAAACATACAAATGGTTTTCAGCTTGTCCTTCATAGAGAGCAAAACATAAATGCATAGGACACCTTCAAGTTTAAGAGGGCGACTAGATACAAATAATTTAAGAACAAGTGAAACCAACAATATGAATCAATCAATGAAAACTTTGGGACAATGCACATTATACTAAGAATGACAACTTTGCTCTCTTATGGTGCATAAAGATAGAAGGTGGTGACTCAACATAAAAGTAAAAGAAAGGCCCTTCGCAGAGGGAAGCAGTGATTGCAAGTTTTATAACCTTCAAAAATTATGGTACTTACCGGCTTTGAGCTCTCATTGCCCCCATCATAAGCATCTTGAATGGTTAAAGTTAATGCGAGAACAATTATGATGCATATGCTTGACAAATCATAAGTTAAAAACCTCGTGTCCCGTGAATACGAGTACCCAAACCTCATGCTACTTTACTTAGAGTCCCAAGCAAGGCTCTTGTTATTGTAAGTATATGCATATCATTGAGAACCGCCAATGGGGTACCTCCGTGCCCGATGACACGGAACAAGCCCACATCAAAATGACAGGACAAGCAGACAATGAACACCTCAACATCTCTTTTATTTGCTATTTGTTTAGCTTTTTATTGTGAGATGCATCGTCGAATGTTCACCATGGGTATGCTGCAAATTTCCACCATGAATTATGCATGGCTTAGATTAGCGGCCCGGCGTTTCCCGAACACATATACAAACTCCACGATCCCCACAAGATTCCCAATTCATTTCACACCGCGGGCATCCATAAACAAAAGATCACGATATCAACTCAAATAAGAAGTGCAATGTTGAAAGCTTGCCCATGACTGCATGGCTAGGCTAGTCTCCAACTTACAACTTGCAAGCATAACAACTCAACATAAGAGACCACAATGTCAAAATTTTAAGAACAGGAAAAAGTAAAGTGTGCCTTCCGGTTCATGAGAGCTTTACTGCCGAATTTTGCATAACACTGGTAAGAGTTTAATTTGAAGAGAAAATAAAAGCAAGTCAAATTTACTTGGAATAGCAAATTGCTAGTAGGTATGTATGGTGCACACTTTGGAAAACTTTGGCTTTTAGGAGTTGGATGCACGAGTAGAGCTCATACTCAGTACAAGGCGAGGGCTAGCAAAAGACTGGGAGCGACCAACTAAGAGAGCAATAATGGCCATAATCATGCAAAGCGATAAAGCAACATTAAAAGAAGCATAAGATGGCATCAAAAGTCAAAAACTAAATGATCATAGAGGCTATTGGCAACTTTGTAAGAGTCTAACATGTGTGATCATGCGCCAAGTCAACCCAAATAAAGCATCAAGGAGAAAACCAAAATAATGCTTCCATACAATTAAAAACAACGCATGATTTTTTTCAATGGCTCATTAAGCAATCTTATTATTTGAGAAAAGTCATGCTACAGCAAAACCACTAAGCATACCATCAAAAAGACATCAAGCATGACTTGAAAAAGCCTAAGCCGCAGTCTACACAAGCTCCTTCTTGTGCCACTATTTTGCATAAAGCTTTTTCTCTTTTCCAACACCATTTGAAATTTTTAAAGACACCTCTTTTGATGAAAACCAATAAAGATCAGAGGCAAAAATTCACCTTGATGAATAGATATGACAAGGTCTGAATGCAAATCAAGGCGAAAATGAAAACCAAAAGCAGTAGCAGAAAAAGAAGAACACTCGGTGAACGATAAGAGTGAAAACGGAGTGTTCTTGGCAAATGAAAACGAGTACATCTCCTCCAAAGGAAATTTGTTGGGGTCCAACCATTTATTGCAGCAAACAAAACTAAGCTAACTAAGAAAACTAAAACAACTGACGCTCCAAGAAAAACACATAGTGCATGAAGCAATAAAAATATAGTGTTTTGAAAGGTGACCTGATTTTTGCCGATGAAGAAGGGGTTCCTCGGGGGCATCCCCAAGCTTTGACGCTTGTAATTCTTGGATATTTATTGGGGTGATGCATAGGCATCCCCAAGCTTGAGCTTTTGTCTATTCTTCAACTCATCTCATCATTCTCCAATCCCTACACTTGAAAACTTCCTTCATACAAAACTAAACACAAATCTATTAGCAACATTAGTGTAACATAACATATAATCAACCTCTTTTTGCTTCAGGTTTCAACTCAAAACCACCACATATAAAGCATATACTACTGTAGCAACTTCCCCAAAAGTTCCGTGATCAAAAGAACTCGAAAGAAAGCGATAAAGCGGCAAACACAAATATTGGCAGAAAATCTGTCAAAACAGAACAGCTGACAAAGGCCGAATTATTTAGGGGTTTTCTGTTGCTCAAATCAAAAAGTGTTCAACTAACAAAAGTTTGGATATAACCTGGGGCATATGCACAAGAAAGCGCAGGTCCAAAAGATATACAGAGAATTTATACAAATTTTTACGGTGCAGCACCAAAAACAGTTTCAGGACAGCAACATCCCCAAATCTTTACCTCACTCGAATTTGAGGCTTCTCTTGGCACAAAAACAAAATAAAAAGGATAAGGAGCGGTCATTACATTAGTAATGACTTACAAGACTCAAATAAAAGAAAAAGTACTAAAAATAAAACATTGGGTTATCTCCCAAGAGTGCTTTTCTTTAACGCCTTTGAGCTAGGCGCAGAAAATTTGCGAATCAAGTAACATCAAGTGATGAAGCATCAAGCTCATAATTTGCTCTAAGAATAGAGTCAAAAAGTAATTTCTTTCTTTTCCTAGGGAAGTGTTCTATACCTTTCTTTAGTGGGAATTGATATTTGATAGTGCCTTCCCTCATATCAATGATGGCACCTACAGTTCAAAGAAAGGGTCTTCCCAAAATGATAGGACATGAAGCATGGCATTCAACGTCCATAACAAGAAAATCAACAGAAACAAGGTTATTGTTAACCACAATAAGAACATCATTAATCCTTCCCAAAGGTTTCTTCTTAGCAACATCAGCAATAGGAATATCATAATAACACTTTTCAAGCGGTGGTAAGTCAAGCATGTCATAAATCTTTCTAGGCATGATAGAAATACTAGAACCTAGATCACATAAAGCATGACAATCAAAACCATTAACATGTATATCAATGATGGGTTCCCAACCATCTTCTAACTTCTTGGGAACAGAGGCTTTTTGCTTCAACTTTTCATCCCTAATTTTCATGAGAGCATTGGTAATATGCTTAGTAAAAGCAACATTTAAAGAACTAGCATTGGGAGTCAAAGCAAGCTTTTGCAAGAACAAAATAACTTCAGATATATTGCAACCATCAACATCAAAATCATTAAAAGAAATAGAGCTATCATCCCCCACACTAATAAAAAATTTAGCACTCTTTTGAGAAAAAGTTTTGGCAGTTTTAGGCTTTTTAACACAAGGAGTGGGAGTTTTCTCTTCACCAATCAAAGTAAGAAGATTGCCAGTATTAGGAGCAACATCATTAGAGGTAGTAATGGTACATACCTTCATCTCTCTAGCCATCTCATCTTCTCTTTCCCACCTGGCATGCAATTCCGCTAACAATCTAACATTTTCATCAATTCCAACTTGAATAGCATTAGCAGTAGCAAAAACATTGTTCTCTTTCACATCATTAGGCAACACTTTTAATTTCAGAAGTTCAACATCATGAGCAAGGCTATCAACTTTAGAAGCAAGAATATCAATTTTGCCTAACTTTTCCTCAACAGACTTGTTAAAAGCATTTTGCTTACCGATGAAGTCCTTGAGCATTACCTCAAGCTCGGAGGGCGTGGCCCTAGTGTTGTTGGAGGAATTACCATAAGAGTTACCGTAACCATTACCATTGGTAGAAGGATACGGCCTATAATTGTTACTAGCAAAATTGTTCCTATAAGCATTATTGTTAAAATTATTATTTCTAATGAAATTCACATCAACATGCTCTTCTTGAGCAACCAGAGAGGCTAGAGGAACATTATCAGGATCAACATGAGTCCTATCATTAGCAAGCATAGCCATAATGGTATCAATATTATCACTCAAGGAAGAGGTTTCCTCAACAGAATTTACCTTCTTACCTTGTGGAGCTCTCTCGGTGTGCCATTCGGAATAATTCACCATCATGTTGTCGAGTAGCTTTGTTGCGGTGCCCAAGGTAAGGGACATAAAAGTGCCTCCAGCAGCTGAATTAAGTAGGTTCCTCGAAGAAAATTTCAGTCATGCATAAAAAGTTTGGACAATCATCCAAGTAGTCAGTCCATGAGTGGGGCAATTCTTTATCATAGATTTCATTCTTTCCCAAGCTTGAGCAACATGTTCATTATCAAACTGACTAAACTTCATAATATTGCTACGCAGAGATATAATCTCAGCAGGAGGATAGTATCTACCAATAAAAGCATCCTTACACTTAGCCCATGAATCAATACTATTCTTAGTCAAAGACAGCAACCAATCTTTAGCTTTTCCTCTCAAAGAAAAAGGAAATAACTTGAGCTTAATAATATCACTTTCTACATCCTTATATTTCTGCATCTCACATAGCTCAACAAAATTGTTGAGATGAGCTGCAGCATCTTCAGTACTAGTACCAGAAAATTGCTCTTTCATAACAAGGTTCAACAAAGCAGGCTTAATCTCATAAAAGTTTGCAGCAGGAGCAGGTGGTGCAATAGGAGTGCAGATAAAATCACTATTGTTCGTGCTAGTAAAGTCACACAACTTGGTGTTTTCAGGATTGGCCATTTCAGCAAAACTAAAAGTAGATAAGTAAAAACAACTACCAAGGATTCTAATTTTTTTGGGTTTTTGATATAAAACGATGTAGGTAAAATAAATAAAGTAAAGCAAAACAATAACAAAGTAAAGGATGTGCGTGCGAAAAACTCCCCTTGCAGAGGTCTTCCACTCTTCCCCGGCAACGGTGCCAGAAAAGAACTTGCTGGTGCGTAGTTGACGTGGGAAAATGTAGTTGATGTGGGATCTTCTTCTTCTTCAGTCCCCGGCAACGGCGTCAGAAAAGAAGCTTGATGCTACCGATTTAATGAAGTAAATAACCGGCCAGTTGGGAACCCCAAGAGGAAGGTATGATGAGTATAGCAGCTTGTTTTTCCTCAGTTAAGAAACCAAGGTTTATCGTTCAGGAGAAGAGCAGACAATTACGACTGAAGGTGATGCTTGCTAGTTTGCGACAGCTTTGGACAATTTATATATGGTGCCTCATCCAAGCTTTGCTTGCTAGCTGCAACGCGAAACCTGCACACACACAACCAAATACTTTGTTTCCAACTTACGATGAGGTTGTCAATCTCACCGGTTTGCTTGAAACAAAGGTATGAGCATATCGAGTGAAAAACTGTAGAAGTATGCGAGTAAAGTAAACAGTGCGAGTAAAGTAAATAGGTGATAGCAATATGATGGAAATAGGACTGGGGTCCACAGTTCACTAGTGGTGTCTCTCCATAAGATAAATAACACATGCTGGGTAAACAAATTACAGTTGGGCAATTGATAGAATAAAGATAAATGTGATATGTCAAGAAGATCACTATGAGATTTACTCTGAGCATTACAACAAAATACATAGACCGCCATCCAACTGCATCTATGACTAATAATCCACTTGTGGCGAATCAATCCGAGAACTCCACAAGTATTAAGTTGCGAACAACAGATAATTGCATTAAGCAAAGTGTGTAATGTAAACAAAGCATATGCCCTTAAGCATATGAATGTTGTTTTCTCCCTAGTAGCATCAGCACATCTACAACCTTAGAGGTTTCTGTCACTCCCCCAGGTTAAATAGAGGCATGAACCCACTATCGAGCATAAATACCCCCTCTTGGAGTCACTAGCAACTACTCGGCCAAGATAGCTACTAACAACGGAGAGCATGCAAGATCATAAACAACATAGAGATAACATAAGATATATTTTAGTATAGCAACTCAATCATAACACCAATATTCATCGGATCCCAACAAACCAAACATGTAGAATTACATAACGGTGATCTCAATCATGTGGGGCAACTCATGAGATCTAAACATGAAGCACATGGTGGAGAAGACAACCATCTAGCTACTGCTATGGACCCATAGTCCAAGGTAGACTACTCACTCATCGCTCCGGAGGCAAGCATGGCGATGAAGAAGACCTCCGGTGGCGATTCCCCTCTCCAGCAGGGTGCCGGGAAGAGCTTCTGGACCCTCCCGATCTTTGGGTCGACGGCGGCGGCGGATCGCAATGTGTTCTGGAAAATTGATCGGGTACTTAGGTTTTTCTTGTCGGGGGGTCTTTATAGGCGGAGGGGCGATGTCAGAGGTGGCCCCAGGTGGCCTCACACCATGGCGGCGCGGCCAGGGCCTGGGCCACGCCAGCCAGGTGTGAGGGCCCCTGGCAGCCCCACTCCTACTCCTCTTCGGATCTCTGGAAGCTTCCGGGCAAAATAAGACTTCAGGAACTTGTTTCGTCCAATTCCGAGAATATTTCCTGTGTATCACTTCCGAAACACAAAAACAGCAGAAAACAGGGAACTGGCACTGTGGCGACTTGTTAATAGGTTAGTTCAGGAAAATGCATAAAAGTGCCACGAAGTGTAACGAAACATTAGGCAAATGGTGTATAAACAAGCATGGAGCATCAAAAATTATAGATACGTTTGAGACGTATCACCTAGCCTTGCTAGCCAAAAACCTATACTGAGAGGGAATACTTCTCGTGCATCCAATTCCCAAAAGCCAAGTTACTTCCAAAGAGTCCACTATAAATTCCTATGCATGGTATTTCAAGCCATTCCAAGTAAATTTTCATGTGCTACCTTTGAAAAACCTTCAAATACTTCTCATTTTGTGCCACTGTTTTTAGCTCATGAGGACGTAGTGGATGGGTTTGTTATCTTCCATACTAAATTAAGTACCCCTCGACTAGGCAGCTTCATCTGCTCGTCATTAATTTTGCAAGGGAGCTGGTCAAACCATTGTAATCTCTAAATAAAGAAAGAAAAAAAGAGCACTCCTCCATGGTATGTGAAAGTTGGTTGGCACCCGATGGAATCGGTTAGCCATGGTTTGAGAAAGGAAAAGGTGGGGAGGAGTGCAAAGCTATAAAAGAGCACCAATATGCCAATTAATCAAACATCTCGGAACCGCTCTCACTTGTTTAGTATGGAAGATATCAAGAACTCCATTGCTAGTCGTTGACAAAAGCAACCACCTCTCAAAACAACTTTTATCTCTGTTTTACAAATGAAAAGCTCTAGCACATGTTTAATCCCTGCTTCCCTCTGTGAAGGGTCTGCCTTTTATTTTTATGTTGAGTTAACCTATTCCCTTCTATCTCAAGCAAGCATTTGAGTTGTTATGTTTCACTCATCCATATATTGATTCGTTCAATTATGTTTATTATTTTCTTTTGTTAGTACAATTCTTTTGTCTGAAGGAATATATCTTTGAAAGCTTTCTATGAATACAAGAGTATGTTTCATTGAGCTTATGGTTTTTGCTATATTAGCTCTGTTTTTAAAAGCTCCGTTCAAAAGAAAGAATAGTTTGTTCATTGTTCTCTGACCAAGAACTAAGGTTTGCCACCACCAATTATAGTTTACCTTGTGCATCTTTATTTGTGATTCCCTTTTACTTATTGCAAGTCTTTATCATATAAAGAGAAGTTGCTATCTATTATACCTTGTGCCTTGGTAAATGTGATGCTTCTTGTCCGTATTTTGATTATCGACACTTCACTCCATAAACCTGTGGTCATATTTACCGAGTTCAGTTTTTGCTTGGGGACAAGCGAGGTCTAAGCTTGGGGGGGTTGATACGTCCATTTTGCATCACTATTTTATATCATAATTTATTGTTATTCATTGATATATTTCATATTTAGAGATGATACTTATGTTATTTCCTCTGTTTTTACATGTTTGATGATCATTGGAGGATTTGCTGCCGGAGTCAGGATTCTGCTAGAAAAAGGACCGTCAAGGCACCATATTTCGAAGATCATGAAAAATCTAGAAAAATACCAGAAAATTATATTTTACCAGAAGACTGAAAAGCCAAAAGGAGAAGGCGAGAGGGGCCACAGGGCAGCCTCACCACCAGGGGGCGCGGCCCAGCCCCTGGCCGCGCCACCCTGTGGTGAGAGCCCCCTAGCCCACTTCTGCCATTGCCCCTTCGCGTATTTCATCGTCCCTGAAAACCTAAGTCAAGGGGGGCTCAGAGATAGACACCGCTGCCTCTGCGGGGTGGAAAACACCAGAGAGAGAAAAGCTCTCCGGCAGGCAGAAATCTGCCAGGGAAATTCCTTCCCGGAGAGGGGAGATCATCGCCATCGTCATCACCATCGCACCGGACCTCATCGGGATCAGCATCATCATCATCTCCATCACCAGCACCTTCATCTCCACCATCACCATGCCATCCCGCTGTAACATCTTGAGTTGGATCTTGTTAAATTCTTAGGAGAAACTTTCCCGGTGTTGATTACTCTTGTGGTTGATGCTATTGAGTAGAACCGTTGAATTAAGGTTTATGTTCAGATTGTTATTTACCATTATTTCACCTCTGATCATGATCCATATGATGTCTTGTGAGTAGTTCATTTAGTTCTTAAGGACATGGGAGAAGTCAAGATGTTAGTAGTGGATTATTGTTAAGTAATATTTAGTGGTTTGATATTTATTTGTTGTGGTGCTATTTCACTAGTGGTGTCATGTGAACGTCGACTACATGATACTTCACCATTTATGGGCCTAGTGAGATGCATTGTGTATTTGGATACTAATTGTGGGGTTGCTGGAGTGACAGAAATCTAAACCTCCGTTAGGAAACCATTACACCAGGGAGCGTAGGATCTTAAAGTTTAAGGATGTGGTTAGATTTATCTTAATTACTTCCTATATTTGCGGATGCTTGCAAGGGGGTATAATCACAAGTGTGTATTTATCCTAGTAAGGGTAGTGCGCTAGCACAGGTTCACCCCCATAACACTTATCAAACCAATAAAGATTATTTAGCGGCATGAAGCGAAAGCTCTTGACAGAAACTCCCGTGTGTCCTTGAGAACGTTTGGTTATCATAAGCTACACAATCGGCTTGTCCTTTGCTAAAGAAAGGATTGGGCCACTTGCTGCAATTATTACTACTGTCTTTTATTTACTCGCACTTTATTTATTTGCATTACCAAATACTCTTGAAAACCCGTTTGCTAGTATTTACAGTGAAACCTTGATCAAAACCACTTGTCAACACCTTCTGCTCCTCGTTGGGTTTGACACTCTTATTTATCAAAAGTACTACGATACACCCCCCTATACTTATGGGTCATCACTAAGAAACGGAGAGCATGCAAGATCATAAACAACATAGAGATAACATAAGATAATATTCAGAACATCAACTTAATCATAACACCAATATTCATCGGATCCCAACAAACACAACATGTAGAATTACATAACGGTGATCTCGATCATGTAAGGCAGCTCATGAGATCTAAACATGAAGCACATGGTGGAGAAGACAACCATCTAGCTACTGCTATGGACCCATAGTCCAAGGTAGACTACTCACTCATCGCGCCGGAGGCAAGCATGGCGATAAAGAAGACCTCTGATGGCGATTCCCCTCTCCGGCAGGGTGCTGGGAAGAGCTTCTGGACCCTCCTGATCTCGGGTCGACGACGGCGGCGGATCACGATGTGTTTCTGGAAAATTGATCGGGTCCTTAGGTTTTTCCCGTCGGGGGGTCTTTATAGGCAAAGGGGCAGTGTCAGAGGTGGACCAGGGCGGTCTCACACATAGGGGGCACGGCCAGGGGCTGGGCCACGCCGCCCTACTGTGTGGCCGGCCCGTGGCCCCCCTCCGTTTCCTCTTTGGTCTTCTGGAAGCTTCATTAAATAATAGGAGGTTTGGCTTTTGTTTCGTCCAATTCCGAGAATATTTCCTGTGTAACTTTTCTGAAACACAAAAACAACAGAAAACAGGGAACTGGCACTGTGGCATCTTGTTAATAGGTTAGTTTTGGAAAATACATAAAAATGCCACGAAGTGTAACAAAACACTAAGCAAATGGTGTAAAAATAAGCATGGAGCATCAAAAATTATAGACACGTTTGAGACGTATCACACTATTACTTATCACTAATGTGGGCGTATCTAGACACATTTTAGTGTCTAGATACATCCATACTAGATACAAGTAATAGTGATCGGAGAGAGTATATGACATTGTCGCCTTAGTCATACCATTATAGGGATGATACAAAAAATATTAGCAGTCATGTTGGTCACAACTTAAAAGTTGCAAAAGTTCTCAAATCATTGGAATTTTATGTGCACCGCATGTGCCATGAGAAAATTATTATTTTTAGGCTATCTCACCTTAAAATTATAACCGAGCCACTCAAATTCTTGAATGTACACAAGAAGATATAGGTGGACTATTTACCTATTATATGTGTCAAATAACTATTTCATGGTATCAGCATCTTATAGATGGTCTCCACAAACCCATATCCTTACTAAATTAATTACTCAGTTACCAAATTAGAGAAAAATATCCTAAGACATGGGTTAAAATCACGTCAATGTCATCTTAATGAAAATTTATGATTTTACTAAGCACCTCATGTACATGCCAAAAATGGTGCAACTAAATTCTTTATCAAAAAGAAAACTAATTAAATTACCATATCTACAAAATTGAATTGTACCAACCTCTTGTTCGAGACCTGCGGACTTACACACTATGGATTTGATCAAGATCAGAACAAACACATATCATACGACTTCCCCCCGCAACAAGTACGTGAAAATCAAACAAGTATTTCACATCTGAGATAATTTGGTTGTGTACTGATATCACCACCCCCAACATTTATCATGGGCCCTCATGTCAATTTGGGATATATGTGAGAAATAACTAAGGTATCATTTTTTATCCGTCAATAACTTAAGACCCTAACAAGGAGTTATTGGCAGCTCATACTTTGATTACATTTGCAATAAAGAAATGTTTGGCATTAGGGAGAGATTGGTACCACAATGAATGCCCATAGATATATTAGAAATGTCATAGACATTCAGTCCTCATATTCATGTATTTGAACATCTGAACGAGAAGTCCAAACATAAATTTGCAACCAAATCTGCCTCCTACATTTACTGAGAATAAAGATGTCCCTACAAGTTGAATAACACAAAATGGATGCTCATCATCCAAACCTAACACAAATTTACACACAATTTTAAGTGTCAAATCACTTAGTAAAGTATACATGTTTTCTTCTTTTCATTTTTTTGTTTAGCACCTCAATATATGTCAACCGATTCATTAGTTGGTTTTGTATTGGTAGGTAACTGGATAATGATTTTGTTGATGCTCCACTACTACCCACATTGACCAGTTTTAGTTGTTTGACTACAACTCAACTACATTATATAATTGTGTGTGTGCACGCGCGCATGCATGCGTGTGCGTATGCGTGTGTGTCTTAATTCTTGATCCTCAGTTGGATCATTTTACTCGCCAGTGGAGATCAACACCTCCCAACTTTGGAGATCACTAGATTATGTTGGCGCCCGTTGCCGCGCTCATCCATTTTGGCAATGGTATGATAGGAAATATACAAAAGATATGAAAGTATGCAAAGTGAAAGATAATTTTTACATGATTCAAAAATTGGTTTGTCACTAATGGAATGCTAACTATGAAAAATATTAGGACAGCAGCTAAAAAATACCATGACACAAAATCGAATGCCAAAGGAGGTTGGATTCATGTCTAGACCTAAATAAATTGTGAAGGACACAAAAAATATTTATTGCGGTGTAATTGCTATACATACTCATCAAATATATCTAATAGTATGTGATTCATATTGCGAGAACATGCTTTTTTGTGCAGGAAACATGATTAGTATTCTGTACTAACAAAGTCAGGCAAAACACATAATATTTTCAGGAAGGAACAATTAACAGTAATAAAGACTTGCGTATATTTCAGTTTTAGGATAGAAGAATCAAATTGATGATTAAGAATACAAGGATGTATGGAGAAGAGCTCCTAACATTGAGGATACACCAATGTATTGGTTGAACAAAAAAAGTAGTAGCTAGTTAAAATACTTTGTCATAACAGTGAACATCATCTACAATGTTAACCTTTAAAGCAAGCTCTGCATATCCAAGGCCCTTCTGGCTCATTAACCATATGCTTCTGTGAAATGACGGCTGATATTTTAGCAGAAACTGCATTCGGCCTATGAGCTGCAACACTCTCCATCTCTGAGATTTCAGTGTTAATTTACCGTTTACCTGCTTATCGCATCTGATAGTGTTGTGGGCTACAAAGATTTTTAGGAAGTCTCAAGTTACCAAACAAAAAGAAGAACAATTAATCTATTGTATGTGGAAATAATTCCATGATAGAGCAGAGGGACATGCTGTGGTAGCTTCTTGTTGAAGCTCCCTGAAGCAAAATTGTCAAGACCTTTGATGAACATCATCTGAATTTTTTGGACATTGCATTCATTTGTTCCTTGGGAATAAGTTTTCTTCCACATGAGTAATAGGTAAACAGGTAACAGAGAAACATTTTGTGGCTATTATGAGAAGCGAGGAGGAAACAAAGTTCATGTGGGTATGGCTGAAAAGGGCAAAAACTGTGCAAATATTAACAGGTAATGCAACTTAGAATACATGTTGTCATAGATTCTGAAAACACAATGGTGAAAAAGAACAGGAACATATTAGTTGTATCAAAGTTGTTATTTATTAATAAGAAAGGAGAATACGGCTTTGATGTGTCTCCTAAATTTGATCTTGAAAGTACAAGGATGTCGCCTAGAGGGGGGGGGTGAATAGGCGATTTAAAACTTTTACGAGTGGCTTGACAAATGCGGAATAAAACTAACGTTTAATTTGCCAAGCATACAAAACCTAAACAAACTAGGTTCACCTATGTGCACCAACAACTTATGCTAGACAAGATAAGCAACTATGAGATAGCAAGATATATATAACTTCAAGCACGAAGGCTATCACAAAGTAAATTGCATAAGTAAAGGAGCTCGGGTATAGAAATAACCGAGGGACGCGGAGACAAAGATGTATCCCGAAGTTCACACCCTTGCGAGTGCTAATCTCCGTTGGAGCGGTGTGGAGGCACAAGGCTCCCCAAACGCCACGGAGGCTCACCGTAATCTCCTCGAGCCCTCCCACCAAGATGGAAGACCTGACCACTATGGGACACTTGAGGGCGGTCACCGAGCCCGTACAAGCTTGGGGCAATCTCCACAACTCAATTGGAGGCTCCCAAGAATCGCCACTGAGGCACCACAAAGCTTGAGAAGATCTCCACAACTTAATTGGAGGTCCCCAAGTAATTGCCACGGAGGCACCACAAAGCTTGGGAAGATCTCCACAACTTAATTGGAGGTCCCCAAGTAACCACTAAGCCACTAAGCCGTCTAGGGCTCCTAGAACCCAAGAGTAAAAAGCTCAACGAACTTTCACTACCGAATCTCCGAGGAGAACTCAAACCGATGCACCAAATGCAATGGCAAGAACACATGAAGTGCTCAAATCCTTCTCTCCCAAATCCTACCAAAGCAACAAATGCTATGGAGGGATATGAGAGGAAGAACAAAGGAAGAAATCCACAAAGAACTCCAAGATCTAGATCCAATGGGTTCCCCTCACAAAGAGGAGAAAGTGATTGGTGGAAATGTAGATCTAGATCTCCTCTCTTTTCCCTCAAAGATATGCAAGAATCATGGGAGGAATTGAGAGATGGGCAAGCTTTCCAAGGTCAACAATGGAGGGAGAGAGAAGGAAAAACGAGCTAACACAAGCTTGAAGAAGGGGAGGGGTATTTATACCCCTCCCGGGATTGTAGCCGTTGCAGAACAGCAGGGCCAGATAATCCGGTCCAAGTTTGGACCGGATAATCCGCCCCCCCTTGAAAATGGCTAAGGACCAGAAATTGGCAAAGTGCGCGTCACTCAGATTTAAGGCCGGATTATTGGCCGGATTTTTGTCCAAAACTGGGCCGGATAATCCGCCCACCTTGAAAATGGCTAAGGACCAGAAATTGGCAAAGTGCGCGTCACTCAGATTTAAGGCCGGATTATTGGCCGGATTATTGTCCAAAACTGGGCCGAATAATCCGCCCAAGAAAAAAGAGCAACACGAAAACAGCGATAACTTTTGCATCCGGACTCCGTTTTCGATGATCTTGGGCTCGTTGGAATCACCACAATGAGCTCTACAACATCATCCATAGAAACATCATAGTCCAACAAAGGAGGATGAAACCAAATGATAAAAGGTTTGACTTAGCTATAAAGATGAACCGGTAAAACCTCCAAACACTAAAAACGCAATTAGAGTTCCATACAAAATCTGTTTTTGATGAGCTAGAGCTTGTCATGGAAATAACCACAAGCTCTAGAACCTCTCATGGATAAAAGCCAAATAAGAACCAAGAAAGATAATGCCAAGTATGCAAAGGTTTGAGCCCTCTCCGAACAATACGAATAAGTTACTCACTCGAGAGCCCCTCTTGATAGTACGGCTATCGATCCTAAAACCCGGTCTCCCAAACACTATGAGACCGGTAAGAAAGAAACCCTATCAAGATTATACCTTTGCCTTGTGCCTTCCACTTGAGCTAGATAGTGACGATCTTGATCTTCTCAAGTTGGACTACCTTTCTTGATTGCGCTTGCTCGGTGAAGTCTTGCGGATTGCTCCCCCATACTTCACTATGGGAGAGACACTAGTAGAAATATCTTCACATGTCCATTAACACCAAATGGACACCGAGCTTCAAGCAAATGATATCCTCTATATGCCTATCTTGAACTTGTGCTTCGACTTGATCAACATTGGACTTCATCTTCTTCCTTCATAATGATGATGTCTTCTATAGGCTCAACTCCCTTGATCATCACATAAACTTCTTTATTTGCATCTTCTTACAACCTTGAAACCAAGAAATGGCTCAAGCGTTGTCTACGGACAAGTCCTACAAATATAACTTGATGCAAACATTAGTCCATAGGGATTGTCATTAATTACCAAAACCACACATGGGGGCAAATGCTCTTTCAATCTCTCCCATTTTGGTAATTGATGACAATTTCTTTGAGAGGGTGTATATAATGAATTTAAAGGACTAAGATGGTTACACTAACATCAAATACTACAAAAGTATGTGATGTTAGTAGAACCATCATATATAGAGCAAACTCCCCCACAATCTATGCACGTGTGAATGAACTTGGATTCATTGCATATATTTCCAACCAAAGTTGTTGGTGGAGTTTCCACTATATATACTCAACCATGCAAAGCATGCAAGGCAAATGCTTAAGAACAAAACCAAAGCATGAAGCCCAATTCCCTTCAAACCCTCGAAACTTCTCCCCCATTGGCATCCATTGCCAAAATGGTCGAAAAAGCTTAGAAGGCCAATAGTGAGACTTCCTCCTCAAGGTGTGCATGGCCCAAAAAGAGTGAAAACACATGCACAAATCCAAAGACAAAATTTTGGAGGAAATCAAACTATATTGAGGATCAAAGATTGCAAACAAAAAGGTGTACATGATGGTTAAACTTCCAACAAATGAAGATAGCAATCAAAAGATCCAAATAGCAAAACAAATAAAGATATTATGAGAAGGCCAAAACAATGCTCTAAATAATATGAAGAAGCTCCCCAAGGTTTGTGCACAACATATTCCATTTGAATTGAAGTATAAGGTGCACAAACATGGAATCATCACTCCCTCGATATTATTCAAAACAAGATGATACCAAGTGACATCAAATACTATGATAACCATAAAATGGTGCTTTAAAATGAAATGAGGAAGCTCCCCAAGGTACATGCACAAGATAGAATGTTTGCATTTGAATACAATTTGCACAACATGGAATCTTCACTCCCTCAATACCATTTAAAAGGAACCATTAGCAAGAGACCATAGAAAAGAAATCAAGCTTAACACTTGCATCAAGGAAATGGTTGAGCAACAAATAAGGAACCAACATATTAAACGGCTCAACCAAAGGAATGTGTGATAGGAATGACAAAGCATATTATAAGACTAGTACAAAGATGTACATAGAGCATCCACATAGTCCTCAATGAATGATATTGCTTAGCATTCCATCCCAACACACAAGGTTTAAAAAGATATCAAATAAGGAGATATCATCTCTCATGTGTATAAGTTTCTAAGTAGACAACATCACAAAGATAATTATCACAAAGAAACATGTACACATAAAATAGATACAAAGAATAGAACATGATATCCAAACAAGTTCATGCAATATAGCAATGAGATTTTTACTTTTAAAGTATGGCCAAAGGCTCAATTTATCTTATTGCATAATGAAGAACTTCAACCACAAACATGTCAAAGACATCACAAATATCAACAAGGGAAAGAAGATAGTTGGGATGTTTTGAGAAAAGCAACAAGTATCACGAATAAGTATACCAAAAGAAAGAACTAAATTTGCACTTTCATCAATATTGCACATGTGAGGAACTTGAGGAATTGATATGCAATAAAATTGCTAGATAGACATATTTGGAAAGGGTGAATCATGAGCATGATTTTATATATTCCCCAAAATATGCACTCATCTCAAATTACTCACATTTTCAATAGAGAGGTTTCATTAAGATCTTTGCAAATAAAGATTTTCATGCCATGAAATGACCCACACAAGGTTAGATGCTAGAAAAGTATGCATGAATAAGATACTTGTTACTGAGATACCATTGGAAGGATGTAGTAGATACGAGTTCTTCAATAATCCTAGCTTGCCACAAATTATCAACTAGTCACCGCTTCATGCTTATTATTGAGACAAGCACCAATATATCTCCCATGTACCTAAAACAAATTCAAGTACAATATGGTCCCCAAACTCATTGGGTTCGAAGTAGTTAGAGACACTACAATATATAGGACAAGCTCCACATAAATATATGCATATAGATGTGAACTTGAATTTCATGCACATCTTAGCCGATTTAGGATTTATTGGAGTTTACCCTATATATTGGATCAAAGAAAGCAAAGCATGCCATAGAGTATACATTTATTAAAAATGCATGCACAAGACTTTCAAGAGCCAAAAGAGATACACTTTGGACAAAACACCAAGAAGACCAAGAACTCACACAAAGGTGTGAAGAACTAAAGGTTGTCCAAAATATATCAAGGAATCAACTCAACACAAGATTGACTCCAAAGTCCACCAAGTGAACAAAGCAAACGCCAATGAGTATAAAGGATCACTAAAACACATATACCCAATAACTTATCTCATTTTAAGAATATAGAGCAAAATCAAGAAAAGAGATAACCATTCTCCCAAAGAGAGCAAGGTTCCAACAAACAAACCAAACTCTCCACTCTTTTATGATGGCACACTAAGTACCAAAAACAAAAAGATTTGTCTTCCAACAAAAACCAATACCAATTGAAATAAGCCACAAGAGTATGTTATAGAAAATATAGGAGAGCTCCCCCAAGATTAGTGCATTATTTATGATTTTTCATTTAAATACAAAATGCACACAAATGGGATCATCATCTCAACCTACATTAAGAATAACACAATACAAGTTCAACAAAATCAAATGGAATCACAAGAGTTAAGAAAGACAATGGGAATTTAAAACAAATATATTCCTTGGCAAGAGATAAGGTAATTAAAAGCAATAGCCAATAAAAAGATGATCAATATATATATATACCACATGATAGAGTACCAATTGTCCAAGGACAAGAGGTATTTGGAGTTATTAATTTCCCGGTGGTATTTTACACATAAATCCAAGATCATCTTCACAACAAGAAGCATATGAAAAGGATAAGAATTAAACACCATGCTAAAGAAGATATTCTTGATAGACTCAAATAGTTAAACAATCATGCAAAGCAATGATTAGGATAACTTGAAGCAAATGGTTTTCCAACTTTGATATAGAATTCCACATTTTAGGAAAACCCTACCAAGAATGTATCTCACAAACAAGATCCAAAACAAGAGCAATAAAACAATTTGGCAAATTGAAACTTGTTTGAGCAAACATGTCACATAGAAGAAAGATAATTTGCAATATCAACACTATGTGACACAACCTCAAATATACACATTTTATTGGTTTGTAGTATGCACAAAGCATATTTCTCCCCCATAATGTGATAAAGCATTTATTTTCACAAGAGGCAAATAAAATCCAACATGAGATGATTAATGGACATTATAGAATTTGAATTTCTCATGAGCATGACATACCACATAGAGACTAGATAATTTAAAATATAAACACTAAGTGGTATTCCTCATGTGCACACATATTTAGGATTGTGAAGTGCCAAAGCATATCACTCCCCCATAATGGATAGTCCATTAGTCTCTAAAAAAACCAAATAATATAAACAAAGATGCAATAAGGCTCAAACACAAACACACATACATGGTATGCAAACCCACAAGTACATACTTGATTAATCAAAATAAAACAAGTAGGTAGCACAACATATACCAACACATGCAATGGATCACAACCAACACATGCAAAAGGGGCGAGTAACTTTCAATGTAGATAAGTTGAGTACATGTTACCGCAAGGAGGAACATTGGATATATGATATAAACAAGATAATCCAATTGACTTGACTTGAGACAATATATTGATGAAGATCCCTTAATTCTTCATGATATAGCCAAGTCTCCAATGCCCTCCAACAAACACCTATTGATCAAGTTTTGGTGTGATGGTCCCCAACTAAGTTGGGTCCTAAGAGGTTAGTCACAATAGGCTTGGCCACCCAAATGGTTCTTTTCTTGACACCACATGGAGTACCAACAAATTTGGCAAACACATTGCCAACCTTATCCTTGCAAAGGGAATAAGCATCATCAATTATGATAGGGTTGGATGAGTTACCCATAGTGCATGAAGAAGAAAGGTGACCCTTCTCACGGCATATGTAGCAAGTTCTTTTCTTCACCTTCTTCTCACTTGATTTCTCCGCAATGGGAGCATTAGCTTGATTCTTCTTGGGAAGTGGCATTTCTTCAACTCGAGGTTGAGCGAGCCCTTGAACTTGAGGCCGCTTCCCTTGTTGCTTCTCAACTAATGCCTTCTTCTTCAAAGGGCAAGATCTAACATGGTGCCCTTCAATTTTGCACTTGAAGCAAACAATCTTGGCCGGATCTTTGACTTGTCCTTGGCCCTTCTTCTTCTTGTTAACCGTGGACTTCTTGTTGTTGTTGGAGATAAACCCAAGTCCACTCTTGTCATTGGGGGATTTTTGCACACTCAACATATTGTCGAGTTTGGATTTCCCTTCATGACTCTTTACCAAGTCTTTCTTCAAAGAAGAGACTTGGGCCTTGAGCTCTTCGATTTCCTCTACATGGTTAGTAACAACACAAGTACTAGAGGAAGTAGAAGCTTCATTGTTAGAGCAACAAGGAAAGGAAAGTAATTCATCACAAGATATAGCAATGTTATGAGTGGATGAATTACTAGGACTAGCACAAGGCAATATGGCATTTTGAGAAGTAGTGCAAATGTCCACATGAGGCTCACTAGATGTTACCTTTGACATAATAGACTCATGAGATAATTTTAGCCTATCATGGGAAGCTAGAAGATCCTCATGGGAACTAGAGAGCTTTCCATGTTTTTCTTCCAATTTCCCATAATTGCTAGTTAGCAAATCAAGTTGAGCCCTTAGCTCAACATTCTCCTTCAAGATGGATGCTTCACAAGAAGTAGAGTTAGTAGCACAAGCATCATCACTAATGGAAAGCGAAGAAGGCAATTTAGTAAGCTCATTTGAATTTGAAGCTTTAAGTTGCTCATGCGACTCGGTGAGAATGATGGACTCACACGAAATGACCCTAGAGTCATTTTTAAGAAGCACAACATTCTCAAGGAGTTTAGCATAAGTAACTACAAGCTCCTCATATTTAGTTTCAAAATCATTTGCCACCACAAGAGTCCTATCATAGGATTTCTTTATTTTAGATAACTCTAAAGTAAAGGTCTCCTCAAGAGATTCCTTGGTGGTTTGTGCTTCTTCAAGAGCTTCTTTTAGATCCGCGATCTCATCCGCATAATCACGGGCATGATCTTGCATTTTAAAGATGGTATTTTCATGCTCCTCAATAATTTTATTACTCTCGGTGGCAATAGCTAAAATCTTATAGAAGTAAGAGCAAGCAATTTTATTCTTATGAATAGCATGAAAAATCATTTCACTCTTCTCAATTAAAGAAGCAAGATCATCATCCTCTTCTTCATTATCCTCATTATCATCATCACTAGATATATTGGGTTCCAAAGTAGGAGATACCTTTGAAGCCCTAGCCATAAGGCAAATGTGGGAAGCACTAGATGATGATGAATACATACTTGAAGCTCCAAGAGAGACCATGTCTTGGCCAATAGAATTTCCGGTTTCCTCTACATTGTTAGACACACAACAACTAGAGGAACTAGAGGTATTTATATCATGGCAACAAGACGAAGTGAGCATATCATTATGAGATGTGTTCAAGGAGCATACACATGATATGCAAGGACTATCAACACAAGCATGTAAAGCATTTATGGTGCTAGAAGTGTTTAAGTCCAAAGATGAATCATGACAATGAGATAGAGGAGAATGATCATCACAAGTAAGCTCACTATCAACATTGCAATTTCCATCACCACTCACCATAGAGTTACCTTGTGTCTTGCTACACTTTGGTGAAGTGGAAGAGAGTTCATCACGACCGGAAGTGGAGGGAATACAATCATCCTCAATCTTGTTGGACATATCATATTTGTCTTGAAGCTTTGTCCAAAACTCATGAGCGCTACGGAAAGGCATGATTGCAAGAATAACTGCATCACTCACAAAATCAACAAGCACATTAGAAGCTCGAGAATTAAGATAAGAGTTTCTCTTCTCCTCTAAAGATAGACTTTGGGGATCCTTAGGAGGAGAGAAACCCATATCTAAAATTCTCTCTATATTTGGGTCCATATCTCGAAAGTGGATAAGCATGCAAGTTTTCCATGTATCATAATTAGTGCCATCAAATATAAAAGTGTGATTGTGCACTAATCCCCTAGCCGACATCTTTGCTCTCAAGGCGGTGAAGCCTAAAAATGAGAGACCTGCTCTGATACCAAATGAAAGTACAAGGATGTCGCCTAGAGGGGGGGTGAATAGGCGATTTAAAACTTTTACGAGTGGCTTGACAAATGCGGAATAAAACTAACGTTTAATTTGCCAAGCATACAAAACCTAAACAAACTAGGTTCACCTATGTGCACCAACAACTTATGCTAGACAAGATAAGCAACTATGAGATAGCAAGATATATATAACTTCAAGCACGAAGGCTATCACAAAGTAAATTGCATAAGTAAAGGAGCTCGGGTATAGAAATAACCGAGGGACGCGGAGACAAAGATGTATCCCGAAGTTCACACCCTTGCGAGTGCTAATCTCCGTTGGAGCGGTGTGGAGGCACAAGGCTCCCCAAACGCCACGGAGGCTCACCGTAATCTCCTCGAGCCCTCCCACCAAGATGGAAGACCCGACCACTATGGGACACTTGAGGGCGGTCACCGAGCCCGTACAAGCTTGGGGCAATCTCCACAACTCAATTGGAGGCTCCCAAGAATCGCCACTGAGGCACCACAAAGCTTGAGAAGATCTCCACAACTTAATTGGAGGTCCCCAAGTAATTGCCACGGAGGCACCACAAAGCTTGGGAAGATCTCCACAACTTAATTGGAGGTCCCCAAGTAACCACTAAGCCACTAAGCCGTCTAGGGCTCCTAGAACCCAAGAGTAAAAAGCTCAACGAACTTTCACTACCGAATCTCCGAGGAGAACTCAAACCGATGCACCAAATGCAATGGCAAGAACACACGAAGTGCTCAAATCCTTCTCTCCCAAATCCTACCAAAGCAACAAATGCTATGGAGGGATATGAGAGGAAGAACAAAGGAAGAAATCCACAAAGAACTCCAAGATCTAGATTCAATGGGTTCCCCTCACAAAGAGGAGAAAGTGATTGGTGGAAATGTAGATCTAGATCTCCTCTCTCTTTTCCCTCAAAGATATGCAAGAATCATGGGAGGAATTGAGAGATGGGCAAGCTTTCCAAGGTCAACAATGGAGGGAGAGAGAAGGAAAAACGAGCTAACACAAGCTTGAAGAAGGGGAGGGGTATTTATACCCCTCCCGGGATTGTAGCCATTGCAGAACAGCAGGGCCGGATAATCCGGTCCAAGTTTGGACCGGATAATCCGCCCCCCCTTGAAAATGGCTAAGGACCAGAAATTGGCAAAGTGCGCGTCACTCAGATTTAAGGCCGGATTATTGGCCGGATTTTTGTCCAAAACTGGGCCGGATAATCCGCCCACCTTGAAAATGGCTAAGGACCAGAAATTGGCAAAGTGCGCGTCACTCAGATTTAAGGCCGGATTATTGGCCGGATTTTTGTCCAAAACTGGGCCGGATAATCCGCCCAAGAAAAAAGAGCAACACGAAAACAGCGATAACTTTTGCATCCGGACTCCGTTTTCGATGATCTTGGGCTCGTTGGAATCACCACAATGAGCTCTACAACATCATCCATAGAAACATCATAGTCCAACAAAGGAGGATGAAACCAAATGATAAAAGGTTTGACTTAGCTATAAAGATGAACCGGTAAAACCTCCAAACACTAAAAACGCAATTAGAGTTCCATACAAAATCTGTTTTTGATGAGCTAGAGCTTGTCATGGAAATAACCACAAGCTCTAGAACCTCTCATGGATAAAAGCCAAATAAGAACCAAGAAAGATAATGCCAAGTATGCAAAGGTTTGAGCCCTCTCCGAACAATACGAATAAGTTACTCACTCGAGAGCCCCTCTTGATAGTACGGCTATCGATCCTAAAACCCGGTCTCCCAAACACTATGAGACCGGTAAGAAAGAAACCCTATCAAGATCATACCTTTGCCTTGTGCCTTCCACTTGAGCTAGATAGTGACGATCTTGATCTTCTCAAGTTGGACTACCTTTCTTGATTGCGCTTGCTCGGTGAAGTCTTGCGGATTGCTCCCCCATACTTCACTATGGGAGAGACACTAGTAGAAATATCTTCACATGTCCATTAACACCAAATGGACACCGAGCTTCAAGCAAATGATATCCTCTATATGCCTATCTTGAACTTGTGCTTCGACTTGATCAACATTGGACTTCATCTTCTTCCTTCATAATGATGATGTCTTCTATAGGCTCAACTCCCTTGATCATCACATAAACTTCTTTATTTGCATCTTCTTACAACCTTGAAACCAAGAAATGGCTCAAGCGTTGTCTACGGACAAGTCCTACAAATATAACTTGATGCAAACATTAGTCCATAGGGATTGTCATTAATTACCAAAACCACACATGGGGGCAAATGCTCTTTCAGATCTCATTATAAAAGTGGTGAGCACAATACCAAGATAATCTCAAAACATGTTCTACTTGAGTCAAATGTGAGTAAAATCTGCACTTATAAGTTGTTGAGTCCACATCTCAAATATCAAAGTGCATTCATGAAAGAGAGAAGGAGGTATTAAGTGTTGTGTAGATACATTACAGAGCATCTATCTATGAACTTCTCCAAGTAGAAGGCAGAATTCAGCTCTAGGACACAGTTGAAAATTTTAAAGTACATAATCATGTTTTCCTTGTCCATTCCCAGAACTCTGCATGGCATAAGTAACATTAGGGCATGGCTTAAATCCTTAAATTTATATACAGAAAAGGAGAAAAACATAGAAAAGGTTTGAGTAAATACAATCTGCAAACATCTTCTTGCCCACAAATTATCAGTTATTACACATAGCAACAAAAGAGTCATCACCAATGATCATGTGGCAAGAAATCAAGATGAGTGAGAACAATAAGAAAAAGCATGTAATGTACCTATAGTAGAAAAGAGAAAACACAGAAACAGTTTGTGTTTCAGTAAATATGACCTGTAAATAGCATGCTTCAAATTGAAAATTTCCAATTAGTGTTCAACTATTTTTCAGAGCACTGAAGGAATCATCACCAATGATCTTCTGCTAAGAAAAAAAATGAAGAGATCAGGTAAAATAACATAAAGTATGTACTGTATCGCTATCCATTGGCAAATTAATCCATCCAAAGTTATAGTTAGTACCCTTTTCAGGCAAAATGTCAAGGAATACCTTAGAGACCAAATCATCTGTATGAGGCGATTTGGATAATGAAGTCGTCACGCTCCTTGAGGAGGAGGATATATTGATTTGTTGCCCCAAGTCATCAAATCTCATTACCTCCAAATAAATAATTATGCATTGCATTCTAAGTGCTAGTCATGAAGAAAGCGGTGGTGGCAGAGGACATTGGGGTGCTCCACCAGCCCAGATACAGCAGCCGACCGCTAGAGGCCAGAAAGCCTGGTCTCTCACCATCGCTGGTATAAAGATCATGAACATCCATGAATGAAATAGGGATTGGAGGAGAAGGAACGAGGGATGCGAGACACACCAGATCTGTGCCGCTCATAGTCACCATCACTGCACAAGAGTTGCAGTCGAAATCTTCAATGCCACCAGATGGGTATCTAAACCAGGGCTTCGATTGACAGATAACATGAAGGGAATCGTCTCCTGGTGATGAGAAGCTCTGGTCGGTCTTGTCCTCCCCGCCCGCTACCACGTCGATCGAATTCCCCTCCCTGTACTTGATCTCTCCTACAAACGATTCCTCCAATTCAAGATCTAGTTTGATCCACCAAGGTGCCATGGCTGAAGTTCTACCGCAACTAATCAAAGATGGGCATGGCGGCGGGGAACCTAGGGTTTGAGTGAGAGAGGGCCGGGAGGAACAGAGGGGGATGGAATGCAGTGCGGGGAGGTAGGCATCACTCATGGTCTGCCATTTTTGTTGATGTACACGTGTCTCTATCAGAGCCATCCATCCAAGATCGAATGAGAGATGAGAGATTTGTTTCCCAGAATAGCGTCCCCTAGGGACAAGCGAGATCGTGCGGCCAGAATCGGCTAGGAGATGCCATCGACGGTGGAAAACGTTGATGGTTTGAGAGAGCTCCTAGGTGTCTCAGTTATAATGTCCCTAATTACTTGAATACTGGTTCTATGTCTTTTTAAATCACTTCTTATTTTACCGACTATGTTGGAGCATCTCTAGCATATATTTTAAAAAATTAATCCTCAAAATCCCTTCAAGAATGCTCCTCTTTTTTAGCAATTAAAGAAGTTGAGTTCTAGAAAATCCTTTTATATTGGGGCATGCTTGGGAGCATCCAGCTCACAACTCCATTATTGGAGCGTGTTGAGATATGCCTCAAACACTCAAAATCCATGGAATCAAAGCAGTCAAAGTGCTCTATCTCGAATTTCGGAAGAATTAAAACAACTGGGAAATCAATGCTCCACGTATGGAACGAGGAATTTAGAACAGTTACATGTTCTTTCGCAATTAAGTTGCTAACAACTAAGATTTCTAGGGCTAGAGACAAGCATGGCAAGAGAATCAACCAATATTCCCATCTAACCATGTCCAAGAAGCACGAAAACCAAGACACTATGAAAAGTGGGAAATAATGGCTTGAAGGCAAGAAGTGAATGCATATATCTGGGAGTGGCAGCCAAAAGCATAATATACGAACCATGCATCGCTATGATGATAAAAGAATACAACCAAAACCACTATGCACATATTAAAGCACTATCGGGCAATACGTACTAGCACGAGCATCCCCATATGAATGTAGGCAACCACTTGCACATGTATTAGGTTAGCAAAAGAGAGGAAAATCAAGTTACAAAATATAAACATTAACTCGAACCACGGACAAGAGTGTCAAACACCAATGTAGAAATCCCTAGTGGTAATAGATGCGTACCACCACCAATCGATGATCTCACGAAATGCTCATGATGTAGAAAACGATCAACAAGTGACGAACCGTCGGGAAAGCACAACAAAACTGAAGGTATCAATGAGCTGGCACAGTCAATGTGGAGGTGTGGTAGATGAGTCTGGCATTGAAAAATGAGTTTGATGTTGGTAGCAGATCAGTGAGATCAAGAAGGATTGCACTCCCCTACCATAGACACACAAAACCATCGAGGAACAATTGGATCCGCACCCGAGGCTAGATCGATAAGAAAATCAATAATATAGCCATCATCGAGTCCCGCCCTAACAAGCCACCAAACATGCACACATCCAACAGAGAGCCTTGATGTGCCCCAAAAGTTTACATGATTAAATTATCTTCATTGAAGTAAAATGAAGTTCCTTGTATTATTAACTAAATAACACACATGTGATTGAATTACACACCCCACATTTTGTGCCCATAAAAGTTAGCCATGTACATTTGAAATAAATGAAACATTGCTTTGAGTTTACATTCAAGTTTTTTGGGGGTATATACCAAAAGTAGTACTATGGTTGTTCCACATGTACTCTGTATGATTTGAGTTTTAACTTTTTCTTTGATATTTTATGTTCCTTCTCCAACTTTCTTTTTCTTGAAATTTCTTATGCCTTTTGTTGGGGTCTATAATTTGCACCCTAGAGCTTTCAATCATCTAGTTTTCCCCTTTCCATAGTTCTTGACTTTTCATCTCCACGGGCGGGATGTTTGCACTTCCACAGTTTTTACAGTTGACTTCCATGTGAATAATACTGTCCATTTTGTTGTCTATTTAAAGTGCCACTTAGTATATCCCACATATTGTATTTCTTAAATGATGTGATTATATTAGTGTTGGAAAAGGTGACGCCTAGGCAACACTTAGGCACGCTTGGGAATAGGTGATGGAAAAAGGTCCCGCCTAGGGCATAGGCGGACGTCTAGGAAGTGCAACTAAGAAATAGGCTTTCCCCAACAAAAATTTATTCCATATTGCACTAACAAGCCAGATGTGCCATATTCTAATGGTAGTTCTTCATAGTTTACTTATTTAGATGCTCTAAACTAATACATATTCACTATAATAGCCTAGGCCACGCATAGGACGTCTAAGCACTGCCTAGGCACTAAGCGAATGCCAGCCGCCTACGCCTAGCGCTTTTTTCGACCTATTACATACAACGTAAACTTTTTATTTATTGTCGTTAAAATCTCAAACCTTTGAGTTTTCTTTGTTTATCATATTTGTGTAGTATTTATCTCAGTGTGGTAAGTATGTTTGATTTCCCGAAATGTAGATTTTAGCATTTGACCCGATATGGTTATAATTATGGGAAAGAGATGTCAAGATGCAACCTGGTCAGACATCTAGATTGACTTGGTTTTATGTTGTGTCTAGTGCAGCTTCATTTGTATAGTTGCTTCTTATCTTATTTAGGTAGACCAAACCAGTGATAGATATTTTTATAATTTAGGATATTGTTTTGAAATTTACAAATCATAGTTTTATAATGATATTAAGCAAGTGTATGTTTGAAATCACATTAGTACATCATCTAGCCATGCGCTCCAAGGTTGTCGTGATGTCATTTTTTGTGAAAGTGACATAGTCATTGACTTGCCTTGTTGTTCTTTTGAACATAACATATGCAGTGCTCCCTATGTTCCAAAATGATCAAGGTTTTAGGTTTGTCCTAAGTCAAGTTCTATTAGTTTTACCAAGTTTGTATATAAAATATGTCAACATCTAAAACAACAAATAATTCAATTATAAGTATCACACAATTTAATTTTGTACTAAATAGATTTTGTGTTGTTGATGTAGTTTTCTATAATTTTGGCAAACCATAGAAAAGTTTGATAGGACAAACCTAGAGCATCAACTATTTTGGAATGAAGGGAATATGTTTGTATATCGAGTTTTGTTACACAATGTTTGAACAATGATTGACATGACACATTCATGGCTATAATTTATGTGTATAATCTTTTGATACTATCAAGGAACAAATCTATTTCCCAAAAGAAACAAGTTAATCCATGTTCATGTTTACCATCTTATACTTGGTTTTACTACGCTAATATATGGCAAACATATATTCACATTAAAGAATAATATTATAGTTCCACCGTCGGTGGGCTATATACCACCCCATGGGTTGTAGTGATCCTAGTCTTAGATTCCCGCCATTGTATGCAGTCTCATCCTATGATTTGTGTGACATTATTCATATATATGAATGATTACAGTGCCACAATGGTGGGGCTGGGGGTGGTGGGGTGGGCGGAGGGTGAGGATATACAAATAATCATGTCATGTGTGCTTCCTAAAAATTCCAAAGTGCCTATCATTGTCTCATTGCAAAACATGAGAGACCAACACTGAATGCCATGGTTGCAACTGTGACGATGTTTTTTGTTTACCTCACATAGTTTGGCAATCTTCATTTGTGATTTTTACAACAAAAACCTACAAGTATGCAGCTATAAATTTAGTACTTACCATACTCCACTTTAGGACATATATGTACGACAAACCTCACCTATAACTACCCTAATTTTATTTCGGTTCACTGGTGCATACCCTCCCCCAATGCATGTATAAAAAATTTGTGCAATGCAATCTATTTGTGGTGCATATTGCCCCCACCACCAAAAAAACATCGTACCTTCAATATGTGTTTACTTCCACCTACCTGAAAACATGGTAAACCCTAAATACATAAATCTCCCACACTAATCTGACGGCATGCATGGCACACCATGCGGGGTGGGCATGGAGGGAATATATTTCCATTATGGTTATGTATATATCATACTAATTTGATCATGTCATGCATGTTGTTGGCCTAGGCCAAGTAGTTTTCATCTTATGTGTAAAGGATGTTGCCAATCTTGTAATGCTTTAAATAAACATTTACAAGAAGCCAACTAAAGCACACATACAATCCTATTGTCACGGAAAATGGAGATTTTCTCTACCACTTACTATACAATACTATTAGAATTTGACTAATTGTTTGCATCCGCTTTGGTATACTTTGATTTTTGTTTGCATGTGTTAATAATTGGATTTGACGGAGGAGAGGGGAGGTCAAAGTGGGAGGACAAAGTGGAAGGAGAGATAATCACTAACCCTAGAGAAAAATAGCTCCTAATATGTGCGGAACCAACACGAGGTGCAATTATCACTCCATCCATCTTGCCATATAATAGATCCAACAACTCTAATAATATTGTTAATGTGTATAACTTCATTTTGCTCACATTATGCATGCAAGTTCGTATAGTTATGTTGTTTCCTAGAACATTCATTATATGTAATATATTTCTTATTTTCACGAGAGAATAAATAAATAAACATTTAAGGCACGAAGAGTCATTTTGGTACATGTTTGTTGAACCTAGGAGTCTTGTTCCTCATAGGTAGGACTATGACATGGTCTTCTATTGCCTCTCCTTCGACAGACTTTTCGGCCTCCACCACTACTCCATTTCTTCCGTGCCACCTTCATCATTTACATTATTACATGCATGTAGTATCTCTCAATATTTTGTGCGTCATAATCGACCTATCGCCATCCAAAGTGATGGAGAAAAGATAACTACCACTGGGATTTATAGTGTTTATAACATAGGTCAAGATCTCTTTGACTTCCTTAGAGCATTTTTCTCAAGACCCAATTTTCATTAGATCAATTAACACGTTGTTAGACAAATAATATTCTTAGCATTTTTATATTTCTTCATTAGTACTCCCGCAGTGCAAAATAATTCTCTACATTTTCAAGGCAACTATTTTGGATCGGAGGGAGCCCTGTATTTTGAGGGGAAATACGTATTCAATGAAAAGAAGAGCAAAAGTGCAAAACGTGGTTTCAGAAAGGGTCAAAAGCAGGAGCAAGAGGGAGAGAGTGAGGGTAAAAAACCCTGACAATATATATATTCCTTCACATATAAAAATGATATAGAATAGAAATCCCTAATTCTTTTCCCTCAACCCCGGCTGTCCCTATCCCCTCTCCCCCTCGCCGGCGGCGCAGCAGATCGCGACTGCACCCCGGTGGACGATCGCCTCCGTCGAACCCTAGCGCCGCCGTTACGTTCCTTGTCGGGTTCGTTCTGCCTCGCCGTCTCCGGCCGTTCTCCAGTGTCGTCCCAAGCCTCCTCCTTTTTTCTCCCCGGCCGGCCGCTTCACGCCTCCGGCGAAGTCGTGGGCGCGGGGTGCGCGAAGTCGTGGGCGGTTCTCCATGGTCAACATCGACGAACGCTCACTGGCGCGCGTGCCTGAGCTCGAGCACGCGCCGGCGAACCCGGACCCCTCGTCCATCTCCCCGGACGCATGGGAGCCCTTCGAGGCCGCCGCGCTCGGTGTCATGGGCCGGATCCAGCCGACCGTCCTCTCCGAGGCGCGCCGCGCCGCCGTCGTCGACTACGTCCAGCGCCTCGTCAGGTGCTCCGTCGGCTACGAGGTACCGGTTACTCCATTCCGACATGCTCCAGCTATTTACTTCATATGCTTTCCTTACTGTTCCGTTGTTAGAATAGCTCTGCAATTCCTTTGCTCTGTGCATCAACGACATGGGCACGACGTGCAGGTGGATAGGACCTACCCGTTCGAGCTTTACAATCCTGAGATCATGCCTGTGTAGTAGCAGCCTGGGCGTTTTAGGAGAGAATTCCTCGCTGTTATTCTGATTTCTCTATTTAGGTCACCGAATTGTTGCCACAATAACCCGCTATGTGCAGGGTTTCTGCTCATTCATGGCTTTCCGTGCTTGCGGTTATGTTTAGCTGTACTGTAGTAGCTTCAATGTGACTATGCTAGACCTAGCGATGGCGCGAAATGGATATACAAGTTGCTATATTTGGAATTGTCTGATATCTTGTATTTGTCGAGTTTTCATTGAACTCCAGTGTTTTAATTTTAATGTCACTTGTCTGGCGTGCACTTAAGTTGCCTCATCATATGGCTCGATTATCTGTTTATGCGGGTGCGGATTGATGGATGGCATGTGTCAGTCTTGGCTTGGAGGATTGGGTGTAACGTAGCAGCCATATTCGTGACGTTGACCACCATATCTCTTATGCTTGCTACCCAGTGCTGGCGTGTAGTTGACGTGGGAAAATGTAGTTGATGTGGGATCTTCTTCTTCTTCAGTCCCCGGCAACAGCGCTAGAAAAGAAGCTTGATGCTACCGATTTAATGAAGTAAATAACCGGCCAGTTGGGAACCCCAAGAGGAAGGTATGATGAGTATAGCAGCTTGTTTTTCCTCAGTTAAGAAACCAAGGTTTATCGTTCAGGAGAAGAGCAGACAATTACGACTGAAGGTGATGCTTGCTAGTTTGCGACAGCTTCGGACAATTTATATATGGCGCCTCGTCCAAGCTTTGCTTGCTAGCTGCAACGCGGAACCTGCACACACACAACCAAATACTTTGTTCCCAACTTACGATGAGGTTGTCAATCTCACCGGTTTGTTGAAACAAAGGTATGAGCGTATCGAGTGGATAACAGTAGAAGTATGCGAGTAAAGTAAACAGTGCGAGTAAAATAAACAGGTGATATCAATATGATGGAAATAGGACCGGGGTCCATAGTTCACTAGTGGTGTCTCTCCATAAGATAAATAACACATGCTGGGTAAACAAATTACAGTTGGGCAATTGATAGAATAAAGATAAACGTGATATGTCAAGAAGATCACTATGAGATTTACTCTGGGCATTACAACAAAATACATAGACCGCCATCCAACTGCATCTATGACTAATAATCCACTTGTGGCGAATCAATCTGAGAACTCCACAAGTATTAAGTTGCGAACAACAGATAATTGCATTAAGCAAAGTGTGTAATGTAAACAAAGCATATGCCCTTGAGCATATGAATGTTGTTTTCTCCCTAGTAGCAACAGCACATCTACAACCTTAGAGGTTTCTGTCACTCCCCCAGGTTAAATAGAGGCATGAACCCACTATCGAGCATAAATACCCCCTCTTGGAGTCACTAGCAACTACTCGGCCAAGATAGCTACTAACAATGGAGAGCATGCAAGATCATAAACAACATAGAGATAACATAAGATATATTTTAGTATAGCAACTCAATCATAACACCAATATTCATCGGATCCCAACAAACCAAACATGTAGAATTATATAACGGTGATCTCAATCATGTAGGGCAGCTCATGAGATCTAAACCTGAAGCACATGGTGGAGAAGACAACCATCTAGCTACTGCTATGGACCCATAGTCCAAGGTAGACTACTCACTCATCGCTCCGGAGACAAGCACGGCGATGAAGAAGACCTCCGGTGGTGATTCCCCTCTCTGGCAGGGTGCCGAGAAGAGCTTCTAGACCCTCCCGATCTTCGGGTCGACGGCGGCGGCGGATCGCGATGTGTTCTAGAAAATTGATTGGGTACTTAGGTTTTTCCCGTCGGGTGGTCTTTATAGGCGAAGGGGCGATGTCAGAGGTGGCCCCAGGTGGCCTCACACCATGGCGGCGCGACCAAGACCTGGGCCGCGCCAGCCTGGCGTGAGGGCCCCTGGCGGCCCCACTCCTACTCCTCTTCAGATCTCTGGAAGCTTTCGGGCAAAATAAGACTTTAGGAACTTGTTTCGTCCAATTCCGAAAATATTTCCTGTGTATCACTTCTGAAACACAAAAACAGCAGAAAACAGGGAACTGGCACTGTGGCGACTTGTTAATAGTTTAGTTCCGGAAAATGCATAAAAGTGCCACGAAGTGTAATGAAACATTAGGCAAATGGTGTATAAACAAGCATGGAGCATCAAAAATTATATATACGTTTGAGACGTATCAAGCATCCCCAAGCTTAACTCCTGCTCGTCCTCGAGTAGGTAAGTGATAACAAAAGAATAATTTTTGAGGTGACATGCACCTACACAATCTTGATCATATATGTAAGCATTTGTGAGCTGGGATCATAAGAACTTAAAACATGGGCATGAAAGATATAATCTTGATAATAGAAACTTAACAACCATGTTGTAAACATGCAAATGAACACAAACAAAAGATCATGAAAATGAAACAATAAAAGTCAAACGTGTGTTCAAATCATAAGGAAAAACATACAAATGGTTTTCAGCTTGTCCTTCATAGAGAGCAAAACATAAATGCATAGGACACCTTCAAGTTTAAGAGGGCGACTAGATACAAATAATTTAAGAACAAGTGAAACCAACAATATGAATCAATCAATGAAAACTTTGGGACAATGCACATTATACTAAGAATGACAACTTTGCTCTCTTATGGTGCATAAAGATAGAAGGTGGTGACTCAACATAAAAGTAAAAGAAAGGCCCTTCGCAGAGGGAAGCAGTGATTGCAAGTTTTATAACCTTCAAAAATTATGGTACTTACCGGCTTTGAGCTCTCATTGCCCCCATCATAAGCATCTTGAATGGTTAAAGTTAATGCGAGAACAATTATGATGCATATGCTTGACAAATCATAAGTTAAAAACCTCGTGTCCCGTGAATACGAGTACCCAAACCTCATGCTACTTTACTTAGAGTCCCAAGCAAGGCTCTTGTTATTGTAAGTATATGCATATCATTGAGAACCGCCAATGGGGTACCTCCGTGCCCGATGACACGGAACAAGCCCACATCAAAATGACAGGACAAGCAGACAATGAACACCTCAACATCTCTTTTATTTGCTATTTGTTTAGCTTTTTATTGTGAGATGCATCGTCGAATGTTCACCATGGGTATGCTGCAAATTTCCACCATGAATTATGCATGGCTTAGATTAGCGGCCCGGCGTTTCCCGAACACATATACAAACTCCACGATCCCCACAAGATTCCCAATTCATTTCACACCGCGGGCATCCATAAACAAAAGATCACGATATCAACTCAAATAAGAAGTGCAATGTTGAAAGCTTGCCCATGACTGCATGGCTAGGCTAGTCTCCAACTTACAACTTGCAAGCATAACAACTCAACATAAGAGACCACAATGTCAAAATTTTAAGAACAGGAAAAAGTAAAGTGTGCCTTCCGGTTCATGAGAGCTTTACTGCCGAATTTTGCATAACACTGGTAAGAGTTTAATTTGAAGAGAAAATAAAAGCAAGTCAAATTTACTTGGAATAGCAAATTGCTAGTAGGTATGTATGGTGCACACTTTGGAAAACTTTGGCTTTTAGGAGTTGGATGCACGAGTAGAGCTCATACTCAGTACAAGGCGAGGGCTAGCAAAAGACTGGGAGCGACCAACTAAGAGAGCAATAATGGCCATAATCATGCAAAGCGATAAAGCAACATTAAAAGAAGCATAAGATGGCATCAAAAGTCAAAAACTAAATGATCATAGAGGCTATTGGCAACTTTGTAAGAGTCTAACATGTGTGATCATGCGCCAAGTCAACCCAAATAAAGCATCAAGGAGAAAACCAAAATAATGCTTCCATACAATTAAAAACAACGCATGATTTTTTTCAATGGCTCATTAAGCAATCTTATTATTTGAGAAAAGTCATGCTACAGCAAAACCACTAAGCATACCATCAAAAAGACATCAAGCATGACTTGAAAAAGCCTAAGCCGCAGTCTACACAAGCTCCTTCTTGTGCCACTATTTTGCATAAAGCTTTTTCTCTTTTCCAACACCATTTGAAATTTTTAAAGACACCTCTTTTGATGAAAACCAATAAAGATCAGAGGCAAAAATTCACCTTGATGAATAGATATGACAAGGTCTGAATGCAAATCAAGGCGAAAATGAAAACCAAAAGCAGTAGCAGAAAAAGAAGAACACTCGGTGAACGATAAGAGTGAAAACGGAGTGTTCTTGGCAAATGAAAACGAGTACATCTCCTCCAAAGGAAATTTGTTGGGGTCCAACCATTTATTGCAGCAAACAAAACTAAGCTAACTAAGAAAACTAAAACAACTGACGCTCCAAGAAAAACACATAGTGCATGAAGCAATAAAAATATAGTGTTTTGAAAGGTGACCTGATTTTTGCCGATGAAGAAGGGGTTCCTCGGGGGCATCCCCAAGCTTTGACGCTTGTAATTCTTGGATATTTATTGGGGTGATGCATAGGCATCCCCAAGCTTGAGCTTTTGTCTATTCTTCAACTCATCTCATCATTCTCCAATCCCTACACTTGAAAACTTCCTTCATACAAAACTAAACACAAATCTATTAGCAACATTAGTGTAACATAACATATAATCAACCTCTTTTTTGCTTCAGGTTTCAACTCAAAACCACCACATATAAAGCATATACTACTGTAGCAAGCTTCCCCAAAAGTTCCGTGATCAAAAGAACTCGAAAGAAAGCGATAAAGCGGCAAACACAAATATTGGCAGAAAATCTGTCAAAACAGAACAGCTGACAAAGGCCGAATTATTTAGGGGTTTTCTGTTGCTCAAATCAAAAAGTGTTCAACTAACAAAAGTTTGGATATAACCTGGGGCATATGCACAAGAAAGCGCAGGTCCAAAAGATATACAGAGAATTTATACAAATTTTTACGGTGCAGCACCAAAAACAGTTTCAGGACAGCAACATCCCCAAATCTTTACCTCACTCGAATTTGAGGCTTCTCTTGGCACAAAAACAAAATAAAAAGGATAAGGAGCGGTCATTACATTAGTAATGACTTACAAGACTCAAATAAAAGAAAAAGTACTAAAAATAAAACATTGGGTTATCTCCCAAGAGTGCTTTTCTTTAACGCCTTTGAGCTAGGCGCAGAAAATTTGCGAATCAAGTAACATCAAGTGATGAAGCATCAAGCTCATAATTTGCTCTAAGAATAGAGTCAAAAAGTAATTTCTTTCTTTTCCTAGGGAAGTGTTCTATACCTTTCTTTAGTGGGAATTGATATTTGATAGTGCCTTCCCTCATATCAATGATGGCACCTACAGTTCAAAGAAAGGGTCTTCCCAAAATGATAGGACATGAAGCATGGCATTCAACGTCCATAACAAGAAAATCAACAGAAACAAGGTTATTGTTAACCACAATAAGAACATCATTAATCCTTCCCAAAGGTTTCTTCTTAGCAACATCAGCAATAGGAATATCATAATAACACTTTTCAAGCGGTGGTAAGTCAAGCATGTCATAAATCTTTCTAGGCATGATAGAAATACTAGAAACTAGATCACATAAAGCATGACAATCAAAACCATTAACATGTATATCAATGATGGGTTCCCAACCATCTTCTAACTTCTTGGGAACAGAGGCTTTTTGCTTCAACTTTTCATCCCTAATTTTCATGAGAGCATTGGTAATATGCTTAGTAAAAGCAACATTTAAAGAACTAGCATTGGGAGTCAAAGCAAGCTTTTGCAAGAACAAAATAACTTCAGATATATTGCAACCATCAACATCAAAATCATTAAAAGAAATAGAGCTATCATCCCCCACACTAATAAAAAATTTAGCACTCTTTTGAGAAAAAGTTTTGGCAGTTTTAGGCTTTTTAACACAAGGAGTGGGAGTTTTCTCTTCACCAATCAAAGTAAGAAGATTGCCAGTATTAGGAGCAACATCATTAGAGGTAGTAATGGTACATACCTTCATCTCTCTAGCCATCTCATCTTCTCTTTCCCACCTGGCATGCAATTCCGCTAACAATCTAACATTTTCATCAATTCCAACTTGAATAGCATTAGCAGTAGCAAAAACATTGTTCTCTTTCACATCATTAGGCAACACTTTTAATTTCAGAAGTTCAACATCATGAGCAAGGCTATCAACTTTAGAAGCAAGAATATCAATTTTGCCTAACTTTTCCTCAACAGACTTGTTAAAAGCATTTTGCTTACCGATGAAGTCCTTGAGCATTACCTCAAGCTCGGAGGGCGTGGCCCTAGTGTTGTTGGAGGAATTACCATAAGAGTTACCATAACCATTACCATTGGTAGAAGGATACGGCCTATAATTGTTACTAGCAAAATTGTTCCTATAAGCATTATTGTTAAAATTATTATTTCTAATGAAATTCACATCAACATGCTCTTCTTGAGCAACCAGAGAGGCTAGAGGAACATTATCAGGATCAACATGAGTCATATCATTAGCAAGCATAGCCATAATGGTATCAATATTATCACTCAAGGAAGAGGTTTCCTCAACAGAATTTACCTTCTTACCTTGTGGAGCTCTCTCGGTGTGCCATTCGGAATAATTCACCATCATGTTGTCGAGTAGCTTTGTTGCGGTGCCCAAGGTAAGGGACATAAAAGTGCCTCCAGCAGCTGAATTAAGTAGGTTCCTCGAAGAAAATTTCAGTCATGCATAAAAAGTTTGGACAATCATCCAAGTAGTCAGTCCATGAGTGGGGCAATTCTTTATCATAGATTTCATTCTTTCCCAAGCTTGAGCAACATGTTCATTATCAAACTGACTAAACTTCATAATATTGCTACGCAGAGATATAATCTCAGCAGGAGGATAGTATCTACCAATAAAAGCATCCTTACACTTAGCCCATGAATCAATACTATTCTTAGTCAAAGACAGCAACCAATCTTTAGCTTTTCCTCTCAAAGAAAAAGGAAATAACTTGAGCTTAATAATATCACTTTCTACATCCTTATATTTCTGCATCTCACATAGCTCAACAAAATTGTTGAGATGAGCTGCAGCATCTTCAGTACTAGTACCAGAAAATTGCTCTTTCATAACAAGGTTCAACAAAGCAGGCTTAATCTCATAAAAGTTTGCAGCAGGAGCAGGTGGTGCAATAGGAGTGCAGATAAAATCACTATTGTTCGTGCTAGTAAAGTCACACAACTTGGTGTTTTCAGGATTGGCCATTTCAGCAAAACTAAAAGTAGATAAGTAAAAACAACTACCAAGGATTCTAATTTTTTTGGGTTTTTGATATAAAACGATGTAGGTAAAATAAATAAAGTAAAGCAAAACAATAACAAAGTAAAGGATGTGCGTGCGAAAAACTCCCCTTGCAGAGGTCTTCCACTCTTCCCCGGCAACGGTGCCAGAAAAGAACTTGCTGGTGCGTAGTTGACGTGGGAAAATGTAGTTGATGTGGGATCTTCTTCTTCTTCAGTCCCCGGCAACGGCGTCAGAAAAGAAGCTTGATGCTACCGATTTAATGAAGTAAATAACCGGCCAGTTGGGAACCCCAAGAGGAAGGTATGATGAGTATAGCAGCTTGTTTTTCCTCAGTTAAGAAACCAAGGTTTATCGTTCAGGAGAAGAGCAGACAATTACGACTGAAGGTGATGCTTGCTAGTTTGCGACAGCTTTGGACAATTTATATATGGTGCCTCATCCAAGCTTTGCTTGCTAGCTGCAACGCGAAACCTGCACACACACAACCAAATACTTTGTTTCCAACTTACGATGAGGTTGTCAATCTCACCGGTTTGCTTGAAACAAAGGTATGAGCATATCGAGTGAAAAACTGTAGAAGTATGCGAGTAAAGTAAACAGTGCGAGTAAAGTAAATAGGTGATAGCAATATGATGGAAATAGGACTGGGGTCCACAGTTCACTAGTGGTGTCTCTCCATAAGATAAATAACACATGCTGGGTAAACAAATTACAGTTGGGCAATTGATAGAATAAAGATAAATGTGATATGTCAAGAAGATCACTATGAGATTTACTCTGAGCATTACAACAAAATACATAGACCGCCATCCAACTGCATCTATGACTAATAATCCACTTGTGGCGAATCAATCCGAGAACTCCACAAGTATTAAGTTGCGAACAACAGATAATTGCATTAAGCAAAGTGTGTAATGTAAACAAAGCATATGCCCTTAAGCATATGAATGTTGTTTTCTCCCTAGTAGCATCAGCACATCTACAACCTTAGAGGTTTCTGTCACTCCCCCAGGTTAAATAGAGGCATGAACCCACTATCGAGCATAAATACCCCCTCTTGGAGTCACTAGCAACTACTCGGCCAAGATAGCTACTAACAACGGAGAGCATGCAAGATCATAAACAACATAGAGATAACATAAGATATATTTTAGTATAGCAACTCAATCATAACACCAATATTCATCGGATCCCAACAAACCAAACATGTAGAATTACATAACGGTGATCTCAATCATGTGGGGCAACTCATGAGATCTAAACATGAAGCACATGGTGGAGAAGACAACCATCTAGCTACTGCTATGGACCCATAGTCCAAGGTAGACTACTCACTCATCGCTCCGGAGGCAAGCATGGCGATGAAGAAGACCTCCGGTGGCGATTCCCCTCTCCAGCAGGGTGCCGGGAAGAGCTTCTGGACCCTCCCGATCTTTGGGTCGACGGCGGCGGCGGATCGCAATGTGTTCTGGAAAATTGATCGGGTACTTAGGTTTTTCTTGTCGGGGGGTCTTTATAGGCGGAGGGGCGATGTCAGAGGTGGCCCCAGGTGGCCTCACACCATGGCGGCGCGGCCAGGGCCTGGGCCACGCCAGCCAGGTGTGAGGGCCCCTGGCAGCCCCACTCCTACTCCTCTTCGGATCTCTGGAAGCTTCCGGGCAAAATAAGACTTCAGGAACTTGTTTCGTCCAATTCCGAGAATATTTCCTGTGTATCACTTCCGAAACACAAAAACAGCAGAAAACAGGGAACTGGCACTGTGGCGACTTGTTAATAGGTTAGTTCAGGAAAATGCATAAAAGTGCCACGAAGTGTAACGAAACATTAGGCAAATGGTGTATAAACAAGCATGGAGCATCAAAAATTATAGATACGTTTGAGACGTATCACCTAGCCTTGCTAGCCAAAAACCTATACTGAGAGGGAATACTTCTCGTGCATCCAATTCCCAAAAGCCAAGTTACTTCCAAAGAGTCCACTATAAATTCCTATGCATGGTATTTCAAGCCATTCCAAGTAAATTTTCATGTGCTACCTTTGAAAAACCTTCAAATACTTCTCATTTTGTGCCACTGTTTTTAGCTCATGAGGACGTAGTGGATGGGTTTGTTATCTTCCATACTAAATTAAGTACCCCTCGACTAGGCAGCTTCATCTGCTCGTCATTAATTTTGCAAGGGAGCTGGTCAAACCATTGTAATCTCTAAATAAAGAAAGAAAAAAAGAGCACTCCTCCATGGTATGTGAAAGTTGGTTGGCACCCGATGGAATCGGTTAGCCATGGTTTGAGAAAGGAAAAGGTGGGGAGGAGTGCAAAGCTATAAAAGAGCACCAATATGCCAATTAATCAAACATCTCGGAACCGCTCTCACTTGTTTAGTATGGAAGATATCAAGAACTCCATTGCTAGTCGTTGACAAAAGCAACCACCTCTCAAAACAACTTTTATCTCTGTTTTACAAATGAAAAGCTCTAGCACATGTTTAATCCCTGCTTCCCTCTGTGAAGGGTCTGCCTTTTATTTTTATGTTGAGTTAACCTATTCCCTTCTATCTCAAGCAAGCATTTGAGTTGTTATGTTTCACTCATCCATATATTGATTCGTTCAATTATGTTTATTATTTTCTTTTGTTAGTACAATTCTTTTGTCTGAAGGAATATATCTTTGAAAGCTTTCTATGAATACAAGAGTATGTTTCATTGAGCTTATGGTTTTTGCTATATTAGCTCTGTTTTTAAAAGCTCCGTTCAAAAGAAAGAATAGTTTGTTCATTGTTCTCTGACCAAGAACTAAGGTTTGCCACCACCAATTATAGTTTACCTTGTGCATCTTTATTTGTGATTCCCTTTTACTTATTGCAAGTCTTTATCATATAAAGAGAAGTTGCTATCTATTATACCTTGTGCCTTGGTAAATGTGATGCTTCTTGTCCGTATTTTGATTATCGACACTTCACTCCATAAACCTGTGGTCATATTTACCGAGTTCAGTTTTTGCTTGGGGACAAGCGAGGTCTAAGCTTGGGGGGGTTGATACGTCCATTTTGCATCACTATTTTATATCATAATTTATTGTTATTCATTGATATATTTCATATTTAGAGATGATACTTATGTTATTTCCTCTGTTTTTACATGTTTGATGATCATTGGAGGATTTGCTGCCGGAGTCAGGATTCTGCTAGAAAAAGGACCGTCAAGGCACCATATTTCGAAGATCATGAAAAATCTAGAAAAATACCAGAAAATTATATTTTACCAGAAGACTGAAAAGCCAAAAGGAGAAGGCGAGAGGGGCCACAGGGCAGCCTCACCACCAGGGGGCGCGGCCCAGCCCCTGGCCGCGCCACCCTGTGGTGAGAGCCCCCTAGCCCACTTCTGCCATTGCCCCTTCGCGTATTTCATCGTCCCTGAAAACCTAAGTCAAGGGGGGCTCAGAGATAGACACCGCTGCCTCTGCGGGGTGGAAAACACCAGAGAGAGAAAAGCTCTCCGGCAGGCAGAAATCTGCCAGGGAAATTCCTTCCCGGAGAGGGGAGATCATCGCCATCGTCATCACCATCGCACCGGACCTCATCGGGATCAGCATCATCATCATCTCCATCACCAGCACCTTCATCTCCACCATCACCATGCCATCCCGCTGTAACATCTTGAGTTGGATCTTGTTAAATTCTTAGGAGAAACTTTCCCGGTGTTGATTACTCTTGTGGTTGATGCTATTGAGTAGAACCGTTGAATTAAGGTTTATGTTCAGATTGTTATTTACCATTATTTCACCTCTGATCATGATCCATATGATGTCTTGTGAGTAGTTCATTTAGTTCTTAAGGACATGGGAGAAGTCAAGATGTTAGTAGTGGATTATTGTTAAGTAATATTTAGTGGTTTGATATTTATTTGTTGTGGTGCTATTTCACTAGTGGTGTCATGTGAACGTCGACTACATGATACTTCACCATTTATGGGCCTAGTGAGATGCATTGTGTATTTGGATACTAATTGTGGGGTTGCTGGAGTGACAGAAATCTAAACCTCCGTTAGGAAACCATTACACCAGGGAGCGTAGGATCTTAAAGTTTAAGGATGTGGTTAGATTTATCTTAATTACTTCCTATATTTGCGGATGCTTGCAAGGGGGTATAATCACAAGTGTGTATTTATCCTAGTAAGGGTAGTGCGCTAGCACAGGTTCACCCCCATAACACTTATCAAACCAATAAAGATTATTTAGCGGCATGAAGCGAAAGCTCTTGACAGAAACTCCCGTGTGTCCTTGAGAACGTTTGGTTATCATAAGCTACACAATCGGCTTGTCCTTTGCTAAAGAAAGGATTGGGCCACTTGCTGCAATTATTACTACTGTCTTTTATTTACTCGCACTTTATTTATTTGCATTACCAAATACTCTTGAAAACCCGTTTGCTAGTATTTACAGTGAAACCTTGATCAAAACCACTTGTCAACACCTTCTGCTCCTCGTTGGGTTTGACACTCTTATTTATCAAAAGTACTACGATACACCCCCCTATACTTATGGGTCATCACTAAGAAACGGAGAGCATGCAAGATCATAAACAACATAGAGATAACATAAGATAATATTCAGAACATCAACTTAATCATAACACCAATATTCATCGGATCCCAACAAACACAACATGTAGAATTACATAACGGTGATCTCGATCATGTAAGGCAGCTCATGAGATCTAAACATGAAGCACATGGTGGAGAAGACAACCATCTAGCTACTGCTATGGACCCATAGTCCAAGGTAGACTACTCACTCATCGCGCCGGAGGCAAGCATGGCGATAAAGAAGACCTCTGATGGCGATTCCCCTCTCCGGCAGGGTGCTGGGAAGAGCTTCTGGACCCTCCTGATCTCGGGTCGACGACGGCGGCGGATCACGATGTGTTTCTGGAAAATTGATCGGGTCCTTAGGTTTTTCCCGTCGGGGGGTCTTTATAGGCAAAGGGGCAGTGTCAGAGGTGGACCAGGGCGGTCTCACACATAGGGGGCACGGCCAGGGGCTGGGCCACGCCGCCCTACTGTGTGGCCGGCCCGTGGCCCCCCTCCGTTTCCTCTTTGGTCTTCTGGAAGCTTCATTAAATAATAGGAGGTTTGGCTTTTGTTTCGTCCAATTCCGAGAATATTTCCTGTGTAACTTTTCTGAAACACAAAAACAACAGAAAACAGGGAACTGGCACTGTGGCATCTTGTTAATAGGTTAGTTTTGGAAAATACATAAAAATGCCACGAAGTGTAACAAAACACTAAGCAAATGGTGTAAAAATAAGCATGGAGCATCAAAAATTATAGACACGTTTGAGACGTATCACACTATTACTTATCACTAATGTGGGCGTATCTAGACACATTTTAGTGTCTAGATACATCCATACTAGATACAAGTAATAGTGATCGGAGAGAGTATATGACATTGTCGCCTTAGTCATACCATTATAGGGATGATACAAAAAATATTAGCAGTCATGTTGGTCACAACTTAAAAGTTGCAAAAGTTCTCAATCATTGGAATTTTATGTGCACCGCATGTGCCATGAGAAAATTATTATTTTTAGGCTATCTCACCTTAAAATTATAACCGAGCCACTCAAATTCTTGAATGTACACAAGAAGATATAGGTGGACTATTTACCTATTATATGTGTCAAATAACTATTTCATGGTATCAGCATCTTATAGATGGTCTCCACAAACCCATATCCTTACTAAATTAATTACTCAGTTACCAAATTAGAGAAAAATATCCTAAGACATGGGTTAAAATCACGTCAATGTCATCTTAATGAAAATTTATGATTTTACTAAGCACCTCATGTACATGCCAAAAATGGTGCAACTAAATTCTTTATCAAAAAAGAAAACTAATTAAATTACCATATCTACAAAATTGAATTGTACCAACCTCTTGTTCGAGACCTGCGGACTTACACACTATGGATTTGATCAAGATCAGAACAAACACATATCATACGACTTCCCCCCGCAACAAGTACGTGAAAATCAAACAAGTATTTCACATCTGAGATAATTTGGTTGTGTACTGATATCACCACCCCCAACATTTATCATGGGCCCTCATGTCAATTTGGGATATATGTGAGAAATAACTAAGGTATCATTTTTTATCCGTCAATAACTTAAGACCCTAACAAGGAGTTATTGGCAGCTCATACTTTGATTACATTTGCAATAAAGAAATGTTTGGCATTAGGGAGAGATTGGTACCACAATGAATGCCCATAGATATATTAGAAATGTCATAGACATTCAGTCCTCATATTCATGTATTTGAACATCTGAACGAGAAGTCCAAACATAAATTTGCAACCAAATCTGCCTCCTACATTTACTGAGAATAAAGATGTCCCTACAAGTTGAATAACACAAAATGGATGCTCATCATCCAAACCTAACACAAATTTACACACAATTTTAAGTGTCAAATCACTTAGTAAAGTATACATGTTTTCTTCTTTTCATTTTTTTGTTTAGCACCTCAATATATGTCAACCGATTCATTAGTTGGTTTTGTATTGGTAGGTAACTGGATAATGATTTTGTTGATGCTCCACTACTACCCACATTGACCAGTTTTAGTTGTTTGACTACAACTCAACTACATTATATAATTGTGTGTGTGCACGCGCGCATGCATGCGTGTGCGTATGCGTGTGTGTCTTAATTCTTGATCCTCAGTTGGATCATTTTACTCGCCAGTGGAGATCAAACACCTTCCCAACTTTGGAGATCACTAGATTATGTTGGCGCCCGTTGCCGCGCTCATCCATTTTGGCAATGGTATGATAGGAAATAACAAAAGATATGAAAGTATGCAAAGTGAAAGATAATTTTTACATGATTCAAAAATTGGTTTGTCACTAATGGAATGCTAACTATGAAAATATTAGGACAGCAGCTAAAAATACCATGACACAAAATCGAATGCCAAAGGAGGCTTGGATTCATGTCTAGACCTAAATAAATTGTGAAGGACACAAAAATATTTATTGCGGTGTAATTGCTATACGTACTCATCAAATATATCTAATAGTATGTGATTCATATTGCGAGAACATGCTTTTTTGTGCAGGAAACATGATTAGTATTCTGTACTAACAAAGTCAGGCAAAACACATAATATTTTCAGGAAGGAACAATTAACAGTAATAAAGACTTGCGTATATTTCAGTTTTAGGATAGAAGAATCAAATTGATGATTAAGAATACAAGGATGTATGGAGAAGAGCTCCTAACATTGAGGATACACCAATGTATTGGTTGAACAAAAAAAGTAGTAGCTAGTTAAAATACTTTGTCATAACAGTGAACATCATCTACAATGTTAACCTTTAAAGCAAGCTCTGCATATCCAAGGCCCTTCTGGCTCATTAACCATATGCTTCTGTGAAATGACGGCTGATATTTTAGCAGAAACTGCATTCGGCCTATGAGCTGCAACACTCTCCATCTCTGAGATTTCAGTGTTAATTTACCGTTTACCTGCTTATCGCATCTGATAGTGTTGTGGGCTACAAAGATTTTTAGGAAGTCTCAAGTTACCAAACAAAAAGAAGAACAATTAATCTATTGTATGTGGAAATAATTCCATGATAGAGCAGAGGGACATGCTGTGGTAGCTTCTTGTTGAAGCTCCCTGAAGCAAAATTGTCAAGACCTTTGATGAACATCATCTGAATTTTTTGGACATTGCATTCATTTGTTCCTTGGGAATAAGTTTTCTTCCACATGAGTAATAGGTAAACAGGTAACAGAGAAACATTTTGTGGCTATTATGAGAAGCGAGGAGGAAACAAAGTTCATGTGGGTATGGCTGAAAAGGGCAAAAACTGTGCAAATATTAACTGGTAATGCAACTTAGAATACATGTTGTCATAGATTCTGAAAACACAATGGTGAAAAAGAACAGGAACATATTAGTTGTATCAAAGTTGTTATTTATTAATAAGAAAGGAGAATACGGCTTTGATGTGTCTCCTAAATTTGATCTTGAAAGTACAAGGATGTCGCCTAGAGGGGGGGGGGTGAATAGGCGATTTAAAACTTTTACGAGTGGCTTGACAAATGCGGAATAAAACTAACGTTTAATTTGCCAAGCATACAAAACCTAAACAAACTAGGTTCACCTATGTGCACCAACAACTTATGCTAGACAAGATAAGCAACTATGAGATAGCAAGATATATATAACTTCAAGCACGAAGGCTATCACAAAGTAAATTGCATAAGTAAAGGAGCTCGGGTATAGAAATAACCGAGGGACGCGGAGACAAAGATGTATCCCGAAGTTCACACCCTTGCGAGTGCTAATCTCCGTTGGAGCGGTGTGGAGGCACAAGGCTCCCCAAACGCCACGGAGGCTCACCGTAATCTCCTCGAGCCCTCCCACCAAGATGGAAGACCTGACCACTATGGGACACTTGAGGGCGGTCACCGAGCCCGTACAAGCTTGGGGCAATCTCCACAACTCAATTGGAGGCTCCCAAGAATCGCCACTGAGGCACCACAAAGCTTGAGAAGATCTCCACAACTTAATTGGAGGTCCCCAAGTAATTGCCACGGAGGCACCACAAAGCTTGGGAAGATCTCCACAACTTAATTGGAGGTCCCAAGTAACCACTAAGCCACTAAGCCGTCTAGGGCTCCTAGAACCCAAGAGTAAAAAGCTCAACGAACTTTCACTACCGAATCTCCGAGGAGAACTCAAACCGATGCACCAAATGCAATGGCAAAACACACGAAGTGCTCAAATCCTTCTCTCCCAAATCCTACCAAAGCAACAAATGCTATGGAGGGATATGAGAGAAGAGGAAGAAAAGAACAAAAGAAGAAATCCACAAAGAACTCCAAGATCTAGATCCAATGGGTTCCCCTCACAAAGAGGAGAAAGTGATTGGTGGAAATGTCGAGATCTAGATCTCCTCTCTTTTTCCCTCAAGATATGCAAGATCATGGGAGGAATTGAGATGGGCAAGCTTTCCAAGGTCAACAATGGAGGAGAGAGAAGGAAAAAACGAGCTAAACCAAGCTTGAAGAAGGGGAGGGGTATTTATACCCCTCCCGGGATTGTAGCCGTTGCAGAACAGCAGGGCCGGATAATCCAGTCCAAGTTTGGACCGGATAATCCGCCCCCCCTTGAAAATGGCTAAGGACCAGAAATTGGCAAAGTGCGCGTCACTCAGATTTAGGCCGGATTATTGGCCGGATTTTTGTCCAAAACTGGGCCGGATAATCCGCCCACCTTGAAAATGGCTAAGGACCAGAAATTGGCAAAGTCGCGTCACTCAGATTTAAGGATTCCGGATTATTGGCCGGATTTTGTCCAAAACTAGGCCGGATAATCCCCAAGAAAAAAGAGCAACACGAAAACAGCGATAACTTTTGCATCCGGACTCCGTTTTCGATGATCTTGGGCTCGTTGGAATCACCACAATGAGCTCTACAACATCATCCATAGAAACATCATAGTCCAACAAAGGAGGATGAAACCAAATGATAAAAGGTTGACTTAGCTATAAAGATGAACCGGTTAAAACCTCCAAACACTAAAAACGCAATTAGAGTTCCATACAAAATCTGTTTTTTGATGAGCTAGAGCTTGTCATGGAAATAACCACAAGCTCTAGAACCTCTCATGGATAAAAGCCAAATAAGAACCAAGAAAGATAATGCCAAGTATGCAAAGGTTTGAGCCCTCTCGAACAATACGAATAAGTTACTCACTCGAGAGCCCCTCTTGATAGTACGGCTATCGATCCTAAAACCCGGTCTCCCAAACACTATGAGACCGGAAGAAAGAAACCCTATCAAGATTATACCTTTGCCTTGTGCCTTCCACTTGAGCTAGATAGTGACGATCTTGATCTTCTCAAGTTGGACTACTTTCTTGATTGCGCTTTGCTCGGTGAAGTCTTGCGGATTGCTCCCCATACTTCACTATGGGAGAGACACTAGTAGAAATATCTTCACATGTCCATTAACACCAACTGGACACCGAGCTTCAAGCAAATGATATCCTCTATATGCCTATCTTGAACTTGTGCTTCGACTTGATCAACATTGGACTTCATCTTCTTCCTTCATAATGATGATGTCTTCTATAGGCTCAACTCCCTTGATCATCACATAAACTTCTTTATTTGCATCTTCTTACAACCTTGAAACCAAGAATGGCTCAAGCGTTGTATACGGACAAGTCCTACAAATATAAACTTGATGAAACATTAGTCCATAGGATTGTCATTAATTACCACAAACCCACATGGGGGGCAAATGCTCTTTCAGATCTCATTATAAAAAGTGGTGAGCACAATACCAAGATAATCTCAAAAACATGTTCTACTTGAGTCAAATGTGAGTAAAATCTGCACTTATAAGTTGTTGAGTCCACATCTCAAATATCAAAGTGCATTCATGAAAGAGAGGAGGTATTAAGTGTTGTGTAGATACATTACAGAGCATCTATCTATGAACTTCTCCAAGTAGAGGAAGCAGAATTCAGCTCTAGGACACAGTTGAAAATTTTAAAGTACATAATCATGTTTTCCTTGTCCATTCCCAGAACTCTGCATGGCATAAGTAACATTAGGGCATGGCTTAAATCCTTAAATTTATATACAGAAAAGGAGAAAAACATAGAAAAGGTTTGAGTAAATACAATCTGCAAACATCTTCTTGCCCACAAATTATCAGTTATTACACATAGCAACAAAAGAGTCATCACCAATGATCATGTGGCAAGAAATCAAGATGAGTGAGAACAATAAGAAAAAGCATGTAATGTACCTATAGTAGAAAAGAGAAACACAGAAACAGTTTGTGTTTCAGTAAATATGACCTGTAAATAGCATGCTTCAAATTGAAAATTTCCAATTAGTGTTCAACTATTTTTCAGAGCACTGAAGGAATCATCACCAATGATCTTCTGCTAAGAAAAAAATGAAGAGATCAGGTAAAATAACATAAAGTATGTACTGATCGCTATCCATTGGCAAATTAATCCATCCAAAGTTATAGTTAGTACCCTTTTCAGGCAAAATGTCAAGGAATACCTTAGAGACCAAATCATCTGTATGAGGCGATTTGGATAATGAAGTCGTCACGCTCCTTGAGGAGGAGGATATATTGATTTGTTGCCCCAAGTCATCAAATCTCATTACCTCCAAATAAATAATTATGCATTGCATTCTAAGTGCTAGTCATGAAGAAAGCGTGGGTGGCAGAGGACATTGGGGTGCTCCACCAGCCCAGATACAGCAGCCGACCGCTAGAGGCCAGAAAGCCTGGTCTCTCACCATCGCTGGTATAAAGATCATGAACATCCATGAATGAAATAGGGATTGGAGGAGAAGGAACGAGGGATGCGGACACACCAGATCTGTGCCGCTCATAGTCACCATCACTGCACAAGAGTTGCAGTCGAAATCTTCAATGCCACCAGATGGGTATCTAAACCAGGGCTTCGATTGACAGATAACATGAAGGGAATCGTCTCCTGGTGATGAGAAGCTCTGGTCGGTCTTGTCCTCCCCGCCCGCTACCACGTCGATCGAATTCCCCTCCCTGTACTTGATCTCTCCTACAAACGATTCCTCCAATTCAAGATCTAGTTTGATCCACCAAGGTGCCATGGCTGAAGTTCTACCGCAACTAATCAAAGATGGGCATGGCGGCGGGGAACCTAGGGTTTGAGTGAGAGAGGGCCGGAGAGGAACAGAGGGGGATGGAATGCAGTGCGGGGAGGTAGGCATCACTCATGGTCTGCCATTTTTGTTGATGTACACGTGTCTCTATCAGAGCCATCCATCCAGATCGAATGAGAGATGAGAGATTGTTTCCCAGAATAGCGTCCCCTAGGGACAAGCGAGATCGTGCGGCCAGAATCGGCTAGGAGATGCCATCGACGGTGGAAAACGTTGATGGTTTGAGAGAGCTCCTAGGTGTCTCAGTTATAATGTCCCTAATTACTTGAATACTGGTTCTATGTCTTTTTAAATCACTTCTTATTTTACCGACTATGTTGGAGCATCTCTAGCATATTTTTAAAAAATTAATCCTCAAAATCCCTTCAAGAATGCTCCTCTTTTTTAGCAATTAAAGAAGTTGAGTTCTAGAAAATCCTTTTATATTGGGGCATGCTTGGGAGCATCCAGCTCACAACCATTATTGGAGCGTGTTGAGATATGCCTCAAACACTCAAAATCCATGGAATCAAAGCAGTCAAAGTGCTCTATCTCGAATTTCGGAAGAATTAAAACAACTGGGAAATCAATGCTCCACGTATGGAACGAGGAATTTAGAACAGTTACATGTTCTTTCGCAATTAAGTTGCTAACAACTAAGATTTCTAGGGCTAGAGACAAGCATGGCAAGAGAATCAACCAATATTCCACATCTAACCATGTCCAAGAAGCACGAAAACCAAGACACTATGAAAAGTGGGAAATAATGGCTTGAAGGCAAGAAGTGAATGCATATATCTGGGAGTGGCAGCCAAAAGCATAATATACGAACCATGCATCGCTATGATGATAAAAGAATACAACCAAAAACCACTATGCACATATTAAAGCACTATCGGGCAATACGTACTAGCACGAGCATCCCCATATGAATGTAGGCAACCACTTGCACATGTATTAGGTTAGCAAAGAGAGGAAAATCAAGTTACAAAAATATAAACATTAACTCGAACCACGGACAAGAGTGTCAAACACCAATGTAGAAATCCCTAGTGGTAATAGATGCGTACCACCACCAATCGATGATCTCACGAAATGCTCATGATGTAGAAAACGATCAACAAGTGACGAACCGTCGGGAAAGCACAACAAAACTGAGGTATCAATGAGCTGGCACAGTCAATGTGAGGTGTGGTAGATGAGTCTGGCATTGAAAAATGAGTTTGATGTTGGTAGCAGATCAGTGAGATCAAGAAGGATTGCACTCCCCTACCATAGACACACAAAACCATCGAGGAACAATTGGATCCGCACCCGAGGCTAGATCGATAAGAAAATCAATAATATAGCCATCATCGAGTCCCGCCCTAACAAGCCACCAAACATGCACACATCCAACAGAGAGCCTTGATGTGCCCAAAAGTTTACATGATTAAATTATCTTCATTGAAGTAAAATGAAGTTCCTTGTATTATTAACTAAATAACACACATGTGATTGAATTACACACCCCACATTTTGTGCCCATAAAAGTTAGCCATGTACATTTGAAATAAATGAAACATTGCTTTGAGTTTACATTCAAGTTTTTTGGGGGTATATACCAAAAGTAGTACTATGGTTGTTCCACATGTACTCTGTATGATTTGAGTTTTAACTTTTTCTTTGATATTTTATGTTCCTTCTCCAACTTTCTTTTTCTTGAAATTTCTTATGCCTTTTGTTGGGGTCTATAATTTGCACCCTAGAGCTTTCAATCATCTAGTTTTCCCCTTTCCATAGTTCTTGACTTTTCATCTCCACGGGCGGGATGTTTGCACTTCCACAGTTTTTACAGTTGACTTCCATGTGAATAATACTGTCCATTTTGTTGTCTATTTAAAGTGCCACTTAGTATATCCCACATATTGTATTTCTTAAATGATGTGATTATATTAGTGTTGGAAAAGGTGACGCCTAGGCAACACTTAGGCACGCTTGGGAATAGGTGATGGAAAAAGGTCCCGCCTAGGGCATAGGCGGACGTCTAGGAAGTGCAACTAAGAAATAGGCTTTCCCAACAAAAATTTATTCCATATTGCACTAACAAGCCAGATGTGCCATATTCTAATGGTAGTTCTTCATAGTTTACTTATTTAGATGCTCTAAACTAATACATATTCACTATAATAGCCTAGGCCACGCATAGGACGTCTAAGCACTGCCTAGGCACTAAGCGAATGCCAGCCGCCTACGCCTAGCGCTTTTTTCGACCTATTACATACAACGTAAACTTTTTATTTATTGTCGTTAAAATCTCAAACCTTTGAGTTTTCTTTGTTTATCATATTTGTGTAGTATTTATCTCAGTGTGGTAAGTATGTTTGATTTCCCGAAATGTAGATTTTAGCATTTGACCCGATATGGTTATAATTATGGGAAAGAGATGTCAAGATGCAACCTGGTCAGACATCTAGATTGACTTGGTTTTATGTTGTGTCTAGTGCAGCTTCATTTGTATAGTTGCTTCTTATCTTATTTAGGTAGACCAAACCAGTGATAGATATTTTTATAATTTAGGATATTGTTTTGAAATTTACAAATCATAGTTTTATAATGATATTAAGCAAGTGTATGTTTGAAATCACATTAGTACATCATCTAGCCATGCGCTCCAAGGTTGTCGTGATGTCATTTTTTGTGAAAGTGACATAGTCATTGACTTGCCTTGTTGTTCTTTTGAACATAACATATGCAGTGCTCCCTATGTTCCAAAATGATCAAGGTTTTAGGTTTGTCCTAAGTCAAGTTCTATAGTTTTACCAAGTTTGTATATAAAATATGTCAACATCTAAAACAACAAATAATTCAATTATAAGTATCACACAATTTAATTTTGTACTAAATAGATTTTGTGTTGTTGATGTAGTTTTCTATAATTTTGGCAAACCATAGAAAAGTTTGATAGGACAAACCTAGAGCATCAACTATTTTGGAATGAAGGGAATATGTTTGTATATCGAGTTTGTTACACAATGTTTGAACAATGATTGACATGACACATTCATGGCTATAATTTATGTGTATAATCTTTTGATACTATCAAGGAACAAATCTATTTCCCAAAAGAAACAAGTTAATCCATGTTCATGTTTACCATCTTATACTTGGTTTTACTACGCTAATATATGGCAAACATATATTCACATTAAAGAATAATATTATAGTTCCACCGTCGGTGGGCTATATACCACCCCATGGGTTGTAGTGATCCTAGTCTTAGATTCCCGCCATTGTATGCAGTCTCATCCTATGATTTGTGTGACATTATTCATATATATGAATGATTTACAGTGCCACAATGGTGGGGCTGGGGGTGGTGGGGTGGGCGGAGGGTGAGGATATACAAATAATCATGTCATGTGTGCTTCCTAAAAATTCCAAAGTGCCTATCATTGTCTCATTGCAAAACATGAGAGACCAACACTGAATGCCATGGTTGCAACTGTGACGATGTTTTTGTTTACCTCACATAGTTTGGCAATCTTCATTTGTGATTTTTACAACAAAAACCTACAAGTATGCAGCTATAAATTTAGTACTTACCATACTCCACTTTAGGACATATATGTACGACAAACCTCACCTATAACTACCCTAATTTTATTTCGGTTCACTGGTGCATACCCTCCCCCAATGCATGTATAAAAAATTTGTGCAATGCAATCTATTTGTGGTGCATATTGCCCCCACCACCAAAAAAACATCGTACCTTCAATATGTGTTTACTTCCACCTACCTGAAAACATGGTAAACCCTAAATACATAAATCTCCCACACTAATCTGACGGCATGCATGGCACACCATGCGGGGTGGGCATGGAGGGAATATATTTCCATTATGGTTATGTATATATCATACTAATTTGATCATGTCATGCATGTTGTTGGCCTAGGCCAAGTAGTTTTCATCTTATGTGTAAAGGATGTTGCCAATCTTGTAATGCTTTAAATAAACATTTACAAGAAGCCAACTAAAGCACACATACAATCCTATTGTCACGGAAAATGGAGATTTTCTCTACCACTTACTATACAATACTATTAGAATTTGACTAATTGTTTGCATCCGCTTTGGTATACTTTGATTTTTGTTTGCATGTGTTAATAATTGGATTTGACGGAGGAGAGGGGAGGTCAAAGTGGGAGGACAAAGTGGAAGGAGAGATAATCACTAACCCTAGAGAAAATAGCTCCTAATATGTGCGGAACCAACACGAGGTGCAATTATCACTCCATCCATCTTGCCATATAATAGATCCAACAACTCTAATAATATTGTTAATGTGTATAACTTCATTTTGCTCACATTATGCATGCAAGTTCGTATAGTTATGTTGTTTCCTAGAACATTCATTATATGTAATATATTTCTTATTTTCACGAGAGAATAAATAAATAAACATTTAAGGCACGAAGAGTCATTTTGGTACATGTTTGTTGAACCTAGGAGTCTTGTTCCTCATAGGTAGGACTATGACATGGTCTTCTATTGCCTCTCCTTCGACAGACTTTTCGGCCTCCACCACTACTCCATTTCTTCCGTGCCACCTTCATCATTTACATTATTACATGCATGTAGTATCTCTCAATATTTTGTGCGTCATAATCGACCTATCGCCATCCAAAGTGATGGAGAAAAGATAACTACCACTGGGATTTATAGTGTTTATAACATAGGTCAAGATCTCTTTGACTTCCTTAGAGCATTTTTCTCAAGACCCAATTTTCATTAGATCAATTAACACGTTGTTAGACAAATAATATTCTTAGCATTTTTATATTTCTTCATTAGTACTCCCGCAGTGCAAAATAATTCTCTACATTTTCAAGGCAACTATTTTGGATCGGAGGGAGCCCTGTATTTTGAGGGGAAATACGTATTCAATGAAAAGAAGAGCAAAAGTGCAAAACGTGGTTTCAGAAAGGGTCAAAAGCAGGAGCAAGAGGGAGAGAGTGAGGGTAAAAAACCCTGACAATATATATATTCCTTCACATATAAAAATGATATAGAATAGAAATCCCTAATTCTTTTCCCTCAACCCCGGCTGTCCCTATCCCCTCTCCCCCTCGCCGGCGGCGCAGCAGATCGCGACTGCACCCCGGTGGACGATCGCCTCCGTCGAACCCTAGCGCCGCCGTTACGTTCCTTGTCGGGTTCGTTCTGCCTCGCCGTCTCCGGCCGTTCTCCAGTGTCGTCCCAAGCCTCCTCCTTTTTTCTCCCCGGCCGGCCGCTTCACGCCTCCGGCGAAGTCGTGGGCGCGGGGTGCGCGAAGTCGTGGGCGGTTCTCCATGGTCAACATCGACGAACGCTCACTGGCGCGCGTGCCTGAGCTCGAGCACGCGCCGGCGAACCCGGACCCCTCGTCCATCTCCCCGGACGCATGGGAGCCCTTCGAGGCCGCCGCGCTCGGTGTCATGGGCCGGATCCAGCCGACCGTCCTCTCCGAGGCGCGCCGCGCCGCCGTCGTCGACTACGTCCAGCGCCTCGTCAGGTGCTCCGTCGGCTACGAGGGTACCGGTTACTCCATTCCGACATGCTCCAGCTATTTACTTCATATGCTTTCCTTACTGTTCCGTTGTTAGAATAGCTCTGCAATTCCTTTGCTCTGTGCATCAACGACATGGGCACGACGTGCAGGTGGATAGGACCTACCCGTTCGAGCTTTACAATCCTGAGATCATGCCTGTGTAGTAGCAGCCTGGGCGTTTTAGGAGAGAATTCCTCGCTGTTATTCTGATTTCTCTATTTAGGTCACCGAATTGTTGCCACAATAACCCGCTATGTGCAGGGTTTCTGCTCATTCATGGCTTTCCGTGCTTGCGGTTATGTTTAGCTGTACTGTAGTAGCTTCAATGTGACTATGCTAGACCTAGCGATGGCGCGAAATGGATATACAAGTTGCTATATTTGGAATTGTCTGATATCTTGTATTTGTCGAGTTTTCATTGAACTCCAGTGTTTTAATTTTAATGTCACTTGTCTGGCGTGCACTTAAGTTGCCTCATCATATGGCTCGATTATCTGTTTATGCGGGTGCGGATTGATGGATGGCATGTGTCAGTCTTGGCTTGGAGGATTGGGTGTAACGTAGCAGCCATATTCGTGACGTTGACCACCATATCTCTTATGCTTGCTACCCAGTGCTGGCGTGTAGTTGACGTGGGAAAATGTAGTTGATGTGGGATCTTCTTCTTCTTCAGTCCCCGGCAACAGCGCTAGAAAAGAAGCTTGATGCTACCGATTTAATGAAGTAAATAACCGGCCAGTTGGGAACCCCAAGAGGAAGGTATGATGAGTATAGCAGCTTGTTTTTCCTCAGTTAAGAAACCAAGGTTTATCGTTCAGGAGAAGAGCAGACAATTACGACTGAAGGTGATGCTTGCTAGTTTGCGACAGCTTCGGACAATTTATATATGGCGCCTCGTCCAAGCTTTGCTTGCTAGCTGCAACGCGGAACCTGCACACACACAACCAAATACTTTGTTCCCAACTTACGATGAGGTTGTCAATCTCACCGGTTTGTTGAAACAAAGGTATGAGCGTATCGAGTGGATAACAGTAGAAGTATGCGAGTAAAGTAAACAGTGCGAGTAAAATAAACAGGTGATATCAATATGATGGAAATAGGACCGGGGTCCATAGTTCACTAGTGGTGTCTCTCCATAAGATAAATAACACATGCTGGGTAAACAAATTACAGTTGGGCAATTGATAGAATAAAGATAAACGTGATATGTCAAGAAGATCACTATGAGATTTACTCTGGGCATTACAACAAAATACATAGACCGCCATCCAACTGCATCTATGACTAATAATCCACTTGTGGCGAATCAATCTGAGAACTCCACAAGTATTAAGTTGCGAACAACAGATAATTGCATTAAGCAAAGTGTGTAATGTAAACAAAGCATATGCCCTTGAGCATATGAATGTTGTTTTCTCCCTAGTAGCAACAGCACATCTACAACCTTAGAGGTTTCTGTCACTCCCCCAGGTTAAATAGAGGCATGAACCCACTATCGAGCATAAATACCCCCTCTTGGAGTCACTAGCAACTACTCGGCCAAGATAGCTACTAACAATGGAGAGCATGCAAGATCATAAACAACATAGAGATAACATAAGATATATTTTAGTATAGCAACTCAATCATAACACCAATATTCATCGGATCCCAACAAACCAAACATGTAGAATTATATAACGGTGATCTCAATCATGTAGGGCAGCTCATGAGATCTAAACCTGAAGCACATGGTGGAGAAGACAACCATCTAGCTACTGCTATGGACCCATAGTCCAAGGTAGACTACTCACTCATCGCTCCGGAGACAAGCACGGCGATGAAGAAGACCTCCGGTGGTGATTCCCCTCTCTGGCAGGGTGCCGAGAAGAGCTTCTAGACCCTCCCGATCTTCGGGTCGACGGCGGCGGCGGATCGCGATGTGTTCTAGAAAATTGATTGGGTACTTAGGTTTTTCCCGTCGGGTGGTCTTTATAGGCGAAGGGGCGATGTCAGAGGTGGCCCCAGGTGGCCTCACACCATGGCGGCGCGACCAAGACCTGGGCCGCGCCAGCCTGGCGTGAGGGCCCCTGGCGGCCCCACTCCTACTCCTCTTCAGATCTCTGGAAGCTTTCGGGCAAAATAAGACTTTAGGAACTTGTTTCGTCCAATTCCGAAAATATTTCCTGTGTATCACTTCTGAAACACAAAAACAGCAGAAAACAGGGAACTGGCACTGTGGCGACTTGTTAATAGTTTAGTTCCGGAAAATGCATAAAAGTGCCACGAAGTGTAATGAAACATTAGGCAAATGGTGTATAAACAAGCATGGAGCATCAAAAATTATATATACGTTTGAGACGTATCAAGCATCCCCAAGCTTAACTCCTGCTCGTCCTCGAGTAGGTAAGTGATAACAAAAGAATAATTTTTGAGGTGACATGCACCTACACAATCTTGATCATATATGTAAGCATTTGTGAGCTGGGATCATAAGAACTTAAAACATGGGCATGAAAGATATAATCTTGATAATAGAAACTTAACAACCATGTTGTAAACATGCAAATGAACACAAACAAAAGATCATGAAAATGAAACAATAAAAGTCAAACGTGTGTTCAAATCATAAGGAAAAACATACAAATGGTTTTCAGCTTGTCCTTCATAGAGAGCAAAACATAAATGCATAGGACACCTTCAAGTTTAAGAGGGCGACTAGATACAAATAATTTAAGAACAAGTGAAACCAACAATATGAATCAATCAATGAAAACTTTGGGACAATGCACATTATACTAAGAATGACAACTTTGCTCTCTTATGGTGCATAAAGATAGAAGGTGGTGACTCAACATAAAAGTAAAAGAAAGGCCCTTCGCAGAGGGAAGCAGTGATTGCAAGTTTTATAACCTTCAAAAATTATGGTACTTACCGGCTTTGAGCTCTCATTGCCCCCATCATAAGCATCTTGAATGGTTAAAGTTAATGCGAGAACAATTATGATGCATATGCTTGACAAATCATAAGTTAAAAACCTCGTGTCCCGTGAATACGAGTACCCAAACCTCATGCTACTTTACTTAGAGTCCCAAGCAAGGCTCTTGTTATTGTAAGTATATGCATATCATTGAGAACCGCCAATGGGGTACCTCCGTGCCCGATGACACGGAACAAGCCCACATCAAAATGACAGGACAAGCAGACAATGAACACCTCAACATCTCTTTTATTTGCTATTTGTTTAGCTTTTTATTGTGAGATGCATCGTCGAATGTTCACCATGGGTATGCTGCAAATTTCCACCATGAATTATGCATGGCTTAGATTAGCGGCCCGGCGTTTCCCGAACACATATACAAACTCCACGATCCCCACAAGATTCCCAATTCATTTCACACCGCGGGCATCCATAAACAAAAGATCACGATATCAACTCAAATAAGAAGTGCAATGTTGAAAGCTTGCCCATGACTGCATGGCTAGGCTAGTCTCCAACTTACAACTTGCAAGCATAACAACTCAACATAAGAGACCACAATGTCAAAATTTTAAGAACAGGAAAAAGTAAAGTGTGCCTTCCGGTTCATGAGAGCTTTACTGCCGAATTTTGCATAACACTGGTAAGAGTTTAATTTGAAGAGAAAATAAAAGCAAGTCAAATTTACTTGGAATAGCAAATTGCTAGTAGGTATGTATGGTGCACACTTTGGAAAACTTTGGCTTTTAGGAGTTGGATGCACGAGTAGAGCTCATACTCAGTACAAGGCGAGGGCTAGCAAAAGACTGGGAGCGACCAACTAAGAGAGCAATAATGGCCATAATCATGCAAAGCGATAAAGCAACATTAAAAGAAGCATAAGATGGCATCAAAAGTCAAAAACTAAATGATCATAGAGGCTATTGGCAACTTTGTAAGAGTCTAACATGTGTGATCATGCGCCAAGTCAACCCAAATAAAGCATCAAGGAGAAAACCAAAATAATGCTTCCATACAATTAAAAACAACGCATGATTTTTTTCAATGGCTCATTAAGCAATCTTATTATTTGAGAAAAGTCATGCTACAGCAAAACCACTAAGCATACCATCAAAAAGACATCAAGCATGACTTGAAAAAGCCTAAGCCGCAGTCTACACAAGCTCCTTCTTGTGCCACTATTTTGCATAAAGCTTTTTCTCTTTTCCAACACCATTTGAAATTTTTAAAGACACCTCTTTTGATGAAAACCAATAAAGATCAGAGGCAAAAATTCACCTTGATGAATAGATATGACAAGGTCTGAATGCAAATCAAGGCGAAAATGAAAACCAAAAGCAGTAGCAGAAAAAGAAGAACACTCGGTGAACGATAAGAGTGAAAACGGAGTGTTCTTGGCAAATGAAAACGAGTACATCTCCTCCAAAGGAAATTTGTTGGGGTCCAACCATTTATTGCAGCAAACAAAACTAAGCTAACTAAGAAAACTAAAACAACTGACGCTCCAAGAAAAACACATAGTGCATGAAGCAATAAAAATATAGTGTTTTGAAAGGTGACCTGATTTTTGCCGATGAAGAAGGGGTTCCTCGGGGGCATCCCCAAGCTTTGACGCTTGTAATTCTTGGATATTTATTGGGGTGATGCATAGGCATCCCCAAGCTTGAGCTTTTGTCTATTCTTCAACTCATCTCATCATTCTCCAATCCCTACACTTGAAAACTTCCTTCATACAAAACTAAACACAAATCTATTAGCAACATTAGTGTAACATAACATATAATCAACCTCTTTTTTGCTTCAGGTTTCAACTCAAAACCACCACATATAAAGCATATACTACTGTAGCAACTTCCCCAAAAGTTCCGTGATCAAAAGAACTCGAAAGAAAGCGATAAAGCGGCAAACACAAATATTGGCAGAAAATCTGTCAAAACAGAACAGCTGACAAAGGCCGAATTATTTAGGGGTTTTCTGTTGCTCAAATCAAAAAGTGTTCAACTAACAAAAGTTTGGATATAACCTGGGGCATATGCACAAGAAAGCGCAGGTCCAAAAGATATACAGAGAATTTATACAAATTTTTACGGTGCAGCACCAAAAACAGTTTCAGGACAGCAACATCCCCAAATCTTTACCTCACTCGAATTTGAGGCTTCTCTTGGCACAAAAACAAAATAAAAAGGATAAGGAGCGGTCATTACATTAGTAATGACTTACAAGACTCAAATAAAAGAAAAAGTACTAAAAATAAAACATTGGGTTATCTCCCAAGAGTGCTTTTCTTTAACGCCTTTGAGCTAGGCGCAGAAAATTTGCGAATCAAGTAACATCAAGTGATGAAGCATCAAGCTCATAATTTGCTCTAAGAATAGAGTCAAAAAGTAATTTCTTTCTTTTCCTAGGGAAGTGTTCTATACCTTTCTTTAGTGGGAATTGATATTTGATAGTGCCTTCCCTCATATCAATGATGGCACCTACAGTTCAAAGAAAGGGTCTTCCCAAAATGATAGGACATGAAGCATGGCATTCAACGTCCATAACAAGAAAATCAACAGAAACAAGGTTATTGTTAACCACAATAAGAACATCATTAATCCTTCCCAAAGGTTTCTTCTTAGCAACATCAGCAATAGGAATATCATAATAACACTTTTCAAGCGGTGGTAAGTCAAGCATGTCATAAATCTTTCTAGGCATGATAGAAATACTAGAAACTAGATCACATAAAGCATGACAATCAAAACCATTAACATGTATATCAATGATGGGTTCCCAACCATCTTCTAACTTCTTGGGAACAGAGGCTTTTTGCTTCAACTTTTCATCCCTAATTTTCATGAGAGCATTGGTAATATGCTTAGTAAAAGCAACATTTAAAGAACTAGCATTGGGAGTCAAAGCAAGCTTTTGCAAGAACAAAATAACTTCAGATATATTGCAACCATCAACATCAAAATCATTAAAAGAAATAGAGCTATCATCCCCCACACTAATAAAAAATTTAGCACTCTTTTGAGAAAAAGTTTTGGCAGTTTTAGGCTTTTTAACACAAGGAGTGGGAGTTTTCTCTTCACCAATCAAAGTAAGAAGATTGCCAGTATTAGGAGCAACATCATTAGAGGTAGTAATGGTACATACCTTCATCTCTCTAGCCATCTCATCTTCTCTTTCCCACCTGGCATGCAATTCCGCTAACAATCTAACATTTTCATCAATTCCAACTTGAATAGCATTAGCAGTAGCAAAAACATTGTTCTCTTTCACATCATTAGGCAACACTTTTAATTTCAGAAGTTCAACATCATGAGCAAGGCTATCAACTTTAGAAGCAAGAATATCAATTTTGCCTAACTTTTCCTCAACAGACTTGTTAAAAGCATTTTGCTTACCGATGAAGTCCTTGAGCATTACCTCAAGCTCGGAGGGCGTGGCCCTAGTGTTGTTGGAGGAATTACCATAAGAGTTACCATAACCATTACCATTGGTAGAAGGATACGGCCTATAATTGTTACTAGCAAAATTGTTCCTATAAGCATTATTGTTAAAATTATTATTTCTAATGAAATTCACATCAACATGCTCTTCTTGAGCAACCAGAGAGGCTAGAGGAACATTATCAGGATCAACATGAGTCATATCATTAGCAAGCATAGCCATAATGGTATCAATATTATCACTCAAGGAAGAGGTTTCCTCAACAGAATTTACCTTCTTACCTTGTGGAGCTCTCTCGGTGTGCCATTCGGAATAATTCACCATCATGTTGTCGAGTAGCTTTGTTGCGGTGCCCAAGGTAAGGGACATAAAAGTGCCTCCAGCAGCTGAATTAAGTAGGTTCCTCGAAGAAAATTTCAGTCATGCATAAAAAGTTTGGACAATCATCCAAGTAGTCAGTCCATGAGTGGGGCAATTCTTTATCATAGATTTCATTCTTTCCCAAGCTTGAGCAACATGTTCATTATCAAACTGACTAAACTTCATAATATTGCTACGCAGAGATATAATCTCAGCAGGAGGATAGTATCTACCAATAAAAGCATCCTTACACTTAGCCCATGAATCAATACTATTCTTAGTCAAAGACAGCAACCAATCTTTAGCTTTTCCTCTCAAAGAAAAAGGAAATAACTTGAGCTTAATAATATCACTTTCTACATCCTTATATTTCTGCATCTCACATAGCTCAACAAAATTGTTGAGATGAGCTGCAGCATCTTCAGTACTAGTACCAGAAAATTGCTCTTTCATAACAAGGTTCAACAAAGCAGGCTTAATCTCATAAAAGTTTGCAGCAGGAGCAGGTGGTGCAATAGGAGTGCAGATAAAATCACTATTGTTCGTGCTAGTAAAGTCACACAACTTGGTGTTTTCAGGATTGGCCATTTCAGCAAAACTAAAAGTAGATAAGTAAAAACAACTACCAAGGATTCTAATTTTTTTGGGTTTTTGATATAAAACGATGCAGGTAAAATAAATAAAGTAAAGCAAAACAATAACAAAGTAAAGGATGTGCGTGCGAAAAACTCCCCTTGCAGAGGTCTTCCACTCTTCCCCGGCAACGGTGCCAGAAAAGAACTTGCTGGTGCGTAGTTGACGTGGGAAAATGTAGTTGATGTGGGATCTTCTTCTTCTTCAGTCCCCGGCAACGGCGTCAGAAAAGAAGCTTGATGCTACCGATTTAATGAAGTAAATAACCGGCCAGTTGGGAACCCCAAGAGGAAGGTATGATGAGTATAGCAGCTTGTTTTTCCTCAGTTAAGAAACCAAGGTTTATCGTTCAGGAGAAGAGCAGACAATTACGACTGAAGGTGATGCTTGCTAGTTTGCGACAGCTTTGGACAATTTATATATGGTGCCTCATCCAAGCTTTGCTTGCTAGCTGCAACGCGAAACCTGCACACACACAACCAAATACTTTGTTTCCAACTTACGATGAGGTTGTCAATCTCACCGGTTTGCTTGAAACAAAGGTATGAGCATATCGAGTGAAAAACTATAGAAGTATGCGAGTAAAGTAAACAGTGCGAGTAAAGTAAATAGGTGATAGCAATATGATGGAAATAGGACCGGGGTCCACAGTTCACTAGTGGTGTCTCTCCATAAGATAAATAACACATGCTGGGTAAACAAATTACAGTTGGGCAATTGATAGAATAAAGATAAATGTGATATGTCAAGAAGATCACTATGAGATTTACTCTGAGCATTACAACAAAATACATAGACCGCCATCCAACTGCATCTATGACTAATAATCCACTTGTGGCGAATCAATCCGAGAACTCCACAAGTATTAAGTTGCGAACAACAGATAATTGCATTAAGCAAAGTGTGTAATGTAAACAAAGCATATGCCCTTAAGCATATGAATGTTGTTTTCTCCCTAGTAGCATCAGCACATCTACAACCTTAGAGGTTTCTGTCACTCCCCCAGGTTAAATAGAGGCATGAACCCACTATCGAGCATAAATACCCCCTCTTGGAGTCACTAGCAACTACTCGGCCAAGATAGCTACTAACAACGGAGAGCATGCAAGATCATAAACAACATAGAGATAACATAAGATATATTTTAGTATAGCAACTCAATCATAACACCAATATTCATCGGATCCCAACAAACCAAACATGTAGAATTACATAACGGTGATCTCAATCATGTGGGGCAACTCATGAGATCTAAACATGAAGCACATGGTGGAGAAGACAACCATCTAGCTACTTCTATGGACCCATAGTCCAAGGTAGACTACTCACTCATCGCTCCGGAGGCAAGCATGGCGATGAAGAAGACCTCCGGTGGCGATTCCCCTCTCCAGCAGGGTGCCGGGAAGAGCTTCTGGACCCTCCCGATCTTTGGGTCGACGGCGGCGGCGGATCGCAATGTGTTCTGGAAAATTGATCGGGTACTTAGGTTTTTCTTGTCGGGGGGTCTTTATAGGCGGAGGGGCGATGTCAGAGGTGGCCCCAGGTGGCCTCACACCATGGCGGCGCGGCCAGGGCCTGGGCCACGCCAGCCAGGTGTGAGGGCCCCTGGCAGCCCCACTCCTACTCCTCTTCGGATCTCTGGAAGCTTCCGGGCAAAATAAGACTTCAGGAACTTGTTTCGTCCAATTCCGAGAATATTTCCTGTGTATCACTTCCGAAACACAAAAACAGCAGAAAACAGGGAACTGGCACTGTGGCGACTTGTTAATAGGTTAGTTCAGGAAAATGCATAAAAGTGCCACGAAGTGTAACGAAACATTAGGCAAATGGTGTATAAACAAGCATGGAGCATCAAAAATTATAGATACGTTTGAGACGTATCACCTAGCCTTGCTAGCCAAAAACCTATACTGAGAGGGAATACTTCTCGTGCATCCAATTCCCAAAAGCCAAGTTACTTCCAAAGAGTCCACTATAAATTCCTATGCATGGTATTTCAAGCCATTCCAAGTAAATTTTCATGTGCTACCTTTGAAAAACCTTCAAATACTTCTCATTTTGTGCCACTGTTTTTAGCTCATGAGGACGTAGTGGATGGGTTTGTTATCTTCCATACTAAATTAAGTACCCCTCGACTAGGCAGCTTCATCTGCTCGTCATTAATTTTGCAAGGGAGCTGGTCAAACCATTGTAATCTCTAAATAAAGAAAGAAAAAAAGAGCACTCCTCCATGGTATGTGAAAGTTGGTTGGCACCCGATGGAATCGGTTAGCCATGGTTTGAGAAAGGAAAAGGTGGGGAGGAGTGCAAAGCTATAAAAGAGCACCAATATGCCAATTAATCAAACATCTCGGAACCGCTCTCACTTGTTTAGTATGGAAGATATCAAGAACTCCGTTGCTAGTCGTTGACAAAAGCAACCACCTCTCAAAACAACTTTTATCTCTGTTTTACAAATGAAAAGCTCTAGCACATGTTTAATCCCTGCTTCCCTCTGTGAAGGGTCTGCCTTTTATTTTTATGTTGAGTTAACCTATTCCCTTCTATCTCAAGCAAGCATTTGAGTTGTTATGTTTCACTCATCCATATATTGATTCGTTCAATTATGTTTATTATTTTCTTTTGTTAGTACAATTCTTTTGTCTGAAGGAATATATCTTTGAAAGCTTTCTATGAATACAAGAGTATGTTTCATTGAGCTTATGGTTTTTGCTATATTAGCTCTGTTTTTAAAAGCTCCGTTCAAAAGAAAGAATAGTTTGTTCATTGTTCTCTGACCAAGAACTAAGGTTTGCCACCACCAATTATAGTTTACCTTGTGCATCTTTATTTGTGATTCCCTTTTACTTATTGCAAGTCTTTATCATATAAAGAGAAGTTGCTATCTATTATACCTTGTGCCTTGGTAAATGTGATGCTTCTTGTCCGTATTTTGATTATCGACACTTCACTCCATAAACCTGTGGTCATATTTACCGAGTTCAGTTTTTGCTTGGGGACAAGCGAGGTCTAAGCTTGGGGGGGTTGATACGTCCATTTTGCATCACTATTTTATATCATAATTTATTGTTATTCATTGATATATTTCATATTTAGAGATGATACTTATGTTATTTCCTCTGTTTTTACATGTTTGATGATCATTGGAGGATTTGCTGCCGGAGTCAGGATTCTGCTAGAAAAAGGACTGTCAAGGCACCATATTTCGAAGATCATGAAAATTCTAGAAAAATACCAGAAAATTATATTTTACCAGAAGACTGAAAAGCCAAAAGGAGAAGGCGAGAGGGGCCACAGGGCAGCCTCACCACCAGGGGGCGCGGCCCAGCCCCTGGCCGCGCCACCCTGTGGTGAGAGCCCCCTAGCCCACTTCTGCCATTGCCCCTTCGCGTATTTCATCGTCCCCGAAAACCTAAGTCAAGGGGGGCTCAGAGATAGACACCGCTGCCTCTGCGGGGTGGAAAACACCAGAGAGAGAAAAGCTCTCCGGCAGGCAGAAATCTGCCAGGGAAATTCCTTCTCGGAGAGGGGAGATCATCGCCATCGTCATCACCATCGCACCGGACCTCATCGGGATCAGCATCATCATCATCTCCATCACCAGCACCTTCATCTCCACCATCACCATGCCATCCCGCTGTAACATCTTGAGTTGGATCTTGTTAAATTCTTAGGAGAAACTTTCCCGGTGTTGATTACTCTTGTGGTTGATGCTATTGAGTAGAACCGTTGAATTAAGGTTTATGTTCAGATTGTTATTTACCATTATTTCACCTCTGATCATGATCCATATGATGTCTTGTGAGTAGTTCATTTAGTTCTTAAGGACATGGGAGAAGTCAAGATGTTAGTAGTGGATTATTGTTAAGTAATATTTAGTGGTTTGATATTTATTTGTTGTGGTGCTATTTCACTAGTGGTGTCATGTGAACGTCGACTACATGATACTTCACCATTTATGGGCCTAGTGAGATGCATTGTGTATTTGGATACTAATTGTGGGGTTGCTGGAGTGACAGAAATCTAAACCTCCGTTAGGAAACCATTACACCAGGGAGCGTAGGATCTTAAAGTTTAAGGATGTGGTTAGATTTATCTTAATTACTTCCTATATTTGCGGATGCTTGCAAGGGGGTATAATCACAAGTGTGTATTTATCCTAGTAAGGGTAGTGCGCTAGCACAGGTTCACCCCCATAACACTTATCAAACCAATAAAGATTATTTAGCGGCATGAAGCGAAAGCTCTTGACAGAAACTCCCGTGTGTCCTTGAGAACGTTTGGTTATCATAAGCTACACAATCGGCTTGTCCTTTGCTAAAGAAAGGATTGGGCCACTTGCTGCAATTATTACTACTGTCTTTTATTTACTCGCACTTTATTTATTTGCATTACCAAATACTCTTGAAACCCCGTTTGCTAGTATTTACAGTGAAACCTTGATCAAAACCACTTGTCAACACCTTCTGCTCCTCGTTGGGTTTGACACTCTTATTTATCAAAAGTACTACGATACACCCCCCTATACTTATGGGTCATCACTAAGAAACGGAGAGCATGCAAGATCATAAACAACATAGAGATAACATAAGATAATATTCAGAACATCAACTTAATCATAACACCAATATTCATCAGATCCCAACAAACACAACATGTAGAATTACATAACGGTGATCTCGATCATGTAAGGCAGCTCACGAGATCTAAACATGAAGCACATGGTGGAGAAGACAACCATCTAGCTACTGCTATGGACCCATAGTCCAAGGTAGACTACTCACTCATCGCGCCGGAGGCAAGCATGGCGATAAAGAAGACCTCTGATGGCGATTCCCCTCTCCGGCAGGGTGCTGGGAAGAGCTTCTGGACCCTCCTGATCTCGGGTCGACGACGGCGGCGGATCACGATGTGTTTCTGGAAAATTGATCGGGTCCTTAGGTTTTTCCCGTCGGGGGATCTTTATAGGCAAAGGGGCAGTGTCAGAGGTGGACCAGGGCGGTCTCACACATAGGGGGCACGGCCAGGGGCTGGGCCACGCCGCCCTACTGTGTGGCCGGCCCGTGGCCCCCCTCTGTTTCCTCTTTGGTCTTCTGGAAGCTTCATTAAATAATAGGAGGTTTGGCTTTTGTTTCGTCCAATTCCGAGAATATTTCCTGTGTAACTTTTCTGAAACACAAAAACAACAGAAAACAGGGAACTGGCACTGTGGCATCTTGTTAATAGGTTAGTTTTGGAAAATACATAAAAATGCCACGAAGTGTAACAAAACACTAAGCAAATGGTGTAAAAATAAGCATGGAGCATCAAAAATTATAGACACGTTTGAGACGTATCACACTATTACTTATCACTAATGTGGGCGTATCTAGACACATTTTAGTGTCTAGATACATCCATACTAGATACAAGTAATAGTGATCGGAGAGAGTATATGACATTGTCGCCTTAGTCATACCATTATAGGGATGATACAAAAAATATTAGCAGTCATGTTGGTCACAACTTAAAAGTTGCAAAAGTTCTCAAATCATTGGAATTTTATGTGCACCGCATGTGCCATGAGAAAATTATTATTTTTAGGCTATCTCACCTTAAAATTATAACCGAGCCACTCAAATTCTTGAATGTACACAAGAAGATATAGGTGGACTATTTACCTATTATATGTGTCAAATAACTATTTCATGGTATCAGCATCTTATAGATGGTCTCCACAAACCCATATCCTTACTAAATTAATTACTCAGTTACCAAATTAGAGAAAAATATCCTAAGACATGGGTTAAAATCACGTCAATGTCATCTTAATGAAAATTTATGATTTTACTAAGCACCTCATGTACATGCCAAAAATGGTGCAACTAAATTCTTTATCAAAAAAGAAAACTAATTAAATTACCATATCTACAAAATTGAATTGTACCAACCTCTTGTTCGAGACCTGCGGACTTACACACTATGGATTTGATCAAGATCAGAACAAACACATATCATACGACTTCCCCCCGCAACAAGTACGTGAAAATCAAACAAGTATTTCACATCTGAGATAATTTGGTTGTGTACTGATATCACCACCCCCAACATTTATCATGGGCCCTCATGTCAATTTGGGATATATGTGAGAAATAACTAAGGTATCATTTTTTATCCGTCAATAACTTAAGACCCTAACAAGGAGTTATTGGCAGCTCATACTTTGATTACATTTGCAATAAAGAAATGTTTGGCATTAGGGAGAGATTGGTACCACAATGAATGCCCATAGATATATTAGAAATGTCATAGACATTCAGTCCTCATATTCATGTATTTGAACATCTGAACGAGAAGTCCAAACATAAATTTGCAACCAAATCTGCCTCCTACATTTACTGAGAATAAAGATGTCCCTACAAGTTGAATAACACAAAATGGATGCTCATCATCCAAACCTAACACAAATTTACACACAATTTTAAGTGTCAAATCACTTAGTAAAGTATACATGTTTTCTTCTTTTCATTTTTTTGTTTAGCACCTCAATATATGTCAACCGATTCATTAGTTGGTTTTGTATTGGTAGGTAACTGGATAATGATTTTGTTGATGCTCCACTACTACCCACATTGACCAGTTTTAGTTGTTTGACTACAACTCAACTACATTATATAATTGTGTGTGTGCACGCGCGCATGCATGCGTGTGCGTATGCGTGTGTGTCTTAATTCTTGATCCTCAGTTGGATCATTTTACTCGCCAGTGGAGATCAACACCTCCCAACTTTGGAGATCACTAGATTATGTTGGCGCCCGTTGCCGCGCTCATCCATTTTGGCAATGGTATGATAGGAAATATACAAAAGATATGAAAGTATGCAAAGTGAAAGATAATTTTTACATGATTCAAAAATTGGTTTGTCACTAATGGAATGCTAACTATGAAAAATATTAGGACAGCAGCTAAAAAATACCATGACACAAAATCGAATGCCAAAGGAGGCTGGATTCATGTCTAGACCTAAATAAATTGTGAAGGACACAAAAAATATTTATTGCGGTGTAATTGCTATACGTACTCATCAAATATATCTAATAGTATGTGATTCATATTGCGAGAACATGCTTTTTTGTGCAGGAAACATGATTAGTATTCTGTACTAACAAAGTCAGGCAAAACACATAATATTTTCAGGAAGGAACAATTAACAGTAATAAAGACTTGCGTATATTTCAGTTTTAGGATAGAAGAATCAAATTGATGATTAAGAATACAAGGATGTATGGAGAAGAGCTCCTAACATTGAGGATACACCAATGTATTGGTTGAACAAAAAAAGTAGTAGCTAGTTAAAATACTTTGTCATAACAGTGAACATCATCTACAATGTTAACCTTTAAAGCAAGCTCTGCATATCCAAGGCCCTTCTGGCTCATTAACCATATGCTTCTGTGAAATGACGGCTGATATTTTAGCAGAAACTGCATTCGGCCTATGAGCTGCAACACTCTCCATCTCTGAGATTTCAGTGTTAATTTACCGTTTACCTGCTTATCGCATCTGATAGTGTTGTGGGCTACAAAGATTTTTAGGAAGTCTCAAGTTACCAAACAAAAAGAAGAACAATTAATCTATTGTATGTGGAAATAATTCCATGATAGAGCAGAGGGACATGCTGTGGTAGCTTCTTGTTGAAGCTCCCTGAAGCAAAATTGTCAAGACCTTTGATGAACATCATCTGAATTTTTTGGACATTGCATTCATTTGTTCCTTGGGAATAAGTTTTCTTCCACATGAGTAATACGTAAACAGGTAACAGAGAAACATTTTGTGGCTATTATGAGAAGCGAGGAGGAAACAAAGTTCATGTGGGTATGGCTGAAAAGGGCAAAAACTGTGCAAATATTAACTGGTAATGCAACTTAGAATACATGTTGTCATAGATTCTGAAAACACAATGGTGAAAAAGAACAGGAACATATTAGTTGTATCAAAGTTGTTATTTATTAATAAGAAAGGAGAATACGGCTTTGATGTGTCTCCTAAATTTGATCTTGAAAGTACAAGGATGTCGCCTAGAGGGGGGGGGGGTGAATAGGCGATTTAAAACTTTTACGAGTGGCTTGACAAATGCGGAATAAAACTAACGTTTAATTTGCCAAGCATACAAAACCTAAACAAACTAGGTTCACCTATGTGCACCAACAACTTATGCTAGACAAGATAAGCAACTATGAGATAGCAAGATATATATAACTTCAAGCACGAAGGCTATCACAAAGTAAATTGCATAAGTAAAGGAGCTCGGGTATAGAAATAACCGAGGGACGCGGAGACAAAGATGTATCCCGAAGTTCACACCCTTGCGAGTGCTAATCTCCGTTGGAGCGGTGTGGAGGCACAAGGCTCCCCAAACGCCACGGAGGCTCACCGTAATCTCCTCGAGCCCTCCCACCAAGATGGAAGACCCGACCACTATGGGACACTTGAGGGCGGTCACCGAGCCCGTACAAGCTTGGGGCAATCTCCACAACTCAATTGGAGGCTCCCAAGAATCGCCACTGAGGCACCACAAAGCTTGAGAAGATCTCCACAACTTAATTGGAGGTCCCCAAGTAATTGCCACGGAGGCACCACAAAGCTTGGGAAGATCTCCACAACTTAATTGGAGGTCCCCAAGTAACCACTAAGCCACTAAGCCGTCTAGGGCTCCTAGAACCCAAGAGTAAAAAGCTCAATGAACTTTCACTACCGAATCTCCGAGGAGAACTCAAACCGATGCACCAAATGCAATGGCAAGAACACACGAAGTGCTCAAATCCTTCTCTCCCAAATCCTACCAAAGCAACAAATGCTATGGAGGGATATGAGAGGAAGAACAAAGGAAGAAATCCACAAAGAACTCCAAGATCTAGATCCAATGGGTTCCCCTCACAAAGAGGAGAAAGTGATTGGTGGAAATGTAGATCTAGATCTCCTCTCTCTTTTCCCTCAAAGATATGCAAGAATCATGGGAGGAATTGAGAGATGGGCAAGCTTTCCAAGGTCAACAATGGAGGGAGAGAGAAGGAAAAACGAGCTAACACAAGCTTGAAGAAGGGGAGGGGTATTTATACCCCTCCCGGGATTGTAGCCGTTGCAGAACAGCAGGGCCGGATAATCCAGTCCAAGTTTGGACCGGATAATCCGCCCCCCCTTGAAAATGGCTAAGGACCAGAAATTGGCAAAGTGCGCGTCACTCAGATTTAAGGCCGGATTATTGGCCGGATTTTTGTCCAAAACTGGGCCGGATAATCCGCCCACCTTGAAAATGGCTAAGGACCAGAAATTGGCAAAGTGCGCGTCACTCAGATTTAAGGCCGGATTATTGGCCGGATTTTTGTCCAAAACTAGGCCGGATAATCCGCCCAAGAAAAAAGAGCAACACGAAAACAGCGATAACTTTTGCATCCGGACTCCGTTTTCGATGATCTTGGGCTCGTTGGAATCACCACAATGAGCTCTACAACATCATCCATAGAAACATCATAGTCCAACAAAGGAGGATGAAACCAAATGATAAAAGGTTTGACTTAGCTATAAAGATGAACCGGTAAAACCTCCAAACACTAAAAACGCAATTAGAGTTCCATACAAAATCTGTTTTTGATGAGCTAGAGCTTGTCATGGAAATAACCACAAGCTCTAGAACCTCTCATGGATAAAAGCCAAATAAGAACCAAGAAAGATAATGCCAAGTATGCAAAGGTTTGAGCCCTCTCCGAACAATACGAATAAGTTACTCACTCGAGAGCCCCTCTTGATAGTACGGCTATCGATCCTAAAACCCGGTCTCCCAAACACTATGAGACCGGTAAGAAAGAAACCCTATCAAGATCATACCTTTGCCTTGTGCCTTCCACTTGAGCTAGATAGTGACGATCTTGATCTTCTCAAGTTGGACTACCTTTCTTGATTGCGCTTGCTCGGTGAAGTCTTGCGGATTGCTCCCCCATACTTCACTATGGGAGAGACACTAGTAGAAATATCTTCACATGTCCATTAACACCAAATGGACACCGAGCTTCAAGCAAATGATATCCTCTATATGCCTATCTTGAACTTGTGCTTCGACTTGATCAACATTGGACTTCATCTTCTTCCTTCATAATGATGATGTCTTCTATAGGCTCAACTCCCTTGATCATCACATAAACTTCTTTATTTGCATCTTCTTACAACCTTGAAACCAAGAAATGGCTCAAGCGTTGTCTACGGACAAGTCCTACAAATATAACTTGATGCAAACATTAGTCCATAGGGATTGTCATTAATTACCAAAACCACACATGGGGGCAAATGCTCTTTCAGATCTCATTATAAAAGTGGTGAGCACAATACCAAGATAATCTCAAAACATGTTCTACTTGAGTCAAATGTGAGTAAAATCTGCACTTATAAGTTGTTGAGTCCACATCTCAAATATCAAAGTGCATTCATGAAAGAGAGGAGGAGGTATTAAGTGTTGTGTAGATACATTACAGAGCATCTATCTATGAACTTCTCCAAGTAGAAGGCAGAATTCAGCTCTAGGACACAGTTGAAAATTTTAAAGTACATAATCATGTTTTCCTTGTCCATTCCCAGAACTCTGCATGGCATAAGTAACATTAGGGCATGGCTTAAATCCTTAAATTTATATACAGAAAAGGAGAAAAACATAGAAAAGGTTTGAGTAAATACAATCTGCAAACATCTTCTTGCCCACAAATTATCAGTTATTACACATAGCAACAAAAGAGTCATCACCAATGATCATGTGGCAAGAAATCAAGATGAGTGAGAACAATAAGAAAAAGCATGTAATGTACCTATAGTAGAAAAGAGAAAACACAGAAACAGTTTGTGTTTCAGTAAATATGACCTGTAAATAGCATGCTTCAAATTGAAAATTTCCAATTAGTGTTCAACTATTTTTCAGAGCACTGAAGGAATCATCACCAATGATCTTCTGCTAAGAAAAAAAATGAAGAGATCAGGTAAAATAACATAAAGTATGTACTGTATCGCTATCCATTGGCAAATTAATCCATCCAAAGTTATAGTTAGTACCCTTTTCAGGCAAAATGTCAAGGAATACCTTAGAGACCAAATCATCTGTATGAGGCGATTTGGATAATGAAGTCGTCACGCTCCTTGAGGAGGAGGATATATTGATTTGTTGCCCCAAGTCATCAAATCTCATTACCTCCAAATAAATAATTATGCATTGCATTCTAAGTGCTAGTCATGAAGAAAGCGGTGGTGGCAGAGGACATTGGGGTGCTCCACCAGCCCAGATACAGCAGCCGACCGCTAGAGGCCAGAAAGCCTGGTCTCTCACCATCGCTGGTATAAAGATCATGCACATCCATGAATGAAATAGGGATTGGAGGAGAAGGAACGAGGGATGCGAGACACACCAGATCTGTGCCGCTCATAGTCACCATCACTGCACAAGAGTTGCAGTCGAAATCTTCAATGCCACCAGATGGGTATCTAAACCAGGGCTTCGATTGACAGATAACATGAAGGGAATCGTCTCCTGGTGATGAGAAGCTCTGGTCGGTCTTGTCCTCCCCGCCCGCTACCACGTCGATCGAATTCCCCTCCCTGTACTTGATCTCTCCTACAAACGATTCCTCCAATTCAAGATCTAGTTTGATCCACCAAGGTGCCATGGCTGAAGTTCTACCGCAACTAATCAAAGATGGGCATGGCGGCGGGGAACCTAGGGTTTGAGTGAGAGAGGGCCGGGAGGAACAGAGGGGGATGGAATGCAGTGCGGGGAGGTAGGCATCACTCATGGTCTGCCATTTTTGTTGATGTACACGTGTCTCTATCATAGCCATCCATCCAGGATCGAATGAGAGATGAGAGATTTGTTTCCCAGAATAGCGTCCCCTAGGGACAAGCGAGATCGTGCGGCCAGAATCGGCTAGGAGATGCCATCGACGGTGGAAAACGTTGATGGTTTGAGAGAGCTCCTAGGTGTCTCAGTTATAATGTCCCTAATTACTTGAATACTGGTTCTATGTCTTTTTAAATCACTTCTTATTTTACCGACTATGTTGGAGCATCTCTAGCATATATTTTAAAAAATTAATCCTCAAAATCCCTTCAAGAATGCTCCTCTTTTTTAGCAATTAAAGAAGTTGAGTTCTAGAAAATCCTTTTATATTGGGGCATGCTTGGGAGCATCCAGCTCACAACTCCATTATTGGAGCGTGTTGAGATATGCCTCAAACACTCAAAATCCATGGAATCAAAGCAGTCAAAGTGCTCTATCTCGAATTTCGGAAGAATTAAAACAACTGGGAAATCAATGCTCCACGTATGGAACGAGGAATTTAGAACAGTTACATGTTCTTTCGCAATTAAGTTGCTAACAACTAAGATTTCTAGGGCTAGAGACAAGCATGGCAAGAGAATCAACCAATATTCACATCTAACCATGTCTAAGAAGCACGAAAACCAAGACACTATGAAAAGTGGGAAATAATGGCTTGAAGGCAAGAAGTGAATGCATATATCTGGGAGTGGCAGCCAAAAGCATAATATACGAACCATGCATCGCTATGATGATAAAAGAATACAACCAAAACCACTATGCACATATTAAAGCACTATCGGGCAATACGTACTAGCACGAGCATCCCCATATGAATGTAGGCAACCACTTGCACATGTATTAGGTTAGCAAAAGAGAGGAAAATCAAGTTACAAAATATAAACATTAACTCGAACCACGGACAAGAGTGTCAAACACCAATGTAGAAATCCCTAGTGGTAATAGATGCGTACCACCACCAATCGATGATCTCACGAAATGCTCATGATGTAGAAAACGATCAACAAGTGACGAACCGTCGGGAAAGCACAACAAAACTGAAGGTATCAATGAGCTGGCACAGTCAATGTGGAGGTGTGGTAGATGAGTCTGGCATTGAAAAATGAGTTTGATGTTGGTAGCAGATCAGTGAGATCAAGAAGGATTGCACTCCCCTACCATAGACACACAAAACCATCGAGGAACAATTGGATCCGCACCCGAGGCTAGATCGATAAGAAAATCAATAATATAGCCATCATCGAGTCCCGCCCTAACAAGCCACCAAACATGCACACATCCAACAGAGAGCCTTGATGTGCCCCAAAAGTTTACATGATTAAATTATCTTCATTGAAGTAAAATGAAGTTCCTTGTATTATTAACTAAATAACACACATGTGATTGAATTACACACCCCACATTTTGTGCCCATAAAAGTTAGCCATGTACATTTGAAATAAATGAAACATTGCTTTGAGTTTACATTCAAGTTTTTTGGGGGTATATACCAAAAGTAGTACTATGGTTGTTCCACATGTACTCTGTATGATTTGAGTTTTAACTTTTTCTTTGATATTTTATGTTCCTTCTCCAACTTTCTTTTTCTTGAAATTTCTTATGCCTTTTGTTGGGGTCTATAATTTGCACCCTAGAGCTTTCAATCATCTAGTTTTCCCCTTTCCATAGTTCTTGACTTTTCATCTCCACGGGCGGGATGTTTGCACTTCCACAGTTTTTACAGTTGACTTCCATGTGAATAATACTGTCCATTTTGTTGTCTATTTAAAGTGCCACTTAGTATATCCCACATATTGTATTTCTTAAATGATGTGATTATATTAGTGTTGGAAAAGGTGACGCCTAGGCAACACTTAGGCACGCTTGGGAATAGGTGATGGAAAAAGGTCCCGCCTAGGGCATAGGCGGACGTCTAGGAAGTGCAACTAAGAAATAGGCTTTCCCCAACAAAAATTTATTCCATATTGCACTAACAAGCCAGATGTGCCATATTCTAATGGTAGTTCTTCATAGTTTACTTATTTAGATGCTCTAAACTAATACATATTCACTATAATAGCCTAGGCCACGCATAGGACGTCTAAGCACTGCCTAGGCACTAAGCGAATGCCAGCCGCCTACGCCTAGCGCTTTTTTCGACCTATTACATACAACGTAAACTTTTTATTTATTGTCGTTAAAATCTCAAACCTTTGAATTTTCTTTGTTTATCATATTTGTGTAGTATTTATCTCAGTGTGGTAAGTATGTTTGATTTCCCGAAATGTAGATTTTAGCATTTGACCCGATATGGTTATAATTATGGGAAAGAGATGTCAAGATGCAACCTGGTCAGACATCTAGATTGACTTGGTTTTATGTTGTGTCTAGTGCGGCTTCATTTGTATAGTTGCTTCTTATCTTATTTAGGTAGACCAAACCAGTGATAGATATTTTTATAATTTAGGATATTGTTTTGAAATTTACAAATCATAGTTTTATAATGATATTAAGCAAGTGTATGTTTGAAATCACATTAGTACATCATCTAGCCATGCGCTCCAAGGTTGTCGTGATGTCATTTTTTGTGAAAGTGACATAGTCATTGACTTGCCTTGTTGTTCTTTTGAACATAACATATGCAGTGCTCCCTATGTTCCAAAATGATCAAGGTTTTAGGTTTGTCCTAAGTCAAGTTCTATTAGTTTTACCAAGTTTGTATATAAAATATGTCAACATCTAAAACAACAAATAATTCAATTATAAGTATCACACAATTTAATTTTGTACTAAATAGATTTTGTGTTGTTGATGTAGTTTTCTATAATTTTGGCAAACCATAGAAAAGTTTGATAGGACAAACCTAGAGCATCAACTATTTTGGAATGAAGGGAATATGTTTGTATATCGAGTTTTGTTACACAATGTTTGAACAATGATTGACATGACACATTCATGGCTATAATTTATGTGTATAATCTTTTGATACTATCAAGGAACAAATCTATTTCCCAAAAGAAACAAGTTAATCCATGTTCATGTTTACCATCTTATACTTGGTTTTACTACGCTAATATATGGCAAACATATATTCACATTAAAGAATAATATTATAGTTCCACCGTCGGTGGGCTATATACCACCCCATGGGTTGTAGTGATCCTAGTCTTAGATTCCCGCCATTGTATGCAGTCTCATCCTATGATTTGTGTGACATTATTCATATATATGAATGATTACAGTGCCACAATGGTGGGGCTGGGGGGTGGTGGGGTGGGCGGAGGGTGAGGATATACAAATAATCATGTCATGTGTGCTTCCTAAAAATTCCAAAGTGCCTATCATTGTCTCATTGCAAAACATGAGAGACCAACACTGAATGCCATGGTTGCAACTGTGACGATGTTTTTTGTTTACCTCACATAGTTTGGCAATCTTCATTTGTGATTTTTACAACAAAAACCTACAAGTATGCAGCTATAAATTTAGTACTTACCATACTCCACTTTAGGACATATATGTACGACAAACCTCACCTATAACTACCCTAATTTTATTTCGGTTCACTGGTGCATACCCTCCCCCAATGCATGTATAAAAAATTTGTGCAATGCAATCTATTTGTGGTGCATATTGCCCCCACCACCAAAAAAACATCGTACCTTCAATATGTGTTTACTTCCACCTACCTGAAAACATGGTAAACCCTAAATACATAAATCTCCCACACTAATCTGACGGCATGCATGGCACACCGTGCGGGGTGGGCATGGAGGGAATATATTTCCATTATGGTTATGTATATATCATACTAATTTGATCATGTCATGCATGTTGTTGGCCTAGGCCAAGTAGTTTTCATCTTATGTGTAAAGGATGTTGCCAATCTTGTAATGCTTTAAATAAACATTTACAAGAAGCCAACTAAAGCACACATACAATCCTATTGTCACGGAAAATGGAGATTTTCTCTACCACTTACTATACAATACTATTAGAATTTGACTAATTGTTTGCATCCGCTTTGGTATACTTTGATTTTTGTTTGCATGTGTTAATAATTGGATTTGACGGAGGAGAGGGGAGGTCAAAGTGGGAGGACAAAGTGGAAGGAGAGATAATCACTAACCCTAGAGAAAAATAGCTCCTAATATGTGCGGAACCAACACGAGGTGCAATTATCACTCCATCCATCTTGCCATATAATAGATCCAACAACTCTAATAATATTGTTAATGTGTATAACTTCATTTTGCTCACATTATGCATGCAAGTTCGTATAGTTATGTTGTTTCCTAGAACATTCATTATATGTAATATATTTCTTATTTTCACGAGAGAATAAATAAATAAACATTTAAGGCACGAAGAGTCATTTTGGTACATGTTTGTTGAACCTAGGAGTCTTGTTCCTCATAGGTAGGACTATGACATGGTCTTCTATTGCCTCTCCTTCGACAGACTTTTCGGCCTCCACCACTACTCCATTTCTTCCGTGCCACCTTCATCATTTACATTATTACATGCATGTAGTATCTCTCAATATTTTGTGCGTCATAATCGACCTATCGCCATCCAAAGTGATGGAGAAAAGATAACTACCACTGGGATTTATAGTGTTTATAACATAGGTCAAGATCTCTTTGACTTCCTTAGAGCATTTTTCTCAAGACCCAATTTTCATTAGATCAATTAACACGTTGTTAGACAAATAATATTCTTAGCATTTTTATATTTCTTCATTAGTACTCCCGCAGTGCAAAATAATTCTCTACATTTTCAAGGCAACTATTTTGGATCGGAGGGAGCCCTGTATTTTGAGGGGAAATACGTATTCAATGAAAAGAAGAGCAAAAGTGCAAAACGTGGTTTCAGAAAGGGTCAAAAGCAGGAGCAAGAGGGAGAGAGTGAGGGTAAAAAACCCTGACAATATATATATTCCTTCACATATAAAAATGATATAGAATAGAAATCCCTAATTCTTTTCCCTCAACCCCGGCTGTCCCTATCCCCTCTCCCCCTCGCCGGCGGCGCAGCAGATCGCGACTGCACCCCGGTGGACGATCGCCTCCGTCGAACCCTAGCGCCGCCGTTACGTTCCTTGTCGGGTTCGTTCTGCCTCGCCGTCTCCGGCCGTTCTCCAGTGTCGTCCCAAGCCTCCTCCTTTTTTCTCCCCGGCCGGCCGCTTCACGCCTCCGGCGAAGTCGTGGGCGCGGGGTGCGCGAAGTCGTGGGCGGTTCTCCATGGTCAACATCGACGAACGCTCACTGGCGCGCGTGCCTGAGCTCGAGCACGCGCCGGCGAACCCGGACCCCTCGTCCATCTCCCCGGACGCATGGGAGCCCTTCGAGGCCGCCGCGCTCGGTGTCATGGGCCGGATCCAGCCGACCGTCCTCTCCGAGGCGCGCCGCGCCGCCGTCGTCGACTACGTCCAGCGCCTCGTCAGGTGCTCCGTCGGCTGCGAGGTACCGGTTACTCCATTCCGACATGCTCCAGCTATTTACTTCATATGCTTTCCTTACTGTTCCGTTGTTAGAATAGCTCTGCAATTCCTTTGCTCTGTGCATCAACGACATGGGCACGACGTGCAGGTGGATAGGACCTACCCGTTCGAGCTTTACAATCCTGAGATCATGCCTGTGTAGTAGCAGCCTGGGCGTTTTAGGAGAGAATTCCTCGCTGTTATTCTGATTTCTCTATTTAGGTCACCGAATTGTTGCCACAATAACCCGCTATGTGCAGGGTTTCTGCTCATTCATGGCTTTCCGTGCTTGCGGTTATGTTTAGCTGTACTGTAGTAGCTTCAATGTGACTATGCTAGACCTAGCGATGGCGCGAAATGGATATACAAGTTGCTATATTTGGAATTGTCTGATATCTTGTATTTGTCGAGTTTTCATTGAACTCCAGTGTTTTAATTTTAATGTCACTTGTCTGGCGTGCACTTAAGTTGCCTCATCATATGGCTCGATTATCTGTTTATGCGGGTGCGGATTGATGGATGGCATGTGTCAGTCTTGGCTTGGAGGATTGGGTGTAACGTAGCAGCCATATTCGTGACGTTGACCACCATATCTCGTTTATGTTAGTATGGTCATTTGGTAAACACTCTTATCCTTCTATATTTGTCGTGTGCAACGAAACCACACTTCACATTATTCGTTTTATTTGAGGAAGGATTAATTGCATGTTCGTTAGACTATTAGTAATTTAGGTTATCCTTGATCATTGTTCCCAAGATGTCTAGCTGACGTATGTCACAACTTGATATAAATAGTTTACTTGGCTATAGGGATAAGTTGATGTTTTGCATGAAAAACAGTAAACTGTAAAGCTGATTTACTTACACGCTCAAAATGCTTTATGCTTGAGTATTTAACATGTTAAACATGCAAGTAATAATTCACCATTATGGACATGGCATTAGAGAGAAACCATGGAAGTCGCATATATTTTATGTAATTGTATACATAAGTTGGAAAGGAATTATTGCTTGTGCTTTTATCCCTCTACTGAGACTGATCTTTTCATAATTATTTTCTTGAACAATATGACATCATGCTATAGAAGCACAGAATTAACCATGCTCCTTTTTCTGTGAATTAGGTCTTCCCATTTGGATCTGTTCCATTGAAAACATATCTTCCTGATGGAGATATTGACTTGGCCGCATTCGGTTCTGCATGTTCTGATGAAAGCCTAGCAAATGAGGTACGTGCTATTCTAGAATCAGAAGAGCGGAGGAAAGATGCAGAATTTGAAGTCAAAGATGTCCAGTATATAAATGCTGAGGTTAGTCTTTGGATTGCTCTTTATTTTGTAGTTCTTATTTTTGTACGAATCGTCTGTTCACATGCTTAGCTGCTGTATCTACTACTTTTGAATGCTCCTTTGTCTAAATTATATGAGTCAGCAATGACATTCCTGTGATTTAACAATTTTGATATCATTCTTGTCCTACCATAAATGGGGGAAAGGACAAGGGAATTATCCATCCTTTTTTATGACATCAACAAGACATGTGACTCTAATACCACTGATATTTCATTGATGAAAAAACTAGCTTACAGCGATCGTGTTGTGTGGTGGAATGTTTGAGGGTGGATTGGTCGAGTGGGTAGCTGTGGGAGGTCAAGGTGGCCGCCTGTGGCGTGGGTGGCCGATATCTGGGTTGTCTAGCTGTGACGCCAAAGAGGGCCCATGGCCTGGTAGCTGGAACGCTAGGAGAGAACTGGGATGAGATACTATATTAATCTTTGCTTGCTTTGTTCATACTATTGGCCTGGCTATATAGCGACTTACACACAACCCAATCTTATCTTGCCTATCAGTTGCAACCTAAACTAATTAAGAGATAATGGGGAGTCAGATTAGCAGTATTTCTCTGTAGCACTAAGAGGAGCTGGCCTACTGGGTGGACCTCTGGCATGTGGGCGGCAGCTCTGGTAAGCGTGCCTCCACATGACAAACCAAGTATACTGACCACCTTTGTGCTCTGCGTTCATTTTTTTTAGTATCTTGCATGCACAAGGATATAGTGTATTGGATAGACAATTAATTAAAGTCTATCTTTTATCTTTTTTGTGGTGAACTGCTAGGAACAAGTTCTGGGTGCTGTTGAACATATTGCCACATAGTGTTAGTATTTTATCATCAGGATGATTCGACTGATGTGCCTTTCTGATATCAGGTCAAGCTAGTCAAATGCTTCGTCCAAAATATTGTTGTCGACATCTCATTTCATCAGATTGGTGGGCTCCGTACGCTTTGTTTTCTAGAGCAGGTAATGTTTCAAAGTTGCAAAAGGTTCTTGGTTGTATTCCTGAAAATGCAGATCTATCATCTATCTGATATTTTATTGTTCCCTCTCCCTTCCTTCTGAGGTAAGGCCTGGTAAATAACTTATGATCAGTCTGCTCATTTCCAAGCATAATTATAAAAATTATGTTTTGCAGGTTGATCAAAGATTTGGAAAAAACCACCTTTTCAAGAGAAGTATAATGCTGATAAAAGCCTGGTGTTATTATGAAAGCCGCATCCTTGGTGCTCACCATGGTCTAATTTCTACCTATGCCTTGGAGACATTAGTGCTATATATCTTCCATCTCTTCCACGATTCTTTGGATGGTCCATTAGCTGTAAGTTCCGACTTAATAGTTTTTGTGCCACATTTGTAAAGATGGTTCAACATGACTATCTGCTCTTTTGCAGGTTCTCTATAGGTTTCTGGACTATTATAGCAAGTTTGACTGGGACAATAAGGGTATAGGTTTATATGGTCCTATTTCACTGTGTTCCCTACCTGAGCTAGTTGGTAAGTGAATGCAGCCCTACCTTTGTGTGTGATTGATTTTGTTCTGTTATAATTGGTCATAACATAGCTTTTCTTGCACAGCTGACTCACCAGGCAATCATGATGATTGTTTTCTTGAGCGGGAGGAGATTCTGAAACAATGCGCAGACAATTTTACTGACCTCACCAGCTACTATGAGAAAAATGCACGACCGTTTTCTCGGAAGTTTCTTAACATAGTGGATCCATTGAAGCAGAATAACAATCTTGGGCGCAGTGTCAGCAAAGGTTTGTTTTCTGCCTCTAAATCATTTATTTTGATGGTAGAAAGGATGTTATGTTGCAGCTTTTTTAGTGAATTTTAGATAAGCTTGGTCGTTGTGATGTTTAACTGTTTTTTATTTCTTATTCATCTCCATTTTCATGTTTTACACTGCCACTCTGGGTGAATAGGCCACTTGATTTCTTCTTTTCCCGGATTTGAGTACTTGCATCACAGATAGTTCAGCTCTCTTTTGGGGTATTAATTACGCGCGCAAGCAAAATTGTAATTTCTTTGACAGTATAACACAATTACACATGATGTCTGTTTTGGCATGATCTATTCTGTATTATGGTTCATTATTCTGCCATTTAACCAATCATAGCACCATCGTCTAAGTTCACATAACATAATGAGTGGTCGAATTGGGTTCCCACATCCAGAGTTCCATGGTTGATATGCTGTCCCAGTTTTCAGTCCTTTGTCAATTATTTTCCAAACTAATACTTTTATGATTCAGCAGTAACTGATTTACTGCAACTGCTGCTTTTTTGACTGCCTTGCTTTTGCTACTTCCTCACTGCTGCACACGGTTGTGTTTATGAGACAGGAGATTTCATTTCAGTTTTGTGTACAAGGAAACTCTCAGCCATTTAATCAAGAAGTTCCACTAAGCTCACTTGCATAGCACACTAATGTGATGTTGAACTGCTATCACTTGTTGGTCTTAATTTGATCCACATGCATAATTGATTCTGGTGTATTGTGCAGTTGCTTATGTGTTTAAGCTGTTTCGAGTGCGTACTTTCTTGGTTTGAATTTATTTCGCAGGTCTAACTCCACTGCTGAATCACAGGTAACTTTTACCGGATACGCAGCGCTTTTGTTCTTGGAGCACGAAAGCTTGGGAAGATTCTTCAAGTGCCTGTCAATTCTGTTGTGGATGAAGTGAATCAGTTCTTCAGGAGCACATTGAAGAGAAACCGTAGTAGGGTACGGCCAGATGTTCAGGGCACTGCAGTGAATTTTAACATTGAAAGAGACAACAATGCTTGTTCACCTTTATACAGTAATTCCTTCGGTGATCTATCTGACCAATTCAATAGCATCAGCATTTCAGATCCCAGTAATCATGACTCTCTGAAGCAAGAGGAACATAACTCTGAGGCTGAGCACCAGGAGAAATCAGCTTTACATCTTGGGACTAATCCTTCAATTAGTATTATGAATGGGATGCCAACAAATGGGTACAAAGAGGCAGATGGTGATGGAGGTACCACAATTGTGAATTTATCAGATCTCACAGGGGATTACAGAACAAATTTCAATAATCTTCTCTACTCACAGAGTTGCCACCAAGATTATCCAGTTCATCCACTTTACTATCCAATTCTTCCCGGACCACCTGTACATTATCAGAACAAACAGTCACTGAATGGTCATAACAGAAAAAACCCTTATGGATATGCCAGTAGAAACGGAATAATCCCTGGTCCTTATCCACCTGGCTATATTGTTCTAAAGCCATTTTATCAAACTGATGTTCCTATGCAAGCTCATGAAGCACCTGCCTACTTTCCCAACCCGGTATGTTTCCCTTACGCACATTTATGCTTATACAACTTGAAGCCATATTTTAGTAAACTGTGTCCTGTGTTACCCTGAATGCCTTTTTTGTTGGACATATCATGCATATGAGTGCTTGCAAGAATGATTTACTAATGTTCTTGTACTTGAACTAGTGTCATGTTGGAGTTGTCATAGATTGTATATATCCCTGTTAGTTTTATGTTCCTATTGCATACTGAGATACTCTGTCAAGGCTAGGCACCGTATTTGTGTTGTCTGTGCTGCTTTATCTAGCAATTTTTTTTATCTTAGTTTGTCTGCCTTGATGGATATTGCAGAATTTGTGCATGGAGGCACCACCTACTGGACGAGGGGAGAGAAGAAAGAATTATTTCCCTCGGAATAACCATCAAAAGTATCACCGCTATGGCAGAGGGCACATGCCTGCAGATATGAATCATGCTGAAGAATTCAGGCAACATCCACCTGTGCAAATGTATGTTCCTGTTGCAAATGATCATGGAATTCCTTCCCCATTGAAGATACCAACTCCATCATCCAATGCTCCACGGGATAATATTCATGGCAGTGGTTTTGTTCGTCGATCAGATAGTAAACTCGAGTTTGGGAGCTTGGGGGCATTGCCTTTGGAAGTTAGAAGTGTTTCCCAAGATCAAGCTAACAGAACAAATTCTGCTTCTGACAGTAAACCTTCTGCACCCCTGAGCTCTAAATCTCCTGCACAGAATCCTCGAGCGGGTTATAGATCTAATAGAATGAGGTAACTATGATGCATTCTTGTAAAACAATAACATCAACTGTTTTCATAGAGGGACGCGTAGCTAATCCCTATTTCTCTACTATTTTACAGCAATGACTATTGAGGCACACCACAATTATTAGTTTGTTAAAAAGAAATTAAGGTCAGTTTTAGGTTGGAGCTTTGGCCAAAAAAATATTGATCTGGCCACGTGAAATTCACACCTGAACACCAAGTTATAATATGCAAACTAATTATCCATGTTTCAGATTTATAACCTTAAAAGAACACTTGTTCATCTTGAAAATGTAGTTCTTTTTTTCTGGTTTTAACACATTCACTGTGCAACTTCTCAAATTTGCACTTGCCTTTTTCAGCATTTACAGTTGTTATAATACCACACTACATATTATGCAGGAATAGTGAACCATATCATCTCAAGGACAATGGTGATTTCCCACCACTATCCAGTTGACGCCATATATGGTTTATTTCATAGCAGAGACGAGGCGGACCCAGGGAAAGATACTCTTTTTTGTTTGCGATTCAACTGAAAGATACTGATACGTGGCGCACACTCGGTGCAACCACAGCAGAGGGCTACTCTTCAAATCAAGCATCATGTACATCCTAACTTGTTCTCCAGTCATCAGATTCACCTTGCCGCAGCAACTGCAGCTTGTGCTGCCCCCTCCCCCCATTGCCCCTCTGGAGAGGAAGAAATTTTGTTCCATGTAGATACTTCGTTGCAGGAAGTATTTCCTTTTGTTTTTTTAAGACTTGGTGGTCCCCTTTGTAGGGGGAACAGGCGTTGCAAAAATGGATAGGAAAAGGAGAGGAAAAGAGATAGTTTAGCTATGCCGTTTTGACCTCGTGAGCATTGAAGAATTGCGCGGGAGCTCTTGTAGTGTTAAATCAATATGTGGGTCTTGAGTTGAAACTGAAAGACCCTTGTCTGAAGTAACATTAGCTGCTTGAAAAAAAAGATAGGTGTGTGTGTGAGCTGAGTTAACAGTTAATACATTATAGTACTGTCCAGAGTTTTCGAATAGAAGAGAAATTTTGGTTCTGTTTTTCCTCATGTTCTATCTTGCCCGATCATTTTTAATTACTTGGGATTATGATGTATTATTTCAGGTTAGAAAAGGGGTTATGATAGTGAATAGCATAAGCATGATTTGTTAAAAATTCGTGTAGAAGGGAGAAAGAGTCTACATGTATCATATATTTCAAGATGGGCACTAACTGTACAATAATAACTTAGTGTATAGGATGCATCTAGAATATTCTCGCTTAGTTTTGATAGGATTGGGTTCAACGACATAGTTGGTCAAAGAGAATGAATCATCTTCAGTCAATAATGTTGTTTTCAATATATACTATTTCCTGGTGAGATTTATAAAATGAGAATTATTTGCGTGTTGTGATGTGCTCATAGCTTGAATCTACGTGGTTCAACGACATAGTTGGTCAAAGAGAATGAATCATCTTCAGTCAATAATGTTGTTTTCAATATATACTATTTCCTGGTGAGATTTATAAAATGAGAATTATTTGCGTGTTGTGATGTGCTCATAGCTTGAATCTACGTGCATTTTGTCTGTTTTAAACTTCAAATTATGCTGCTTCTTTATTTGTTCTTTTGGTTGGTGATGAAGTACGAACATGTTTGGTAGCTCAATTATTGTGGTCAATCCTTACAATTTATTTTGTTTACAAACATGTTTCAGTCGTGCACACGTAGGCAACTTATATCTGGATCGATCGACGCAAGCAAGATGTCCCAGTCTGGTTAATCGGTAGTAAGTATATATAAGAAGCTTCTGTCTTTGTATCACCTTTTTGATAGGTCGAATAATCATACCAAGCTCCAGTTTAAGAAGGGTAGTCGCATCAGGATCGGTGCAGATCGTGTTAGATTTCCCTTCAGGAGTCCTTTGATCTTCACCCAGACGAGCCAAAATGCATAAGAGAAAAACATATCGAATTGCAACTTTGCATTTTGTGTCCTCTCTGCTGTTTAAGTAGCCGCAAGCTTTACAGTTAATACAATATTTTTTGCACGAGAAAATTAGTGTTTCTCAAACCATGGGTGCTTAATTTGCTTTGTACACACACGATCTTACTATACCAACACGTAGTCTGAAGACGATTACACTTAAGTGTTCATTTAAGTAGGTCGCTATCGTAGGAGAAGTGGAGAAAGTGTCTTTAAGTTCAGGTTTGAGCCACCAGTGGTGGCAGTGACACTAGAACCCCAACAAGGGAGGTTAGATATGAAAACGACTACTTAGAAATCCTCAAATCTAGAATAATGAGGGAGGCAAGGCAAATAGTTAATCTTTCTTGTTTACCGGCTACAGTTAATCTCCCCTCTTCCATCAATAAAAAGAAAACCATATAAAGACGGTTAGCTTTTGAACGGAAACGATGTTGATACAACACTTATTTGAAGCCAAATGACTGTGAATCACTTATCAACTTTTATTCTATGATAGAAAAGAAGTTGACAATACCACTCAGCAAGAAATGAAGAAATTTACAGCATATGTATGAATAGTTAGACGGCCTTTCAAAATTCTGAAAGTCAAGACGCTACCGGCGCAATAAAGCGGATCTAATTTGGTCAGAGTCAAATCACAAATAATAGAGTTTTCCTTACATGCCACATAAGAAGTTTACAAGTTGTACTAATTTTGTTCAACCCAAAACAGAACCAAAAAGGGAATATGCTAGACCTTTCTTACAGAAATCATGTAAAAATGGTCAACTAATTAAGAAACACGTAGACATATTCTAAAAGAAGAGGAAGCAAGAAACACATTTTGTTCTTATGAGCTTGTACCCTATGCTCCTCCAGCCAACCTACCTATCTAGAATATATATATCTGAATTTTGAAGCAACAACTAACTAGCCCCCCTTTAGCATATATATCCACGAGGGAATCTCCCCGTTCACAAACCTCCAAATCATTCTCGTTAGCTTTCTTCTCTCTTCCAGCAATCTTCTGCTATTTGTCCTTGCGAGGTCCTCTTCAAAGTTAGAACTGCTTCTGTCATCCGTCCACAAATAGAGCTTTCGAGGCATGGATTCTTTTAAATTCAGATGCTTGTAATCCCAAATAATCTTCCTTCCCAGGTAGTGACCAGTGACCACATCCACAAGGGAGAGATTTGCTACATATTACATACATATTCCTAGCCATAAAAATTCCAATTTTTCTTCCTCTTGTTCTTCTTCCTCTGGCCGGCCATCACGATTATTCGTGACCTGACATGACATGACATGCGTGCATGAGCATGACTGATCAGTGCGTGCGCAATTGGAGGCATCCAATTCCAGCACTCAACCTGCTCGCCACCACCACCTATTTCTACCGCTGTGTCCTTATCAGCCTCAGATGAGCAGCGCGCGGCCGTGGTTCCACGACGCGGCGGGGGCGTCGGCGGCGTGCATGGCGTGGATCTTGCTGAGGCGGATCGACGACTCCCGCCTCGGCTCCCTCCTCTTCGGCGTCTTCTTCATCCACGAAGGCGAGCCAGCCTCCAGCAGGATCACCTACTGATCGACACACAGCTGCAGCGAGCAGTTCGGTACAGTAGCAGTAGCCCTCTGCTAATATCCTTCCTTTGGAGAGCCATGTCTAGCCCACGGCGGCAGGAGATGTCACCGGCGGCGAGGAGCAACGACAATGGATACGTCGAGACCGATCCCACTGGTCGCTACGGCCGGGTAAGCTCTTAAACTTCTCTTCAGTCTCATCTCTCATGAACATAGCTAAATTCTTCAGGCAACCTAAATCGGTCACAATAAGTTTTATCTGGAAACCAAATCGGTCACACAACAGTAAACTAGAAGCATGCTTGCATTCAATTGTTCAAACTTCATGTCTTTAGGTTTTATTTTTCATTTCTTTTTTGTTTCTCTGAGGAACATGTTCTTGGGATCAATGGGTGAGGGTGATGGTGGAGCTAGGTAAAACAGGTAAGCTAGATTCCAAAACATGCTTACAACATAACCACGAATTGATTAAGCTTGCAGAGATTTCAACAAAAAGAAATCTTTAGCTTGATTATCAAGGATGGATACCATGGTGATGTGCACTTCGGAGCAACCCCTAATTGAGGCCACAATTATTGTGCCTTTTCTTTATATGTCCATTTGGCTTTTGCTGTCTTGCTACGGCCGGCTGGCTAGCTCCTGCACATATTATTGTAGCTGGTTGAACAAGTGAATTTTTTGTTTTATTTTTTCCTGAACTATATAGTTGTTTGCCCATGCGGATTAAAATGTCCTATTGTATGCAAATGTCCATAAAATATTATTCACTCAAATACATCACACATATTTATTTTACCTAGTCAACTAGCTAGTTGCAGGCTTGCAGCTAGGTGGATCATTGTTTTTGGAAGGTGAGAATTCGGTTCTGATTTCTCTTCCAATAATCAAAATAATCAGGAGGCAGTTTCTGCATTTGGCCTCCCCTAGTTTGGACTGAGATTGGTCTGGTTGATGAAATGGTGGTCAGCATTGTTCCATGTGTCTGACGTCAATATGCCAATAATGAGATGCTTTGAAAGTGTCAAAGTGATAATATGCCCTGTCATATCTCCCGAAGATATAGGTCACCTTTTTTTTCTCGGTGGATGAAGTTGTAGCGGTCACTCACATTTGTCTTCTCAGTGGTTTCTCCATGTGTTCAATTGCCATTAGAGTAACTGTTAGCTTTTCTGTTCATCTAGTTTCAGCTGGCTTTAACAAACATGCAATAATAATTTACCGTTCGTACACACTTTTTTTAGTTATATCTATTGAAACTTTTTTTAAAAAAATTGAATTGTACATTTGTACTCACTGTTAAAATTTATGTGCTTCGGTGATATCTACATGCATGACTGTGAACTTCAACTTAAATACAAACCAGGAAAAAAATCTCTGAAAATATTGCATTTGTTCCAACAAGTGCTGTTCTTGCTGATGGACTTGGAAGCTTGATCAGTGTTGGCAATGGCATGCAGTTCGACGAGCTCCTGGGCAAGGGCGCGATGAAGTCGGTGTACAAAGGGTTCGACGAGGTGCGCGGCGTGGAGGTGGCGTGGAACCAGGCCAACCTCGCCGACGTTCTCCGAACCCCGGACGCGCTGCAGCGCATGTACTCCGAGGTGCACCTCCTCAGCGCGCTCCGCCACGACTCCATCATCGCCTTCCACGCCTCCTGGGTCTCCGTCTCCTCCGCCTCCCCGCGCGGCACCGGCACCGGCGCCGGCGCCGGCTGCGGCCGCACCTTCAACTTCATCACCGAGCTCTTCTCCTCCGGCACGCTTCGCGCCTACCGCCTCCGGTACCCGCGCGTCAGCCTCCGCGCCGTCCGCGGCTGGGCGCGCCAGATCCTCCGGGGCCTCGCCTACCTCCACGCCCACGACCCGCCCGTCATCCACCGCGACCTCAAGTGTGACAACGTCTTCGTCAACGGCCACCAGGGCACCGTCAAGATCGGCGACCTCGGCCTCGCCGCCGTGCTCCGCGACGCCCAGCCCGCGCACAGCGTCATCGGCACGCCCGAGTTCATGGCGCCCGAGATGTACGACGAGGACTACGACGAGCTCGTCGACGTCTACTCCTTCGGCATGTGCATGCTCGAGATGCTCACCGTCGAGTACCCCTACTCCGAGTGCTCCAACCCCGCGCAGATCTACAAGAAGGTCACCTCCGGCAAGCTGCCCGACGCCTTCTACCGGGTGGAGGACGCGGACGCGCGCAGGTTCGTCGGCAGGTGCCTCGTCGCCGCCTCCCACCGCCCCTCCGCCCAGGAGCTCCTCCTCGACCCTTTCCTCTCCACGCAGGACACGACCATGACAATGTCAACGCCGCCGTTGCTGCCTGCCTTGTCGACCCGCAGTGACGGGAAAGGAGCGCAGGAAACTGCACCAAGGACTGACATGACCATCACCGGCAAGCTCAACACCGACAGCGACACCATCTTCCTCAAAGTGCAGATCGCCGACGAATCAGGTTTAGCAATTATATTGTTCAGGTTTGTACATACATACTTAAATGTTGCTCTTTCACTCATAAGATTAAGTTTTCATCTGATCAAGGTCATGTGAGGAACATCTACTTCCCGTTCGACATCGCCGGCGACACGGCGATGGAGGTGGCGACGGAGATGGTGAAGGAGCTAGACATCGAAGACAGGGACCCCTCGGAGATCGCTGCCATGATCGAGCAGGAGATCGTGAGGCTGGTGCCCGACTGGGCCGGTGGCAACTGCGCCGATCAGCAGGAGTACTACACGTACGATGAGGATGACGACAACGAGGAGCAGCCTCCTTTCTACTACCTCTCCTCTTCCCCGACTTCCTCCCATGGCTCTCACGGTGGCGTGGGCCCCACAGCCTCGGGGCTGCATGGAGGCCACGGTGACTGGTTCCAAGGTACATAAACAACCTGTCCAATTGTTCATCTTAATTTGGAGTAGCTATAATGTTTCAAGCTCCTTTAATCTTTTACCCGCGCGGATACCTATACAAAATGTAATGTTATTACTTCATTTGAAGATCCTGCAAAGTAAATTGGCGTAGTATATATATTTTAGGACAAAGCAAGAGACCACAAGCAAGCAACTGTCAAATTTTTTTCTAGAACTATTATATGAAAACATATAAAGGTTGGTTGGTTATGTGAGAATAGCAGAATTAAATTTATTATGAGAAATATTTGCAAATAAATTATGATGGCAAAAGTTTGACAATAAATCTTACTCCATCCGATCAGAAATAATTGTTGGTGATTTTGTACTAACTTAGTACAAAATTTGTACTAAGTCACCAATACTTATTTCCGATCGGAGGGAGTACATAATTTTAGTTCTAGCACTAACACATTTACTTAATGGTTTTGCGATCCTACTAAGTTCAGTTTTCTTATACCTCATAGTGCATAATACCAAGTCTAGATATGATTGCACACACGAGAATTAAGAATACAAGTAAGTCCCCAGTTTCAACTATTAGTCATGGTATATACATGTTCATAACTTCATCTTCGACAAATCTTAAGAAGCTCGTCAGCGATGATGTTGCAAGTGTATCTACTACACAACTCTTATAAGCGGGAGTAGGCGATTGAGTTAGATTTGTTGATTGCTTTTTTGTTTTTCTTCTCTTTCCTTGCCTCGGCATGTATAGTATTTCCCTCTTCTATCAATGAAAAAAAGCAGCGCTCTTGCGGTTTAGGGTGAAAAATATGTTCATCTAGACAGAATAGCTAGATGTTGATGTAAGCGCCTAGAAATTTTATTCAGATTTAAGAAACTTCAAGGCCCTTAGTATATGCAATGTCTAAGAAGTAACAACCAAATTGCATTTTTTTTTGGATCTTTAAGTGTTTTTATTAGGAAATTATGTAGTAGGTAGTGCTCGAAAGCACCAACTGATAGATATATTACATGCTTATACTTTCTTCTTGATGACTAAATGATTTTTTTTATTGCCGGGTTAGTAGATGACTTCGGAGAAATCTTATAGACATTTTTCTTCTTCTGAATTTTTATGGCAAATACTAGATGTCCATATATATTCAAATAAGTAAAGTAAAATTGAACAAGTAGACTTGTCATGAAAATATATACTATCAAATATCATAATTTCCAATACTATCTCCCCGCAGAAATTATGGTCAATATGTATACGGAAGACAGAGCAAAAAAAAAAGTATACGAAAGACAACATCAGTGTAAATGCAAGATTAGTTGTTTGTATGACTGTTGCATATGTTGGTTTTGTCATAGCATATACTCATCACGTAGCAGTTGTCGCTGTATACTATGTGTTAGCATTCCATTTGATAAACAAAAAGCACATATTTGTGTCATGTCAGGTCCATGATCATATCATATCGAGTTGGAATATATCGTAGTCGTCCTTCCGAGGACGAAAGGACATTATGAGCACATTTCTGAGGCTAGGATAATCTTACCATTGACCAACTGCATCAATTGTGGTTGTGGCCACATCGTTGTCTTTCGTTGAGCCATGACATGTGTCAACTTGTGATTGGTACAGATTATCCAGCAAGCAGCGACGACGACGACACCAGCTCCACGCGCTCTGCGCTGCACTACTCCTCCGAAGAGGCCCAGCCGACCGAAGAGAACCCGAGCAGCATCTCCAAGACGGGCCCGGTGAAGGCGACGAGGTTCGGCCCAGGAGACAGCAGCGCAGGCCAGAACGTGTCGCCGGACGCCGGCCGGCCGCGACGCCGTGGTGGGAGCCCCAACGGCGGCGGCGGCGACGATGAGGGGCGGCGACGACGGAGGCAGCAGCAGCAGCAGCATGGTCGCTTGCCGAGGAACCGTTCGATGGTGGACGTGCGGAGCCAGCTGCTGCACCGGACGCTGGTGGAGGAGCTGAACAAGCGCATGTTCTTCAACACCGTCGGCGCCGTCGAGAACATCGGTTTCCGCCGCATCCCCGGCTACGGCGGCGGACCCTCGTCCTCATCCTCGACGAGGACGTCCTCGCGCGGCAGCGAACAGCGTGGACGGAGGAGCGGCAAGGACAACAAGCACCAGTTCTTCATGTTCTGAGCTGATCAATTACTTATTTACTTTGGTCGATCGCTTGGTGGTACTAAAGCAGCGTGGTAATTAAATCTTGTACCGATCGTGTGTACAGGTAGCTATTGGTGCAACGCACGGTTACTATAAAGCAGCATGTCCACAAACTAGGATGTTCATAATCAGAGCATTGCTTGTTGCAAAGCTAAAATAATATAAAGTTGTAGAGCTGTAAGTGGATTAATATTACTTAAGGAAAGATGACAACAAAATGGTCCTGACCATCTTATCTCAGGCGAAAAGAAACCAAATACACTGCTAACCTATAAACCAAGCAAAAGAAGAAAATATCCTAGCTAAGCAATCAGATTATTCATTTATGTCTAGTTGAAATCCATCAGCGAAGGAGGCGGAGTGAGTGGCAGGCCAGTGCTGAATTTAGCTCACTTCATGAATCATTTCATATCTCGTGTTCACTAAAAATGCATCCGATGGAAATTGTGCAGGTTAGGTACAGCACCGAGGTAGTGGTCATCACAAGAAATGCTAATAATGGAATCCACTCTTTGGAGTTCAGACGACATTTCCAAACGCATTGTCTAGCAATGAAGGGGGAAAGAAGGAGCATCCGAACAGACTTGCTCCTTAATTACCTCTAGACTTATGTGGGTGTCGACGCCATCACCTTCCTTCCCTTCCGTTGGATTCTTTTCTCCTCTTCCTTATGCAGATTCTTCTTTTTTTTCCCGGTGGATTCTTCCCCCCTACAATGCCGCATGTTCGGCCGGTGCCTCCACCATGCCCGACAACTCTCCGAGGGTGGGCAATGAGGAGGGCGCCCAGCCTAGGTGGCGCGCCCTAACGAATGGTTATGCCTGGACGACTAGGAAATATATCAAATATATACTATTAAAGCAAGAGATAATTAATGGCATTATATTTAACGCTCTATAGTTGAATGAAGTTCAATTCAAACCCACCCAAACTTGACATACTATGTAATATATATCTCAAAACTTTGGATCGATTCAAATTAATAAGCCGCAACTCTAAAACTGTTCACAATACTCCATTATTCCCGGTGGACCAGGTTCTTCATTTGTTTGACTCTGGTTTTGACATAGTCATCAGTGCCACATCATATTGTTTTACTCTCACATGTACCATGCCAATCTTATCTCTCTCCTCGTGGTTGAAACTAAAATAGCAGGTTTCTCTTAATATGTTATGTTAACCTGAGCTAAAATTTCATCAGATTAGTTGCTGAACTATGCTTGATTTACTAGTCACTTCTAAAATTTTCTGTGCAACTTGAATTTTGAATTTCAAAATAAAACACCAAGTTTCTCCCAACAACCAAATAATCTAAGTAGAATGAGTAGTTGTCACAGAGGAGAGCGAAAAACGCTAACATAACAAGAAAACAAAGTCAAATAGGTCAAAACCAGTCAACTTAGAAGTGGGTTCTGTGAACCTTTTAGGTTGTGATTTGAACATATTGAAATTCAAGGTTCTAAGTGATGCCAACGAGAAGTTCGAAGGGTGTGTGAAGATATGTATTTTTAAAATTTATTTGTTGCAAGTTTGGTACAATTTCTGAGAACTAGGCAACATATCTGGACTCCATGCACATGTTCTCCATTTTTTTAAAAATGTTCAATTGAATTCAAATTTTGGTTAAAACTGTAGGCATGGAAATTCAAAGGGGCTAAAATTTTGAAGTTTCGGCATGAATTTTGCGTATAACTAACCTTGACATAACTTTCCCAATACTTGAGGATCTTTATACAATTACTATAGTTTAAATTTGAGTAAAATCGACCGGAATAAAAAATAGCTACAATTTGCACCTTGTTTTTGAAAGTGGCATTTGGCAGACATGGTCAACTTTGTGTAAAAAAATTGAAAGTGGCATTTTGCACCATTTTTTATAGGTGCATCACAAAAACACAAACCTTTTGCTCTTTTTTGCACTGATAAAACGAAAAATCATTTTTTATAAAAATAAAAATTTATTTGAAATGCTGTTAGCCATGAGAAGTTGCAGATCTATGCCAAATTTGGACACATTATTATGAAGTATGCCATGAATTTTGTAATCAACTTGGTCATTTGGGTAGAAAGTTAAACAAAGTCATATATGACAGGATTTTTTGTAAAGATGATTTTTATCAAATTGCCATGTCTCAAGTTTGGTATTTTTTCTAGCAAACTAGGTTACATAGATGGACTCCATGCGCGTGTGTTTCCATTTCTTTGAATTTCTTTAGTTGAATTCAAATTTGTGTCAAAACTGCGAGCATGCGTATTCATACAAGGGGATGAAATTCTAAAGTTACATCCTGAATTCTGCACAGAATCATACCATGATATCTTAATATGATATTTTATAGAAGTGAAAATTTGAAAAAGTCTCACTAAAGGAAGATTGCACCATGATTAAGTTCACTAATTCATTGAGAAAAATAAGATGAAAATTATAGTAATGGGTATAAGAATGTAGTATTCAATTGAAAGAAACAAACAATTTGAACAATGCTATTAATTTCATGTTTTATTAATAAACTTTGAAACCCTAAAGAATAAAAATAGTGTCTTTAAAAAAAAATCACGTGCTATAAAAAAGAGAGGGACGACTAAAAACTAGTTTGGGAATTTTCCATCCCAATCTCTCCCTTCCCCGGAGGATAGTAAACGTCGACGTTTCGTCCTGACCGCTCCCGCGAGCGGTAGGGCGGAACAAACCCTAGCGCCGCCAGCCGCCACTCCTCCCTCATCCCCCTCCCTCGCCGCCGCCGGAGGGCGTCACCGGGCAAAGCCCCGGGGGCGCGGGCGGCGGCGGGGCCCCTTCTCCCCCTCGCTCGGTGGTGGTGGCGCGGTCTGCTGCGGTCGGCGGGGGCGCGGCGCTTGGCGTGGGGCGCGGCGGCGTGGCTGCTCTGCGGCGGCGCGGTGGCTGCGTGTTCCTGGGCGTGCTCGCGGCGGTGGTTGTGCCCTTCGGCGCGGCCGCGGCGGCGGGCGACGCGAGCTTCCCGGTGTCTGTTGCAGCGGCGACGCTGCTGAGGTCGTCCGGCGGCGGGGCAAGCTTGGCCTGCGCAGCGGCGCTGGTGGTAGGGACAGCTCGGGGAGCAGGTCGATGGCGGCGTGGCGGCCTGGCTGCAGCAGTGCGGCGGCGGCGCCGATTGGGGCCGATCTGGGCCTGATCTGGGCCTGGCCGGGCCTAGCTGGGCCAGCGGGGCCTATCTGGGCATGGCTGGGCTTGATCTGGGCCCGATCTCGGCCTAATTGGTACTGCTGCTGCATCCGGACGGCAATCACCGCAGGTGATGGAGGGTAGTTCCCCTCCCCCTAGGTTGCCGGCGGCCTGATGCCTGCAAGCCCGTGTCTAACCTACCCGTCCGTCGCGTCGGTTGTGGCGTCTGTCGGAGCTTTGGGCTCGAGCTCATGGATGCCGGGGCGGCGGCCCCGGAAGGTGGTCTGCACGAGCGACTCTTCGGCGAGCGTCGTGGCAGCAGTGATGGTTCTTATCTTCGGTCATGTGGATGGCGAGGAGCGGACGTTGGGAGACTTTGGTGTTGGCGGCGTTTTGGCTCCGGCCACCCCGGATCGTGTGTCGGAGACCTACATTGGGGACAGCGGGCGTGAACGGAAGACAGGGAGCGCCTTGAAGGTTTTTCCGGGCGAAAGCTCAGTGCTTTGTCACCGGCGACGGCGATGCCTGCGGGTATCGTTACCCTCTTGGGGGCGTCGCTGCGGCTACCTTCTGCGTGATAGGGCTCCGGGTGAAAACCCTTGACCATCGGTCTCGGCGACGGTGGCGCATTGCGTCGTTACCCTGTGGGGGGCGTCGTCGTGGAGCCCCTGTTCGTCCTGTTCTCATGCCGTTGTCCTCAGTGGCAAGTGTTGGTCTTTCGCATTTTTTCTTGTTTACTTTGATCTGCTTTGTAAGGGGTCTCCCCATCACCTTGTATCTGTTCGGCCGATGTGGCTTTATTTATAAAGCGGGGCGAAAGCCTGTTTCGAGAGAATCTCTCCCTTCCCTCTCTCAATTACCGGTACAACCAGTTCATTTTTTATCCCTACACGGCAGCCCACTGCAACCCATCTACTATTTTCACTTTTCTTTTTTATTTGCCCTCTGACATGTGTCCCCCACATGTCATCCCTTTCTTCTCCAGCAGATCCCATCAGACGGAATCATGGTACAAACGAGAACATGTACGGGAGCTCCGGGTTAGGAAGATGGTTGTGCATGTGGGTTAGATGGGTGGAGAACCAAAAGTGGTCGCATGCTTTCCTCGCCGACGCCACTCTCTTCACGGTAATGGTGACCGGGAAGGGCGAACACGATGACACCCCCAGGCCAGCATCGACCAAATTGGCATCACATGCTCATGGTCCTCGATCTCTAGTATCTTGTCGCAAGCGAGACCGGCAAATCCAGGGCAATCTGCGACGACACCGGTGGGAGGCAGGATGAGATCTGATCGCCCTGGAGTCGCCTGATCACGTATGGGCGTAACGTTTCACCCCCCGCTCTAGAAAAATGATAGCTCAAGCGGCATTTGACTGGGAGATCCTTGCGCTCGCAAGCGCTGTCATTGGCCTAGCTGTTATTCTGGTTCTGGTGATCGTGGTGGCCGTCTACTTCCATTGAGAGCGTCCGCGGGTTGAAGACAACGCCGACGATGAGCTAGCGATGGAGATTGCGCTCGCGGAACTGCCGGCGGCTCCAGTCAGCGATTTGAATTTCGGTTTTGGTTTCTTACCGCCCTGAGCGAAATGGGCAAAATTTGGCCATTTCGGAAAATTTTGGTCAAATCTCTAACGAAATACAAGAATCAAAATTCAAATATTTTACCAAAAAATGGACCAAACTCCATTTTTTCAGGCAAAATTCCACCAAATTTTAAATATTTTAGACAATTCATCAAAGATACCCCAAAATATGAGATATTTCGGTCAGTAAATTTTCTTACTGGTCCCGAGCGAAATGGGCAAATTTCGGTGAAATTTCAAAAATCTTGGGAGAAATATATTATATGCCCTAACATCCGGGAGGGTATGTTTTAATCTCCAACATTGATTCAGTTAGGCGGTATATCCAAGCAGGTTTGTCTGAGTTTTTTATATACTACATGTCTTCAAAATAAATACTCCCTCCGTTTCGAAATATAAGATGTTTTAGCTTTGTGAAGCAAATATATTTAGACATCTTTTAGTGTGTATATATAAGATGTTTTAGCTTTGTGAAGCAAATATATTTAGACATCTTTTAGTGTGTAGGTTCACTCGAATATACACACTAAAAGATGTCTAGATACATTTGCTTCACAAACCTAAAACATCTTATATTTTGAAACGGAGGGAGTATAAATATATCAGTTAATTTTTTTGCTATTGACTTGATAAATATACTTTTGTGATTGATTATATGGATAAACACATCCTGTTATTTATGTAGTTCGTACCTTCTAAATATAAATATATTATTTTTATAAAAAATGTACCCTTTATGCTTGTGCCGGCGAGTGTTGCAGCTTAGTGAGAGCCGGAGGGGGACCATGGCCCCCCCAGCTCTTAATATTCTTTTAATTCTAGTTTGTCATTAGCGTTGTTTTATATCATACAAGTATAATGTTTTATATTAGCCTGCTCAACTATCGTTTATCCCCTCTCAATTTACGGTCAAGCTCCACCACTCCATGTTGCCATCGGTAACTGTATTAGCTTGGCTAACTTGTGACTGCACTGTATCAATCATTACCTGCATCATGATTTTTTTCTTCTCCGTTTGTACTCACGGTCCTCTTCTTTTGCACGTAGGCATCTGCCTCCCTGACGTCTTCAGATAATGGACAGTCAAGATCTCATCTTACCGCTTAAGCAGCATCATGTGGTTGCCTTTGTAATAGGCTAGCTAAGTATCTTTTAGCGATAAGCGCAGACAACTCTGATAATTAGAAACTCGTGGCTCTCCTGGAACTATTTGCCGGAGAGAGAGGGTGGATGGATGGCACGAGATCAAAAACCATTTAAACTATTTGCATTAATGTTCTAGGGTTCTTATCAAGATTCCCAAATTCCTGCCATTTATTCCTTTAGACTACTCATAGTGAGAGTAACATAGGTAGTAACATACATGTCATCTAAGCAAAGAATATGATGTGACATGTAATTAAGGAGGAGAGAGACAAATGGAGTACTCCCTCCATTCCGATTTAAAGGGCTCAAAAAAGGTTTCATCACGTCCAAGGCAGATGAGGATTGGTGGAGAAATACTAGAGCAAAGCTTTTACCAGCCCATACGAAATCATTCTTCAGCCAATCTCCCGCGAGAGAGGCGCGCATGCATTGGTCCAGCCATGCAAATTAAAACGTATTAAAAGGAATTGCTCCAGCCATGCGTATCTCATTCACACTGCATGCAAAAAAAAAAAACAGCTCAACCAGCGAGGTAAGTGGAGGATGGGTGCGGTCAGGAGTAATTTTAGGGGAGATAGAGAGGACATGCATCAAGTAATTAGAGGTATTAACTAGTAAAGCGGGCCTTAGTATTAGAGTAAAATAGAATAAATAGTTTTTGGTATTGAGCTCTTTAAACCGGAATGGAGGGAGTAACATAATATGTTACCATCACATAGCAGTTCTCAATGCATAATAAGTCTACAAAGTAATAAATAATAGTCTCTATGTTACTACACATATGACATTACCTACTATGAAAATGGTAACATAGATCAATAACATATCTATATTACTAGTCTAAGTTACTTCCCACTATGACTAGCCTTAATTATGATGTCTTGTCTTGGTTACTGTTCCCCAATTTCTTGAATTAGCTTGTTTCCCTACCTTATACCCTCAAAACCCCAACGAAGACCGTGACAGCAGCTGGCTGCTCTGGAGTCATCCTCAAGTATGTTTCCCCGCGAATATTGATATGTTGGCCGTTTAGTTCGAGTAATCAAATATCTACAACCAGCAAAGTCATGCTAATGATAGCAAGAGTTCGCCACAATTTTATATCAAGCTTCTCGGTGAGTATAAACACTAAAGACATACCATGTTTCCCATGTGATGATATCCGCGAGTCAATCACATTTGCAACATCTTGAATGGACTCCGTCCTTGTACTTTGGTTGATATTGTTCTATGATTATCGGGGTTTTCCTTCATTTCTTTTCTAGATAACTGTATGTACATGATTCTACTAAGGCTCTGCAGTATACATCCTATATAATTATAAAATGTAGAATAATAGACAACCTATTTGCAAAACTGCAGATGCATACAACACATGGCGCTGTACAAGCACAAGGAGCTTAAGTCACACACTATTTGATAACAAACTGATTGGCATGAACTTCATTATGTACTCGTGAAAATGAGGATTTCATCTGTTCTGTTCCCTATGTGTTGGGTTATTGTGGCCTGCTTTTGCTTGTTCCCGGGCTCGGGCTATTGTTGAAGAATTGGCTTCAGTTTGTTTTGTTCGTCTTGTGCGTTGTACCCCGTAAGGTTTTTTTCTTGTTATGACATGTGTGCCCCACCAACTACTCAAAACTTGGTAGCCGTAGCATTTTTATGGCTAAAGATTAAAAAAAATATAATTTCCCTTTTCTGTTACTAGTTGTGAAATGAGGCAGAGAGAGACGAAAGGGGACAGGGAGAAGTTGGAGGGGAAGGTGACCTCCACTGCTCGGTAGATGTGCATAAATCTAAATCTGGAAAGTGAACCTAAATTTTATTTTCTTGCTCTTTTTCAGTAGTAAGGCCAAAGATCAGTTTGCTGTCATTACTACAGAAGGGCCTTGATAAGTAGGCCACAGATTCTTTGAGGGTAGACGTGTAAATCCAAGCACAAATGATTATTTTGATGTTTCAATGTCTCTTCTGTTCTGTCACGCACCAAGTTCCATAGCAATTCTAAAAAGAAGTTCGGTAGCAGTTCTGAATCTTCTAACAGAATCGAACACTTACAGTAAATCTTATGGCTACACTGTCAGTGTGGCATCGATGACAAGTAGTCTGTTGAGCAACCGAAAACTCCAAATGGAGCTCGGGCTCTAGTGAACTCGATTGTTTTATTCTTTTTTGAAGTTTAATAAATTCGAATTTAAAAATTTCAGAAAATTCCAAAAAATATATCTAGATGTGTGCAATACTTCAATGTAGTACTCCATCATTGTGTAAATTTTCAAAATGTAATACGTTGTACTTTGGACTCAGTAAAAATAACAAAATTGCACCAGAAGACAAAAATACGTTTTCTGTGTACTGTTCATCACTGTTCACTCTGGAGACAAAATCTCAATTTATCATTTTTTTTAGCCAAAAATACAAAATATTTTCTTCTAAAAAATTACACACTGATAGAATATAACATTGTCTATGTCATGGTATTTTTTCGAATTTTTTTGAAGTTTCTGAATTCAATTTTTTGGAGGTTTAATTTCGAGCTCCGTGGACCTCGAGCTCCAGACGTCCATTCTCGTTGAGCAACGTATTAGCGTCTAGTGTCACATACTCACATTTCAGGTTATTATCATCATTTCTACAGCAACCTATTTCAGCCAGAGGATCCTTGTAAAGAATATGCATATGGCTAGACATGCATGTGTCTTGAGATGATGGCCACGATAATTACCAATTTAAACCCTTATTACAATATACTCATTTTTGTTATATTACATGTACGGTTAAGTTAGATTAGGATTCTAGGTATCTTGTCTTGTACTTCAAGTCTCTACCTACTCCCTTGTACTCCTATATATACGCCCACCCGGGTTAGATCAATAAAACACAGAAATTAGGGATTCACAACTTTTCACATAGTATCAGAGTGGTTAGTCTCGCGACGCCGATCCTAGGGTTCCTCACCACTTCCGCATTCGCGCCGCCCTCGGGGAGATCTCTCCTCGGGGGCGCGGCACCCGGTATAGATCAATGATCTGACCGGTTCCTAGATTAGATTAGATCCAATTTTCGATTTTTTAGATTAGATCCAAACTAGCCAAATAAAATCCCCAAATCTTTAGGATTCTTCAGCTCTCTGGTGAAATACAGTGCAAAAATCGGTGCAGAAACCAGCTTCAAAATCGTTCGCCTCGCAGCGCGGGACACCGGGAGGGCGACCTTGAACCGGAATAGCGCCTCGACTTCTTCACCGACATCGAGATCTACACTGCATCAAGCCGGACTACATCGATCCGAGCATCAACGTCAAGCTGTACGACTACATCAAGCTACAAATAGGATTTTCGTCGAGTTCTACATCGCCAAGGTCTACATTAACGTGGTCTTTCGCCGCCGTCGACAAAAACCCCGCCGCCGCCGTTATCTTCAATCGCCGCAGCCACCTACGACAAGACCCGCCGCCGCCGTGATCTTCGATCGCCACCGCTGCCTACGACAAGACCCGCCGCCACCGTGATCTTCGATCGTCGCCGCCGCCTACGACAAGACCCACCGCCGCCGCAGAATCGCTGCCGCCGCTGCCGCAGAATACCTGCCGCCGCCGCCCAAAAACCCCGCCGCCGCCGCAGAACACCTGCCACCGCCACCTAAAACCCGCCGCCGCCGCAGTAACCCTGCCGCCGCCGCCCTAAAACCCGCCGCCGCAGAACACCTGCCGCCACCGCAAAAAAAATCCGCAATTTTTTGCGCCTCCGGCTCTACGGCTACAACGACCACGACGACCTCGACCATGACTACATCATGATCGGCTACCTCGACATCAACATCAAGAACACCGTCTATAGCAACTCAAGAACTCCAGTCCACAGCGTCCGCGTCGTCACTTGCGTCCACACCACTCCCGCTGTGACTGCGGGAGGGAAGAGAGGAGAGACCAGGAAGGCACCAGAGGTGCCGACCCATCAGAGACGCAGTTAATGATGATAAGGAGGAGAAGACAACAGATGGAAACACATGACTTCAAATCGACTTCAAATCCAGTCACAATCGTTCGCTTCACTCCCGCTACGACTGAGAGGGAATGTTAGACTACATGCACGGTTAAGTTAGATTAGGACTCTAGGTATCTTGCCTTGTACTCCAAGTCTAGGTATCTTGCCTTGTACTCCAAGTCTCTACCTACCTCCTTGTGCTCCTATATATACCCCCACCCGGGTCAGATCAATAAAACACAGAAATTAGGGATTCACAACTTTTCACAATTTTATGTAGCTTACCCAACAATTGTTTGATCCAGTCCTCTCTGTAGGAATGTCCATCCGATTAGGACAGTAAGTTGTTAAGAAAAAATCAAAGAGGCATCAGTAGACGGTTTTGATTCAAATGCCTGTGTCTTTGTTGTCACTGGTTGCTTTTACTTTTGTTCGCATATGTTATGATCCTGGTATATTTATAGAATATTTCACTAGTGACTTACTTTTATTTTTAAAGATGGCAAAAAATTCCATTTTCATTCTGAATTAGACGTTTTACAAACCAAATTTGGCCAAAGCCAACTTAAAAGAAACCATAAAAAAAATCTCATGGCATTACCCTTGGCGCCCTCAAGGCACCACAAAGCCGCCTCATCTTTAATTTTTGTGAAAAGAATGGTCGAAGTCATGAAATGATTGCGGAGCATCCGGGTATAGCGCTCTTCCAAAATTTCCCACGAGACCAAAATAGCTAAAGAGCTCATCACTTCCTTGATTCTCCCCTCTTATGTACAACCTCAACCCACCAATATTTAAAACTGTATGAATGGCATGCCAATCCTATAACACCCCTCCTTATAAGAAGGAATGTTACAACTAACCCACAACAAGTAGTTAACATGCCAACGAGAGAATCCGGCAACACCTCCCCTGTACCGTCGGACATCCATGACATGCAGTTGAAATATCAGAGTATAAATATATGAAACATAAGCAGAAGCATATAAAAACCTCATTGTTAAGATATAGAACCAGGTAGTGAAACCACTACCCAACAAGCCACACGAGACACGGCCACAATGATTCCAAGCAAACCAACATCCCCGATGGGAACTAGGAACCTTGAAGAGCATACATAGAGGTTATGGCAACACCGTAAAACATGCTTTAAACACAACAACACGGTAAAAAGACCCTATCTACTAGGAATCATTAACCAAATCAAGTGCGTCTTCATGATATACTTTTTCGATAAAGGGAATATATTAATATCGATAGATACCAATTACACCCAGCCTCTGCAACAACGCAATACCCTAATGGCAGTACGGATGCACACAGCCAAAAAATAAAAAGAAACTAAGAAAATAAAAGACCCGCTATGGTGTTCTAGTCCTAGGAGCAACAGTACAACTGATAGTGCGTGTTAAGCACCCAGTTGAGAACCCCAAGAGGAAGGTATGAGGAGCACAACATCAAGTTTCCCTCAGTTGTGAAACCAAGGTTTATCGAACCATTAGGAGAAAGCCAAACTTCCGAAGGTGATGCTTGCTAGCTTCATGATACTCCGGACAATGGCGCCAGAAAATGCTGGTGTGTAGTTGACGTAGGAGCTTCTTCACCTAGCAGCAACGTGGAACCTGCACACAACACAACTAAGTACTTTGCCCCAACTTACGATGAGGTTGTCAATCTCACTAGTTTGCTGTAAACAAAGGATTAAGCGTATCGAGTGGCAAAAGGTAATAGTATGCGAGAATGTAAATAAGCAAGTAAAATACTAAATGGTAATAGCAATGTAAAGTAAATTGGACCGGGTCCACATTTCACTAGTGGTGTCTCTCCATAAGATAAATAACAACATGCTGGGTAAACAAATTACAGTTGGGCAATTGATAGAGTAAAGATAACGTACATATGTCATGAGGATCACTATGAGATTCACTCTGGGCATTATGATAAAATACATAGACTGTAATCCAACTGCATCTATGACTAATAATCCACCCTCCCGATGTCGTCCGAGCAACCATCGAGTATTAAGTTGCGAACAATGGATAACTGCATTAAGCAAAGTGCATAAAGTAAACAAAGCAAATGTTCTTGGACACAAGAATGTTGTTTTCTCCCTAGTGGCAACAACACATCTACAACCTTAGAGGTTTTTGTCACTCCCCCAGATTACTAGAGGCATGAACCCAACTATCGAGCATAAATACTCCCTCCTAGAGTTACTAGCATCTACTCGGCCAAGATATCTACTAGCAACAGAGAGCATGCAAGATCATAAACAACATAGAGATAACATAAAGATAATATTCAGCACATCAACTTGACATAGTACCAATACTCATCGGATCCCAACAAACACAACATGTAGAATTACACAAAGATGATCTTGATCATGATAGGCAGCTCACAAGATCTAAACATGAAGCACATGGTGGAGGAGACGACCATCTATCTACTGCTATGGACCCGTAGTCCAAGGTAGACTACTCACACATCACTAAGAAGACGACCATGGTGGTGGAGAAGGCCTCCGACAGGGATTCCCTTCTCCGGCAGGGTGCCGGGAAGAGCTCCTGGATCCTCCCGATCTCGCGACGACAACGGCGGTGGCTTGCAGTATGTTTCGAGGAAAAGTGATTCGTCCTTTAGGTTTTTCCCATCGAGGGGAATATATAGGCAGAAGGGAGGCATCAGGAGGCAGACCAGCTGGTCTCACCCCTGGTGGCGCGGGCCAGGGGTAGGCCGCACCACCCTAGGGTGAGCCTGGCCTCTGGCCCCCCTCCGTCTCATCTTCAGACTTCGTGATACTTCGGAAAAATTAGCAGGTTTGGCTTTTGTTTCGTCCAATTCTGAGAATATTTCCTGTGTAGCTTTTTTGAAACACAAAAACAGCAGAAAACAGGGAACTGGCACTGTGGCGTCTCATTAGTAGGTTAGTTCTTGAAAATACATAAAAATGCCACGAAGTGTAACAAAACTCAAAGCAAATGGTGTATAAACAAGCATGGAGCATCAAAAATTATAGATACGTTTGAGACGTATCAAGCATCCCCAAGCTTAACTCCTGCTCGTCCTCGAGTAGGTAAGTGATAACAAAAGAATAATTTTTGAGGTGGCATGCACCATCACAATCTTGATCAATGATGTAAAGCATTGAGTGCTGGTGATGAGGGTTAACTCGACAAATGTCCTAGATGAAGGACTTAGGATCGGGGAGATAGGGCGTCGGATGAACTCGAAGGCAAGGTTAGTCAAAATAAGTGTATATCAAAAGTAAACTTGGGTGTTGAACCTGGCTTGCTTTCAATCTGGCCTACACCGTCCTCTCCTGGCCCCTATATATAGGTGGCCAGGTCTCAAGGATCGGGTAGGGTCCGATACAAATTATAATATCGACATACGGTAAGGACTCGTATCTCAACTATCATTACAATTGGGCCTAGCCTAACGGGCCTCAGGGGTACTCAACTAACGGGCTCTATTAGCTATACCCTTGTCAGTAGCCCCTGAGATTCTACCAGAATTGCAGATTCAGGTTGAATCTCTAATCTTTAAATCTTCGACTTGATCAACTCTTCAACTTCTTCATATCTTTAAATCTTCGACTTGGCCTTTCGACTTATTTTCATGATAATATTTCGCAAGGGGTTTTGATGAACAAGCCTAACAACTTTGATGGATCAAGAGGTCAGTTAACTGCCGGAACAGATACTTGCCACCTACTTTAAATTCAATCCCCTTGGATTTGAATTCGGGATACCGGTCAAACCCACTCTTTTGCCGCATTTAGGACTTACAAAGAATGAGTCCCAGTGATTCTCAGGGTACCCAGTGCGTCCACCAAGATTTTCTTCGCATCGTAGACACGGATACATACCAGCAGAGCGCATCCATGTGCGTATACCGGGCCACACAGGACAGATCCCGGGGTCTTACCTTCGTGATAAATCACGGTATTCGAGTTTCGTTGCGATAACGTAACTCGAGAATCACATGTCGCAGTCTCTTTTGACTGATGGAATATCACATAATCTCAAATTAATTTCTCCCAAGTAACTCCCGATGGGAGTAGTCGCTCTATATTTTGTCGACTACGCAGTCGAAGTTTTATGATTGTCTAAATGTTGAGCGGCTCATAGCCTTCTTCATCTTTATTGCTGATTGTCTTATTTTCTATCGGGTGCGCGCTCAGCGCTCCCGATGGGAGTAGCCCTCGAGGCTATGGTTGGATACTTGTAGTCAATCATAGGCTCAAATTGACTTCTTCTTCCTGTTTATAAGCCCCCGAGCCGAAGGCGAGACTGTTTAATACCTTCTATGATACATTCTTTTCCTTTTTGTTATTATCATCTGCTATGTGTAGAATTTAACTCCTTTGTAAATATGTTCATGGGCCTTGCTATTACGGAGGCCTGTTAATATGTGCTTATAAATAAAGCACCTTTGGTGAGGGTAAAAACCCTAAACAGATTCCTCCTCCGCCGCATCGTCTTCTTTTCCATCTAGGGTTTCTTTTCTTCCCACCTTTCCACATGGCTGGTGCAGATGGGTCCCGTCTTAACCTTGGTTCTCCGATGGTGCCGTGGGGTCGCGGCTGCCCTCGTGGCAGCAAAAACAAGACAACTCCAGCTGCTGTAGGATCGTCGTCGTCCGCTCCGGTGAAGCGTCGTCCCGGCCGCCCGCCTGGTAGTAAGAATAAACCAAAGGTGACTAGCGCCGCCCCAGGTGCAAGCGCTCCTCCTCCTAGTGCTCCTCCTGCTTCTCCCAGGATATTTTCTTTCTTTTGCATCGCCCACGCGCAGTGCCGTGAGATTCAGCGCTTGTCGCTGAATTTTACCAAGTTCATGGATGGGTGATACGTCTCAAACGTATCTATAATTTTTGATGCTCCATGCTTGTTTTTACACCATTTGCCTATTGTTTCGTTACACTTCGTGGCACTTTTATGCATTTTCCGGAACTAACCTATTAACAAGTTGCCACAGTGCCAGTTTCCTATTTTCTGCTGTTTTTGTGTTTCAGAAGTGATACACAGGAAATATTCTCGGAATTGGACAAAACAAGTTCCTGAAGTCTTATTTTACCCGGAAGCTTCCAGAGATCCGAAGGAGAGAAGGAGAGGGGCCACCAGGGCCCCACACACAGGGGTGGCGCGGCCCAGCCCCTGGCTGTGCCACCATGGTGTGAGGGCACCTGGGCCCTCCTCTGACATCGCACCTTCGACTATAAAGACCCCCCGACGGAAAAAACCTAAGTACCCGATCAGATTTCCAGAACACATCGCGATCCGCCGCTGCTATCGACCCGAAGATTGGGAGGGTCCAGAAGCTCTTCCCGGCACCCTGCCGGAGAGGGGAATTGCCACCGGAGGTCTTCTTCATCGCCATACTTGCCTCCGGAGCGATGAGTGAGTAGTCTACCTTGGACTATGGGTCCATAGCAGTAGCTAGATGGTTGTCTTCTCCACCATGTGCTTCATGTTTAGATCTCATGAGCTGCCCTACATGATTGAGATCACCGTTATGTAATTCTACATGTTTGGTTTGTTGGGATCCGATGAATATTGGTGTTTATGATTGAGTTGCTGTACTGAATATTATCTTTTGTTATCTCTATGTTGTTTATGATCTTGCATGCTCTCCGTTGTTAGTAGCTATCTTGGCCGAGTAGTTGCTAGTGACTCCAAGAGGGGGTATTTATGCTCGATAGTGGGTTCATGTCTCTGCTTAACCTGGGGGAGTGACAGAAACCTCTAAGGTTGTAGATGTGCTGTTGCTACTAGGGAGAAAACAACATTCATATGCTCAAGGGCATATGCTTTGTTTACATTACACACTTTTCTTAATGCAATTATCTGTTGTTCGCAACTTAATAATTTTGGGGTGTTCGGATTGATATCCCCGGGAGTGGATTATTAGTCATAGATGCAGTTGGATGGCGGTCTATGTATTTTGTTGTAATGCCCAGAGTAAATCTCATAGTGATCTTCTTGACATATCATGTTTATCTTTATTCTATCAATTGCCCAACTGTAATTTGTTTACCCAGCATGTGTTATTTATCTATGGAGAGACACCACTAGTGAACTGTGGACCCCGGTCCTATTTCCATCATATTGCTATCACCTGTTTACGTTACTCGCACTGTTTACTTTTCTCGCATACTTTACTGTTTTCCACTCGATACACTCATAACCTTTGTTTCAAGCAAACCGGTGAGATTGACAACCTCATCGTAAGTTGGGAGCAAAGTATTTGTTTGTGTGTGTGCAGGTTCCACGTTGCAGCTAGCAAGCAAAGCTTGGATGAGGCGCCATATATAAATTGTCCGCAGCTGTCGCAACCTAGCAAGCATCACCTTCAGTCGTTTGTGTCTCCTCTCCAAGAACGATAAACCTTGGTTTCTAAACTGAGGTAAAACTAGCTGCTATACTCATCACACCTTCCTCTTGGGGTTCCCAACGGGCTGGTCATTCACCACGCATCAAGCTAATTTTTTGGCGCCGTTGCCGAGGAACGAAGAAGAAGAAGCTCCCACATCAACTATAAGCTCCCACGTCAACTACGCGCCAGCAACTAATTTTCTGGCGCCGTTGCCGGGGAGGAAGTAGAAGACTTCTGCGAGGGGAGTTTTCGCATGCACATCCTTTACTTTGTTTTATTGTTTTGCTTTACTTTATTTATTTTACCTGCATCATTTTATATCAAAAACCCAAAAAAATTAGAATGCTTGGTAGTTGTTATTTCTTTACTTTTAGTTCATCATGTTGTTCCCTAAGTTCGTTATGGAGGACCTCTCAGTAGGTAGTGGTTTGATTATTGGCAAAAGTAACATTGAGGAGTTCTTTAATCACATTAGTATGCATGAGGAAGTTGAGGAAAAGTCTTTGGTTGAGCTAGCCCCTAGTATTGAAGTTGCTTCTGTTTATTTAGTTCATATGTTGGAAACTAGGTTTGCTAGTCTTAATCCTTTTATGCAATACATGTTCCTTAAGCTTCATGAAATTGAGGATCCCGAAAAGAAAGCTTTTATCTTGGAAGCTTTGCGCATAGAATTTAGAGATGTTGCAATTGAGGCTAGGAAAGTTTTTAAGAAGTTTAATAAGCTTGGCTCGCCTGTTGAAATTGTTGGTACACCCAACAAAGATTCTAGATTGCCAATACCTTGTAGACTCGTAGGAATTCATAATGCTTTGGTAGCTAATTTTAGTTAGATTTGTCCTGAAAATCTTTTTGATGAAAATAGTGTACCAAAGCATGACTACAAGGGTGACTCAAAACCTCAATTGGATAGTATTCATTCCTTTATTCCTATAGTGGATCCTGATCCCCCTTTCATTATTACTTGATTCACAATTTTCTGCGCCTAGCTCAAAGGCGTTAAAGAAAAGCACTCTTGGGAGATAACCCAATGTTTTCTTTTCAGTACTTTTTCTTTTATTTGAGTCTTGGAAGTCATTACTACTGTAATGACCGCTCCTTATCCTTTTTATTTCGTTTTTGTGCCAAGAGAAGCCTCTAATTCGAGCGAGGTAAAGATTTGGGGATGTTGCTGTCCTGAAACTATTTTCTATGCTTCACCGTAAAAATTCGTATAAATTCTCTGTTTATCTTTTGGACCTGCGATTTCTTGTTCATATGGCCCAGGTTATATCCAAACTTTCATTAGTTGAACACTTTTTTATTTGAGCAACAGAAAATCCCTAAAAAATTCGGGCTTTGCCAGCTGTTCTGTTTTGACAGATTTCTGCCAATATTTGTTTTTGCCACTTTATCGCTTTCTTTGCGAGTTCTTTTGATCACGGAACTCTTGTGGAAGTTGCTACTGTAGTATTTACTTTATATGTGGTGGTTTTGGGTTGAAACCTGAAGCAAAAAGAGGTTGATTATATGTTATGCCTACACTAATGTTGCTAATAGATTTGTGTTTAGTTTTGTATGAAGGAAGTTTTCAAGTGTAGGGATTGGAGAATGATGAGATGAGTTGAAGAATGGACAAAAGCTCAAGCTTGGGGATGCCCATGCATCACCCCAAGAAATATCCAAGAAGTACAAGCGTCAAAGCTTGGGGATGCCCCCGAGGCACCCCTTCTTCATCGGCAAAAATCAGGTCACCTTTCAAGACACTATATTTTTATTGCTTCATGCACTATGTGTTTTTCTTGGAGTGTCAGTTGTTTTAGTTTTCTTAGTTGGTTTGTTTGTTTGCTGCAATAAATGGTTGGACCCCAACAAATTTTCTTTTGGAGGAGATGTACTCATTTTCATTTGCAAAGAACACTCTCGTTTTCACTCTTATTAAAAATCGAGTGTTCTTCTTTTTCTGCTACTGCTTTTGGTTTCGTTTTCGCCTTGATTTGCATTCAGACCTTGTCATATCTTTTCATCAAGGTGTATTTTTGCCTCTGATCTTTATTGGTTTTCATCAAAAGAGGTGTCTTTAAAAATTTCAAATGGTGTTGGAAAAGAGAAAAAGCTTTGTGCAAAATAGTGGTACAAGAAGGAGCTTGTGTAGACTGCGGCTTAGGCTTTTTCATGTCATGCTTGATGTCTTTTTGATAGTATGCTTAGTGGTTTTGCTGTAGCATGACTTGTCTCAAATAACTGAGATTGCTTAATGAGCCTTTGAAAAAAATCATGCGTTGTTTTTAATTGTATGGAAGCATTATTTTGGTTTTCTCCTTGATGCTTTATTTGGGTTGACTTGGCGCATGCTCACACATGTTAGACTCTTACAAAGTCGCCAATTGCCTTCATGATCCTTTAGTTTTTGACTTTTGATGCCATCTTATGCTTCTTTTAATGTCGCTTTGTCGCTTTGCATGATTATGGCCATTATTGCTCTCTTAGTTGGTCGCTCCCAGTCTTTTGCTAGCCCTCGCCTTGTACTGAGTATGAGCTCTACTCGTGCATCCAACTCCTAAAAGCCAAAGTTTTCCAAAGTGTCCACTATACATACCTACTAGCAATTTGCTATTCCAAGTAAATTTGACTTGCTTTTATTTTCTCTTCAAATTAAACTCTTACCAGTGTTATGCGAAATTCGGTCAGTAAAGCTCTCACGAACCAGAAGGCACACTTTACTTTTTCCTGTTCTTAAAAATTTGACATTGTGGTCTCTTATGTTGAGTTGTTATGCTTGCAAGTTGTAAGTTGGATTCTAGCCCAGCCATGCAGTCATGGGCAAGCTTTCAACATTGCACTTCTTATTTGAGTTGATATCGTGATCTTTTGTTTATGGATGCCCGTGGTGTGAAATGAATTGGGAATCTTGTGGGGATCATGGAGTTTTTATATGTGTTAGGGAAACGCTGGGCTGCCAATCTAAGCCATGCATAATTCATGGTGGAAATTTGCAGCATACCCATGGTGAACATTCGACGACGCATCTCACAATAGAAAGCTAAACAAATGGCAAATAAAAGAGATGTCGAGGTGTTCATTGTCTGCTTGTCCTGTCATTTTGGTGTGGGCTTGTTCCATGTCATCGGGCACGGAGGTACCCCATTGGCGGTTCTCAATGATATGCATATATTTACAATGACAAGAGCCTTGCTTGGGACTCTAAGTAAAGTAGCATGAGGTTTGGGTACTCGTATTCATGGGACACGAGGTTTTCAACTTATGATTTGTCAAGCATATGCATCATAATTGTTCTCGCATTAACTTTAACCATTCAAGATGCTTATGATGGGGGCAATGAGAGCTCAAAGCCGGTAAGTACCATAATTTTTGAAGGTTATAAAACTTGCAATCACTGCTTCCCTCTGCGAAGGGCCTTTCTTCTACTTTTATGTTGAGTCACCACCTTCTACCTTTATGCACCATTAAGAGAGCATAGTTGTTATTCTTAGTATAATGTGCATTGTCCCAAAGTTTTCATTGATTGATTCATGATGTTGGTTTCACTTGTTCTTAAATTATTTGTATCTAGTCGCCCTCTTAAAATTGAAGGTGTCCTATGCATTTATGTTTTGCTCTCTTTGAAGGACAAGCTGAAAACCATTTGTATGTTTTTCCTTATGATTTGAACACATGTTTGACTTTCATTGTTTCATTTTCATGATCTTTTGTTTGTGTTCATTTGCATGTTTACAACACGGTTGCTAAGTTCTTATTGTCAAGATTATATCTTCATGCCCATGTTTTAAGTTCTTATGATCCCAGCTCACAAATGCTTACATATATGATCAAGATTGTGTAGGTGCATGTCACCTCAAAAATTATTCTTTTGTTATCACTTACCTACTCGAGGACGAGCAGGAGTTAAGCTTGGGGATGCTTGATACGTCTCAAACGTATCTATAATTTTTGATGCTCCATGCTTGTTTTTACACCATTTGCCTATTGTTTCGTTACACTTCGTGGCACTTTTATGCATTTTCCGGAACTAACCTATTAACAAGTTGCCACAGTGCCAGTTTCTTGTTTTCTGCTATTTTTGTGTTTCAGAAGTGATACACAGGAAATATTCTCGGAATTGGACGAAACAAGTTCCTGAAGTCTTATTTTACCCGAAAGCTTCCAGAGATCCGAAGGAGAGAAGGAGAGGGGCCACCAGGGCCCCACACACAGGGGTGGCGCGGCCCAGCCCCTGGCCGCGCCACCATGGTGTGAGGGCACCTGGGCCCTCCTCTGACATCGCCCCTTCGCCTATAAAGACCCCCCGACGGAAAAAACCTAAGTACCCGATCAGATTTCCAGAACACATCGCGATCCGCCGCCGCCGTCGACCCGAAGATCGGGAGGGTCCAGAAGCTCTTCCTGGCACCCTATCGGAGAGGGGAATCGCCACCGGAGGTCTTCTTCATCGCCATGCTTGCCTCCGGAGCGATGAGTGAGTAGTCTACCTTGGACTATGGGTCCATAGCAGTAGCTAGATGGTTGTCTTCTCCACCATGTGCTTCATGTTTAGATCTCATGAGCTGCCCTACATGATTGAGATCACCGTTATGTAATTCTACATGTTTGGTTTGTTGGGATCCGATGAATATTGGTGTTTATGATTGAGTTGCTGTACTGAATATTATCTTTTGTTATCTCTATGTTGTTTATGATCTTGCATGCTCTCCGTTGTTAGTAGCTATCTTGGCCGAGTAGTTGCTAGTGACTCCAAGAGGGGATATTTATGCTCGATAGTGGGTTCATGTCTCTGCTTAACCTGGGGGAGTGACAGAAACCTCTAAGGTTGTAGATGTGCTGTTGCTACTAGGGAGAAAACAACATTCATATGCTCAAGGGCATATGCTTTGTTTACATTACACACTTTGCTTAATGCAATTATCTGTTGTTCGCAACTTAATACTTTTGGGGTGTTCGGATTGATATCCCTGAGAGTGGATTATTAGTCATAGATGCAGTTGGATGGCGGTCTATGTATTTTGTTGTAATGCCCAGAGTAAATCTCATAGTGATCTTCTTGACATATCACATTTATCTTTATTCTATCAATTGCCCAACTGTAATTTGTTTACCCAGCATGTGTTATTTATCTATGGAGAGACACCACTAGTGAACTGTGAACCCCGGTCCTATTTCCATCATATTGCTATCACCTGTTTACTTTACTCACACTATTTACTTTTCTCGCATACTTTACTATTTTCCACTCGATACACTCATAACCTTTGTTTCAAGCAAACCGGTGAGATTGACAACCTCATCGTAAGTTGGGAGCAACGTTTTTGTTTGTGTGTGTGCAGGTTCCACGTTGCAGCTAGCAAGCAAAGCTTGGATGAGGCGCCATATATAAATTGTCCGCAGCTGTCGCAACCTAGCAAGCATCACCTTCAGTCGTTTGTCTCTCCTCTCCAAGAACGATAAACCTTGGTTTCTAAACTGAGGGAAAACTAGCTGCTATACTCATCACACCTTCCTCTTGGGGTTCCCAACGGGCTGGTCATTCACCACGCATCAAGCTAATTTTCTGGCGCCGTTGCCGGGGAACGAAGAAGAAGAAGCTCCCACATCAACTATAAGCTCCCACGTCAACTACGCGCCAGCAATGGGCGAGAACTGCGAGAAGCGGTTCTTCGTGAACAATCTGGTGGAGGAACTCCATACGAAGTGGAAGTTTGGTACGACGGTGCCGGCGAGCAATACTTCAAGGGCGGCTGGTCGCAGTTTGCAGAAGACCACGACCTCCACCAAGGCTTCTTCATGACTTTCGACTTCCATATCGGCACATCAAAGTTCGACGTGAAAATCTACGATGGCACCCAGTGCCAGAAGGAGTATGAAGCTGAAGTTCACTTCCATTAGAATCTTCTTGCTGTAATCTCTTTTTCTAGTTGCCTTTCTGTCATGCTATCTGTAATGAACACTCGTACTTTGCTTTGATGTTCTTAATAGACCATGGGAACAAATCTTTGTTCCAAGGTATGCTATATATTTATCGGGTTCTTGTGAACCAATTATATTACTTTGAGGAATATCGGGTTGTCTGCACAACCTAGTAGTGTAAAAGATCTCCACATCATGATAAAAAACTTTCTTTCGTACGACCCGAGGGTTGAAGCCCCCGAGCGGAAAATGTAAAATATTTGTACAATTTGTCGAGTTCAACCCAAGGAACCCGACCTATGGCCTCGTGTTCTGGGTTCAGAGGGTTAACTCGAGTTTGCTGATACCACTAGATTTCTTCTATGCGTAAAAACATCGTAGCTGCTCCGCATTCCATGGGTTGCTCTCATCTTTTCCTGTCTTCTTGTCTTGTAGTCGATAAGCTCCTCCTGGAATCACTTCTGTGATGATGTAAGGTCCCACCCAAGGGGATTCTAATTTTTCGTGGCTATCCTGCCTGAGTCGTAAGACTAAATCTCCCACCACAAAGGATCGTGGTCGAACTCGACTACTATGGTAGTTCCGCAGGTTCTATTGATACTGCGTAGCTCTTTCTAATGCTTTATCTCTTGCTTCATCTAGTGCATCGACGTCGTCCTGTAACGCTTCTGTTGATGTTACTTCGTCGTATGCCGTCACTCTTGGAGCTTCGTGTGTAACTTCGACTGGAAGCACGGCTTCTGCGCCATGGACTAGAAAGAAAGGAGTTTCTTGAGTAGCTGCGTTAGGCGTGGTTCTTAAACTCCAGAGAACGGAGGGTAATTCATCTACCCAAGCGCTCTTGGCTTTCTCAAGAGGTGCTAAGAGCCCCTTTTTTTATCCCATTGCATATTAGGCCATTGGCTTTTTCGACTTGCCCATTTGTCTTCGGGTGTGCTACGGAGGCGAATTTGAGCTTGATTCCCAATCCTTCGCAGTAACTCTTGAATTCCTTTGAAGTGAAATTTGTCTCGTTGTCCGTGATGATGCTATATGGTACCCCGAAGCGGAATACTATTGACTTGATGAAATTGATTGCTGCTGTCGAATCTTGAGTCGTTACCGGGGCTGCTTCCACCCATTTGGTAAATTTTTTGACTGCTACTAGCATGTAAACGTGCCCTCCTGGCCAGGATTTGTGCAGCTTCCCTACCATATCGAGGCCCCATTGTGCAAAGGGCCAGGATAATGGAATTGGTTGTAACTCTGCTACTGGCGCGTGCGGTCGAGATGCAAATCTTTGACATGCTTCACACTTCCGAACTATATCTTTCGCGTCTTCAATGGCTGTTAGCCAATAGAATCCCGCTCGGAATGCTTTTGCCGCTATGGCCCTGCTGCTAGCATGATGGCCACATACTCCGGCGTGTATATCTTTTAATATTACTTGTCCTTCTTGAGGTGTTACGCAACGCTGCAAAATGCCAGTTATGCTCTTTTTGTATAATTTCCCCTGCAACACAACAAATGCCTTCGATCGTCGAGTTATTCTCTTGGCTTCCACTGCATCTTCTGGTAACTGTTTATTTATCATGTATGCAAGATATGGCTGCATCCAGGTTTCTTCTATCATCATGACTTCTTTGGATTCTGTCGCAGCCCCCGAGCCTGCTGCAGTAGTCAAACTTTTGACGCTTTTTATCGACCTTTCCACTATTTCTTCCCAAAAGACTCCAGATGGCATGGGCAAACACTGTGACCCGATATTTACTAAATTGTCAGCTTCTTCATTACTGTTTCTGCTGATGTGCGAGACTTCGCATCCATTGAATGTTCCTTCTAGATAGTGATATAGATTCTTGTAGGCCATCATATTATCATTGATTGTGTCACACCTGTTCATAACTTGTTGGACGACAAGGTTTGAATCTCCAAATATTTTTAGACGAGTTGCTCCATATGCTTTGGCCATCTTCATGCCATGTAACAAAGCCTCGTACTCTGCTTCATTATTGAAGGCCTGTGGAAAACTCATCCTTAAAACGTACTTCAATTTGTCACCATGCGGCGATATCAATACTACTCCTGCGCCTGCGCCTTGGACTCTCTTAGAACCGTCGAAGTACATTGTCCAAACACTCGATAAATCTGGCGGTCCCGTGCTCTGCAGCTCCAGCCACTCTGCTGTGAAATCTGGCAAGATTTGCGACTTGATCGCCTTCCTTTTTTCGTACGTGATGTCCATGGGAGATAATTCGATTCCCCACAAAGAGACACGTCCTGTTGCCGAAGGATTGTTCAATATATTCGATAGTGGCGCTTCATTGACCACTATGATTGGGTGCACTGATACGTCTCAAACATATCTATAATTTTTGATGCTCCATGCTTGTTTTTACACCATTTGCCTATTGTTTCGTTACACTTCGTGGCACTTTTATGCATTTTCCGGAACTAACCTATTAACAAGTTGCCACAGTGTCAGTTTCCTATTTTCTGCTATTTTTGTGTTTCAGAAGTGATACACAGGAAATATTCTCAGAATTGGACGAAACAAGTTCCTGAAGTCTTATTTTACCCGGAAGCTTCCAGAGATCCGAAGGAGAGTAGGAGGCGAGGCACCAGGGGCCCACACACATAGGTGGCGCGGCCAGCCCCTGGCCCGCGCCACCATGGTGTGAGGCCACCTGGCCCCTCCTCTGACATCGCCCCTTCGCCTATAAAGACCCCCTGACGGAAAAAACCTAAGTACCCGATCAGATTTCCAGAACACATCGCGATCCACCGCCGCCGTCGACCCGAAGATCGGGAGGGTCAAGAAGCTCTTCCCAGCACCCTACCGGAGAGGGGAATAGCCACCGGAGGTCTTCTTCATCGCCATGCTTGCCTCCGGAGCGATGAGTGAGTAGTCTACCTTGGACTATGGGTCCATAGCAGTAGCTAGATGGTTGTCTTCTCCACCATGTGCTTCATGTTTAGATCTCATGAGCTGCCCTACATGATTGAGATCACCGTTATGTAATTCTACATGTTTGGTTTGTTGGGATCCAATGAATATTGGTGTTTATGGTTAAGTTGCTGTACTGAATATTATCTTTTGTTATCTCTATGTTGTTTATGATCTTGCATGTTCTCCGTTGTTAGTAGCTATCTTGGCCGAGTAGTTGCTAGTGACTCCAAGAGGGGGTATTTATGCTCGATAGTGGGTTCATGTCTCTGCTTAACCTGGGGGAGTGACAGAAACCTCTAAGGTTGTAGATGTGCTGTTGCTACTAGGGAGAAAACAATATTCATATGCTCAAGGGCATATGCTTTGTTTACATTACACACTTTGCTTAATGCAATTATCTGTTGTTCGCAACTTAATACTTGTGGAGTTCTCGGATTGATTCGCCACAAGTGGATTATTAGTCATAGATGCAGTTGGATGGCGGTCTATGTATTTTGTTGTAATGCCCAGAGTAAATCTCATAGTGATCTTCTTGACATATCATGTTTATCTTTATTCTATCAATTGCCCAACTGTAATTTGTTTACCCAGCATGTGTTATTTTATCTATGGAGAGACACCACTAGTGAACTGTGGACCCCGGTGCTATTTCCATCATATTGCTATCACCTGTTTATTTTACTCGCACTGTTTACTTTACTTGCATTCTCTACTGTTTTCCACTCGATACGCTCATAACCTTTGTTTCAAGCAAACCGGTGAGATTGACAACCTCATCGCAAGTTGGGAGCAAAGTACTTGGTTGTGTGTGTGCAGGTTCCGCGTTGTAGCTAGCAAGCAAAGCTTGGACGAGGCGCCATATATAAATTGTCCGAAGCTGTCGCAAACTAGCAAGCATCACCTTCAGCCGTCACTGTCTGCTTTTCTCCTGGACGATAAACCTTGGTTTCTTAACTGAGGGAAAACTTGCTGCTATATTCATCAAAACGTTCCCTTGGGGTTCACCAACTGGCCGGTCTTTTTACTTCATCAACAAACGCCATCAAGTTTTCTGGCACCATCATCACCGAGCCATCAACAAGTTTTCTGGCGCCGTTGCCGGGGAAGAGTGGAAGACTTCTGCGAGGGGAGTTTTCGCACGCACATCCTTTACTTTTTTTATTGTTTTGCTTTACTTTATTTATTTTACCTACATCGTTTTATATCAAAAACCCAAAAAAATTAGAATCCTTGGTAGTTGTTATTTCTTTACTTTAGTTTATCATGTTGTTCCCTAAGTTCATTATGGAGGACCTCTCAGTAGGTAGTGGTTCGATTATTGGCAAAAGTAACATTGAGGAGTTCTTTAATCACATTAGTATGCATGAGGAAGTTGAGGAAAAGTCTTGGGTCGAGCTTGCTCCTAGTATTGAAGTTGCTTCTGTTTATTTAATTGACATGTTGGAAACTAGGTTTGCTAGTCTTAATCCTTTTATGCAATACATGTTCCTTAAGCTTCATGAAATTGAGGATCCCGAAAAGAAAGCTTTTATCTTGGAAACTTTGCGCCTAGAATTTAAGGATGTCGTTATTGAAGCTAGGAAAGTTCTTAAACGCTTTAATAAACTCGGTTCACCTATAAAGGTTATTAGTACAAATGATGAGGGAGCCGAAATACCTATACCTTGCAAGCTTTTGGGATTGTGTGAAGCTTTCGAAAATAATTTTGATTGGATCTATCCTGAAAATCTTTTTGATGAAAGTAGTGTACCAAAGCATGATCACAAAGGGCCTTCTAAAACTTATGTGGATGAAATACAATGCCTTATTGATAAGACCTCCGCAGTTGATCTTAATGCTTCTTCTGAAAATACTTGATTCGCAATTTTCTGCGCCTAGCTCAAAGGCGTTAAAGAAAAGCACTCTTGGGAGATAACCCAATGTTTTCTTTTCAGTACTTTTTCTTTTATTTGAGTCTTGGAAGTCATTACTACTGTAATGACCGCTCCTTATCCTTTTTATTTCGTTTTTGTGCCAAGAGAAGCCTCTAATTTGAGCGAGGTAAAGATTTGGGGATGTTGCTGTCCTGAAACTGTTTTCTGTGCTTCACCGTAAAAATTCGTATAAATGCTCTGTTTATCTTTTGGACCTGCGATTTCTTGTGCATATGCCCCAGGTTATATCCAAACTTTTGTTAGTTGAAGACTTTTTGATTTGAGCAACAAAAAACCTTTCAAAAATTCGGCCTTTGTCAGCTGTTCTGTTTTGACAGATTTCTGCCAATATTTATTTTTGCCACTTTATCGCTTTCTTTGCGAGTTCTTTTGATCACGGAACTCTTGTGGAAGTTGCTACAGTAGTATCTACTTTATATGTGGTGGTTTTGAGTTGAAACCTGAAGCAAAAAGAGCTTGATTATATGTTATGCCTACACTAATGTTGCTAACAGATTTGTGTTTAGTTTTGTATGAAGGAAGTTTTCAAGTGTAGGGATTGGAGAATGATGAGATGAGTTGAAGAATGGACAAAAGCTCAAGCTTGGGGATGCCCATGCATCACCCCAAGAAATATCCAAGAAGTACAAGCATCAAAGCTTGGGGATGCCCCCGAGGCACCCCTTCTTCATCGGCAAAAATCAGGTCACCTTTCAAGACACTATATTTTTATTGCTTCATGCACTATGTGTTTTTCTTGGAGCGTCAGTTGTTTTAGTTTTCTTAGTTGGTTTAGTTTGTTTTGTTTGCTGCAATAAATGGTTGGACCCCAACAACTTTTCTTTGGAGGAGATGTACTCGTTTTCATTTGCAAAGATCGCTCTAGTTTTCACTCTTATTAAAAATCGAGTGTTCTTCTTTTTATGCTGCTGCTTTTGGTTTTCATTTTCGCCTTGATTTGCGTTCAGACCTTGTCATATCTTTTCATCAAGGTGTATTTTTGCCTCTGATCTTTATTGGTTTTCATCAAAAGAGGTGTTTGTAAAAATTTCAAATGGTGTTGGAAAAGAGAAAAAGCTTTGTGCAAAATAGTGGTACAAGAAGGAGCTTGTGTAGACTGTGGCTTAGGTTTTTTCATGTAGTGCTTGATGTCTTTTTGATAGTATGCTTAGTGGTTTTGTTGTAGCATGACTTGTCTCAAATAACTGAGATTGCTTAATGAGCCATTGAAAAATCATGCGTTGTTTTAATTATATGGAAGCATTATTTTGGTTTTCTCCTTTATGCTTTATTTGGGTTGACTTGGCGCATGCGGTCACACATGTTAGACTCTTACAAAGTCGCCAATAGCCTTCATGATCATTTAGTTTCTGACTTTTGATGCCATCTTATGCTTCTTTTAATGTCGCTTTGTCGCTTTGCATGATTATGGCCATTATTGCTCTCTTAGTTGGTCGCTCCCAGTCTTTTGCTAGCCCTCGCCTTGTACTGAGTATGAGCTCTACTAGTGCATCCAACTCCTAAAAGCCAAAGTTTTCCAAAGTGTCCACCATACATACCTACTAGCAATTTGCTATTCCAATTAAATTTGACTTGCTTTTATTTTCTCTTCAAATTAAACTCTTACCAGTGTTATGCGAAATTCGGTCAGTAAAGCTCTCACGAACCGGAAGGCACACTTTACTTTTTCCTGTTCTTAAAAATACGACATTGTGGTCTCTTATGTTGAGTTGTTATGCTTGCAAGTTGTAAATTGGATTCTAGCCCAGCCATGCAGTCATGGGCAAGCTTTCAACATTGCACTTCTTATTTGAGTTGATATCGTGATCTTTTGTTTATGGATGCCCGCGGTGTGAAATGAATTGGGAATCTTGTGGGGATCATGGAGTTTTTATATGTGTTAGGGAAACGCCGGGCCGCCAATCTAAGCCATGCATAATTCATGGTGGAAATTTGCAGCATACCCATGGTGAACATACGACGATGCATCTCGCAATAAAAAGCTAAACAAATGGCAAATAAAAGAGATATCGAGGTGTTCATTGTCTGCTTATCCTGTCATTTTAGTGTGGGCTTGTTCCATGTCATCGGGCACAGAGGTACCCCATTGGCGGTTCTCAATGATATGCATATATTTACAATGACAAGAGCCTTGCTTGGGACTCTAAGTAAAGTAGCATGAGGTTTGGGTACTCGTATTCATGGGACACGAGGTTTTCAACTTATGATTTGTCAAGCATATGCATCATAATTGTTCTCGCATTAACTTTAACCATTCAAGATGCTTATGATGGGGGCAATGAGAGCTCAAAGCCGGTAAGTACCATAATTTTTGAAGGTTATAAAACTTGCAATCACTGCTTCCCTCTGCGAATGGCCTTTCTTCTACTTTTATGTTGAGTCACCACCTTCTTTCTTTATGCACCATTAAGAGAGCATAGTTGTCATTCTTAGTATAATGTGCATTGTCCCAAAGTTTTCATTGATTGATTCATATTGTTGGTTTCGCTTGTTCTTAAATTACTTGTATCTAGTCGCCCTCTTAAACTTGAAGGTGTCCTATGCATTTATGTTTTGCTCTCTTTGAAGGACAAGCTGAAAACCATTTGTATGTTTTTCCTTATGATTTGAACACACGTTTGACTTTCATTGTTTCATTTTTATGATCTTTTATTTGTGTTCATTTGCATGTTTACAACATGGTTGCTAAGTTCTTATTGTCAAGATTATATCTTCATGCCCATGTTTTAAGTTCTTATGATCTCAGCTCACAAATGCTTACATATATGATCAAGATTGTGTAGGTGCATATCACCTCAAAAATTATTCTTTTGTTATCTCTTACCTACTCGAGGACGAGCAGGAGTTAAGCTTGGGGATGCTTGATACGTCTCAAACGTATCTATAATTTTTGATGCTCCATGCTTGTTTTTACACCATTTGCCTATTGTTTCGTTACACTTCGTGGCAGTTTTATGCATTTTCTGGAACTAACCTATTAACAAGTTGCCACAGTGCTAGTTTCCTGTTTTCTGCTATTTTTGTGTTTCAGAAGTGATACACAGGAAATATTCTTAGAATTGGACGAAACAAGTTCCTAAAGTCTTATTTTACCCGGAAGCTTCCAGAGATCCGAAGGAGAGTAGGAGGTGAGGCACCGGGGGCCCACACGCATAGGTGGCGTGGCCAGCCCCTGGCCCGCGCCACCATGGTGTGAGGCCACCTGGCCCCTCCTCTGACATCCCCCCTTCGCCTATAAAGACCCCCCGATGGAAAAAACCTAAGTACCCGATCAGATTTCCAGAACACATCGCGATCCGCCGCCGCCGTCGACCCGAAGATCGGGAGGGTCCATAAGCTCTTCCCGGCACCCTGCCGGAGAGGGGAATAGCCACCGGAGGTCTTCTTCATCGCCATGCTTGCCTCCGGAGCGATGAGTGAGTAGTCTACCTTGGACTATGGGTCCATAGCAGTAGCTAGATGGTTGTCTTCTCCACCATGTGCTTCATGTTTAGATCTCATGAGCTGCCCTACATGATTGAGATCACCGTTATGTAATTCTACATGTTTGGTTTGTTGGGATCAGATGAATATTGGTGTTTATGATTAAGTTGCTGTACTGAATATTATCTTTTGTTATCTCTATGTTGTTTATGATCTTGCATGCTCTCCGTTGTTAGTAGCTATCTTGGCCGAGTAGTTGCTAGTGACTCCAAGAGGGGGTATTTATGCTCGATAGCGGGTTCATGTCTCTGCTTAACCTGGGGGAGTGACAGAAACCTCTAAGGTTGTAGATGTGCTGTTGCTACTAGGGAGAAAACAACATTCATATGCTCAAGGGCATATGCTTTGTTTACATTACACACTTTGCTTAATGCAATTATCTGTTGTTCGCAACTTAATACTTGTGGAGTTCTCGGATTGATTCGCCACAAGTGGATTATTAGTCATAGATGCAGTTGGATGGCGGTCTATGTATTTTGTTGTAATGCCCAGAGTAAATCTCATAGTGATCTTCTTGACATATCACATTTATCTTTATTCTATCAATTGCCCAACTGTAATTTGTTTATCCAGCATGTGTTATTTTATCTATGGAGAGACACCACTAGTGAACTGTGGACCCCGGTCCTATTTCCATCATATTGCTATCACCTGTTTATTTTACTCGCACTGTTTACTTTACTTGCATTGTCTACTGTTTTCCACTCGATATGCTCATAACCTTTGTTTCAAGCAAACCGGTGAGATTGACAACCTCATCGTAAGTTGGGCGCAAAGTACTTGGTTGTGTGTGTGCAGGTTCCGCGTTGCAGCTAGCAAGCAAAGCTTGGACGAGGCGCCATATATAAATTGTCCGAAGCTATCGCAAACTAGCAAGCATCACCTTCAGCCGTCACTGTCTGCTTTTCTCCTGGACGATAAACCTTGGTTTCTTAACTGAGGGAAAACTTGCTGCTATATTCATCAAAACCTTCTCTTGGGGTTCACCAACTGGCCGGTCTTTTTACTTCATCAACAAACGCCATCAAGTTTTCTGGCACCATCATCACTGAGCCATCATGCACCGCAAAGTACTATCGCAATTTCCGTGCTGTTGTGAAGACACTATATGCTAGCTTTTGATAATGCGGGTACCTCTGTTTCGTCGGAGATAATACTTCACTGATGAAATATACCGGCCTCTGGACGCTGTGGGCTTTTCCTTCTTCACTTCTTTCGACTACTAATACTGTACTCACCACCTGATGGGTCGCAGCGATGTAGAGTAGTAGTGGCTCTTTTTCTTTTAGTGCGACCAGCACTAGTGGCGTGGAGAGCACTTTTTTCAGGTGTGCAAAAGATGCGTCTGCTTCTTCTGTCCATTCGAATTTATCATCTGACTTCTTCATAAGTGCATAGATAGGAAGCGCCTTGTCTCCCAATCGAGCAACGAAGCGACTTAGAGCCGCGACGCGTCTTGCGAGTTTCTGTACGTCGTGTAGTTTCGTGGGTTTCCCTATTTTTAAGATTGCTTGGATCTTCTCTGGATTCGCCTCTATTCCTCATGCTGACACCAGGAACCCTAAGAGTTGTCCAGCCGATACGCCAAAGGAACACTTTGTCGGGTTAAGCTTAAGCTTGTACCTGCTCAGGTTGTCAAAGGTTTCTGCCAAGTCGCTGATTAGGGATTCCTCCTCTCTTGTGGTGATGACTACATCGTCAATGTAGACTTGGATGTTGCATCCTATTTGGCTCCCGAGGCAATTTTGCATCATCCGTTGATAAGTTGCTCCTGCATTTTTTAGGCCGAACGGCATTACTTGATAGCAAAACACCCCATATGGTGTGATGAAGGCTGTTTTTTCTTCGTCTTCTTTTTTCAACTTGATCTGGTTGTAGCCAGAATATGCGTCCAAAAAGGAAAGCCTTGCGCATCCCGCCGTCGAGTCAATTATCTGATCGATGCGGGGTAGAGGGAAGGGATCCTTTGGACAATGCTTATTGAGAGATGTGTAGTCGACACATACTCTTTGTACATCTGTGTTTTTCTTGGGTACAATAACTGGATTGGATACCCAACTCGAGGTTTTTATTTCTCTGATAAATCCGGCGTTTTCTAGCCTATGCAATTCTGATGCTATCGCCTTCCTTTTAGGTTCATCAAATCGTCGCAACGGTTGCTTGACTGGCTTTGCTTTGGGATCTACATTCAATACATGCTCGACGAGTTCCCTGGGAACCCCTGGCATGTCTGACGGACACCAGGCAAAGATTTCCCAGCGCTCACAGAGGAACTCGACGAGCGCGCTTTCCTATGCAGGATCCAAGTTCACCGCAATTGACGTCGTCTTGTTTGGGTCTGTAGGATGGACCTGGATCTTCTTCGAATCCTGAGTTGTGTCAAAAGCCTGATCTGGCATGGATCGTCCAACGTCGGGTAGCACATTATGATCCATTTCTCCTTTTAGCCTCTCATATTCTGTTGTCATGCCGAAGGTTTGCGCCATCCTATTGAATTCTCTGTCGCATGTGTTGGCTACTTCAAAGCTCCCTTGCACTGTAATTGTTTCTTTGGGTCCTGGGATTTTTAGCATAAGATACGCGTAATGAGGTACTGCCATGAACTTTGCGAATGCTGGGCGCCCTAGGATTGGGTGGTACTGTGATGGCCAATCCATAACTTCAAATTCCAATTTCTCTCTTCGATAGTTGCTGCTACTGCCGAAGCAGACGTCGAGTTCTATTTTCCCCAGAGGGTGATTTGCGGCTCCTGGTACTATTCCATGGAAGGAGCAATCTGTTGGCTTCAGGCTTGTCAGTGAGATACACATTGCCTTCAGGGTTCTAGCATATATTAGGTTTATGCCACTTCCTGCGTCCATAAACACTCTCCCGATGTCGTATCCTCCTATTTGCGCCTTTAACACCATTGGCGAGTGGCCCAGCCGGGGAGCTTTCCTTGGGTGGTCTGCTCTGCTGAACTTAACTGGTTGGTCTGACCACCGCAGGTACTCAGTGGTGGCTGGTGGCGATGATATTGCTAGGTTTACTTGCCTAGATATGCTCTTTCGCTCTTTCTTTGACTTAAGCACCGGTTGAATCATTGCCGATATGTAAACTTTCGACTCTAGGTGCCTCGCTAGCCCTTGTACCTGATATCCTTGACTTGTGTTTTCTCCTTGCCATCCCCCTTGGCTTGAGCCCATGGCGCTTTGTAGCCTCAGGAATGTTCTACAATCCTCCATCTAGTGATTTGAGACTCTTTTTCCATCAAGATATGCGTAGTGGATTCGACAAGGTCCATATAGCATGTCTACGGCCGAAGGGCCGGAGTATCTCGGCTTTTCTGCTCCTTTTGCCTGAAACCTCCTGTTTTCATATCCTTCCTCTTCTCCTGCTCCGTAACCCGTGGCTACCTGATTTCGCCTTCCTTGGTTATCCCTGCTGCGGTGTCGTCTCCTCTGTCTACTTGTTCTATCGACTTCTGGTGAACGTCCTCTTTTGTTATTATATGCGTCCTCTCCGTCAGCGAATTTGTTGGCTTCTTCCATTAGCTCAGCTACTGTTGTTGGTCTTGTTCTTCCTATCTCTTCCACGAGATCTGAGCGACGAAGTCCGGCCGAAAAAGCGTCTATTGCTTGTTCGTCGGAGATGTCTTCTGCCGAGTTTTTGATTACACTCCATCGTTGTATATAAGAACGTAGAGTTTCGCCTTTCCTTTTCACACACGCTTTGACTTCTTCCAGTGATGCTGGACGCTTGTATGTCGAGTAGAAATTTCTGGCAAATTCGCTTTCGAGTTCTCCCCAGCTTCCAATGGATTCATTAGGTAGGGTATTCAACCAGGACCGTGCTGCGCCGGTGAGGTGTAGTTGCAAACTTTGCATTGCAGTCGCTTTTGTTCCCCCTAATATCTGTACTACTTGCAGATAATCCGATAACCATAGGGTAGGTTCTTGCGACCCATCATACTTTTGCTGGTCATGTGGTAACTTGAATCCTTTGGGTACCAGCGTTTTGCGAACCCTGCGGGTAAAGCACGACGCGCCCATCTCCTTTTTGTAGTCTTCATAATTTTCCTCCCTCCAGGCGTGGCGCGATTTATTTACTCGAGCCTGCGCTATTATATTTCTTGCGTCCTCTCTCCTTTTTTGTCGCCTTTCTTCTTCTGATGACTCGCTAGACTCGTTTCATGTGATATTGTGTTTGAACTTCTCCTTTCGCCTTCCTTTGTAGCTTGTCAACTTTGTCTCTGGACCTTTTCCCCTGATCTTGTCTTCTACTATCCCGAGGCTTCATATTGCGGCTTGGTGCATGTCTTCCCGCGGATCTCCGGGTTTGGGCCGCGTGGTTAGTAAATATGCCTGTGCTGCTATCAGTGCTGCTTCCGGTGTTTCTTGCACGAAGTCTTCTTCCTCCTCCTCTGGCTGTGGAGTAATACTCCTCGAATATCTTTCCTCTCTACTTTGCGCTGCTGCCCCTCTGTTGTGCTTTGGGTCTCCGCGCCTTTCCCTGCTGTACTCTGAATCCTCGCTATAATCATCCCAATACTCTCCTTTTGACATACTGTTGTTATCTTGAAAGAACATGTCTCTTTCCTCTCTTAGTTTCTTCTTATGCTGGTGCAATGCATACTGGTATCCCATTAGAACTTCTCTTCTCGATCCTTTGGGTACTTCTGTGCCATGATTTATAGCTGACATGATGATCCTCCACTCTCCGGCTGAGATATGAACCTTCTCCTTCTCCTTTTTCTTGCACTCCTTTACCTTGTTGACTTGCTTGTCGACCCCTTCGTTGTTGTTTTCTTCCTCTGCTTTAGTGATAATGACGCATAACTGGTGTACTCTTTTGGAGATGCCACTACTTCCAGTGGCGAAGTCCCTTGTACTGTTGTGCGTTTTACACGTTGTCTCTTCCAAGTCGAGTTTTTCCCGAATATTGTCGCCTTCTGTGGTTTTTGCTTCTCCTAGGCTGACCGGGGAGTTTACCTCGCTGGAAGAGCCTTCCGATGATTCCAGCATTACTACTATTTCGGGCTCTCTTGCCGACGGGTCTGGTTTCATCGAATCCGAGAGGCGGGTCGAACCCGAATGCCCGATTAAGATGCTAAAACTTCCGATTGTCAGCTTCGTCTCTTGATTTTCGTCGACTTCTGTGCTGCTGTTGGCTAAAAGCGAAAAAGCCATCGAATTCATAATTCCAACGCCCAGAGTCCCCACGGTCGGCGCCAATTGACGAGGGTTAACTCGACAAATGTCCTGGATGAAGGACTTAGGATCGGGGAGATAGGGCGTCGGATGAACTCGAAGGTAAGGTTAGTCGAAATAAGTGTATATCGAAAGTAAACTTGGGTGTTGAACCTGGCTTGCTTTCAATCTGGCCTACACTGTCCCTTCCTGGCCCCTATATATAGGTGGCCAGGTCTTGAGGATCGGGTAGGGTCCGATATAGATTACAATATCGACATACGGTAAGGACTCGTATCTCGACTATCATTACAATTGGGCCTAGCCTAACAGGCCTCAGGGGTACTCAACTAACGGGCTCTATTAGCTATACCCTTGTCAGCTGGGATCAAAGAACTTAAAACATGGGCATAAGAGACATAATCTTGACAATAAAACTTAGCAACCATGTTATAACATGAAAAGAAACACAAAATGAAAGATCATGAATAATGAAACATTGAAAGTCAAACGTGTGGTTCAAATCATATGGAAGAACATATCAAAGTGGTTTTCAGCTTGTCCTTCATGGAATAGCAAAACATAAATGCATAGGACACCTTCAAGTTAAAGAGGGCGACTAGATACAAATAATTTAAGAACAAACAAAACCGTAATCATGAATCAATCAATGATAAACTTTGGGACCATGCACATTAAACTTAGAATGGCAACTATGCTCTCTTAGACGGTGCATAAAGGTAGAAGGTGGAGACTCAACATAAAAGTAAAAGAAAGGCCATTCGCAGAGGGAAGCAGGGATTGCAAGTTTTATAAACCTTCAAAAATTATGGTACTTACTAGCTTTGAGCTCTCATTGCCCCCATCATAGGCATCTTGAGTGGTTAAAGTTAATGCGAGTATAATTACGAAGCATATGCTTAACAAATCATAAGTTGAAAACCTCGTGTCATGTGAAGTACGAATACCCAAAACTCATGCTACTCGACTTAGGTCCCAAGCAAGCTCTTGTCATTGTAAGCATACACGTATCATCGAGAACCACCAACGGGGTACCTCCTGCCCGATGACATGGAACAAGCCCACATCAAAATGACAAGACTAACAGACAATGAACACCTCGGCATCTCTTTTATTTACCATTGGTATAGCTTTTTATTGTGAGATGCGTCGTCAAATGTCCACTATGGGCATGCTATAAATTTCCACCATGAATGATGCATGGCTTAGATTAGCGGCCCAGGCGTTTCTCTAACACATATACAAACTCCATGATCTCGCAAGATCCCCACTTATTTCACATCGCGAGTATCCATAAACAAAAGATCACTGCATGTGGGATCACACCGGCCGCCGGGACCCGACACGGTTCTCCTCCGATGAGTTGAGAGAAGCTGAGATTGATGACGGAGTTCACGCCATCACATCTTCGAAGAAGAAGTCGCCCGTGCCTAAGATTTTTGGCACGGAAGCTTTCATCAAATTGAATCCCTGCACCGAGGTACGCAACTTCTTGATGACCCATAAGTATAGGAGATCACAACAGTCTTCGAGGGAAGTAAAGCCCAAATTTATTGATTCGACACAAGGGGAGCCAAAGGATATTTATAAGCCTTAACAGATGAGTTGTCAATTCATCTGCACCTGGAAACAGACTTGCTCGCAGCAGTTTATCAGTAGCAACAGTTTTATAGTGAGGATAGTAGTGAAATAGTAACAATAGTAGTAAAATAAAAGCGGTAATGGTAGCAATAGTAAACAGTAGGACTAAATACTGTAGGCATAGGGATGGATGTACGGGCATTGCATGGATAAGATAATTCATGAAATCAGTGAGACATGGGCAATTGCAGATAAATAATGATAAAGTATCCTAGTACTAAACAATCATAGGCATGTGTTCCGTATATAGTCATACGTGCTCGCAATGAAAAACTTGCACGACATCTTTTGTCCTACCAGCCTGTTTGCAGCAGGGCCTCAAGGGAAACTACTGGTAATTAAGGTACTCCTTTTAATAAAGTACCGGAGCAAAGCATTAACACTCGGTGAACACATGTGATCCTCACATCATAGCCATCCCCTCCGGTTATCCCAATTTCTATCACTTTGGGGCCTCGGTTTCCGGGCAACAATATGTGTATACAACTTGCAGGTAAGACCATAAATAACAAGTATCATCATAAAACAATAACAAGTTCAGATCTGAGATCATGGCACTCAGGCCCAAAGTGACAAGCATTAAGCACAACAAGTTGCAACAATGTCATAAGCACTAATAGTAGATACTAGGCACCATGTCCTAACAATCTCATAACAAATTACATGAACAATCTCATCCAATCCCTACCATCCCCTTCACCTACAGCGGGAATTACTCACACATGGATGGGGGAATCATGAATGTTGATGGAGGGACATCGGTGATGAAGATCTCCTCCAAATCCCCATCCCGGCAGGGTGCCAGAATGGAGTTTCTGGTTCCGAATTGCGGTTTTTGATGGTGGCGGCGTAGCAGAAGTCTATCTGGGAAAAACGCCAAACCCCCGCTCCTTTCAGGTCAGAGGGTATATGTAGGCGGAAGGGCGGCTCAAGAGGGCGGCTGGGGTGGCCTCACCACACCCTGGCACGGCCAGGCCTGGGCCGCGCCACCTAGGGGTGTGGCGGCCTCCCAGTCCCTCTCTGTCTCGTCTTCTGGCTCCGTGGGTCTTCTGGTAAAATAGGATTTTTGCAATATTTTCCCAGATTTTTACTGAAAGTTGGATTTCTACACAAAAATGAGACACCAGGGCAATTCTGCTGAAAACAGTGTTAGTCCGTGTTAGTTGCATTCAAAACACATAAATTAGAGGAGAAACAATAGCAAAAGTGTTCAGGAAAGTAGATACGTTTTGGACGTATTAACTCCCCCCAAGCTTAGCTTATTGCTTGTCCTCAAGCAATTCAGTTAACAACTGAGTGCGATAAAAAAAATTTCACAAACACATTTGCTTCATAATATGTAAATATTCTCACTATATGATCGAATACTTAAACAATTCATAGTAAGAAATATGCAGCTAATGCTATCTCATAGTCATGCAAGCTATGCAAGAGTGCCAATATACTAATAACAAGTAACATGAAACATAAGAAGTTGCAAGATTGTAATGCTCATAATAAGATATGAAAGAGTGGTATCCCGCTTGCCTTTATTTGTGGAGCAAAACATAAATGCTGAGGCACCTCTGAAGTCCAAGAGAAGACTAGAAGTAGAAATATCAAAGATACAAGCATCAAAGTTATACCACAATTAACCATGTTCTGGGACAAGTATATTACACTAAGAATAACAGCTATGCTCTCAAGAAGGTGCTTAAAGTTAAAAGATGAAGACTCAACATAAAAGTAAAATAAAGGCCCTTCGTAGAGGGAAGCAGTGATTTAACATGTGCTAGAGTTTTTTATTTGTAAAACAGAGATAGAAAATTTATTTTTGAGAGGTGGTTGTTTCATGTCAACGACTGGCAATGGGGACTTGCTATCTTCCATAATAAACAAGTGAGAGCGGTTCTGAGTTCTTTGAAAATTGGCACATTGGTGCTCTTTTATAAAGCTTTGGCACTCCTCCCCACCTTTTTCCTTTCTCAAACCATGGCTAACCGATTCCATCGGGTGCCCACCAACTTTCACATACCATGGAGGAGTGCTCTTTTTCTTTTTTTAGATTAGATTACAATGGTCTAACCAGCTCCCTTGCAAAATTAATGATGAGTAGATGAAGCTGCCTATCGAGGGGTACTCAATTTAATATGGAAGATAGCAATTCCGACCACAACGTCCTCATGAGCTAAAAACAGTGGCACAAAATGAGAAGTATTTGAAAGTTTTGAAAGGTAGCACATGAAAATTTACTTGGAATGGCTTTGAAATACCATGCATAGGAATTTATAGTGGACTCTTTGGTAAAATCGGTTTTTGGTAATTGGATGCACGAGAAGTATTCCCTCTCAGTACAAGTGAAGGCTAGCAAAAGACTGGGAAGCGACAATCGAGAGAGCAATAACTGTCATAATCATGCTTGCGACAAAACAAAATTAACATAGGCATAAAAACGATACAAAAACTCTGAGGCAATTAGATCATTGAGGCTTAATTGACTTTTTATTCAGTCATATGCATGCTTGAGCATGTGCCAAGTCGATTCAAATGAAACTTTTCAGAGGGGGATACCACAATGTCATACCGTTTTATGAATAAAACAATGCAAGCAAGCATCTACATGATATACTACAAACTATTAATAAATTGAAACTAGTCATATGAGAGCAAGAACTACAAAGCATCCATTAGATAACATATACCTCACATGAACTGGCTAAGCATGTCCACATAGATGAGTATATGTACAAAAATGAAAACAAATAGAGTTCATACCAGCCTCTTACCGCATCTCAAGTTGCCATGCATCGTCATTATTGCTCTTCACTTGTGTGGCTTGAATAATATAAAGTGAATACCAAGCTCCAATGGAGTCACGGGAGACTGAACTCTGCAGTAAACTTTACAAAACTGAAGAAGAACAGCAAATATTTTTGGGTTTTCGATTTTGCAACAAGAACGGAAGGAAAAAGCAAACAAAGCAAAATATTTTTGGATTTTTCAAATATCAAACCAAAAACAGCAAGTAAAGCAAACCAAAGCTCGAAAACGAAAAAGGCAAATAAAGAGAAACAACGGAAATATTTTTGGTCTTTTTGTGTTTTGGAAAGTAGAAATAAGAACAAGAACAATAAAGAAAAGAAATCAAAACATGGATATACAAAGGACCGACAAAATATGATATGTAAATGAGTGAATCGTCGGCATACCTCCCCCCAAGCTTAGGCTTTTGGCCTAAGTGGAGATCAATCTCGTCTCCGGTACATGCCCCATGCTGGCGGGTCATCATTGGCATAGTCATAGCCTGGCCCTTGTGAAGATGAAGCAGATGGTGTATAATCATAATAAGGCTGCTGATACGGAAATTCTGCAATGTTAGAGGGCTAGACCGACTCCTTGTCGCCTCTCCATCGTGCACGGGCGGCGGGTGCTCCTCTAGATATGCATCAAGCTCATCCTCTGTGAGTGACCATCCATTCCAGCGGTCAAGGTTAAACAAAAGAGGTGCAGGCAAATGGACTGATCGATCAGTCTTCACTACCTTACAAGTAGATTTCTTGAAGAAGGATATCTCAAACGTCAAGTTATTCAAACAAGCATGAGGAGAAACAAACTTATGAAGGAACATAGAATTAAAATCAAGCCTCTCTACGGGGAACTGAAGGTCCAAAATATGAGGCACTACACCATGCAAAGCTAATAAGCGCGAAGCTATAAGACCTCCACAGATCTCCCTTTATCCCGGTTAGCATCAAGACGGAAGGCTATTAAAGCACCCAAGTTGTAAGTCCTATCACATCTCAAAGTAGCAACAATAAAAGCTAAATCACAGGAGGATAACTTACTTGCAACTTTCCTAGCAAGAACACACTTGGTAATAAAGTAGGCAACATATCGAATGGATGGAAAATGAATATTCCGAATTTTACCATTATCTCTCGTGAAGCTTCTTTCTTGACAAATCTCCTCATATAGGTCCATCAATGGCCTAGGTCGTTCCCTCATATTTTCACGCGATCCCCACTGTGGTATTCTAATGGCTGCATAGAAAACATTAAATGGCAAGTCCACAGATTTATTATAAATTTTATAATGGACCATGGGGTTAGATGTGGACCTACTAAATCTAAAATCCTGCACCATAGACATTGTTAGTTTAACATATTGGGGAGGTTCATCATCAATAAAATGTTCCAATCCTGGATTATAAATTAGAGTTTGGAAGTCCTGCAGGATTTCAGCAGCATTCATGAACTCTGAGCATGGATAGATCGAGGGAAAGACCCTCTCTTCACGGTGAACTCTCATGACCTCATGCACTTCTAGTTCATGTTGAAAGAGTTGGTATGCATTCTCCTCCATTTCTGAAATTTTTAACAAACCTCATAAAAAATTATTTTGAGACAAACAAATGTAGGAAACTACTATAAGGAGTTACTAGAGGGCTAACATGCATCAAAATAAAATTTCTAATCAATTGAACAAGCATGCAAACTCATTTCACCTGCAGCCTATAGAGCTAAAATACTCAAGAAATACTCCACTAAACAAAATTCTACTTGGACAATCGAAGGAGTCACATATCGGAGAACAAATGCTCCAAATCTCAGCAGCAAATATGGGCTAAGCAAGGAGATCAAAAAATCGCGATGGAGAGCAGCAAGAACACGGGTTTGAGCTGGGGTGTTGAGATATTTTGGGAGAGAGAAAGAAGTGAGGATGAAGAGATAAGTGAGAGGCCAGGGGCCCCCCTCACCATGCCATGGCGCGGCCAGGCTTGGGTCGCGCCCCCCTGTGGTGGGGTGGCATGGTGGGTCCCCCTGAGGTCTCCCAGGTGCCTCTCTGCCCCATTTTTGGCATAAAAAATTAAAAACATTTTTCTAGAATTTTTTGAGAAACTTTATTTTTGAGGATTTTTCAGAAATTGACAAGAGATTAAAAACTCGGGAAAACAAAGATGGAGTGATTGCAAGCAAATCAAAACCAAGTTTACAGCAGCTCTAAGATACTCTAATCATGCAACTAACAAAGGGGAACAAAAATGATAAAAGTAAATATGAGTGAGGTAAAGTAAATGCGGTGAAAACAAAGTTTCATTCATATAAAATTACTTTGTTAACAAGGTTGATCAAGTCTTGTTAACAAACCAATTTTATATGAGGCAAAACTTTGCATTTCACTATATGCTTATGTTACCTCGACCTTGATAGGCATAGTCCCAATCATGACAATTTTATATTCTTCCTTGGGCTTTCGCTCTGAACAAATAATCTGACCAACTCTGATGGTCTCAACATTCTTGATTGAATTTAGAGCATTCTTTATATCAATCTTCTTGGGAAAATAGATCGTATATTCTTTGTCATTGACATTAAAAGTTACTTTTCCTTGATTGCAATTAATAACCGCACCTGCAGTGTTTAGAAAAGGTCTCCCAAGAATAATAGACATATTATCATCTTCAGGCATTTCTAACACACCAAAGTCAGTTAATATCAAACAACTATTAGCAACTTGAATAGGAACATTTTCACATATACTAATAGGAATAGTAGTAGACTTATTAGCCATTTGCAAAGATATATGAGTTGATACCAATTTTTCTAGATCAAGTCTCTTATAAAGAGAAAAAGGCATGACACTAACTCTGGCTCCCAAATCACATAAAGCAGTTCTAACATAGTTATTTTTAATGGAGCACATAATAGTTGGTATACCTGGATATCCAAGCTTCTCCGGCACTTTACCATCAAAAGAATAATTAGCAAGTAAAGTGGAAATTTCCTCATTAGGAATCTTCCTTTTGTTAGTAACAATATCTTTCATATACTTTGAATAAGGACGCATTTTAATAGCTTCAGTCAAAGGAATTTGCAGAAATAAAGGTTTCATCCATTCACAAAACCTGTTGTAGTGTTCTTCTTCCTTGGATTTATGTTTCTTACCAGGAAAAGGCATTGGTTTCTGCACCCAAGGTTCTCTCTCATTACCATGCTTGTTAGCAATGAAGTTTTCTTTGGTGTACTTTGCATTCTTAGCAAGCTTGTCTGGTTCCTCTTCAACTTCTTCTTTGTCGGGAGCATCACCTCGTTCAGTTTCAGCATCAGAAATAGAAACACTATTAGGATCTTTACCTGTTCCGGAAGATTCTGCAGCTATTTTATGCTTCTTCTTCTTCTTCTTGGAAGGAATATCATCACTTGAAGTGCGTTGAGAATCTTTCTCGATCCTCTTAGGATGTCCTTCAGGATATAAGGGGTCTTGAGTGGTAGCACCTCCTCTTGTGCATATTTCACATGCTTGTTTTTCTCTTGCGGCATTAACTAGCAAGTCTTTTTGCACCTTGGTAAGCTGATCAATTTGAGTTTGAACCATTTGAAAATATTTAACAAGCACCTTCACATCATTAGAGGTTCTCTCCACAATATCCTGCAACTTGTTAATAGCTCTAGAATTTTCCAACAAATAATTCTGCACTCTCTTATTAAAATTATCTTGCTTAACAATAAAATTATCAAACTCATCTAAGCATTGATCAGGAGGTTTAGAGTAAGGAATATCTCTATCATCAAAGCGTTGGAGAGAGTGTACCTTAATAGTAGATGAGTGAGGGATTGGCTTATATAATTCTTCTATATGAGGTAAATTCTTCACATCTTTGGATTTAATACCTTTCTCCTTAAGAGATTTCTTGTCTTCCCTCATAACTTCATCATTTAATTCAATCATTCCTCTCTTCTTCAGTGTCGGCTCTGGAGTTGGCGCGGGTATTGGCTTAATTAGAGCCCAATCATCATGATTCTGGCTTATTTTAGCCATTAATTCTTCAGCTTCAGCTAGAGTTCTTTTCCTAAAAACACAACCAGCACAACTATCCAGATATGTCTTAGATTCATCAGTTAGTCTATTATAAAATAGGGATTTCTATTTTCATGTCCTCGGGTCCTTAGTTGTACTCAGTTTTCCCCATCTCCTTAGTTTTTCCTTAGTTTTCCCCAAGCCCTTGTCTGAAACCCTCACAAGGAGCTCGGACGGGAGGAATCCCGTTCAGTTGACCGTTCTGTGCTGACGAGTGGGGCCACATTGTGTGGGGCCACGTCATGTGGGGCTGGTAGAAAGGGACTGCGTGGGACAGGACAAGACGGTGTTTGGTCATACGAGCGGAGTGGGGGCCGTAGCGTGCGGGGCCATAGCGTGTGGAGCCGTGTGATTCCGGGACGTGGGCACGAGTGGTTTCTATCTCTTTTGCCCAGATTAGTAGTTTTCAATGCACCTTTTTCCTCTCTCTCGCTCGATCTCATTCATTCTTGATTGCCCAAATTGGTAGCAAATCTAGAGCAGCTTCTCCTTCTATTTTTTAACACCATTCATTTCTTTATGCCTTCATTTTTACCCAATGAGGTAGGAAATCTAGGGCACAAATCCAGAGAAAATATAGGATAAGCTGCATAGAGCAGCCAATATAGCATAGATATATTCACGACAGATCCAACAGTACTACCGATAGATCCAACATAAGCTACATTTTATATGAATTTAAGCTTGGAAGCTGCGCAGGTGAATCCCAAGTGCTTTGTGTTTGGCCATGAACGCATGCACGCTCACGGTCGTTCCAACTCTAGCGCCGCCAATGGATCTGCCAATGGATTCAGCATGGTTCACCAGGCAGTTGAAGTCGGTGGTGCGGAGCCTCCTGTTGCAGAAGGGGCACCTGTAAACGCCTCGAGCAAAGTGGCCATCGTAATGGCCGGACTGCAGCCTCCTGAGGACATGATGAGTCTTGGTGTGGAAGGACTTGTTGTCGCTGTCGACGTCGCTGCTCTGCACCTGTCACGTAGCACCAAAGATCGAAAAACACGGAGTTAATTGCAGCGATGATGGAACAGAGAGTGAACAAAAGATCATGCATGATAATATGGGCACGAAAAAAGAGGTAGCCTCAGTTACATTGGACACACTTATATCCAGGATTTGAGTCAGTGAACCAAAGATCATGCACAACAAATTTGTACACAGCAATTGTTCACTGACCAAACCCTGAATCAATTTGTGCCCAAATATTCATCATCATCGGCACAAATTAACCAGATGGGATTGATTACTCACATAAGTTAACCGAATCTTAAACAAAAGCAAATCACAAACACTAATAACGCAAGATCTAGAACTAGGAACAGACGAACCCTAATAACGCAAGATCTAACACAAAAGGATTGAACTAGGAACAGATGAACCCCAATAACGCAAGATCTAACACAAAAGGATAGAACTAGGAACAGACGAACCCTAATAACGCAAGATCTAACACAAAAGGATTGAACTAGGAACAGACGAACCCTAATAACGCAAGATCTAACACAAAAGGATTGAAATGGGATAAGAACAAGGGAACAAAGGGTTACCTCCGGCTCGTCGTCGATGATGCTGGTGTCGTAGGGGTTCTCTGGCGCGACGTACGGCACTGGTTCGTACGGGTCCCAAGCAACGGGGGCCTAGACGGGGGTGGCAGCCGATGCGCCGGCGGCTGATGCGCCGATGGCTACATCGGAAGCAGCGACGGGGGCCTGGACGGGGGCGGCGGCCGATGCGCCGGTGGCTGATGCACCGGCGGCTACGTTGGAAGCAGCGACAGGGGCCTGGACGGGGGCGGCGGCCGATGCGCCGGCGGCTGATGCACCGGCGGCTACGTCGGAAGCGCCGACAATGGGCATCTCATTCTTCTCCATCGTCGGTGGTTTTCTTCAGGGTTTTTTCTTCAGTTGTGGAGAAGATGATGGGACAGGAGGGGCAGTTGCAGTGAGAATGAGAGAGTGGGCGATAGTCGAGGGACAGAAAGAGGGGCTCTATAAAGACGAAGGTGGCGTGTACCGCAACACGCGTCCGCTATGCACGGCTGCAGCGTGCACCGTGACACGAGGCTAACCCTGGGACGTTTGGTGTACTCAGTTATAACGTCGGGCCTTATACAATTTTTTTATCTGTACTCAGTTTTCCCCTCGAGTACTTAGACTGGCAAGTGCAATATACTCAGTTCTACCCTCAAGTAGCTGGTCAACAGAGAGTCAACAAATGAGATTAACATAGCTAATTGAGTTATTTCATGCGCAAAAAATCCAAAAAAAAATAAAAACATAGCGGCACCTACTCATGGAGTCTTCCTACGCAACCTGCCACCTAGGAAACCTTAACAAACATAGATAAATCAAGCTTTACCACAAATTGCCACTTCTCAGAATCACTAGTAGCTATGAAGATGCATGGTTTTCCACTCAAACCCCTTTGCAAAACATCTTCCCCAATACATAGTTTGTCTAAATGAGGCCATAATTGTCACACTCATGTATATTTTAATTGCAAATAATTTGATGTAGCCCAATATGAATTATATTGTACAAAACATGCATTTTTCATTTTGTAATTCTTTTGTTTGAATCCCTTAGTCTATTTACTATTTACGTGCCCTTGGTTTCTTAGTACTACTCAGTTTTGCCCTCAAGTACTGTCACAAATGCTCACAGAAGCCCAAACTTATCCTGATTGGTTGAGCCGTTGTCACACGGATCGACTCCACCAACCGTTGATCCACTGATCTAACGGGCAGTATACCCCTCTCCGTCTCTTTGTGGCCACCCCTCTCTCTCTCTTCATGGCCACCCCTCTCTCTCTCTGTCGGTGGATAGTGCCACCCCTCTATTTATGTGCAATAATGAGTTTGCCACGTAACTATATTCCCTCTATTTATGCATTATTTTCCACGATCTAAAAATGTTAAACTAAAAAGTGGTATAATTTTGGTGTAAACAAGAGACATGCATATTTGCGGATTTCGGTGAATGCATTATTTGTCACCCCTCTAACAATTATCAACTCTCTTTAGCATTCCTTTTCTTTTAGGGAATATAGTTTGTGGTATAATTTTGGTATAAACATGAGGCATACATATTTGAGGGATTTCGGTGAATGGATTATTTATCACCCCTCTAACAATTATCAACTATCTTTAGCATTCCTTTTCTTTTAGGGAATATAGTTTTGGTAAATTGAAATGGCCCAAAAGTGGTATAATTTTGGTAGAAACATGAGACATACATATTTGGTATATTTGGGGGATTTTGGTGAATGGATTATTTATCACCCCTCTAACAATTATCAACTTTCTTTAGCATTCTTTTTCTTTTAGGGAATATATTTTTGGTAATTTGAAACGGCCCAAAAGTGGTATAATTTTGGTAGAAACATGAGACATACATATTTGGCATATTTGGGGGATTTCGGTGAATGGATTATTTATCACCCCTCTAACAATTATCAACTTTCTTTAGCATTCCTTTCCTTTAGGGAATATAGTTTGGGATATAGTTTTGGTTATTTGAAACGTCCCAAAAGTGGTATAATTTTGGTATAAACATGAGACATACATATTTGTGGGATTTCGGTGAATGCATTATTTGTCACCCCTCTAACAATTATCAACTATTTTTTAGCATTCCTATATTCCCTAACACTTATTTTTTTTGGTAATTTAGGTGAATGCACACACTAACTTTGAAAACAACTACAAGTACATGTAACTGAATAATGGATTTGTAACAAGGGATCCCTTGTAACAACTTCTAGCGCCTGATGAGCAATGATAAGAATCCGATCGCAATTATACAACAAAAAAATAACCAGCCATCAGATTAGCTTGCTTCTTCAACTCGATCAGCTGCCTTAACTGCTTGTTCATTTTCTTCAGTTCTCCCTTCACTTCTACCAGTTCTGCATTGGGAGCATTAGGCATAATCGGAATGGCTCCTCTCTCCGCCGCATTCTGTACAGCAAGTCCCCCTCCCAAATTGCGCTCCCCAATAGCGCCAATTGATTCCTGCAATTTAAGCCTCTGAACGTACACATTGATCCACTCAAAATACCTGCATTTCTTCAGGATCTGAAAACAACAACGTGAACCCTAAATCCCAAATTTGAGGGAATAACAAGAAAATCGAGAGAAAACAGAGCAATTGGAGCGAGATCTAACCTTATCCCCCTCTCTATATGGCAAGCTCTCGCATGCAAGGAACTCACGTCCACGGTTGCCGTTGTCGTTCGTCTTACAAATCGACCGCTTCAGAGGCTCCTGGCATGGGCAGTCAGGGCATCTTGTCAAAGGCACGGGTCTATACTATGGCCATGAAGAACGGAAGGTCGAAGAGAAACTAGACATCACTCGCCTGCCGGAGAAGGGCTGCCTCTGGCGGAGAAGAAGAACAATGGGGCACGGGGAAAGAAAGGGGAAGCAATGGCATGGGCACGGGCACGGGGCTGGCTTGGGCTCCCATTTTGCAATGGTCACCTGGGTAAGTTGTGGGTCCGGCGTCCTACGTGGACAAGTTGTGGGTCCCATGATGATCTGGATTAGTGGAGACGTGTCCACTGCAGGGCACCAACAGCGGCCCCACTTGCCAGCACCAACCAACGGTCAACTAAACGGGATTCCTCCCGTCCGAGCTCCTTGTGAGGGTTTCAGACAAGGGCTTGGGCAAAACTGAGAAAAAACTAAGCGGCTGGGGAAAACTAAGCACAACTAAGGACCCGAGGGCACAAAAATAGAAATCCCTATAAAATATATCAAGCAGTTCATTTTCAGGCAATGGCTCTTTAGGCAAAGCTCTAATTAAAGAACAAAACCTTGCCCAGGATTCAGGCAATATATCTCCTTTTCCCTGTTCAAAGTCAAAGATTTTCTGCACAGCAGCATGTTGAGCACTAGCGGGAAAATATTTCTGAAAGAAATCATTAACCAAAGCAATAGGACTATCAATAGATCTAGGAGACAAATTATTAAACCAAGTTTTAGCTGCATCTTTCAACAAGAAAGGAAAAATCTTAGCAACAAAGTAGGTGCGAAGCTTAATATCATCAGAAAACAAATTACTCAAAGTAGAGAGCTCATTCATATGTCCCATAGCACTTTCATTTTCAGTACCACAAAAAGGTTCTTTCTCAACAATAGATATGTAAGATAAATCTAAAGAGAAATCATAATCCTTATCTCTAATATTTATGGGAGAAGCAGCAAACTTAGCATCAGGAGATAATTTATATCTAACAGCATGTCTTGCTAGAAGTTCCTTAACAGCATTAGCATCACGAGTGGCATGAGCTTCAGCAATAAAATCATCATCAAGCTCAATATAAGCGTCATTAAAATCATCACTAGGACATTCCCTAGACTCAGGTGAACTAATAAGTGTAACAGTGGTGTTTCCCATTTGCTTAGTTCTAGCAATTGTAGCATCTAAAAAGGAACCTAGCGAACCACTCTCATCAAGCATAGTAGAAGCATCATCTAAATTATCAGTGGAATTTTCAAACTCAGCAGAAGAAGTAGCAGTAGCGTGTGCATGTGGTGGTGTAAGCAACTTACTCATAACAGATGGTGAATCAAGAGCAACAGAGGTATTCAGAGTTGTACCTCTTCTTATAGTGGATGGCAATATAGGAACTTTTCCATCATGAGGTTTACCCATGAAGAAAGGATTGCAGCGAACAATATGAATCCCAAGTGAACTTACAAATAAAGCTATGCTCCCCGGCAACGGCACCAGAAAATAGTCTTGATGACCCACAAGTATAGGGGATCGCAACAGTCTTCGAGGGAAGTAAAACCCAAATTTAGTGATTCGACATAAGGGGAGCCAAAGGATATTTATAAGCCTTAACAGATGAGTTGTCAATTCAGCTGCACCTGGAAATAGACTTGCTCGCAGCGGTTTATCAGTAGCAACAGTTTTATAGTGATGATAGTAGTAAAACAATAACATCAGTAGTAAAATAAGAGCGGTAATAGTAGCAATAGTAAACAGTAGGACTAAATACTATAGGCATAGGGATGGATGTACGGGCATTGCATGGATAAGATAATTCATGAAATCAGTGAGACATGGGCAATTGCAGATAAATAATGATAAAGCATCCTAGTACTAAATAATCATAGGCATGTGTTCCGTATATAGTCGTACGTGCTCGCAATAAGAAACTTGCACGACATCTTTTGTCCTACCAGCCTGTTTGCAGTAGGGTCTCAAGGGAAACTACTAGTAATTAAGGTACTCCTTTTAATAAAGTACCGGAGCTAAGCATTAACACTCAGTGAACACATGTGATCCTCACATCATAGCCATCCCCTCCGGTTATCCCAATTTCTGTCACTTTGGGGCCTCAGGTTCCGGACAACAATATGTGTATACAACTTGCAGGTAAGACCATAAATAACAAGTATCATCATAAAACAATAACAAGTTCAGATCTGAGATCATGGCACTCGGGCCCAAAGTGACAAGCATTAAGCACAACAACTTGCAATAATGTCATAAGCACTAATAGTAGGTACTAGGCACCATGCCCTAACAATCTCATAACAAATTACATGAACAATCTCATCCAATCCCTACCACCCCCTTCACCTACAGCGGTACGCACACATGGATGGGGGAATCATGAATGTTGATGGAGGGACGTTGGTGATGATGGTGATGAAGATCTCCTCCAAATCCCCGTCCCGGTAGGGTGCCAGAACGGAGTTTCTGTTTCCAAATCGTGGTTTTGATGGTGGCGGCGCATCGGAAGTCTATCTGGGAAAAACGCCGAACCCCCGCTCCTTTCAGGTCAGAGGGTATATGTAGGCGGAAGGGCAGCTCGAGAGGGCAGCTGGGGTGGCCTCACCACACCCTAGCGTGGCTAGGCCTGGGTCGCTCCACCTGGGGGTGTGGTGGCCTCCCAGCCCCTCTCCGTCTTGTCTTCTAGCTCCATGGGTCTTCTGGTGAAATAGGATTTTTGCAATATTTTCCCAGATTTTTACTGAAAGTTGGATTTCCACACAAAAACGAGACACCAGGGCAATTCTGCTGAAAACAGCGTTAGTCCGTGTTAGTTGCATTCAAAACACACAAATTAGAGGAGAAACAACAGCAAAAGTGTTCGGGAAAGTAGATACGCTTTGGACGTATCACTTCTACTTTCTACTAGGCTTTTTTTGACCTTTGATGGATTTCCTGTTACGATTGGCGGATTGATAAGATGTCTTCTGCTTAGGTTCCTGATATTGCTCGCTGCTATCCACCTCAACCCGAAGAGGGCGAATATCCTGGGCTCAAATTTGTCGAGGCTCCAGAGGAATCGGCGTCTGCCGCTCCCTCAATGTCGCATGCTTCGATGAAGCGCCCGCGTGTCGGGGACGCCGATAAAGTCAAGGATTCGGAAGACCTCGATGATCATGCCCCCTCTTCAGAAGGCGACGATGGTGCGGCGATTCCCGCCAAGCCTCTGGACAGTCGTCCTCCTCTTCGAGCGGCGAAGAGGGTCCTTCCAAATTTCGGCCTTGATGCTTCATAAGTTATTGCTCTCGAATATCTTTCTAGATGGCTTCGTCATGTTTTAATTCTGTTGCAACTTTTAGATCTTCGAACGAGGAAACCTCTGGGAGTCTATGCGACCATGAACGCTTCCAGTTTTGACCTCATGACGCCTCCCTCGAGGAGACAGCCGATTCGCAGGAAAAAACCGTTGAGGAGGCAACGCTGAAGGATCTCCCAAAGCCGTCGCCTCCTCTAAAAAATAGTACGGTCGAGCCTGACCTTATCCTAGTTACTTCCTCTGGTGAGCCCTCTAGGCCCAAACGCCATGTGAGTTCGAACTTCTTGTCTTGCACTTACCGAATATTACCTATCAGTAGCCCCCGAGGGTGAGTCTAAGTGTTTACACTTGGGCTTGCCCTCTAACTCAAACTCTCAATGCTTATCCTTGTTGCCTCTGGTATAGCCTGTCGTCAAAGATCTCTCCAAGATATGCAAGGACTATATTGCATTGGAGGAGGAGAACCAGCGTTTGTCTGCTGCGCTGGACGACACTCGCCGTAAGCGGTTTCTTCTATTTTGCCTATCTTGTTGCTCGAAGACTTTCTTTGATTATTCGTTCACTTGTCTTTCAGGTAAACAGAAATTGGTGCTCAAGCTGCTGCCGACAAGACCTTGCTGAAGGCTAAGGTAGACGACCTTGTAGCCAAAAATACTTCGTTGACGCCGAAGGCTGATGGTCTGGCTACCGAAGCTGCCCAGCTCAGAGCTGACTAGGCGAAGGCTTAGGAACTATTTGACAAGCAACAAGCGGAAGCTGAATCGAGGGAGAAAAACCTACAGTAGCGCCTGCAGACTGCCTTCAATTCCTTGCGCGGTAAACCTCATTCCTTGTTCGATCTGAGATTTGCGAAGATTGCTTCTTTCTGCTGATTGGAAGCCCTGCTTTTTATGAAGTTGCTACCGAATTAGGTGCTGTGGCGACGACGACAGAGCCCGCTGGACTGGAGTCCAGCGTTGGAGACGTGGAGAATGTTTGCCAGGAGGTGCAAAAACTTATGACTAAAGTGCATTCGACACTTGATCACGTCCGTGATATATCCGCTCTAGAATCGACGAGCAGTACCATGAACGGCGTCCTCAAAGCCTTAGCAGTGAATAAGGATGGCGAGGATCCATTGATTGCCGTGGTTCACCGATAGGTAATCACTGGCTCCGAGTCTGTCTTTTCGATGTTGATGATGCATGGGGTCAACTGCGACTTCGACAAGATCACGAGCACCTACCCAAAGGGCAAAGACGGCCATGACCTATCTCCCAAAGAGTACCTCGAGCGTGCTTGGGTGTTATCTGCACGTATGGCTAACTTCTTGGCGGAGTGGAATGCTAGGAAGAAGGCTGCTCGCGAGCAGAGGCATAGCGTGAAGGGTGAATCGTCTGGTAGGGCTGCTGGTAGTTCGATGTAGTCTGCTTGGAAAGCTGGAACTTTGTTATAATGGATAATGTAGTGCTGACCTCAGTTTGTCGTGAAGGCTTGAACTTGATTCAATCTTTGCTTCTTAAGTCACTTTCAGCCTTTGTGCTTTTAGCTGAGATGTTCGATGCTTTTAGCTGTGTGTAACTGGGCACCTTATTTGTAGGGCACGCGCATATGGTCTAATGCCTGGCCTATTTCATACGAAGTAGCTGGCAGTTCTTCAACACTAGGGCACGCCCCTAGTGTTGTTGGAGGAATTACCATAAGAGTTACCATAACCATTACCATTGGTAGAAGGATACAGCCTATAATTGTTGCTAGCAAAATTGTTCCTATAAGCACTGTTGTTGAAATTATTATTTCTAATGAAGTTTACATCAACATGCTCCTCTTGAGCAACCAAAGAGGCCAAAGGAACATTATTAGGTTCAACATGAGCTCTATCATTAGCAAGCATAAGCATAATAGTATCAATCTTATCACTCAAGGAAGAGGTTTCCTCAACATAATTTACCTTCTTACCTTGTGGAGCTCTCTCGGTGTGCCACTCAGAATAATTTACCATCATGTTGTCAAGAAGCTTCGTTGTGGCGCCCAAGGTAAGTGACATAAAAGTGCCTCCAGCAGCTGAATCCAATAGATTTCTTGAAGAAAAATTCAGTCCTGCATAAAAGGTTTGGACAATCATCTAAGTAGTTAGTCCATGAGTGGGACAATTCTTTATCATAGATTTCATTCTTTCCCAAGCTTGAGAAACATGTTCATTATCAAACTATCTAAACTTCATAATATCACTATGCAAAGCTATAATCTTAGCAGGAGGATAGTATTTTCCAATAAAAGCATCCTTACACTTATCCCAAGAATCAATACTATTTCTAGGCAAAGATAGCAACCAATCCTTAGTTCTTCCTCTTAAAGAGAAAGGAAACAACTTAAGCTTAATAATATTACCATCTACATCCTTATACTTTTGCATCTCACATAGCTCAACAAAATTGTTGAGATGAGCTGCAACAACATCAGAACTGGCACCAGAAAATTGCTGACGAGGGTACGACCCCTCGGGTCCTCGATATTGGCCTACCTGCTACAGCCCAAGTACAAGATGACGCTCGAAGCCCAAGAAGCTCAAGACTAGTTAGGGTTTGCAAACACCTGTAACCGACTTGGACCGGATCCCGAGACCTCGCCCCCATATATGGGCAAGGAGGGGCGGCCAAGAACGACACATCTCCAATCTCGCATAGACACCTGATCTCGCATAGATCCCATGCATAGGCTAGCACATGCCATCTCTTTCGACCATAGCCAGATCCCATCAGTGCACCATTGTAACAGCTCTAACTATACAAGCAATACAAGATCAGACAAGCAGGATGTAGGTCTTTACCCTCCGGGGGGCCGAACCAGGGTAAATTCGTGTGCACCCCTGTTTCTGTCTGAAGCCGTCGAATCCGCCAAGTGCCCACATACACTCCATGAATCAAAAGCCCTAAACATGGGCATTGCCAGGTTAGAACCTCGTCAATTGCTCTTTCATAACAAGATTCAACAAAGCAGGTTTGATCTCATAAAAATTTGCCTCAGGAGCAGGTGGCGCAATAGGAGTGCAGATAAAATCATTTTGTTTTTGGTGCTAGTAAAATCACACAACTTGGTGTTCTCAGGAGTACCCATTCTAGCAAAGCTAAAAGCAGATAAGTAAAAACAACTATAAGGGAACTAATTTTTTTTGTATTTTTGATAAAATGATGCAAGTAAAAAATAAAGTAAAGAAAAACAATAACAAAGTAAACAGTTGAGCGTGAGAGACTCCCCTTGTAGAAATCTTCTTTCTCCCCGGCAACGGCGCCAGAAAAATGCTTGATAGTGCGTGTTAAGCACCCAGTTGGGAACCCCAAGAGGAAGGTATGAGGAGCACATCAGCAAGTTTCCCTTAGTTGTGAAACCAAGGTTTATCGAACCAGTAGGAGAAAGCCAAACTTCCGAAGGTGATGCTTGCTAGCTTCGCGACACTCCAGACAATGGCGCCAGAAAATGCTGGTGCGTAGTTGATGTAGGAGCTTTTTCACCTAGCAGCAACGTGGAACCTGCACACAACACAACCAAGTACTTTGCCTCAACTTACGATGAGATTGTCAATCTCACCGGTTTGCTATAAACAAAGGATTAAGCGTATCGAGTGGTAAAAGGTAATAGTATCTGAGAATGTAAATAAGCAAGTAAAATAGCAAACGGTAATAGCAATGTAAAGTAAATTGGACCGGGGTCCACAGTTCACTAGTGGTGTCTCTCCATAAGATAAATAACAACATGTTGGGTAAACAAATTATAGTTGGGCAATTGATAGTGTAAAGATAACGTATATATGTCATGAGGATCACTATGAGATTCACTCTGGGCATTACGACAAAATACATAGACCGTAATCCAACTGCATCTATGACTAATAATCCACCCTCCGGATGTCGTCCGAGCAACCATCGGGTATTAAGTTGCGAACAACGGATAACTGCATTAAGCAAAGTGCGTAAAGTAAACAAAGCAAATGTCCTTGGACACAAGAATGTTGTTTTCTCCCTAGTGGCAATAACACATCTACAACCTTAGAGGTTTCTATCACTCCCCCAGATTACTAGAGGCATGAACCCAACTATCGAGCATAAATACTCCCTCCTGGAGTCACTAGCATCTACTCGGCCAAGATATATACTAGCAACGGAGAGCATGCAAGATCATAAATAACATAGAGATAACATAAAGATAATATTCAGCACATCAACTTGACATAGTACCAATACTCATCGGATCCCAACAAACACAATATGTAGAATTACACAAAGATGATCTTGATCATGATAGGCAGCTCACAAGATCTAAACATGAGGCATATGGTGGAGGAGACGACCATCTAGCTACTGTTATGGACCCGTAGTCCAAGGTAGACTACTCACACATCACTCCGGAGGCAACCATGGTGGTGGAGAAGGCCTCCAGCAGGGATTCCCCTCTCCGGCAGGGTGCCGGGAAGAGCTCCTAGATCCTCTTGATCTCGCGACAATAACGGCGGCGGCTTGCAGGGAGGCGTCAGGAGGTGGACCAGCTGGTCTCAACCCCTGGTGGCGTGGGCCAGGGTTAGGCCATGCCACCCTAGGGTGAGCCTGGCCTCTGGCCCCCCCTCCATCTCATCTTTGGACTTCATGATGCTCCGGGAAAATAGCAGGTTTGGCTTTTGTTTCATCCAATTCCGACAATATTTCATGTGTAGCTTTTCTGAAACACCAAAACAGCAAAAAACAGGGAACTGGCACTGTGGCATCTCGTTAGTAGGTTAGTTCCAGAAAATGCATAAAAACGCCACGAAGTGTAACAAAACACAAAGCCAATAGTGTATAAACAAGCATGGAGCATAAAAAATTATAGATACGTTTGGGACGTATCAACAACCACCACCAAAACAACACCTGAACTCCATGCTCTTCAAAAGCAACGCCTCCAAGAAGGGAATAGTGCACAAGCGCCATCGTTGCCCGATCAAAGATCTTAGGTTTTCACCCAGAAGATAGTCCCCTCTCTCAAAACAATGCCTTCAACAAGTTCATTGCCAGGAACAACCAATTAAGGCCAGACCTTGGATTTTAACCCTGAAAGGTAAGACTTTGAACTTCACCTCTGATATCGCCCCCACTTACATACTGTTGCTGCGAAACCCAGAACACCAAGCAAGTCCCTCAACAGTGCGGAGACTCGAACCTCCATTGATAGTCCTCCGATCCGGCATTCATGATATTCTCCGCCTCTAACTTCACCATGGACCAAAATTCGCCTGATGGCACCAAAGAACAGAGCTTCATGCCGCTCCCTCTCATGGCGTATAGATTACACCCCATTGGGAACCCCAAGAGGAAGGTATGATGAGTAAAATAGCAAGTCTTCCCTCAGTTGTGAAACCAAGGTTTATCGAACCAGTAGGAGAAAGCCAAACTTCAGAAGGTGATGCCTGCTAGCTTCGCGACAGCTCTGGACAATTTATAAGGAGCCTCGTCCAGGACTTTGCTTTGCACCAGCAGCAACGTGGAACCTGCACACAACACAACCAAGAACTTTGCTCCCAACTTACGATGACGTTGTCAATCTCACCGGTTTGCTGTAAACAAAGGATTTAGCATATCGAGTGGTAAAAGGTAATAGTATGCAAGTAAAAGTAAATAGTGTGAGTAAAAGTAAATGATAATAGCAATGTAAAGGAAATTGGACCGGGGTCCACAGTTCACTAGTGGTGTCTCTCCATAAGATAAATAACAACATGCTGGGTAGACAAATTACAGTTGGGCAATTGATAGAGTAAAGATAACGTACATATGTCATGAGGATCACTATGAGATTCACTCTGGGCATTACAACAAAATACATAGACTGTAATCCAACTGCATCTATGACTAATAATCCACCCTCCCGATGTCATCCAAGCAAACATTAGGTATTAAGTTGCGAACAACGGATAATTGCATTACGCAAAGTGCGTAAAGTAAACAAAGCAAATGTCCTTGGACACAAGAATGTTGTTTTCCCCCTAGTGGCAACAACACATCTATAACCTTAGAGGTTTCTATCACTCCCCCAGATTACTAGAAGCATGAACCCAACTATCGAGCATAAATACTCCCTCTTAGAGTCATTAGCATCTACTCGACCAAGATATCTACTATCAACAGAGAGCATGCAAGATCATAAATAACATAGAGATAATATTCAGCACATCAACTTAACATAGTACCAATACTCATCGGATCCCAACAAATACAACATGTAGAATTACATAATGATGATCTTGATCATGTAGGGCAGCTCACAAGATATAAACATGAAGCACATGGTGGAGGAGACGACCATCTAGCTACCGCTATGGACCCATAGTCCAAGGTAGACTACTCACACATCACTCTGAAGGCGACCATGGTGGTGGAGAAGGCCTCTGATAGGGATTCCCCTCTCCAGCAGGGTGCCGGGAAGAGCTCTTGGATCCTCCCGATCTCGCGATGACGATGGCGGCAGCTTGCAGTATGTTTCAAGGAAAAGCGATCCGTCCTTTAGGTTTTTCCCGTCGAGGGGAATATATAGGCGAAAGGGCAGCGTCAGGAGGTGGGCCAGCTGGCCTCACCCACTGGTGGCACGGGCCAGGGGTAGGCCGCGCCACCCTTGGGTGAGCCTGGCTCCTAGACTCCCTCTGTCTCCTCTTTGGACTTCGTGATGCTTCGGGAAAAATAGAAGGTTTGGCTTTTGTTTCGTCTAATTCTAAGAATATTTGCTGTGTAGCTTTTCTGAAACACAAAAATAGCAAAAAATAGGGAACTAGCACTGTGGCTTTTTGTTAGTAGGTTAGTTCCAGAAAATGCATAAAAATGCCACGAAGTGTAACAAAACACAAAGCAAATGGTGTGTAAACAAGCATGGAGCATCAAAATTATAGATACGTCTGAGACGTATCAAGCATCCCCAATTTTAACTCTTGCTCATCCTCGAGTAAGTAAGTGATAACAAAAGAATAATTTTTAAGTGACATGCACCATCACAATCTTGATCAACTATGTAAAGCATTGAGTGCTGGGATCAAAGAACTTAAAACATGGGCATAAGAGACATAATCTTGACAATAAAACTTAGCAACCATGTTATAACATGAAAAGAAACACAAACGAAAGATCATGAATAATGAAACAATGAAAGTCAAACGTATGTTCAAATCATATGGAAAAACATATCAAGTGGTTTTCAGCTTGTCCTTCATGGAATAGCAAAACATAAATGCATAGGACACCTTCAAGTTTAAGAGGGCAACTAGATACAAATAATTTAAGAACAGGTAAAACCATAATCATGAATCAATCAATAATAAACTTTGGGACTATGCACATTAAACTTAGAATGGCAACTATGCTCTCTTAGACGGTGCATAAAGATAGAAGGTGGAGACTCAACATAAAAGTAAAAGAAAGGCCCTTCACAGAGGGAAGCAGGGATTGCAAGTTTTATAAACCTTCAAAAATTATGGTACTTACTAGCTTTGAGCTCTCATTGCCCCCATCATAGGCATATTGAATGGTTAAAGTTAATGCGAGTAAAATTACGAAGCATATGCTTAACAAATCATAAGTTGGAAACCTCGTGTCCCGTGAAGTACGAATACCCAAACCTCATGCTACTCGACTTAGGTCCCAAGCAAGCTCTTGTCATTGTAAGCATACATATATCATCGAGAACCACCAACGGGGTACCTCCTGCCCGATGACATGGAACAAGCCCACATCAAAATGACAAGACAAACAGACAATGAACACCTTGGCATATCTTTTATTTACCATTGGTATAGCTTTTTATTGTGAGATGCGTCATCGAATGTCCACTATGGGCATGCTGTAAATTTCCACCATGAATGATGCATGGCTTAGATTAGCGGCCCAGGCATTTCTCTAACACATATACAAACTCCATGATCTCGCAAGATCCTAACTTATTTCACATCACGAGTATCCATAAACAAAAGATCATGATATCAACTCAAATGAGAGAAAGTGCAATGTTGAAAGCTTTCCCCATGATGGCATGGTTTGGATAATTTCCAACTTACAACTTGCAAGCATAACATCAACATAAGAGAGCCACAATGTCAAAATTTTAAAAGCGAGAAAAGTAAAGTGTGCCATCAGGTTCGTGAGAGCTTTACTGACTAATTTTCACATAATACCAAAAAGAGTTTAATTTGAAGGATAGACAAAAGCAAGTCAAATGTACTTTGGATAGCAAATTGCTAATAGGTACGTATGGTGGACACATTGGAATAACTTGGTTTTTGGGAGTTGGATGCATGAGTAGAGCTCATACTCAGTACAAAACGAAGGCTAGCAAAAGACTGGGAGCGACCAACTAAGAGAGCAATAACGGCCATAATCTCGCATAGCGACAAAACATCATTAAAAGAAGCATAAAATGGCATCACAAGTCAAAAACCAAATTATCGTAGAGGCTTTTGATGACTTGTTAGAGTCAAACATGTTGTAAGCATGTGCCAAGTCAACCCAAATAAAGCAGCAAGGAGAAAACCAAATAAATGCTTCCATATAATAAAAACAACGCATGATTTTTTTCAAAGGCTATTAAGCAATCTCAGTCATTTGAGACAATTCATGCTACAAAAAAAATTACTAAGCATACTATCAAAACGACATCAAGCATGGCATGCAAAAGTCTAAGCCGCAGTCTAAACAAGCTCCTTTTTGTACCACTTTTTTGCATGAAACTTTTTCTCTTTTCCAACACCATTCAAACCTTTTTGAGACAACTCTTTTGATGAAAACCAACATATACTAGTGGTCTAAATACACCTTGATGCAAATATATAACAAGATCTGAACAAAAATCAAGGCGAAAAATGAAAGCTAAACGCAGTTCTAGAAAAAGAAAACACTCGTTGAACGATAAGAGTGAAAACTAGAGTGTTCTTGGCAAATGAAAAATGGAGTGCGTCTCCTCCAAAAGAAATTTGTTGGGGTCCAACCATTTATTGCAGCAAACAAAACAAAAGAAAACTGAAAGCAAAAGTAAAGACGCTCCAAGAAAAACGCATAGTGCATGAAGCAATAAAAATATAGTGTGTTGAAAGGTGACCTGATTTTTACCGATGAAGAAGGGGTGCCTCGGGGGCACCCCCAAGCTTTTACGCTTGTACCTCTTGGATATTTCTTGGGGTGATATGGGCATCCCCAAGCTTGAGCTTTTTTCCATACTTCATCTCATCTCATCACTCTCCATTCCCTACACTTGAAAACTTCCTTCATACAAAACTTCACACAATTTTATTAGCAACGTTAGCATAAACATAATAGTAAATCAACCCTTTTTGGTTTATGTTTCAACTCAAAAACACCACATATAAAGGATATACTACTGTAGCAACTTCCTCAAAAGTTCTGTGATCAAAAGAACTCAAAAAGAAAGCGATCGTGAGGCAAACACAAATAGTGGCAGAAATCTGTCAAAACAGAACAGCTGACAAAAGTCGATTTTTTCGAGGACCTTCTGTTGCTCAAATCGAAAAGTGCAAAACTAATGAAAGTTTGGATATAACCTGGGGAATATGCACATGAAGTCGCAGATCAAAAAGATATTCTGAGAATTTGCACGAATTTTTATGGTGCAGCACCAAAATCTGTTTCAGGACAGCAACTTCTCCAAATCTTACCTCCCTCAAATTAGAGGTTCTTCTTGGCACAACAATGAAATAAAAATGATAAGGAGAGGTCATTACAGTAGTAATAACTTCTAAGACTCAAATAAAAGAAAAATTACTGAAAAATACATTGGGTTATCTCCCAAGAGTTCTTTTCTTTAACGCCTTTGAGCTAGGCGCAGAAACGTGAAAATCAAGTAATATCAAGTGAAGCATTAAGATTACCGGATGCCTTACGTCTTCCTTTCTTACCTTTGCTCTTAACTCTAGGAAAGATGCGACTATTGCAAGGTGGAGAGATGAATCTTATAGTGCCTTTTCCCACATCTATAGTGGCGCCCAGGAGTTTTAGTAGAGACCTTCCAAGCATGATTTGTCCCTTTCCTACACATTCAATAACAAGATAATCAGTAGATACCTTGCTTCCTAAGATTTTTGTAAATACTCCTTCAGCTATTCCAACGGGAAATATAGTGGCATTATTAGTGACAAGGGTTAACTCGACAAATGTCCTAGATGAAGGACTTAGAATCGGGGAAGTAGGGCGTCGGATGAACTCGAAGGTAAAATCAGTCAAACAAGGCGTGTATCAAAAGTAAACGTGGTGGTGAACTTGGCTTGCTTTCAATCTGTGCCTCACCGTCCTCTCCTGGCCCCTATATATAGGTGGCCAGGTCTCAAGAAATGGGAGGGGTCCGATATATATTACAACATCGGTATACGACATGAACTCATATTTCAACTAGGATTACACTTGGGCCTAGCTTAACGGGCCTCAGGGGTACTCAAGTAACGGGCTCTATTATCTATACCATTGTCAGTAGCCCCCGAGATTCTACTAGAATTGTAGCTTTGGGTTGAATCTCAAATCTTCATATCTTCAACTTGATCAATCTTTCGACTTCTTCTGGTTCCTGTACTAAAAAAATAAACATCTTTTATTATATTATCTCGCAAGGGGTTTTGATGAACAAGCCTGACAACTCTGATGGATCAAGAGGCCAGTTAACTGTCGGAGTAGATACTTGTCACCTACTTCAAATTCAATCCCCTTGGACTTGAATCTGGGAAACTGGTCAAACCCATTCTTTTGCCACATTTAGGACTTACAAAGAACAAGTCCCAGTGGTTCTCAGGGTACCCAGTGCGTCCACCAGGATTTTCTTCATGTCGTAGACACGGATAATTACTAGCAAACCGCATCCATGTGCGTATACCAGGACACACAGGATGGATCCTAGGGTCTTACCTTCACGATATGTTTCAATCATGGCATTCGAGTTTTGTCACGATGACGCAACTCGAGAATCATATGTTGCAGCCTTGTTTGACTGTTTCAGCTCTGAAAATCTTCGGGTTGTCCAACCTTGACTAATATAAATTCTCTCCCGATGGGAGTAATTGCACTATTCAAATCTTCTTTCGCCTTCTTTTATTATCTTAGGAATTTAAGAATTTCGTCGGGTGCACGATCAATGCTCCCAATGGGAGTAGCCCCCGAGGCTATAGTCGAAATCGTGTTTCGAGTATAGGCTCAAATAATTTTTTCTTCCTTCATCTGTCACATAGTAGCTCATTTAATAATATTGTCAAGTGCGCGACCAGCGCTCCCGATGGTAGTAGACCCCGAGGCTATAGTCAAATATTTTCGAGTATAGACTCAAATAAATTTTTCTTCCTTGATTCCTCTTTATCTTGTATAATAGATTTTGTCGGGTTCCTTGATCAGCACCGATAGGCAAAATGGCATGCTAGGCTTTTTTGCTGAATTTTCTATGAGTATCCATAACTGTCGTGTTGTGTCTTGATGCTTTTATTTCCCCATTACTCGAACGCTCATGACGTCATTAGTAGGATCACTCTGTGTGTGACTTGACTGGGCACTGACCGTTGCTTGTGGGCAGCGCAGTAATTTTGCATTTTTTCCTGCCCGTTAGTGGGCTACCGCTTCCGCTTCTTGCACCACGTCTCAGCCCACGTCCCTTCGTTAGGAAGCTTTATAAGGGGATAGTGGGGCTATTACTGTTACTAGTTACTTGTCCTTCCGCCATCACCATTGCTGCATCTCCCTTGCGCTTCTGAGCTCCTTCGCAGCCCCCGAGCGTAGCTCCTGTAGATGCGCATCAAAAGTCTCGCTCACAAGAACCAGATGGGGAAGAAGAAAATCACCAACACGTCGACTAGCTGGGTGCCCTCAGAGTTCGAACAATCCGATCTGACCAAGGCCCAGGAGCATGGATTTCTCACCGAAGGTGACCAAGTCATCTTCCCCAGCACCGAACGCATCCCCAAGCCCCCGAGCGGCTATCAGGTGATGTTTCTCGTCTTCCTTTTGCACGGTTTATCCTTTCCTGCCCACGAATTTCTTCGTGGGCTTCTCTTTGTTTACGGCGTGCAGCTTCACCAGCTCACGCCAAATTCTATTCTGCACATCGATTGTTTTGTTACTCTTTGCGAGTCTTTCCTGGATATCGAACCTCATTGGACTCTCTGGAAATTTCTCTTCCGCCTTCGCCCTAGTGTCTCTTTATCGAAGAAACCTAAGCTAGGCAGGGCTATTATTTCTGTCCACATTGAGGCACATTATTTGGAGTTTAACATGGCTGCCTCGGTGCAAGGTTGGAGGAAGAAGTGGTTTTATATCAAAGATCAGAAAAATTCTTCCTCTGACCATTACGGCATTGCTCCCTTTGATGCCGATAAAGATCTGAAGAAACTATCATCATGGGATTCTCCTCCCTCGGAAGCTGAGATGGAAGACATCAAGCCCTTGCTGGCCCGCATCCAAACTCTGAAGAGTTCAAGTGGAGGTGCACTATCGGGGACGCAGCTCATGGCGTTCTTCCTACAGAGGCGAATCCAGCCTCTTCAACATCGTGTTTCCAAGCTGTGGTCATACTCTGGCTCGGTGGATTCTTCTCGAGTGTCCGAAGAGGACATAGCTAAGAAGGATCTCAACAAACGAGTGAGAGCTTTGACTACTCTCACAAAGGATTATGAGATTCTAGCGTTAACAGCTGATTTCTTCGACTCTGAGCATCCCTTGCCTGCGGTATGTGCTCTTTCATTCACCAACTTCTCATTTATTCGCCTTCTTGTATTTTGTTGCTGATTTCCTGACAGTTTTGCGACTTACTCTTGTGCAGGGCCACCAATCCTTTGTTTCCCATCCTCCTCTTCCAGAGGAAGGACCTATTCAGGTTGATCCTGTTTTTGCTACTTCCAAAGCCCCCGATGCTGACGAAAGCCAGGACGGAGATGATGCCAAAGTTTCACTGGAAGAAAGTAGTTCGACTATGTCGCCTCCTCCTACACATTCGGAAAAACCTAGCCTTGATAAGAAGAGGAAGCATGTTGAAGAGCTTCTTTCTTCGAGTACCTCCGCCCCCAAGAATGCGGCCCAGGAGCCCTCTGTGCCCAATCCTCCTGAAGTTGAAATTTTTGACCTATTGGACTTGTGAGTCTTGCTGATTCAAATACCCATCTTTTATTCGTTTTCTTCCTTTTGACTAATGCAAAGTTTTTTGCTTTTTCTAGTGATGATGAGGGCCCAAAAAGGGATGCTGCCACTCCTTCCCTTGTTGATACATTTGCTGCCAATGAACCGCCTTCTCAAGAGGCTGCTGTGGTAGTGAAGTTGCCAGAAGCCCCTGTTAAGAAGGGTACCTCTTCTCGTGCTTCCAAATGTCTCAAGAAGGTGACGACGGTGAGCACTTCCCTTGACACCCATCGACCAGTGGGTTCTCCTGATGATGTAAGTACTGCTTATTGTGGCTTGCTCTTTTTTTGCTTGAATTTTTCTTCTCATGCCTTCCTTTAATAGATTCTGATGAAAAAAATCATCTCCTTGGGCATTGAGTGCGTCGAGTTCCTGAAGGCTACTTAGGCTTCTTGAGGTAAGCTTTTTTTATGTTGTGTCTTCTGCCTATCTCATGTGTATTTCCATGGTTTCTTATCCACCTTTCCTTTCCCTGTTCCGTACTGCAGATGCTTTGACGGCGGTGAATGCTCGCATAGCGTCTCTCGAAGCCAAACTCAATGCCTCTAGAAAGGCTTGGGACACTGCTACTGCTGCCAAGGTTGCTGCTGAGAAGTCTGCCAAGTCAGCAGCAGCTAAGGCAAAGAAAGCTCAGAAGGCACTTGCTGATGCTGATCAGGGGCGTGTTCAAAGAGAGCAAGCCATAACCAAATGCCTCAATCAGATTTCGACTCTTGCTGGTGGTAAGTACCGTGCTGTTCTCTTTGCTCATTCTTATACTTGCTAATGTTTGCTCATTATCTCTTGTCTCTATCTTTTGTGTTTTTGTAGAGAACGCTGGAGTATCTTTGGCGCCTTTACAGCCGAATGATGAAGATCCTCTAATGGCTGCGGTGAATTTGCTGGAATCAAACTGGATATCGGTCTAGGAAATTCTCAAGCTGACTCGCCGCATGCTAACATGGATTTTTGTCGGGTTATGGCCAAAGAAAAGGGCGGATATGCCAGCTGATGACCTCAAGAAACTTGCCGCAACCTTCGACACCGTTGAAGATCCTATTCTGGTGATGAAGAGCCGTTTGGTGAAGTGAGGTGTCAAAGGGGCCATTGCACTTGCTCAATCGCATGGCGAGGAGGTTGATTGGGAGAAGGTTAGCTCTTCTCATGCTCGACCTCTTTCGGAGCTGCTGGGTTTCTTTGAGAAGGCGAAGAAATATGCGCCAGACATCATCTCGATTATCACTCCATCAGCGGCTTCTTTGACTTCCACGCCGACCTCTTTGACTCCTGTGGCAAGTGCTTCGATGCCTCCGCCAAGCGCTGGTGCTGCCTCTTCCACACCTTCTACCGCCACGGATCCTGCTGCTGAGGTGGCGTAGATTTAGTCTTTCCTTGTAGTCTTCTTTTCTTTTGATGTAGCTAACTGATATGTCCATTTTGTATCACTATTTTGTATCATAATTTACTGTTATTCATTGATATATTTCACATTTAGAGATGATACTTATGTTGTTTCCTCTGTTTTTACATGTTTGATGATCATTGGAGGATTTGCTGCTGGAGACAGGATTCTGCTGGAAAAAGGATTGTCAAGACACCATGTTTTGGATGATCAGAAAATTCCAGAAAAATACCAGAAAATTATATTTTGCCAGAAGACTGAAGAAGCCAGAAGGAGGAGGCGAGAGGAGCCACAGGGCAGGCTCACACACAGGGGGCGCGACCCTACCCCTGGCCACGCCGGCCTGTTGTGTGGCCACCCTGGCCCACTTCTGCCATCGTCCCTTCACGTATATCATCGTTCCCGAAAACCTAAGTGAGTGGGGGCTTAGAGATAGACACCACCGCCTCTGTGGGGCAGAAAACACCAAAGAGAGAAAAGCTCTCCGGCAGGCAGGAATCTGCCAGGGAAATTCCTTCCCGGAGAGGGAGATTGTCGCCATCGTCATCACCATTGCACCGGACTTCATCGGGATCATCATCATCATCATCATCTCCATCATCAGCACCTTCATTTCCACCATAACCATGCCATCCCGCTGTAACATCTTGAGTTGAATCTTGTTAAATTCTTAGGGGAAACTTTCCCGGTGTTGATTACTCTTGTGGTTGATGCTATTGAGTGGAACCGTTGAATTAAGGTTTATGTTCAGATTGTTATTTACCATTATTTCACCTCTGATCATGATCCATATGATGTCTTGTGAGTAGTTCGTTTAGTTCTTGAGGACATGGGAGAAGTCAAGATGTTAGTAGTGGAATTATGTTAAATAATATTTAGTGGTTTGATATTTATTTGTTGTGGTGCTATTTCACTAGTGGTGTCATGTGAACGTCGACTACATGATACTTTACCATTTATGGGCCTAGTGAGATGCATTGTGTATTTGGCTACTAATTGTGGGGTTGCTGGAGTGACAAAAACCTAAACCTCCGTTAGGAAACCATTGCACCAGGGAGCGTAGGATCTTAGAGTTTAAGGCTATGGTTAGATTTATCTTAATTACTTTCTTGTAGTTGCGGATGCTTGCAAGGGGTATAATCACAAGTGTGTATTAATCCTAGTAAGGGTAGTACGCTAGCACAGGTTCACCCCCATAACACTTATCAAACCAATAAAGATTATTTAGCGGCATGAAGCGAAAGCTCTTGACAGAAACTCCCATGTGTCCTCGAGAACGTTTGGTCATCATAAGTTACACAACTGGCTTGTCCTTTGCTCTAGAAAGGATTGGGTCACTCGCTGCAATTGTTATTACTATCTTTTATTTACTCATACTTTATTTATTTGCATTACCAAATACCCCTGAAAACCCGTTTGCTAGTATTTACAGTGAATCCTTGATCAAAACCACTTATCAACACCTTATGCTCCTCATTGGGTTCGACACTCTTATTTATCGAAAGTACTACAATACACCCCCTATACTTGTGGATCATCAAGACTATTTTCTGGCGCCATTGCCGGGGAGTGAAGCGCTATTGAAGAGTGGAATTGGTAAAGGTAACCGTTGCTGTGAGTATTATTTTTATTTCTGTCTTTTTTTTTGCTATGGAGAATTCTCCATTTGGTTTCCTATTTGGGAACACTACTATCACTGTTGCAGATGTGGATAAACCACAACCACCACCTGCTCAATTAGATCCTTTTAAAATACCTATGAAAATTGTTGAACGTGTTATAGATAACTGCTATTCAGGAGATGGAACTGTCCATCCGAGTGATCACTTACTCTTTATACATGAATTATGCGAGTTGTTCAAGTGTGCAGGTATTTCATCAAGCCAGGTTAAGAGAAAGCTATTCTCTTTATCACTGAAAGGCAGAGCTGAGGAGTGGTATCGGCTGCTAAAAGATGGTCCATCTATTGCTTGGGAGGAAATTGTACCTCTCTTTTATTACAAGTTTTATCCTCCAAGTGAAATTCATAAAGATCGTAATCGAATATATAACTTTTGGCCTCATGATGGAGAGAGTATTGCCCAAGCGTGGGGGAGATTGAATTCACTAATGCTCAAATGCCCCACTCATGCGCTCCCCAGTAATATTGTTATTAATAATTTTTATGTGAGGCTTGCTCTTCACGATAAGGATTTATTGGATGCTTCTTGCTCTGGATCATTTACACGCATGAAAGAAGAAGCTAAGTGGGATCTTCTTGACCGTATTCAAGAAAATGCTAAAGGATGGGAGAACGACAAAGGTAGGAAGTCAGGTATAAATTATGATTATGAATGCATTAAAGCTTTTATGGGAACCGATGACTTTCATAATGTTAGCACTGTTTATGGTCTTGATTCTCATATACTTGCTAACTATTTTACGACTTTTGCCTCTTATCTTGATGTTCCAAAGAAAGACAGGAACAAGTATCATGCGCCTTATAAAGATTCTTTTAGTTGTATTCCTGCTAAAACTACTAAAGTTTGTACTATTGATCGCATTTTGCCTGAACCTTATTTCGAGAAGATGCGTTTCCCTGCTAAGGTAAAGGAGCATTCTACTTTGGTAAGTGTGCTTAATAAAAGTACTAAGAGAGCTGCAGAACCTGATGAGCAAATTACTGTTAAGTCTCCTGTAGCTATACTGAAGGACCTTGTTACTAAAGATGTAGGAGATGAACATATTGACTTTTGTGAAGATGCTTCTAACATTGTTTCACATCCTAGTAGGCGTAGGAAAACAAGTGTTCCTGTTATTTCTGTCAGGATTGGCGATCATTACTATTATGGTTTATGTGACATTGGTGCAAGTTCAAGTGCTATTCCTATAGAGCTTTACAGAGAAATCATGCATGAAATTGCCCCTTGTGAACTTGAGGAGATTGATGTGGTTATTTAGCTTGCTAACAGAGAGACTGTCTTGCCACCTGGTATTATTCGAGATGTGGAAGTTTTATGCGGTAAGACCAAATATCCTACTGATTTTCTAGTACTTGGTAAGGAAGCTAGTAAAACTTGTCCTATTATTTTTGGTAGACCCTTTTTGAATACTTGTGGCGCTGTGATAGATTATAAGAAGGAGAATTTTTTTACTAAGTTTGATGGAGAATCTTATGAGTTTAATTTTTCTAAGTTTGCTAAAACTCCTTTTGAAAGTGAATTGCCTGATGAAAATTTTCGAGTTGAACTGCTTGCCTCTATTGCTCTTGCTCCTAACAATGCTTTGCAGCAATTTATGGAGGACCATGAAAGTGATATTTTCAGGAAGGAAAGAGAAGAGATTGATGATATTCTTCTTCGTCAACCACCGTTGATTAAGCACAATTTACCTGTGGAGGATCTTGGTACCACTTTGCCACCTAAGGAAGATCCTATTTTTGAATTAAAACGTTTGCCTGATGATCTTAAGTATGCTTATATAGATGATAAGAAAATATATCCTGTTATTATCAGTTCTAAACTTTTAGGAAAGGAAGAAGAAAGGTTATTGGAAATATTGAGGAAACACCGAGGAGCTATGGGATATACTCTTGATGATTTAAAAGGGATTTCTCCCACTATATGTCAGCATGCTATTAACATGGAGGAAGATGCAAAGCTAGTTGTCGAACATCAATGCCGCTTAATTCCCAAGATGAAGGAAGTGGTAGGAAATGAGGTATTGAAGCTCCTTGATGCTGGTATTATTTATCCTATTGCTGATAGTAGATGGGTTAGTCCTGTTCATTGTGTTCCTAAGAAAGGAGGTATCACTGTTGTGCCTAATGAGAATAACGAGCTTATTCCTCAAAGGGTAGTAGTTGGTTATAGGATGTGCATTGATTTTAGAAAGGTAAACAAAGTTACTAAGAAAGATCATTATCCTTTACCATTTATAGATAAAATGTTAGAGAGGTTATCTAAGTAGACTCATTTTTGTTTTCTTGATGGTTATTCTGGTTTCTCTCAGATTGCTGTTAAAAAGCAAGATCAAGAGAAAACCACTTTTACTTGTCCTTATGGAACTTATGCTTATAGACGTATGCCGTTTGGTTTGTGCAATGCTCCTGCTACTTTTCAAAGATGCATGTCTGCTATTTTTCATAGTTTTTGTGAAGAAATTGTGGAGGTTTTCATGGATGATTTCTCTATCTATGGAACTTCTTTTGATAATTGTTTGCACAATCTTGATAAAGTTTTGCAGAGGTGTGAAGAAACTAATCTTGTTCTTAATTGGGAGAAATGCCACTTTATGGTGAATGAAGGAATTGTTCTTGGACATAAAATCTCCAAAAGAGGTATTGAAGTTGACAGAGCAAAAGTTGAAGCAATTGAGAAAATGCCCTGTCCCAGAGATGTTAAAGGTATTCGTAGTATTCTTGGTCATGATGGCTTCTATAGGAGGTTTATTAAAGATTTCTCTAAGATTTCAAAACATCTTACTAATCTTCTTCAAAAAGATGTACCATTTGTTTTTGATGATGATTGTAAGGAAGCTTTTGAAACTCTTAAGAAGGCTTTAACTACTGCTCCTATTGTTCAACCACCTGATTGGAATTTACCCTTTGAAATTATGTGTGATGCTAGTGATTTTGCTGTTGGTGCTGTTCTTGGACAACACGTAGATAAGAAGTTAAATGTTATTCATTATGCTAGTAAGACTCTTGATGCTGCTCAGAAGAATTATGCTACTACTAAGAAGGAGTTTCTTGCTGTTGTTTTTGCTTGTGATAAGTTTAGACCTTACATTGTTGATTCTAAAGTTACTATTCATACTGATCACGCTGCTATTAGATATCTTATGTCGAAGAAGGATGCTAAGCCTAGGCTTATTAGATGGGTGTTGCTTTTACAAGAGTTTGATTTGCATATTGTAGATAGGAAAGGTGCTGAAAATCCTGTTGCTGACAATTTGTCTAGATTGGAAAACATTTCTTTTGATCCTATTCCTGTTAATGATAGTTTTCCAAATGAACAGTTGGCTTCAATAAATGTAACTTCGAGAGAAAATCCATTGTATGCAGATTATGCTAACTTTATTATTTCCAAGTATTTGCCTCCAACCTTTACAGCTCAGAAAATAAGAAAATTATTTTATGATTTGACGCATTATTTTTGGGATGACCCACACTTATATAAAGAAGGAGTTGATGGAATTATGCGAAGATGTGTTCTGGAATATGATCAACAAGAAATATTGAGAAAATGCCATGGTAGTGCTTATGGAGGACATCATGCTGGAGATAGAACTGCACAAAAGGTTCTACAATCAGGTTTTTATTGGCCAATCCTCTTTAAAGATGCTAGAAGGTATATTTTATCTTGTGATGAATGTCAAAGAGTTGGTAATATTTCTAGACGTAATGAAATGCCTATGAGTTATACTCTTGTTATTGAACAATTTGATTGTTGGGGATTCGACTTTATGGGTCCTTTTCCCCCTTCAAAAGGGTATACTCATATACTTGTTGCTGTAGATTATGTTACCAAGTGGGTAGAAGCTATACCTATAAAGAGTGCCGATGGTGAGACTTTGTTAAAAATGCTTAAGGATGTTATTTTTCCTAGGTTTGGTGTACCTAGGTATCTTATGACTGATGGAGGTTCTCATTTTATTCACGGAGGTTTTAGAAAAACTCTTGCTAGATATGACGTTAATCATAGAATTGCTTCTGCGTATCATCCCCAAACTAGTGGGTAGGTAGAGCTTTCAAATAGAGAGATCAAGTCTATCTTGCAGAAGATTGTCAATAGATCTAGGAAAAATTGGGCTAGCAAGTTAAACGATGCTTTATGGGCTTATAGAACTGCTTATAAGAACCCCATGGGCATGTCTCCATACAAGATGGTTTACGGAAAAGCATGTTACTTGCCCTTAGAATTAGAACACAAAGCTTTTTAGGCAGTGAAAGAGCTTAATAGGGATTTTAAACTCGCCGGTAAGAAAAGGTTGCTTGATTCGAGTTCCCTAGATGAGTGGAGAAACGAAGCTTATGAGAATGCCAGACTTTTCAAAGAAAAAGTCAAACAATGGCATGATAAGAGAATTCTTAAGAGAGAGTTTCATGTTGGTGAGAAGGTTTTATTGTATAGGTCCCATCTCAGATTTTTGGCAGGAAAATTACTCTCGAAATGGGAAGGACCATATGTTATTGAAGAGGTATACCGCTCAGGTGCGATAAAGATTGCTTCACTAAAAGATAACACTACACAAGTGGTGAATGGTCAAAGACTCAAACATTATATTGCTGGAGATTCTTATAATGAAGATGTTGATGTTATTCAAACAGTTTCTCTGGAAGAAGTCATCCAGGACAATATGTAGGAACCTGCAGAGTTCGTTTTCGAATAGGTAACAGTTCTAGTCAGAAAAGGTTCGCGTTAAACTTTTCCATTAATATTTTTGTTGTTTGTGTTAAATATGAAAAATCACGAGACGAAAACGGGCAGGAGACGGAGTCCGGTGGCTCCTCACCACCAGGGGGCGCGGGCCCACTCCAGGCCGCGCCGCCCTGTTGTGAGAGCACCCCGAAGCTCGTTTCCGTCCCGGTTTCCTCCTGTGATTTCATCTCGATGTTTAATTTTCGCCTATATAACCCCCCGGATTACCCGAGATTTGTATATCGTGTTTTTGTAGTGTTTTCATTTCGAGCTATTTCTGTCTGGAGTTGTTCTCGGTTCTAGGAGGATCATGGCTTCCTCGAGCAATGACAAGGAGAAGACACCTCTGAAAGATGACCACCAAGACCTTCAGTTGAAGGAAGAAGTTGAAAGTGAGGCCGAGGAAGAAGAGATGGAAGAAGACCAAAGTTCACACCCGAGCACCATGATCACAAGCATTGGGGTGGTGACAAGTCATGACAAGTTCAAGAAGAGTGCACGTAAAAGAACCAGAGGGGGTGTGCCACGCCACATCTTAGCTCCACGGACATCTTCGTCAGGCAACAACCCTTTCCATACTCTAATACATGAACATCAGATTCAAAAGGTGCCTAGATCACGATTGCCCTCTGGTTGGGATATAGATTGTTCTAACAGTGCAGGGAAAGAAAGTTCCAAGTGTGAAGAAGGATGGGGAAATAATTCCAAGAGCTGGGATTCTCTGGCTGATAGGTTCATGAGCCGTATTGAGCACAACTCAGAGATGATTTGTAACCTCAGTTACAAGATTGATGACTTGAGAGATTTGATTGAGAAGCTTATTAAAGAATCACCACCACCGAAGGAGTAATTTGTCATTGATATAGGCATCCCCTTGGCTTGTTCCAAGCTTGGGGGAGTGCCATGGTATCACATCATTATCTTTTACTCATTTACTTTTCAAGTAGAGTCGTATCATGAATAGAGGAGTTATCTTATAGAATAGTTTGCAGTGTGGAAGTATCCTCCTTAGTTGGTTATCTATGTATCCCTTGGTGTGACTTGCGGTAATGAAATATTAATAAGAAGTTTTATCGTTTACTTTCCGCACACTTTATTTTAGTTTGCAATTTCTCTTATACGATTAGTCTTGTTGATTAGTATCAGTATCACTTTGGGAGCATGAGTAAATTTAGTTGGTTTTGGCAAACTTAGCTTGGTCAGTAGCAACATTACCTTGTGTTTTGAGTAGAAAAAGAAGAAAGAAGTGCTAGTAGATATATCATCTCATCTTTCCGTCATGTTTAGCTCATAAGCAATAGTATTCTCAAGTTAAAATTGTTGTACTTTCAAGGAAGTTTGCATGATTGTTCCTATTATATGTATGTTTGTTTGTTTCATGCAACTCTTATGTTTGCTACCCAGCCTTGCTAGCCAAAAACCTATACTGAGAGGGAATACTTCTCGTGCATCCAATTCCCAAAAACCAAGTTACTTCCAAAGAGTCCACTATAAATTCCTATGCATGGTATTTCAAGCCATTCCAAGTAAATTTTCATGTGCTACCTTTCAAAAACCTTCAAATACTTCTCATTTTGTGCCACTATTTTTAGCTGATGAGGATGTAGTGGTTGGGTTTGTTATCTTCCATACTAAATTGAGTACCCCTTGACTAGGCAGCTTCATCTGCTCATCATTAATTTTGCAAGGAGCTGGTCAGACCATTGTAATCTAAACAAGAAAAAAAAGAGCACTCCTCCTTGGTATGTGAAAGTTGGCGGGCACCCAATGGAATCGGTTAGCCATGGTTTGAGAAAGGAAAAGGTGGGGAGGAGTGCCAAGCTATAAAAGAGCACAATTGTGCCAACTAATCAAACATCTGGGAACCGCTCTCACTTGTTTAGTATGGAAGATATCAAGAACTCCGTTGCTAGTCGTTGACAAAAGCAACCACCTCTCAAAATATTTTTTACCTCTGTTTTACAAATGAAAAGCTCTAGCACATGTTTAATCCCTGCTTCGCTCTATGAAGGGCCTGTCTTTTACTTTTATGTTGAGTCAACCTATTCCCTTCTATCTCAAGCAAGCATTTGAGTTGTTATGTTTCACTCATCCATATGTTGATCCGTTCAACCATGTTTACTATCTTCCTTTGTTTGATATAATGCTTTTATCTGAAGGAATATATCTTTGAAAGCTTTCTATGATTGCAAAGAGTTTGTTTTGTTGAGCATATGGTTTTTGCTATATTAGCTCTGTTTTAAAAGGCTTCATTCAAAAGTAAGTATAGTTTGTTCATTGTTCTCTGACCAAGAACTAAGGTTTGCCATCACCAATTATAGTTTACCTTGTGCATCTTTGTTTGTGATTCCCTTTTACTTATTGCAAGTCTATATCATATAAAGGGAAGTTGTTGTCTATTATAATTTGTGCCTTGGTGAATGTTATGCTTCTTGTCCGTATTTTGATTATCGACACTTCACTCCATAAACCTGTGGTCATGTTTACCGAGTTCAGTTTTCGCTTGGGGACAAGCGAGGTCTAAGCTTGGGGGGGTTGATATGTCTATTTTGCATCACTATTTTGTATCGTAATTTACTGTTATTCATTGATATATTTCACATTTAGAGATGATACTTATGTTGTTTCCTCTGTTTTTATATGTTTGATGATCATTGGAGGATTTGCTGCCAGAGTCAGGATTCTGCTGGAAAAAGGACCATCAAGACACCATGCTTTGGATGATCAGGAAATTCTAGAAAAATACCAGAAAATTATATTTTGCCAGAAGACTGAAGAAGCCAGAAGGGGGAGGCGAGAGGAGCCACAAGGCAGGCTCACACATAGGGGGCACGACCCTACCCCTGGCCGCGCCGGCCTGTTGTGTGGCCACCCTGGCCCACTTCTGCCATCGCCCCTTCGTGTATATCATCGTCCCCAAAAACCTAAGTGAGGGGGGCTCAGAGATAGACACCGCCGCCTCTGCAGGGTGGAAAACACCAGAGAGAGAAAAGTCTCCGGCAGGCAGGAATCTACCGGGGAAATTCCTTCCCGGAGAGGGGAGATCGTCGCCATCATCATCACCATCACACCGGACTTCATCGGGATCATCATCATCATCATCTCCATAACCAGCACCTTCATCTCCACCATCACCACGCCATCCCGCTATAACATCTTGAGTTGAATCTTGTTAAATTCTTAGGGGAAACATTCCCGGTGTTGATTACTCTTGTGGTTGATGCTATTGAGTGGAACCATTGAATTAAGGTTTATGTTCAGATTGTTATTTACTATTATTTCACCTCTGATCATGATCCATATGATGTCTTGTGAGTAGTTTGTTTAGTTCTTGAGGACATGGGAGAAGTCAAGATGTTAGTAGTGGAATTATGTTAAATAATATTTAGTGGTTTGATATTTATTTGTTGTGGTGCTATTTCACTAGTGGTGTCATGTGAACATCGACTACATGATACTTCACCATTTATGGGCCTAGTGAGATGCATGGTGTATTTGGCTACTAATTGTGGGGTTGCTGGAGTGACAGAAACCTAAACCTCCGTTAGAAAACCATTGCACCAGGGAGCGTAGGATCTTAGAGTTTAAGGCTATGGTTAGATTTATCTTAATTACTTTCTTGTAGTTGCGGATGCTTGCAAGGGGTATAATCACAAGTGTGTATTAATCCTAGTAAGGGTAGTACGCTAGCACAGGTTCACCCCCATAACACTTATCAAACTAATAAAGATTATTTAGTGGCATGAAGCGAAAGCTCTTGACAGAAACTCCCATGTGTCCTCGAGAACATTTGGTCATCATAAGTTACACAATCGGCTTGTCCTTTTCTCTAGAAAGGATTGGGCCACTCGCTGTAATTGTTATTACTATCTTTTATTTACTCGTACTTTATTTATTTGCATTACCAAATACCCCTGAAAACCCGTTTGCTAGTATTTACAGTGAATCCTTGATCAAAACCACTTGTCAACACCTTCTGCTCCTCGTTGGGTTCGACACTCTTATTTATCGAAAGTACTATGATACACCCCCTATACTTGTGGGTCATCACTAACTCGCTCATATTTTGCCTGAAAATCAGTCAGGAAACTCTGTACTTTTTGTAAATACTTTGCCTTTATGAAATGTTGTGCTTGATTGCGTTTCTGAGTTGTTTTCCTGTTGTCTTCTTTCCTTCCAGCGTGAGTGTACTGGTGGACCGATGGATCGTGGTTGTGAGTCGCCTCCTGCTGATGCGTTTCACTCTGTGATCACTTCCCCTCCTCGTTCTTCATGCCAATGCACTGAATACTTATCAAGGATTTTGGACCTCGAAGGTTGTTTGTCTTTGATGAAGCGTCAGGCAAAAATTGCTACGGACCAGGCCAGCAAATCTTATGGCTTGATGAAACAGATATCCATTCTGGAGGATAAAGTGTTAGGTCTGGTGGCCCAAGTTACACATCTGAAGGAGTGTGATTCCTTTCTTGTCGATTTTATCAAATCAGTTTGTGAGCAGCTAAAGTGTAAGTTTCCTGCAGACCTTTGAGAACTTCTTGTTGCTGCTTTTGTCTTTGTATTTTCATGAGTTTGCGTCTTCCAGGTACTTGCTTACATCCTGCTGATGAAAACCATCGAGTTGCTGAGCGAATCGCAGCTTTGGAGAGGGTATCAAAAGATACAACTTCTTTGTCGGCTGACCCATGGCGCCGCAGTGTTGTTGTTCTCCTACAGGATCATGCTCAGCACATCGGGGAGGCTGTTGATGGTTGTCAAAGATCCTTGACGACCATGTACTCTGTTATGCTTCCCCGCAATCCTCCGCCGGGAAATTTTTAGCAGCTACTAGATGTTTTCAGATCTAGTCAATGAATTCATCGGCTGATAGAGCTCAACTTCGTGGCTGGAGCCAAATTTGTTCTTGGATGGATATGCAAGTGGTATCCAAGGCTGAATTATAGTTCCATGTCGCTAAGTTTTCCCCCAAGGGGCGTGAAGCTGCAAGTCCATATGGATGCTACGCTTCAACCGGTGAGGAGGATCATAGCTAGATTGCTTCGAGAAGATGCTGGTTTTTTCTGCGAGCACCATTACTTGAATCCCCTTGGAGTAGATGATTCGGATCAACCAATGTTGTAATGCTTTTATTGTATATATGCTTTGCATGTAGAACGCGAGAGTTTCCGTTTCTGGGTCTTTTGCTAGAAGTTTTTGTTCTCAGGGCGTTTTGTGTTTAGTGCGTTTGCCGCAATTTTGTTTGAGATATTGAAGACATGTAGACTCGAATAGGAGGATCTTTGTCTTTATTTGTGCTTGTAATATAAGATACATGGGGTGTCCCAAGAGATCCGGCCAATGACCCGTATTCTGGATCGAGAGGGCATTGCCCTAGGATAGCTTGTGGCTTTAATAGCCTTATTTTTCTACTCTACTTTTGCGAACTTGCTGCCTATGCTGCCAACGTCTTTCCCTCTTCTCCTATAGCTTCCCCTTGGTCTGACGGATGTACCCGCAGTTTCTTCACTTCTAGCTCTGCTGGATGTCCTTCGAGTTGTTGTGCGGCTCCTATAGTCGCGCTTTTTGCCTTGTCTTTGAGTTCTCCGTAGTTGGCCATCATGCCAAAATTTTGGGCCATCTTGTGGAATTCCTTGTCGCATAAATCCGAGAGTTCGAAGCTTCCTTTTACCGTGATAATTCCGTTGGGTCCTGGCATCTTGAGTACCAGGTATGTATAGTGAGGTATTGCCATGAATCGCGAAAATGCGGGTTGCCCGAGGATCGCGTGATATTCTGATGGCCAGTCCATGACTTCAAAGTCGAGCTTCTCTCTTCTGTAGTTTTGGTGATTCATAAAGAAAATGTTGAGTGCTATTCGACCTAATGGATAGTTAGCACTTCCTGGGATGATTCCGTGGAAGGAACAGTCGGTCGGTTTCAGGAACTCTAATGATATGTGCATTGCCCTGAGAGTCTTTGCGTATATAAGATTTATTCCACTTCCTGCATCCATGAATACTCTATTGACGTCGTATGTCCCAATTTGAGCTTTGAGTACTAGAGGCGCGTTTCCCGGCTGAGGTACTGTTATGGGGTGATCATCCCTGCTGAATTCTATGGGTAGTTTGACTTTGGCACTGGTTGTATCATTGCTGTGATGTGCCCTTTGGATGGGACATATCCTCCATCATTGTCGTGTCCCTGATTTGGCTGATCTTGACCTTGAGAGGCTCCATTGTTTGCTTGTTGATCTTTTGTAGACGTGTTGTTGGTGTTCCCTTCGTATCCTTGTCTCTTCGCTTCGGCTTGTTTGCTTATTGCTGCCTCGTGGAGTTTCAAGAACATTGTGCAATCTTTCATTGCGTGTCTGGACACTCATTTTCCATCAATGAACGCGGAGTGTATATGGCATGGTTCGTTTAGCATATCCTCTGGAGACGGGTTGTATTCTCTAGGTTCTTTTGTCTGAAACTTTTTGCTGCTCCCATAGTCTTCTTTTCCATAGCTGCGGTATCCCGAGTTTCTGCGGTCATTTCCTTGATAACTATTGTCTTTGTATCCTGTGGCTACTTGCCTGTGGGAGCCATAGTTGTCGTAGTTGCGGGATCTTCTCCTTTGGCTACCGTATCGTCTTCTGGTGACCATGTTCGTTTGTTGTTGCATGCATCTTCACTATCTGCAAATCTGTTTGCTATATCCATTAAATCGGATACTGTCTTTTGCTTGATTCTGCCCATTTCCTCGACTAGGTCTCCTCGTCGCAACCCGGGCGTGAAAGCGTCTATTGCTCTTTCGTCTGAGACTTCGACTGCTAAATTTTTGATAATGCTCCACCTCTGGATATACGCCCTTAGCATCTCATTGCGTTGCTATACGCAGGCTTTGATTTCTTCTATCGACGCTGGCCGTTTGTGTGTCGACTTGAAGTTGCTTGTGAATTGCTTTGTGAGTTCCTCCCAGCTTCCAATTGTTCCTTTTTCTAATTTGCTCAACCATGACCTTGCTGCGCCGGTGAGGTGTAATTGCAAACTTTGCATTGTTGTTTCCTTTGTTCCTCCCAATATTTTTACTGCCTGTAAATAATCCGAGAGCCATGACTGTGGCTCCTGAGATCCATCGTACTTTTGCTGATCATGGGGTAGTTTGAAACCCTTGGGTACTGGCATGGTGCGAACCCTATGAGTAAAGCACGATGCCCCCATCTCCTTTTCATCGTCTTCGTAGTCATATGCTTTGGTGGGAGTCCTGGATCTTTGGGTTCCTCCATGCTTCGGGCTTTTGTGTCGCCTTGGTGATGGTGTTCTAGATCGTCGGCTACCACTTCTGTGCCGAGGACTGTTGTGACGGTGTGGTGACCTTGGTTTATGTGTTCCTTTATTGCGGTGTGCCTCCTCTTCTTTTGTTGACAATTTGTTGCCAACCATCTTCAATCCTTGTAGTGCTGCCCGGTGCATATGTTCCTTTGGGTCTCCTGGACTTGGCCGTGTTGTGTGCAGATATGCTTGAGCTGCCACAAGTGCTGCTTCTGGTGTCTTTGGTATAATGTTCCCTTGCTTGTCGACCGATAGGAAGGACGAGTCGAGGTTCTTGGAGAGGCTTTGCCTTTCTGAGTACTCAAGGTTTTCAAACCTTGATCCATGTTGATGATGCCTTATGTTGTTTGTGTATGATGCATCGCTGCGTGCTCTGTGATAAGCTGCGATTGCTTCAATGGCTGAATCTCTTCTCTTCTGTATTTCAATTCTCTCTTTTGCTAGTTGCTTTGACTACTGTCTTAAGGCATAATGATACCCTAAGAGCATATTCTTGCTTGCATCTGCTAATATTGGCGCGCCGTGTTCCGCGGCTGTTTTGATTATCCTCCACTCTTTGACTGATAGTCAGACTTTCCCCCTGTTTGCAAGGGAATCTACAGTTTCTCCTTCTGCTAAGTGATTTGCTCCTCTATTTATATTTGCTGGGTTGAGCACTCGATTGTTGTTTTCATTGAGTTCTTCTGAATTGTCTCCTACAATAGCGAGTACTTGGTACCGATTGTCAAACTTGCTGTTGAAGCTTGAGAAGATTGAATCGTCATCCTCGTGAAGCTCTAATCCTGTCTTCCAGGTATCTGTTGACTTGTCTGAATTATCATCATGGCAGATCATGAGGTCTTCGAGTTGATCTCCTATGTCAAAATTCTCCATGGTTTCGCCGACTTGTGCGATTTTTCCTTCTACTATTTCTATTGCTGCGAAGCTGACCGGCGAGTTTACCTCGCTGGAAGAGCCCACTGATCATTCTGACACTGCAACTGTCTTGGATTCACTTGCCGACGGACCTAGTTTCGCTGGATCTGAAAGGCGAATCGAACCTAAAGATTCGATGAGAAAGTTTAGACTTCCGATCGTCAGGTCCATATCTTGATCCATGCTCTTGAATATTGGGTGAAGTTTGACAGGTGAGGTTGAAAATCGACAGTTCCGAAGGATATCTGGTTTTCGTCGACTTGTGAATTGCTGTTGGATAGAAGCGAAAAGCCGTCGAATTCATGATTCCAACGCCCAAGATCCCCACGGTCGGCGCAAATTGATGAGGGTTAACTCGACAAATGTCCTAGATGAAGGACTTAGGATCGGGTAAGTAGGGCATCAGATGAACTCGAAGGTAAAATCAGTCAAACAAGGTGTCTATCAAAAGTAAACGTGGTGGTGAACTTGGCTTGCTTTCAATCTGTCCCTCACCGTCCTCTCCTGGCCCCTATATATAGGTGGCCAGGTCTCAAGGAACGGAGGGGTCCGATACATATTACAACATTGGTATACGACATGAACTCATATTTCGACTAGGATTACACTTGGGTCTAGCTTAACGGGCCTCAGGGGTACTCAAGTAACGGGCTCTATTATCTATACCCTTGTCAATTAGTAAGAGAAATTTCTTCTCCTCCCTCAGAAAGCTTCCAAAGATTCAAAGATTCATAAACATCCTTAGGCATGAGACAAAATTCAGACATAATATCACAACGAGCATGAAAAGTTTCACCATTGATAGTGATTTTCACCGTAGGGAACCAACTTGATGGTTCGGAATTTATTGGCACATAATCATGATCCTCGCGCAACATACCATAAAAATCTTTTAAACAAGCAGTTTGAGTCTCAAGGGTATTAAGTCTAGCAAAAATGCTCACAAGAGAAGAATCAAAATTACTTGGCAAGCTATAAATTGTAATCAACTTTTTTATAATATTGAAAGCTTGATCTCCATCACAATGAAGGAAATCTCCTCCTGCTGTAGCATCCAAAGCATATCTATAATGAAGAGCAAGACCAAAGTAAAAGCTACTAAGAAGCAAACTCAAAGTCATTTTCAGTTTAGTTTGTCCATGGCAATCATAAATTCTAGACCAAGCTTCTATGAAACTCTCCTCACTCTTTTGCTTGAAAGTGAAGATCATTTCCTCAGGCGACATAGTAACAGCAACTAAGCTAGACATAAAAAGCAACTTGAAATAGTAACTAATTTTTTTGTATTTTTGATAAAATGGTGCAAGTAAAAATAAAATGAAGCAAAACAAAAACAAAGTAAAAGATTGAGCGTGAGAGACTCCCCTTGCAGAAATCTTCTTTCTCCCCGGCAACGGCGCCACAAAAATTGCTTGATGGCATATAGATTACACCCCGTTGGGAACCCCAAGAGGAAGGTATGATGAGCCCAACAGCAAGTCTTCCCTCAGTTGTGAAACCAAGGTTTATCGAACCAGTAGGAGAAAGCCAAACTTCAGAAGGTGATGCCTGCTAGCTTCGCGACAGCTCCAGACAATTTATAAGGCGCCTCATCCAGGGCTTTGCTTTGCACCAGCAGCAATGTGGAACCTGCACACAACACAACCAAGAACTTTGCTCCCAACTTACAATGACGTTGTAAATCTCACCGGTTTGCTGTAAACAAAGGATTTAGCATATCAAGTGGTAAAAGGTAATAGTATGCAAGTAAAAGTAAATAGTGCGAGTAAAAGTAAACGATAATAGCAATGTAAAGGAAATTGGACCGGGGTCCATAGTTCACTAGTGGTGTCTCTCCATAAGATAAATAACAACATGCTGGGTAGACAAATTACAGTTGGGCAATTGATATAGTAAAGATAACGTACATATGTCATGAGGATCACTATGAGATTCACTCTGGGCATTACGACAAAATACATAGACCATAATCCAACTGCATCTATGACTAATAATCCACCCTCCGAATGTCATCCGAGCAAACATTAGGTATCAAGTTGCAAACAACGGATAATTACATTATGCAAAGTGCGCAAAGTAAACAAAGCAAATGTCCTTGGACACAATAATGTTGTTTTCCCCTAGTGGCAACATCACATCTACAACCTTAGAGGTTTCTGTCACTCCCCCAGATTACTAGAGGCATGAACCCAACTATCGAGCATAAATACTCCCTCTTGGAGTCACTAGCATCTACTCGGCCAAGATATCTACTAGCAACGGAGAGCATGCAAGATCATAAATAACATAGAGATAACATAAGATAATATTCAGCACATCAACTTAACATAGTACCAATACTCATCGGATCCCAACAAATACAACATGTAGAATTACATAAAGATGATCTTGATTATGTAGGGCAACTCACAAGATCTAAACATGAAGCACATGGTGGAGGAGATGACCATCTAGCTACTGCTATGGACCCGTAGTCCAAGGTAGACTACTCACACATCACTCTGGAGGCGACCATGGTGGTGGAGAAGGCCTCCGGCAGGGATTCCCCTCTCTGGCAGGGTGCCAGGAAGAGCTCCTGGATCCTCCCGATCTCGCGACAATGACGGTGGCGGCTTGCAATATGTTTTAAGGAAAAGCGATCCGTCCTTTAGGTTTTTCCCATCGAGGGGAATATATAGGTGAAAGGGCAGCGTTAGGAGGTGGTCCAGCTGGCCTCAACCCCTGGTGGTGTGGGCCAGGGGTAGGCCGCGCCACCCTAGGGTAAGCCTGGCTCTTGGCCCCCCTCTATCTCATCTTCGAACTTCGTGATGCTTCGGGAAAAATAGAAGGTTTGGCTTTTGTTTCGTCCAATTCTGAGAATATTTCCTGTGTAGCTTTTCTGAAACACAAAAATATCAGAAAACAGGGAACTAGCACTGTGGTATCTTGTTAGTAGGTTAGTTCTGGAAAATGCATAAAAATGCCACGAAGTGTAACAAAACAAAAAGCAAATGGTTTGTAAACAAGCATGGAGCATCAAAAATTATAGATACGTTTGAGACGTATCACCCTCCTAAACCAAACGGTCGGAATAAAAGCATGGGTGCGTATGACCAAATACCACATGATCCAGCAAACTCCAGGCATAGCTGCACCATTACGTTTGCCGATGGAGGCTTCCGGAACTCCCCACTCCGGCCAGATCAAGGACTAGCCTTAGGAAGGTCTCCATCTTCGCACAAGAGGAACCCTAGGTCAGCCACCTTTATTCGACCAGCCGACCAACTCCGACGAGAGTAGGCCACCACCACCATGCCCGGGCTCATAGCCCCAGGGGACCTCGTGAAGTCAAAAATACCCAGACGCCACCACGAATCGCCGGCGACAAAAAATCCGGCAGTAATCAGAATGACCATGGCCCAGATCGGACTCGTGGCCATCTCTCACTCCTGCCATCTCCATCAGCTTCGACAGATTCCGACAGCTCTAGGCGCGGGCCAAACCACCAACCAGCTCCACCGCGTCCCTGAGGCTTCCACCCCGGCCTACCTGCACCGGTGATCAGCCGGGCCTGAGGTGAGAACCACCACCAAGCGGTGCGCCGCCGCCAGCACCAGCCCCATCGCCGCCCACGCAGCCGATGGAAGCTGCTGAGACCACCCACCGCTATGTCCTGGGCCGCTGCCCCAGCCTCCTAGCACCGCCGCCTCCAAGGTCAAGGACGAGCAGGTGCCCCCCACTGCCTTTGGAGCAGGGGGCCCACCGCCACTGTGGCCAACGCTGACGGCAGCCGCGGACCTCGCCAGTAGCAGCGGCGGCAGAACGGATCCTTCTTTGACCCCCGCGGTGCTCGGGGCCTGCTCCCTCGAGCTGCCCCAAAGGATGACACGGGGTCGAGTGGGCAGGGGAGGGAGGGAAGGAGAGAGGTGGGCGGCTGCGGGAACTCCCGTCGACGGCGGTGGCGCTTGGGGTGGAACCCTAATCTGGGCCTGTTTCCGTGACCTCCAAATATGTGATGCATGTGGCTCATCTTCATGATATAGTTAGAACAGTAAGAGGATGGTGAAATATCGTGAGTAAACAACCATGGGAGCTACACCCCTTCAACTACTCGCAAAACATCACTGTGAGGTATGTGAAACAAACCACGAGAGGCGAGTCCAAAGACCCAGCAAGTACACAGCATAGGCATAGTAAATTGTAAAAGTACAATCATGAATATAGAGCATGCTTGATCATATGAAAACTATGCTAGATCTCCTTATGCTTGGAGTGGCATAGATATGCATGAAGGAATGATGCAATCGAATAAAACCGAGAACTAGGCTATGAGCTTTTGCCAGCAAGCTGAGGAGAGGCAACGTCTCACCCAACTCCTTTCCATCTCACCACGTGAGAGGACCATAGCATGAGGATGGACCTGAAGGATCCCTTTCAAAAAGGGAGGTTCACTCATGATGGATTTTTATCAATAAGAACCAATCCCTGTATCATACTAGTGATATGGTGTATTGAAAGATACACTAGGGAATATCATGTTCAACAATGCATGAGTGTGAAATAATAAAGTGAACATGGCCTATTGGAACCACTGTACTAGGATATGATATTGTATGCGATGTGTTAACCTTTTCTTCCATATAATAATTAACTTCATTCAAAAAATATATAATCAGAAAAGAGTAGCGCGCAGTGGATTCATACAAATATTATTACTTTTGCACTAAGTTAGAACAAGGTCAGCACGATGGACACTCTTTTTCGATCTACCATACACACACGTAATGTCAAATACGCGTTAGCAATGGGCAACAACAAGGAAACAATGAAAATAATAAAAGCGTCACAAAATAAATGCACACGTCACGTAAAAAGTTACCGTGATATTGCTGACGATTGCAGTTTCACAGGAGTGTGTGAGATACGTACTAACGGTTTTGGTCCAAATCACGAACTAAATACTAGTTGCCTTGTAACGCATACACTTGAGGTCCCATCGACGAAGGCCAATGAGACTACTATACTATACTATACTATACTATACTATATACTATACTATACTATACTATACTATACTATACTATACTATACTATACGCGTTTTCTGAAGAGCAACAACGGAAAAAAATAGGTGAACCTGCATACTACTAAAGAGAAAGAGACAGCCTTGACTTATCCCTCACTAGTGAATTTAAGATCATTAATTCCCAATTTATTAAAGACGGCGTCCTTGCAATTGCGAGGGCCCGTGTGCTAGTTCTAAAACCTAAAGGGCGCTAGCCTACCCGGCCTCTCAGACTATCTGCGCTTACCCCGTCGGTGCTGGCCATTGGATGTGTGCAAATAGTAATTTTCTTCTCCCACTTTTCACCACAGCCGTTAGATGGGGTAATTTTGTTTCTCACTTCTTACTCGTCTGATGAAGTCAATGACAGAAGGGCCCGCGTACGCGTGGGGCTGATGTTTCAGCCACCGAGCCGGCTTAATCGACACGTCTGCGACGCGCAGTCCCGCGGTGAAACTAGATCTGGATCTTGATCTCGATCTGGATCCACGAAAATATCTCACACCTCCCCCTCGTCTCTCTCACAGCCTCGACTCTCCATCCCCACCCACAGCGGCGAGCAGACATCCCCAGATGAGATGGCCGCGGTGGCGGCCTGGCGGGCGGCAGCAGGTGCTGCACGAGCGGCGCCTTGCAGCGGCAGCAGCTGGTCCGCCTCTCCGACGCGGCGGCGACGGCACGCCGTAGCCGGGGAGCCGCTAGGGTTCCCACGCGATTGGAGGCGCAGATCACCTGGCGCCGGTTCTCCTTCTGCACCAGCCGAACCATCTCGCCGCTGCCTCCTTATCCACCGATGTAGGCCAAGCTCGTGTGCAAAATCGAGCGTTGTCGCTGGTTCGAGCGACATGGGCCGGCGGCGAGCCAAAGTGAGCGAACATCTTCTTCCGGCTACATCTGCTTACGTGAGTTTCCTTTTTTAATTCCTTACTTTTCTTTACTTTCTTTTCCTCTAAAGGTTTGGTATGTGACTTGTTGGCAACGCGAGCAGCAATGGCTGATTTCAAGGGAGAAATTGAGCATCGGTGCTTGCTCGAGCGCCGCACCATTCCTCTTCCCCTCCATCCCCAAAGCAGCCGCCTCCTCCCAGCTTGCTCGGTTTCCTCCACGCCACCTTGTGCGGTTGAGCCCCGCGCCGCTCCCCCTCCCTGCTCTCGAGCCGCGCATGCGTTCTGCAGCAGCACGTTGGCCTCCCTGACGCGACGGGATGCTGGAACCAGGACGGCTAGCCTAAGCGGCGAGGAGGAGCAGGCGAGCAGCCGTGCCGCATAGCAGGTCGGGGACCAACAGGAGAGGCCGCGGAAATTGGTTCGGTTCGTCATCAACGCCGGAGCAGTGGGCGCTAGGGTTGGCGTGCGATTGGAGGCACGGGATGGCGGCGTCGTTGATGGAGACCAAACATTGGATAATGTAGTGGGGTTGGGGGTTGCCGGTGAGCAGCTAGCAGCGAGAGGATGAGGTGATGGTAAGTCCTCCTGTCTCCCTCTCCTTCCTTCTCTCCAAATTGCTCCTGTGCACCTCGTTGCCCTCCCCATCTTATTTCTCTTGCCATGGTCAAATTTTGGAGGTTAAATCTGAGATGTTTCCTATTGTTTGATTAACCTGCTATGTACCTCCTAATTTGTGTGATAAAATTATGTGGTTTTGGAAAAATCACTCTAGATAAGATTGTGGAGAGATTGAGATAACTGCCCTTGATCTTTCCATTTTGTTTCTATTTTGCAAATTTTCATGCCATTAGCCTCTTAATTAGGCACTCATCATTATGTAATTTATAATATCTCTATTAATTAATGATCTGTTCACATATTGTTTTGTCCGCTTAACTAGACATTGAGATATGTATTTATTATACACTGATCTGTACTGTTTGGTTATGTATTTTCTTCCCTATGCAGGTTCCTTGCAATTAATGGCAGCACATTCTTGGTTGTCAAGATGTGAGTGTGTGGTCAGATGGTGCAATAGGTTTCACCTCTGGTTGTCAAGGATTGGGATACACTTTCAGCTGAATGTTGGGATAGAGCAAGAGCACTCCATGCTTAAATGTTAGATTGAGTCAGCTTGTTGGTATTTAAAATCCTGGTCCATCTAAGATTCTTGTAACTTATATATCAAAGCTTATACTGCAGCTGGTGTATATGATTTGAAAATGGCAATTGGTCTTCGATCAGCAAAATGAAGGGTAACTCAGGACAATCGCTTATATATTATTATGGTAGGGTTCATACTTGTTTTCAGTTTATAGCTTTATGTTTGTCTTTTTTGCAGAGAGTAAATGATGGAGGTGTATAGACTCATTGCCGCAAGTTTGCGCCGACCTCGCTGCCGCTGCCGAGTAATTTATCCAGGGTGGTGGTGCCGGGTGAGGGGTAATCGATAAAGCTGTACCGAAGCTGTCACCATGGTGCATGTCCACAATTCATCTCATGTTCTCTCCCTCTCAGCCTTATGTGCAGCAGTGACAAGACAGGGACCATGGCAGCATCATAGTTCAGTCAAATAATCCAATTTTTCTTAGCATCCAGTTCATTGCCTTTTAAGTAGATTTTGAGAAAAGTTCTTCATGGTAATTATTTTGGCTCTATTTACAACATTGCAATATACACATAATATGTACTCGAGCTTCGATGATATAATTCTAAATTACTAATGCTAATGTGTTTCTCCTATTTGGAAGCAACAGGCTATTTATTGCCAAGCACGTCTTATTTGATTAAAGAACTTTAGATATAATACCTACCTTGTGAAATAAGTAATTTTGCTCACTATTTGCCTATGAATCAATACTGAATCTAGCTGTTTGGATGTACTTTTTCAGGCACATTAAGAAAGATATACAAAATACGCAGGAGTACCAATTCATGCAAGTCTAATATTCTTTCATTGGGATACTAACTGAAAAGGCAAGTTATTAATGTTGATTTGTGTTCTTCCTAATTTTGTCATGCTTTCTGAGTGATCAGTCATTTCATTTGTCCTCATTTAAGTTTGAATTGCATATCACTATCATGATGTTTGTTGGTATTTCAGTTTTGTGCCTCTGAATAACTTAGATTATGTATATAGGTATTTTACAGAAACAAATATCAGCTACTGTTGTTTGCGAGAAGAACACCAGCTTTGTTGGCTGGTAGCCTGGTAAACGAGCGTCCCTCTTCCCTTCCAATTAAGTCTCCCCGTGTGAGTTCATGCTTCTGATTCCTTCACTCTCCATTTGCCTATTTCTATTTTAGCAGCTATGATTTGGGTTTTAACATCCAATCACTGCAACTACATGGTGCTTGCTTTTCATTGGTATGTATCCTGGTAAGGCTCGGCTCGTTAAAGCTCGTGATCGATAAGGCTCGAATCATTAAGCTCGTTAAGGATAACGAGCTGAAATCATTGTTCGGCTCGGCTTGTTATGTGTTAACGAGCGCTCGCGAGCAGCTCATTAAGATCATTAAGAAAATATTATTTAAGCTTGACTGATATTTTAATGCATCAGCGGGCAATACATACACTAGCTAGCATCAGGATTTGATAATGCAAAGCAACCTAGCGTATATTAGCATTGGTTTAGCACAAATAACTAGCCCTCATGCACTTTAGATTAATTTGAGAGAGGTTATAAATAGAACATATTTGACTAGCATTTGTTAACAATCCTAACGAGTAGCTCATGAACACCGTCTGATTGATTATTTAACTCGTTAACCTTAACGAGCAAAATTTGCTGCTCGGCTCGGCTCATTAAGAAAACGAGTCGAGCTCAAATGAGTCGAGGAAATGAACGCTCATTTAACTCGCCGAGCTTCGAGCTTTATGTCCAGCCCTACCTGGTATATCGGGTATTGATAGTAATTCTTGGCTATCTAGCGTCCGAATGCTATAATTACACACTAGCGCTACAGTTTCATGCAGTTTGCATAATATCACGAGTGTGTTATCACTTCTTATTTTGCTTACAGGAAATCCATTGAGACTCAAGAGCCAAGGCAAGGGCAAGAATTTTATGAAGGCAATGATATTTCTTCATTCCGCTGTGTGAATGAATACTTATTTATGCAAATCAGTAATAGGCATTAGATGAGGATTCACAAGGTTAATATATTGGTGGTATTTCTATCTCCTGCCTCTCACGTGTCTTAATTAGTTTGTGCAATGAATTTCGAATTTGGACAGTGTTTTTTTATATTTGCGATCCATGCTTTAATCTTCAATGTGAGAAAGATCGATTGATGGGTTGGGGCAACGATGGTGGTTTATTATTCTTCTAGGCATTAGATTACTTATACAGACTGTAACTATGAGTCTATACAAATTCAGAATCTTTACAAAGATTGATACAAAAATATTTAGGTGAGCATCTATGGTGATCAGTTAGTTTAGGTATTACACTAAAAATATTTGTTCAAGCCATTGCCTTAAAAAAGATAGTTAAGCCCATCATGCTTTGCGTTATGTATGCTTCTCTATTTATGGCCAGCGAGCAGTTTTTGTGCAATTATGCATTCTCGATGATATCCCAATTACTGTTTGGAATTTACTATTTTCTTCTGCTACAACTTTTAGTTTGCTTACTCAAATTCTTGGTTCAGATAGAGCCTTGGCGCGCTGTGGATGAGGAGCACTATACATGGTGCAGCAGGTGTGGGTGCGGCAATCAAGACCATGTGCTCATTTTGGGCAGCAACACAACCATGAGAGATAGTTGATATCAGACGTCAACTTGAGCTTCTCCCAGTCTCATCTTATCGAGGGGAGTATACTCTCAAGGAGTCAAGGTTGCTATTGCACTTCCTGGATAATTTGAACTATATTTTTTTCTACCCATGAAATGCTTGATGAATTGATCAAATAGACAAACAAAAAACAAATTGGGTCAGACATGATCATTGATGCATATTCTAGGCTCTGTTTTAGTGCTTGGACTACATGTTATGGGCTCTGTTTTAGTTGCATATTACGCATGGTTTCTCCAACCAAATATTTTTAGTTTCAAATTATGCATGGTTCCTTCAACCAGACATTTTCTCTTTTAGTTGCTTTTCAATTTTTATCTGGAAGCCAAGGTACATGCTGAATTTTTCTGCTGCTACTTTGTTGAACTTACATTTGAAAACAGAGGTGACATATCCTTTGCTGGGTCAGAGACCTTAGATCTGTATTATTTTCCAATTTTTGTGTGGTTGTCTTAGTTCTAAGCCTCTGTTATGATTGAGATGCAACAATGGAACATGATCGTTGCTGAATATTGTGACCAAGCAAGCAGGCAGAAATGGTTTATGTGTATGAAGTTGTGTGGTATTTGTTTTAAACCGTTCTTTTATTTTGCATATCTCTTTAGTTTCGGGTATGGCCAAGTTGATTTCTTAGCTTTGGTACTGGTATGCTATACATATCTTTATTCTTAATCTCTCATTATCAGGTTCTTTTCTCCTGCTCCCTATCTCGAGTCTGCTGACAATCAGCGTGCCTTCATCAGTTTGTTGTCGAGTTAATCAACCTGGCTCATCGCCTTGATGTTCACTTCTGCATTGGACCTACGAGTTCTATGTTGTGCTATCAAGCTAATGTGATGCCCTTACTATCTGCCTCCACACTGCCACTTGATTATCTTGTCTGTTGCGGTATCAACCTCATCTGGTAGCTGTGTAAATACCTACGAAGAGGCTATTTTGTGTAGGCTGCTTTTCGGAAAGAGCCCTTTTGTATAATTCTCTGACCGATAGAGGAGAAACATGTCCATCTCTTAGCATGCTTTGGGCTAAACTTTATCTACCTGTATGCCTGCCATGGATTATTTCCAAGACGGCCAGGCTTGAACTTTATCTACTCCTATGAATAACGCAGACTGCTGCCCACGATTTTCGTTTCTGCCTATGTATTTTTCATATGTGTGCTTCAATGCTATAGCTGGTTCTTTAGTTCCCAATATTAACATATTAGCAGTATGTATGGGTGCCAGTTAACTTTTTCTAACAATATAGTTTGTTTTGCCATTGAGAAAGAGAAGGGCAAATGTATTCACAAGATCGACATTCATGCACATACTAATTTCTAAAGATTTTTTTCTGATGGCAGTTAAATGTATTAGCTATCATGGGTTTTAATGCAATCATAATTTACCCTGGCTAATACTTCGGTATTGAAGACCCTGGTTACTTGGGACTCCTTATTTGAAAGCACCAGTTCCAGCATACACTCGATCTCCGATAATCGACATCTCCCTCCAGAAACAAGATCGTTGTCTCTGCACCATCCTCTATAGCTTATGCTTCACATACTTCTCAACCAAAGTATAAGCCTTTTGCTAAAGTTCAGTTTGGCATATACACACATGGTTACCAACACGGGAAGCCACGGTGAACTCAGGTTTTTCCCATCCAAAACAAACCATCATTTCAGACAGGGCAATACTAATTCTGATCTTGATCTGACATAGAAAATAGCCTCTGAACCTTCCGACACACGCATCGATGAAATGTAAGTCCAAAAATACTTCAGATAAGTGGTGCATAAATACAGTTAATATAATAACACCATAAATTTATTACCCTTTGCCGGGCAGGTAGGATATTCCTGCCGTTGATTACATTATATGTGTCAATGCCTCATGTTTATAAGGTAAATTAATCTTAATCATGGATAACAATATGGATAATTTATGGATACAATACTGTCTAGCTTTTCGTCTTTGCGCCAGTAGCATATTGTTCAATTTTGTAAGATTCATGGCTACCGATATTAATCATGGATAACAGCATAGATCATGTGCCAGTGGATTTAGTTAACCACACTTAGATTCTCAATTACTTTCTTCATGGCTAGACAAAATCTCATTGGTGGAATCGAGGTGCTTGGACCTGCATCTAAAAACTTACGTACCTTTAGGTTTTGAAAACTATTTTTTAAATTGAATTATAATAATTTACTCTTTATAGCTCCAGTGCCGCTTCGAATTTGTCTTTGCGCCAGTGGCGCAACGGGTCATCTAGTTACCATAAAAGATGGAGGGATCATCGAACTAGAAAACACCACGAGTAGCGCCGTGGAAGTTGAGCGTCCACGCGTTTTACAGCAAAGGTAACCGGCTGGCGAAAAATCGCAAGACATATCGCCACTCGACCAGCCGAGTTTGAGCCTTTTCGGTGACAAAAAGAGTTGAGCAAGAGCACCACATTTCGCGAAGGAAAATCAATTTTTTGGCTAGTTCTTATATTTTGCATGCTAGCTTTAACGAATGGAATTCATGGTAGATGGATCGATCGTACGACAATCATGCTCAGATGTCCGTCTCTTTTTGTGTTTGACAGCGACGGTCTATCTACTTACAACTGGTCCTTCTACAAGAACCAGATCTGCACACAACACTAGATAGAAGTGCAGTGACTGGCGGTGGCTTGTACACGAAGAGATCGTAGAGCGAAATTATTTGCAGAAGCTTTTGCATGCATCAATGCAAACAAAGAAGCATCACATGCATAGATCGGCGCCATAGATCGTACGGTCCCCAGCGCCCAACCACCGGCAAACGCATATGATCGAACGGCCCAACAACGTACGACGACGTGCATGCACGTGCCTACACGCAGCACCGTCCGCCACCCTGCAACGGAAGGCTGCAATGTTCGCCCGGCCGCTATTTATACCCCGGTCTCCATGGAGCTCCATCACCACCGCCCACAAGCTAAAGCTGCCAATCGGAACTGTTTCTTCCCAGATCCACAGTTGCTAGCTAGACGAAGCACACCATCGTCGATGGCTCGCGTGGCACTGCTCGCCGTGTTCACCGTGCTCGCCGCGCTGGCGCTGGCAGAGAACTCGTCGGCGGCGGTGACCTGCGGCGACGTGACCTCCGCCATTGCGCCGTGCATGCCGTACGCGACGGGGAAGGCGGCGACGCCATCGTCGGGGTGCTGCGGCGGGGTGAGGTCCCTGAACAGCAAGGCCTCGTCGCCGGCCGACCGGCGCGCGGCATGCAGCTGCCTCAAGAACCTGGCGGGGTCGTTCAAGGGCGTCAACATGGGCAACGCCGCCAGCATCCCCGGCAAATGCAGCGTCAGCGTCTCCTTCCCCATCAGCTCAAATGTCGACTGCTCCAAGTACGAACAAAATTAACTTAATCTACTGCATGATGTGGCTCTATTCCATTTGATATTCTCATCGTTGCGCTTTTGTATGTGTATTTGCAGGCTTAACTAAGGTATCTATCAGCATCGTCATCAAGGCTGAGTAGCCGACTCCATGTACTCGCCTTGTCTATGCTTTCAGCATGCACGTTCGATCTGTTGCTCCTATATATTGTAGAGCAGAGTATTGATCGAATCATCAATAAATGGTGTGTTTAATTTAATCTGTACCAATTTCATTACTATTAATACTAGTGAAGTGTATGACTATATGGATCAAATCTAGACTTTGCGTGTCCTGTTTATGACTACTAGGAAATATGCCCATGCGATGCAACGGGAGATACTCAGTCATATGAATATCTTTAGGCCATATGAAATTTGCCACTATGAATCAAATTTTACGCGAAACATGACCTTTGGATTGAAGCAATTTGTCGATAATCCTTTTATTTGTTCGGGCAATGTAGAAAATACTAAATATTCAGCGGATGGTTGCTCAGGCCTAATCCATACAGCAAAAAGTAAAGTTAGTAATGAACTGAGCATCTGTGATATATTTACCAAACAATGAAAATTATAAGACCGATATTTAAGCAAGAAAAATCAACACAATGCAGCGGCCCCTTAGAGCATCTCCAGCCGTTTGCGCCCCCCACGGCCGAATCCGGCGGTAATTATCGCCGGATTGGACGAAAATCAGGCGTGGGGAGCGCCGAACTTCCAGCCGGACCCCCAGCTATACGCACGGAAATCGGCGTTTTTGACTTATTTTTACAAATAGACGTTCCAGTTCGGCGAATTTCATACAGTTTGCCAACATTCGGCTCAAATAAACATCAGTTCGGCGAATCTCATACAGTTAAACAAAACAAGCAAATAAATTGACAAGTTTTCAAACAAATCAAATGGAAACTAGTGGGTGTTGCCTCGAAACCTCCATATGTGCTCCACCAGATCATCCTGCAGTAGTTGATGCATAGTGGAGTCTCGAATCTCCTGACGCATAGCGATGAACGCAGCCCACGATGCCGGCACCTGGTGATTAAGCTGTGCAAGAGGACCCTCTCTCTCATATGGTAGAGCTTGTTCGCTCTCCGGGATCGGATGCTTCCGCTCATCCTCAACAATCATGTTGTGTAAGCACACACAACAGTTCATCACCTCCCATATCTGATCTTTGGACCAACTCATTGCGGGGAACCGGACTACAGTAAATCTCTGCTGGAGGACACCAAACGCACGCTCGACATCCTTTCGACAACCTTCTTGTGCCTTCACAAACTCCATCTCCTTCGGGAGGATGGGACTCGAGATAGTCTTCACAAATGTTGCCCACTTTGGATAGATACCGTCTGCAAGATAGTATCCCTTGTTGTAGTGTCGGCCATTGATCACAAAGTCAACCGGGGGAGCATGACCCTCAACAAGCTTGGAGAAGATCGGCGAGCACTGCAAAACGTTGATGTCATTGTTGGATCCCGGCATACCAAAGAAGGAGTGCCAAATCCAGAGATCATGGGTAGCCACTACCTCAAGTATCACAGTGCAGCCTTTTTTGTGACCCTTGTACATTCCCTGCCAGGAGAACGGATAGTTCTTCCATTTTCAATGCATGCAGTCAATGCTTCCAAGCATCCCCGGAAATCCTCGAGCTTCATTGAAAGCGAGGATCCGAGCAGTGTCTTGGACAGTGGGTGATCTCAAGTAGGTGTCCCCAAACACTGCAATCACTGCCCTGCAGAACCGGTAGAAACAATCAAAGGTGGTGGACTCCGCCATCCGAAGATAGTCATCGGTAGTATCACCAGGAGCTCCGTATGCCAGCATCCGCATAGCCACCGTGCATTTTTGGAGGGTGGAAAACCCTGCCATACCGGTGCAATCTAACTTGCATCTGAAATAGGAGTTGTAGTCTCGAAGGGCATAGACAATTTTCAAAAAAAGCTTCCGGCTCATCCTGAAACGACGCCTAAAAACAGCCTCACCGTGCAATGGATTGTCGGTGAAGTAGTCGGCATAGAGTATGCAGTAGCCCTCCATTCGCTGCCTCGGCTTGCACTTCTTGCGACCTGGTGCCGACCCACCACGGCGACCGGTGGCCACCTCCGCGTACAAGCCCGACAAGCAGGCTAAAATAAGCATATGCTCCTCGTCTTGGGCGGCGGCGGCCATCTCTTCTTCAAACATCTCGGCGAACATCTGCTCTTCCTCGTCGTCAGAGTCCATTTTCGGCCAAGCAAATGGACGAACACCTGCTGGGCGTGTCGACGAGGCGCGACGGGAGGAGTTCCCGACGGCGGAATATGGCCAGACGGCACGCCGGACGGCGGAATATAGGCAGGTGGGGGCAGGTGGGAGGAGGGACGGCGAAGTTTAGGCAACCGGCCGGCGGATTGGCGAGGGGTGGTGCCGGCGGCGACAGAGCAACGACGGGAGGGAGAGAGGGATTTGCGTCCAAATTGTACGGTTTGCGCGTTCTCTCGCCGACAAAGCGGGCCCATTTCCGCTTTTCTCTCGTTCGGAGTCCCCGAGCGCGCCCCGGGGGACCGGGGTTGGCCTGGGCTCGCCGGATGGATTTAGGCCCAAATCCGGGGGGAAACGAGGAACCGGGGGCACGACTGGGCCGAATACCGCCGTCCGGATGTAAAAAACGGCCGCCGGGGGCCAAGTCGGGGGGACGGCTGGAGATGCTCTTACAGCCACGCTGGTGGCTCCAACAGGAAATGAGAGACCAATCACCACAATGCCGGAACACACCTAGACGGGACAAGACGTTTTGATGGGGAGCTGCTAGAGATTTCTATAGTGGTGAACATCTCACAGTGCACCGACTTAGCTATCAATGGCAAAGCACAATCCTGAATTCCCAAACGATTGGACGTATGAACAGTCTATACCATAAAAAAGTTGGATGAATTGACAATACCGGATCGAACTAATTAGCTCCATGTGCTCTGCGTGGATTGATCGACCAATTTCAGCAATGATTAATTAATAATTCCTTCACCTAATGGGAGGCAGTAATGGTCACCAAGCAGGTAGGTAAATCTATTCTGCTAGCTACGCACATCAATCTGGTGAGGCTCGCGCACGTGAATCGCTAGGATAAATTGATCGTGCACTAAATGGATCTCTGGGTAAGTTTAGAATTATATTGCTCACTAAGGAGGTTTGTCGACAAAAACAACATCTCGTTTAGTAGGGAAAAGGGAAATCGCACACGGGTTGAGATAGACGTTCTCCTTTTATTTATCTCACGTCGCCGGGTTGATTGCGAGTCGGTTTCACCTACAGCTAATTACTATTTGGAGTAAAAAACGGACAAGGTTTTGAGGCGCAGCTCGTTGGAATAATTAAGGCCCAATAGCGTTTTGCCTGTAGCCGGCCCATTGAAAGAACCAAACCACGCTGGTGGCTCCAACAGGAAATGAGAGATCAATCACCACAATGCCGGAACACACCTAGACGGGACAAGACGTTTTGATGGGGAACTGCTCGAGATTTCTATGGTGGTGAACATCTCACAGTGCACCGACTTAGCTATCAATGGCAAAGCACAATCCTGAATTCCCAAACGATTGGACGTATGAACAGTCTATACCATAAAAAAGTTGGATGAATTGACAATCCCAGATCGAACTAATTAGCTCCATGTGCTCTGCGTGGATTGATCGACCAATTTCAGCAATGATTAATTAATAATTCCTTCACCTAATGGGAGGCAGTAATGATCACCAAGCAGGTAGGTAAATCTATTCTGCTAGCTACGCACATCAATCTGGTGAGGCTCGCGCACGTGAATCGCTAGGATAAATTGATCGTGCACTAAATGGATCTCTGGGTAAGTTTAGAATTATATTGCTCACTAAGGAGGTTTGTCGACAAAAACAACATCTCGTTCAGTAGGGAAAAGGGAAATCGCACACGGGTTGAGATAGACGTTCTCCTTTTATTTATCTCACGTCGCCGGGTTGATTGCGAGTCGGTTTCACCTACAGCTAGTTACTATTTGGAGTAAAAAATGGACAAGGTTTTGAGGCGCAGCTCGTTGGAATAATTAAGGCCCAATAGCATTTTGCCTGTAGCCGGCCCATTGAAAGAACCAAACCATGGAACCCTTGCATACTTTATTATTAGGTATAGATATGGAAACGAAAATCCTCCCGTGTGATGAATCACACAAGACAAAGGTAAATCATTTGTGCATAGTACACACATGACACACCCGAAAACACATCTCCACATCCTTCGTATTTGTGAACAGTTCTTTTGACTTGAAATTACTAAATTCCATAAGACTAAGATTTTTCTTATTTCGAGAAGGCTAAGAGGAGGATGGTCAGTACAAGCAATTTGTGTTGTTGCGATGTAGTCTCTTACACATGCTGTACATGGGTGTCCCGGTTCATTATTGAAAGTTGCAGAACTGTTTTGAAAACTACACCGGTTGACCGTTGACCTAATAGGAGATTAGCACACTTAATTATGATCTAAAAATATGCAGTGGAATCAATGTAAATTTCATCACCACTCTCTACTAACTCATGGGTCATTGCTCGTATCGGAAGAAAACATATGCAACAACGTACATGGAGGAAAATGTCTAAGCAAGTGCTTAAGTTTTCATAAGTGAGAACCATAGTAGCAAAACAACACATAGGGACATCAATTTTTTTATGTGGAAAATATCTCAACTTGATAGGAAAAACCATGAGTCGAAGCCACCCAAATATTTTTCCACTATTATCAAATAGGGGTTTTCCACGTTAAATCTCGTGTCCTCTGCAGTGTTTACTTATCGTTCTTCGTTATTGTTCATCTCATATTATAACAACAAGAACATTGAAAGTTGTAGTCTATAACTTGTTTAGTAGTTAGATAGAATAAAGGTTGTAGTAACTGCAGTCTATAACTTGTTCAGTAGTTAGATAGAATCAAGGTTTATACACAAATTTTCTATCTGGGCTATGGAGGCCCACCTCGGGCTCTCTGTTTTGTCTCCGTTTCCATCTCATGTTTCCTAAATTATTTGTATAGAATAAGATTTACTAAGACCATTGTGGTGATGGGATGGCTCATGCATCATGTATTCAGTTTTATTCTATCAAACTGGCGGCAAGGAGCAGCCTCCAGGCCCGCCGTAAGAACACTTTCCACCAGAAATAGGCGAGATAGAGTAGCAACTACTCTCGCTCTCTACGTCATCTGAATCGGCGGGAAAGGGTGTAAGTTTGCCATCTTCTCCAACGTACGACATATCAGTGAATGTCGCCGCTTTGTCGGATGGCAACGAACCGCTGCCCATTGGAGGGGGGAGCACAGTTCTGGTTACTTTAGCAATGCCACCGATTGCAAGATGAGTCGCCTTTTTGGATAGCCTATCAAACACTTTTGCTGGGTAAGTGCCCACAACGGTTGAATCACCATCTAACCCCGCGTGTATCCACCATATCCCAGTTGAGTCGTCCTGCCATCACGATAAAGAGGAATTCGAGTTAGTTATGGGTGTTTTGTTTAGCTCATATTTAGATAGATCATTAGGGTTCACATTCTTAGTAAACAGAAGCAATGTGTACTATGACGTATGTGGATAATTACCAGGTACGCTTTGACTGTGATCTTGTGCTTGGCCCCGCTGACATCAGACAAGGGAGTTATTATAGAACCCGGAGCTATTCCGCCTACAATGCCATACTCAAACCCAGGACAGTCCATGTTAAAGCAACCTGTATTATTGTACGCATCTCTCTGTTTCAGGCAGGATGTACATTGTCACTATTAGCTTATACTATTGTCTTACAATAAATGGACCAAAATGTGTAAGTTATATGGTCTCAAAAGGAAACAAACATACTGTCCAATACGTGAAGAAGCGAGTATGTGAATCCCCATAATGTTTTGGGTAAATCTAGGTCAAAGTAACGCAAGGAAGTTAACAAGGCAAAATATGCAAAGTATAAAAAGTACTATTCTTGTTTCAATTTTTTTTTAAAAAAAACTTGTTTAAAAAACAAGTACTATTATTGAAAGGAAATATATACAGCTGCACTTTATGCACAGAATCACTTAGGTAAAAAAATGTCTTGAACTAGATATCATACATGCCATCCTACCCAGATCGCTTCCTCGTGAGATTTAGCATCACCCTCCATGTTAGTTATCCACACTCCACTTGTGCTCACTTGGCCATCAGTGAGATTGTGTCCATATACGTCCATTGTAGCAACAATTCCGTAGTAGCTACCAGCATATGTCACGTGTGTGAGGCGAACTGTGAAAGTATTCAAGATACATAAAGATCCAGCAATGTAATTGTTCATAAATAGACCTGTAAGAGAGGACTGCAGAGGAAGGAAACTCACATAATTTCTGCCATTGCGCATTTCTGATGCTTGTTCATACCATGGCTAAAGGTGAAAAAATTTCCAAGTGAGTATTGGGGAGTATTCATTAATTGGCTATCATGTTGTTCAAATATGTGACAATTATAGATGATATTGAAAAGATATGGTGTTTTGTAGATGAAATCCACCTTCTATGATTCGTTAGGAAATAAAACAGTATATATAAGAAATAAGACGAAAGAAATCCACATTTACACACGCGAGAGAGATATGGTCCCTACGGATCTACATGCTCACCTCTTTGTTAGTTGGATGAAAACGACTTGCTTGGATTTTCTGTGCAAGAAAAAAGAAATATATAGTATCAATGTTCAGTCCTAGCTTAAGTAAAGACATCTTGAGACGCGAGAGAACGAGGTTTGTGAGAAGTTTCATCTTCACAGGTGACCCCTACATATTTATATATAGCTTTCTAGTGAGCATTTACTCAGAAAGATTCGATAGAAAATCTGTATAGATATGCTGAAATAACCATCCATTATTACAGTAGGCCGATTTGAACAGAAAATCGGAATTAAATGTTCTCATAAATATATGAATTTTTCATTTGATTGCAATATTCTAATAATAATAAAATAAATATAAAAATCTTAATAAATGGCAACAACTAAATACTGGATTTTTTTGAGCTTGAATAAATTATGGCACACTCACTTGACAAGGATACAACTATGATGGGCTAGTGAATTTTGCCCTCTATGTTTGCATGGCAAAAAGATTTTGCTTTTTCTGTTGCAAACCAAGAGCTTGTTCGTTCGCTGATTGTTTTTGGCGTTAATTGGTACATGCATCCTTACTAAATTACCGACAATCTTTTTCGATCGGAGGAAGTATATATATCTATAAGCTAGGTTGATATGTCGATTTGATTGATATGGTGGTGTACAGAGTGAGGTGGAAGCAATGCACATGGGACTAATAAATAAAAGGAAAAAAGTCCATTTCAAACCCTAAACTCATAGAGGTTTGGCGAAATGAACCCTAAACTCGAAATCCTGGTCATTTGCACCCTGAACTAACCAATCCCGGTCTAAATTGAACCCTGAAGCTGTTTAGCGCACCAGGAAAAATTAATCCCGACCGGGATTACAGGCTATTGTCAATGACATGTGGACCCCACTTGTCAGACTCTTCTTCCCCAAAATCTTTCTTCCCTTGGCCATGGGGAGCCGGCCGTCGGAGCCAATCTCACGCTGGACATGGACGCCGTCGAGAAAAGGAGCGGCACATGACCTCGCATCCGTGCGGGAGGAGCATGGGCGGTGTCGGTACGCGGCCTCGCGCCGGTGCGGGAGGAGGAGGGGCATTAGATGGCATCTATCGATGGGGGATGATTAAAGGCGGCCGCGCGTGACCTCATGTGTGTGCGGGAGGAGCAGGGGCGGTGGCGGCTCAGAGCCCTCTGAGCGATGGTGGAGCAGGACCTCGCGTCCATGCGGGAGGGAGCAGTGGTGACGTCGGCCTCTCCCGACGAGGGGTGAGCGGCGGCGGCGCGCTACCTACCGTGCGTGCGGGAGGAGCAAGGGAGGTGGCGGCTCTGAGCCCTCTGAGCGGTGGCGGAGCGTGACCTCGCGTCTATGCGGGAGGAGCAGGGTCGGCAGACGGCCTCTGCCCGGAGAAGGATGAGCACCGGTGGTGCCTCGCGTCGGCGCAGTTGGAGTAGGTTGAGTGAGCGCCCAACATGCTAACCGGTGGGGAAAAGTAAAAGAGAGAGTGAGGAGAGGTAGAAGATAAATATGACATGTGGGCCAATGCAGTCAGTGAGAGCAGGAATTTAAGAATTTTCTTTTCTAACCTAAGTAACAGGATCAAGGTTCAATTTAGACAAGGATTTGTTAGTTTAGGGTTTAAACGACCAGAATTTCGAGTTCAGGGTTCATTTCGCCGAACCACTACGAGTTTAGGGTTGAAAATAGACTGTTTTCCAAAATAAAACAAGAACCAAAGTACTACTCGCCGAAACTACCATATAGCGGAAACAATTACTTAGAGTTATTTTTTTAGAGTAATTACTTAGACTTAATTGAGTTCTACCGTTGGATCAATGCAAAACTGATATGTGGGTCGACTGACCCAGCTTTGGTCACTATGTACTGGCCCTGTTGACCCAATTTGGCGGACCCGACTGGCCCAACGGCCTTGATCAGTGGCCCAATTATCTTATAAGAATACGAATTGATCTCCTGATCGGATACCATACCCGATCAGAAGATCAATTCGCATACAATCGGAACTTGGAGTAGTACGTATATCCATTATCCATTCACCTAAAGGGATACACGCAGTACCTACCTCACGGCTGCACGTCGTCATAGTGATACTAGTACAGATAAAACGACAAGAAAAGCTGGAGCACAACACCATGCATGCATGCATGCTCGATGCTTCTACGTATTCCGCCGCATGTCTGCAACAATACGGACAGACTTTTCTTTAAGCAAGCACAGCTATACGGATAGACGTGCGTGCGTGTGCCTACCGAGATGAAGCCATTGCTCACCGCGCGGGGCGCTGGCATATCGATTATACCTGCATTTTGCACACGTGTATGGTATGTATACCCAGGGATTTGAGTAGTACCAAAGCGAACCGGTCCGACGGCAAGTGTGATTTATCATGCGAAATATCCGAAACCGTTTCAATTTTTGCTGGGTAGTTAGTCCAATATAAATTCTACTATGTGCTTCTTCTCTGATAAATTCAAGTCCCAACTTCTCTGTTTCGAACATTCGATATCTCCCCACCTCCAAAAAATGAATTAAAAAATTTAAGCCTTGCGGAGTTCTCGTCCGGTAACTGGTCGGTAGGTTACAAAAAAAATACATGTTCTCTTGGATTTTTTTCCTATAGCCAAATCTTATGTATACCTAGATGCATATGGATCATAAATAGCGATGATAATCGACATTCGTTCGGATTACCCTATCGACATAATTTGTAGTTAACAAAGGACGCTCCAAGGGGAACCGAGTTCTTCCCAGCCTCCTCATCTAAACCTAGCTAGCCACCGCCGGCTCCACCTCTTCCTCTTGCATAAGTCGATTCAACCTCCCCCGACCGGCTTGCTAGCATCGCCCGGTAGGGGCAGGTACCTGATCTATGAGTTGAATTTTCAATAGAAGTAGTGTTTTCAAAAGATTAGTTAGGGTTTTGGCAGTCATCTTATATATATTTTTGCTTCCGCGTCAATGAAGATGGCATCGTGTACAATAAGTGACCTTTGGCCCTTCGTTCGACGATGTCAATGGTGGTGTTAAAAGATTAAAGTTCTATAGGTATGGTCATTCAGATCTTGCTTCGCCAGATCAATTTTGGAATTTGTATCAAGGTTGTCACGAGGAGGATGGTTCTTGCAATTTTTCCGGATGCTACATCTTTGAAAATGGTGGTTCATAATAGGCATCCCCCTAACGACATCGACAAGGCAGTTCGGTTATTGTTCCTTGAAATATTAATGTTGGTACTCCTATTGATGTTGGTTGATTACTTAATGGTTGAGCGTATGCACGCAACCTTGTCATTGCAGTTAAAATTGAAAGTATGGGAGAACCTTCGATGGTATTTACAGATCTATGACTTAGTATCTATGTTATTTTTCTTTGGCTGCCTTAAGAAAAATACAAGATTATGTTAGGAAAGAAGGAAGAGTTTGAAGACCTCAAAGATTTTCTTATTTCTTTTTTACTTTGTTTTGTAATTGCTGGAGATTGCTTATCTATCTCTGTCGTATACTATTTGCTACCATAAACATATCATGGTATTGATTATCAAAAAAGTATCCGTAGTTGCCATACTACTTCCATCCGCTCTATGACATACATGTAAATGAAAGCTAGTGGCACTAGTAGAAAACGGGCCTTTGGCCAGGACCCTTTAGTCCCGGCCTCCATCTGGGCCGGGACTAAAGGCCCGGCCACGTCGCCCGAAATTCGCCACCCGCCCGGGAGGCTTTAGTCCCGGCCCGTAACGACCCTTTAGTCCCGGTTTGAGACACAAACCGGGACTAAAGGGCTTTGCGCTGAGCGGCCCGCGTGTGCGCACCCTTTAGTCCCGGTTTGTGTCTCAAACCGGGACTAAAGTATTCTGCCTATATATATGGCTGCAGCAGCCCCTCTCTCCCCTCTTGCATTTTTTTGGATGAAAGTGTGTGAGTGTGTGCTAGCTCTCCTTTTTGCTTGGATGCACTAGAGGTGTTTGTTGAAATGTTTGTTAGAGCGATGCCGCTTCAGTTCACCGAACACAACTACGATATGAGGTGCCCGAGCCACGCTTAAGCCTCTTCCTCTTTATTTCCACTTATTCTAAAAGGTTAACAACTATATTTCCTCGTTTAGACCGTGCGGTACTAATTTTTAGGATCGTGATTGTGTTTGATATACTGTTGCATGACGCAGATGAGCCATCCATGGATGTACGGTGATCGACGCACCGCCGCTTACAGAGAAGGCGTGCATTCTTTTCGAGATGCGGCCGATGCGAACAAGCATGGTGGTGGCTATATGTTTTGTCCATGTGTTGAATGTCGGAATGAGAAGGACTACACTTCCTCAAGAGTCATTCAGAGCCACCTGCTTCGGTCCGGTTTTATGTCGGGCTATAATGTTTGGACCAAGCACGGAGAAAGAGGGGTTATGATGGAAGACGACGATGAAGAAGAAGAGAACGATGATGACAACTACCGATCTATGTTCCCTGAGTATGTTGATACCGCAATGGAAGACAATGAAGAAGAAGATCAGGGTGCAGAACGGGAACCAGATGAGCCCGCTGATGATCTTGGCCGGGTCATTTCTGAAGCACGGCGAGGCTGCGACACAGAAAAGGAGAGGTTGCAGTTCGAGCAGATGTTACAGGACCACAACAAATTGTTGTACCCAACTTGTGAAGATGGCCAGAAGAAGCTGGGTAGCACACTGGAATTGCTGAAGTGGAAGGCAGAGACCGGTGTGACTGACTCGTCATTTGAAAAGTTGCTGGTACTGATGAAGAAGATGCTTCCAAGAAAGAACGAATTGCCCGCCAGCACGTACGAAGCAAAGAAGCTTGTCTGCCCTCTAGGATTAGACGTGCAGAAGATATATGCATGCCCTAATGACTGCATCCTCTACCGCGGTGAGAAATATGAGAATATGGATAAATGCCCGGTATGCACTGCATTGCGGTACAAGATCAGAAAAGATGACCCTGGTGAGATTGAGGGCGAGCCACCCAGGAAGAGGGTTCCTGCCAAGGTGATGTGGTATGTTCCTATAATACCACGGTTGAAACGTCTGTTCAGAAATAAAGATCATGCGAAGTTGTTGCGATGGTACATGGAAGATCGTATGAAAGACGATAAGTTGAGGCACCCCGCTAATGGTCGGCAGTGGAGAAAAATCGAGAGAGAGTTCCCGAGATTTGCAGGTGACGCAAGGAACTTATGGTTTGGTCTGAGTACAGATGGCATGAATCCTTTTGGGGAGCAGAGTTGCAGTCACAGCACCTGGCCCGTTACTCTATGTATCTACAACCTTCCTCCTTGGTTGTGCATGAAGCGGAAGTTCATTATGATGCCAGTGCTTATCCAAGGTCCAAAGCAACCCGGCAACGACATTGATGTGTACCTAAGGCCATTAGTTGACGAACTTTTACAGCTGTGGGCCGAACCAGGTGTACGTGTGTGGGACGAGCACAAACAAGAGGAATTTGACCTTCGAGCCTTGCTTTTAGTAACCATCAATGATTGGCCTGCTCTTAGTAACATTTCAGGACAGTCAAACAAGGGATACAATGCATGCACGCACTGTTTAGATCAGACAGAAAGTATATATCTGGACAAATGTAGGAAGAATGTGTACCCGTTCAATCGTCGTTTTCTTCCGCCCAAGCATCCCTTAAAGAAAAAAGGCAAGCATTTCAATGGCAAGGCAGAACCCCGGGGGAAGCCTGTCATCCGTACTGGTGCTGAAGTATTTGATATGGTCAAAGATTTAAAAGTAATCTTTGGAAAGGGTCCTGGCAGCCAACCTGTTCCTAACGGCCCTGATAAGCGCGTACCCATGTGGAAGAAGAAATCTATATTTTGGGAGCTACCCTATTGGGAAGTCCATGAGGTCCGCTCCGCAATCGACGTGATGCACCTGACGAAGAATCTCTGCGTGAATATTCTAGGCTTCTTGGGCTTGTATGGGAAGTCAAAAGATACACCGGAAGCACGGGAGGACCAGGAACGTCATAAAGGAAGAGATGGCATGCATCCAGGGCAGTTTCAAGGGCGTGCCAGCTACGCTCTTACTAAGGAAGAGAAGGAAATCTTCTTTGAAGTCCTTTTCAGTATCAAGGTCCCGACTGGCTTCTCGTCGAATATAAAGGGAATCGTAAATATGAAAGACAAAAAATTCCAAAACCTAAAGTCTCATGACTGCCACGTGCTTATGACGCAATTGCTTCCGGTTGCATTGAGGGGAATTCTACCGGAAAATGTTCGCCTGGCAATTGTGAAGGTATGTGCATTCCTCAATGCAATTTCTCAGAAGGTAATCGATCGAGAAAGTCTATCAGGGTTACAGATTGATGTGGTCCAATGTCTGGTCAGCTTTGAGTTGTTGTTCCCGCCATCCTTCTTCAATATAATGACACACCTCCTAGTTCACCTAGTCGAAGAGATTAGAATTCTCGGTCCTGTATTTCTACACAATATGTTCCCCTTCGAGAGGTTCATGGGAGTCTTAAAGAAATATGTTCGTAACCGTGCTAGGCCAGAAGGAAGCATCTCCAAGGGCTATGGAACAGAGGAGGTCATTGAGTTTTGTGTGGACTTTCTTCCTGACCTTAAGCCGATTGGTGTTCCTGAATCTCGGTATGAGGGTAGGCTGACAGGAAAATGCACACTAGGAAGGAAAGCAAAAGTATGTATGGACGGGCATTCTTTCTCTCAAGCACACTACACAGTTCTACACAATTCTACCGTGGTGGCTCCGTATATCGTGAGACACAAGAATATTCTACGCTCCGAAAACCCGGGGAAGACTGACTCTTGGATTAAAGGGGAACACGAGAAGACTTTCGGCAGTTGGTTGCAGACACATCTCATGAATGATGACACCGTTGGAGATCAGCTGTACTGTTTGGCCAGGCCACCATCTTCTACTATATGTACTTTCCAAGGGTACGAGATAAATGGGAATACATTTTACACGGTTGCCCAAGATAAAAAGAGCACCAACCAAAACAGTGGTGTCCGCTTTGATGCAACAGACGAGAATGGGCACTGTTTGGAAACATATTACGGGTACATAGAGGAGATATGGGAACTTGACTATGGACCTACTTTTAAGATCCCTTTGTTTCGGTGCAAATGGGTGAAGCTGACAGGAGGCGGGGTAGTTGTAGACCAAAAGTATGGTATGACAACAGTGGATCTCAACAATCTTGCGTACATGGATGAACCATTCGTCCTAGCCAACGATGTCGCTCAGGTTTTCTATGTGAAGGACATGTCTACAAAAACGAGAAAAAGAAATCAGCAAAAGAAGACATCGTCCGATGAGCCAAAGCGCCACATAGTTCTTTCAGGGAAAAGAAACATCGTGGGAGTAGATGACAAGACAGACATGTCAGTAGATTATAATAAGTTTCATGAAATTCCGCCCTTCAAAGTGAAAACTGACCCAAGCATCCTACTGAATGATGAAGATTCTCCATGGCTACGACCCAGAAGAAAATAGAAATAATAGATAGGAATGTTGGTGCAATAATGTAATAATGTATTAAACCTTTTATGTAATGCATGATGAAGATTCTCCATGGCTACGACAGACACGGTTACACCGCTCTTTAGGGAAAAAGCCTTCGTAAACAAATTTTGTAGAAGAAAAAAACCTCCTAGCACAAAGCTTGAATTTTGGTGCAACTATAGGTAAATTGCCAAAGAAACAAACAGAGCTATCACAAGCACCACGAATAAACATTTCATACCGAACGCCACAACACTGGATCCTAGACTTCTAGATTTAACTCAGGCCGCCACCGTGCATAAATCTTATCTCCCGTTCTAGATTTAAAATGGCAAAATAGTTAATAGTTAGGATAGTTAAAATAATTAATTTTTAAAATAGAAAATAGTTTTGAATTATCTATTCAATTTCAAACACTTTTCATTTTTATAGTTTTGTCAAATACTCAAATATGCAAAAAGAATATTAATAAACATAGTTTTTAATTAAAAATGGCAAAATATTTAATAGTTAGGATAGTTAAAGTAATTAATTTTTAAAATAGAAAATAGTTTTGTATTATGTATTCAATTTCAAACACTTTTCATTTTTATAGTTTTGTTAAATTCTTAAATATGCAAACAGAATATTAATAAACATAGTTTTTAATTAAAAATGGCAAAATAGTTAATAGTTAGGATAGTTAAAATAATTAATTTTTAAAATAGAAAATAGTTTTGAATTATCTATTCAATTTCAAACACTTTTCATTTTTATAGTTTTGTTAAATTCTTAAATATGCAAACAGAATATTAATAAACATAGTTTTTAATTAAAATGGCAAAATAGTTAATAGTTAGGATAGTTAAAGTAATTAATTTTTAAAATAGAAAATAGTTTTGTATTATGTATTCAATTTCAAACACTTTTCATTTTTATAGTTTTGTCAAATACTCAAATATGCAAAAAGAATATTAATAAACATAGTTTTTAATTAAAAATGGCAAAATATTTAATAGTTAGGATAGTTAAAGTAATTAATTTTTAAAATAGAAAATAGTTTTGAATTATGTATTCAATTTCAAACACTTTTCATTTTTATAGTTTTGTTAAATTCTTAAATATGCAAACAGAATATTAATAAACATAGTTTTTAATTAAAATGGCAAAATAGTTAATAGTTAGGATAGTTAAAATAATTAATTTTTAAAATAGAAAATAGTTTTGAATTATCTATTCAATTTAAAACACTTTTCATTTTTATAGTTTTGTCAAATACTCAAATATGCAAAAAGAATATTAATAAACATAGTTTTTAATTAAAAATGGCAAAATATTTAATAGTTAGGATAGTTAAAGTAATTAATTTTTAAAATAGAAAATAGTTTTGAATTATGTATTCAATTTCAAACACTTTTCATTTTTATAGTTTTGTTAAATTCTTAAATATGCAAACAGAATACTAAACAAATAAAAGAAAAAACAGAAAATAGGCCTTTAGTCCCGGTCCGTGCCACAGACCGGGACTAAAGGCCCTGGCCGCTGAAATCCCCACCCGAGGCCTTTAGTCCCGGGCGGTGGCACGGACCGGGACTAAAGGCCCCCCTTTAGTCCCGGTCCATGCCACCGCCCGGGACTAAAGGTCCCGGGGTATAAAACTGGCGCCTTCTTCCCCAGGTTTCGGACTTACCGTTTTCGCGCGCGAGGAATTGCCGAAGACGCCGCCAGGCTGCCCGAGCTCGCCGCCGCGCCGCCGCGCCACCGCGCCCCGCCGCCGCGCCACCGCGCCCGAGCTCGCCGCCGCGCCCCGCCGCGCCCAGCCACCTCGCCCCGTCGCCGCGCACCCAGCCACCGCGCCCAGCCACCGCCGCCGCGCCCAGCCACCGCCGCCGCGCCCAGCCACCGCCGCCTGCAAGGTAATTTAAAAAAAATATTTTAGATATAGTTAGTGTTAGGGTATTTTAGTGTTAGTGTTAGGGTATTTTAGTGTTAGTGTTAGGGTATTTTAGTGTTAGTGTTAGGGTATAGTTAGTGTTAGGGTATTTTAGTTAGTGTTAGGGTATTTTAGATATAGAATTATTTTAGATATAGTTAGTGTTAGGGTATTTTAGTTATAGTTAGTGTTAGGGTATTTTAGATATAGAATTATTTTAGATATAGTTAGTGTTAGGGTATAGTTAGTGTTAGGGTATTTTAGTGTTAGTGTTAGGGTATTTTAGATATAGAATTATTTTAGATATAGTTAGTGTTAGGGTATTTTAGTTATAGTTAGTGTTAGGGTATTTTAGATATAGAATTATTTTAGATATAGTTATAGTTAGATATAGAATTATTTTAGAGATTTATTTTAGAGATAGAATTATTTTAGATATAGTTATAGTTAGTGTTAGGGTATTTTAGAGATAGAATTATTTTAGTGTTAGGGTATTTTAGATATAGAATTATTTTAGTTATAGTTAGTGTTAGTTTATTAGTTAATAGAATTTATTTGCGCGCGAGATATAGAATTATTTTGCAAATAGAAATAGAATTATTTTGCATCATATATAGTTTGTTAGTTTATTAGTTAATCAAATGTTCGTTTTTTGCAGAACTATGGATCCACATAGCAGGAACCTCGAAGAGGAAGAACTTATCGAAGATATAATCAAAGACGCCCCCGACGTTGAACCTGCAGAATCTCCGTCGTCATATCTAAACCCCTCCGGAGATGGAATGGAGGTTGATCGACACGAAGATGAAGCCGATGGGGCCGGAGATAGCTCCAATGACGGAGAAGGTGATAGCTCCACTGATGGAGAAGCCGGTGGAGAAGCCGGTGGAGAAATAATAAAGTCCGGCGAGGTATACATATGAAGTTCGACAATCACTTGTAATATGTGAAAAATATTGGAGATAGCTCTATATTGTATACATATACATTCATTTGACGAATGTTTCTCCCTCTTAGGCCTCCACATCGAGCAAAGCTACGAAACGAGGCCCGACTAAAAAGTTGGACGCACGGACGCATTACACCTTTGAGGTGATATTGCCTACGGGCGAACCAAAGCTTCCTAAGAATGCTGCTGACACATTCAAGAAGCAATGCGGAGTTCTCGTTAGGGATCACGTCCCGATCAGCGTTCGGGAGTGGAACAAGCGCAAAGGGGCAGCCGATAGTGACTATGTCGCCGAAAGGTACAAAGATAATCTTTGGAATGATATCATGTCACATTTCAACCTGCCAGAATGTAAGAATGAAGACGCCGCAAAAAAACTGAGGGCCAAAGTCAAGCAGTGGACTCTAAAGAAGATGGCCGAACTGTTCCGTAGCTGGAAGAAGAAGCTATGGAAAGACTATCTGAAGACAAAGAAAGTGCCAGTATTCGAGGGGTATCTAGCCAAGCAGGCGAATCACTGGAAGGCATTTCAGGAGTACAAGCAGTCAGAAGATGCCAAGGCATTATCAGAAAAGAACAAGAAAAATGCCGACAAGAAGAAATATCACCACACGCTGGGGCCAGGGGGCTATGAGACTGCCATCCCAAAGTGGGATAAGAAAGAGCAAGATCTGCTAGCTAAAGGCATCATACCTGAACCCATCCGTGATGAGTGGGAAATGAGAGCAAGGAATTGGTTCCTTGCGCATGGTGGTTCGTACGACGAAGAAACAGGGGACCTCATCTGCAGTGGCGGTCTTAGGATACCCAGGGAGAATTGGAAAAAGATAGTGAAAGAAATTAAAGAGGGAAAAAGACAGTTCACTGCAGATAGAGAGAAAGATTTGCTCACACTGGTCCTCGGCAATGACGAACATGGAGGACGAACGCGAGGCTTCGGTCCTTCTTACCCGTGGTGGCTTGGGTTTGCCAGAGACCAAGACACTTACAGAAGCCGGGCGAGAGCAAAGAAGCGACAGCAGGATGAGGAGAATGACAAGTTCAACCAGTTGCTTGCCAGGCTTAACGAGCAACAGAAGCAGATTGACAAGCTTAGAGGAGTAGCGCGCCAGGAAGATCCTGGACTCGATATTATCGGCGCCCCATCTAAGCGGAAAAGCAGCGTGGCTGAATCTGAGGCCCCGCCCGACGATGCACGAAGAATGATAGAGGGCGGTCCCGGCTACCCCGTGGATGGAATCAAGGAGTCAACATCATGTGAACTCCATCAGAAATTCAAGAACATATCCATGAAGGTGGCCGTCGGACAAGCTTTACCTTCTGGCCCTGATGCACGCTGGCATGGCCGTGAGATTCCAGCTGGCTTTGCTAAAGTCGGGGTGGATGAAATCATGGCGGGGTTTCATGATATGGAGCTCGACATGGCTGGACCCGAAGATGAGAGGACACTCGGAGAAGTACTGGGTGGAGTCATCCTATGGGACAAGAACTATATCAAGCTTCCAGGCTCGGCCCCAAGGACAACACCGCCTCCGAGTCGTCGCAGGTCACCTACACCTCCATCACCTCCAAGCCCTCCACATGACGACGGCCACCACAACACGAGTCCATCTCGATCACCGCCGCCGGACTTGGGTCGGCCGTCTCCGCCGCCGCCCGCTAAGGATACTAAGCGGAAGCGTGCCAGCAAGAACGCTCCGTCCATGAGTTCTAAGCGACGGAGCTCCCCAAAGCGCAAACTGTCGCCCCTCCCAAAGGTACATCATGCTAATCTTCCTATCAGACCTTATGATCGTACCGACGAGGAAAACGCCAGGATAGCAAAGGAACATTATGAGGCGCAGATGAAAAAGAAGGAACCCGAGCCCCGCCCGGAATACACCGAGAAGCAAATAGCATATGCAAAATACTTCATGACCCTTCCATCACAGTATGACTTACACCATAAGCCTGACGACTATACACGCACATTGCAGAAGGAAGGGCAAAAGAGCAAGTCACGTGCAAGTGCAAGTGCAAGTGGGAGCAAATCAAGTTCAACTACAAGCAAAATAAGATCAGACGTTCCTCAGCTTGGACAACAGGCCAAACAGTCGATCCCACCCCTCAGGGTGTTACCCGAGAATGTTCCCTCTCTGGTGCAGGGGCAAGATTTGGGATTAGCAAAGAAGTGGGCGGATGAATGGGGTATCCCGGTTGAAGTCATTCTGGCTTCCCAAGACGACGTGGTACCCAAGGCTGTGGTAGCCCCTAAGCCACAGTTTGTCATGGGAGCGCCTTTGGTCAGCAAAGATAAGTTTGATGATCTCCCAACAAATATGCGTTACTTGCATACATGGTACTTAAGTGAATCAAAGAAAGGGAGAACGATGATCGTGGCGCTTGTCCCACGGGAGTACTACGGCCGTCCCGAAGACATCCATATCGACTTTGATGAACTCTTCCAGATGTACAATGCCGACGCCCTCGACAAATCGCTTATGAGTTGCTATTGTCTGTAAGTTTTTCAATTCGTTGTCTACATATAACTTGTTCAATTATTTCAATTCATTGTCTACATATAACTTGTTCAGTTATTTCAATTCATTTTCTACATATAACTTGTTCCGTTCTGACTTGTACTCTATTATGCAGAATGAAGATTCTGGAATGTAAAAGTAGGAACATCCTAAATATTGGGTTTATTGACCCAGATAAAATACATATAAAGACGCTAACTGATAACCCCAAGGAGACGGAGGAAAACCTTCTAAGGTTTCTAACAGATCAAAATTACTGTGACCACATACTGTTTCCATACAACTTCAAGTGAGGGTCTTACTCTGTTGTGTCCATTCACTTATGAGTGTAATTGATAAGTTACTGACACATATATATATACATGTGCAGCTACCACTGGATTCTGTTGGACATTCAAATTGATAAGGGAAGAGTTGATGCCTTCGACCCATTATCGAGACCCTTGGAACAGTTCCAAAGCCTGCAGGACATGCTCCAAGGGTAATTTCAATCATTCTTGCGCTCTATCGGTCTCTTTCGATGATTTTCTGATAAATCAATTAATGAAAAACTTAGCAAATCATTTTCCTTGTCGGGCAGGGTTTGGAAGCGGTTCAAGTGCGTGACTCCCGGTATCCGGCATGAGAAGCTGACCTTTAGAGCGGCTCAGGTAAGTAGTAGTATGATATACTTCTATTTTCAATACTTTTGTAATGCTAGATTATTATTTTGATTATATATATTCTATTCTCGTAAAGTGCGACCAGCAGCCACGGGGGACGCATCTATGTGGATACTATGTTTGCGAGACCATTCGCACGTTTACCTCTGAGCACAAGGATTACAGATACGATGTAAGCAATAAACATTCACACCTCTATTTTTACTCGTCATTCTTTGTTATCATGATTGATATTCATATTCATCTCCTCTTCTTATATAGTACACGGCCATGCGGGAGAAGTACCTACCAGAGCAACGCGCGATTGCTGTTGCAGAGGAGCTGGCGACCTTTCTGAGAATAGAAGCTATAGACGACAAAGGACGATTTAGTGTAGCTAGGGGCCATTACTGATGTTGGTCCATGTAATCGAATAGACGGGCTCTTGTCCCGATAATTCTGATCTCCATATAATTGTATATATATGCTCGCTTGTAAGATAAGTTAATCTTATATATATGCATAATCTAATTCCCGAACACCAAGGCACCAAACGAGGCATCACGTTAATCCCCCACCTAAAACCCTAAAACCCCTAAACCCTAAAACCCTACAGCAAAAAACAAAAATCTGCAGATGACCTTTAGTCCCGGTCTGTGTTACAAACCGGGACTAAAGGTCCTGGCCCTGATTCGCTCCGAGGTGCCCACGTGGACACCCTCCAGTCCCGGCTGGTAAGCGGGCCGGGACTAAAGGTTCAGCCTTTAGTCCCGCGGCTGGGGTCCCGGTTTGCAAACCGGGACTAAAGCCCCTTACGGGCCGGGACTGGAGACCCCGTCCCCACTAGTGTGGTATGTACTATTTATTGCAAGAAATTCATATTTCGGTTGAAAACATACTAACTTGAATAATCTTTATGTTCTGGACTGAAACTCAGATTTATAATAAACTTTTAAATTTTATTTATTGATGATGTGCTCTTTAAAAGAAGAACAATCTTTGGTATATTTTGAAGTTCAGATCATGAAATGAATTTTCAGCGTAAAGCATCTGTCCATCCATCGGCACAAAAGGAGATAACCAATTAAAACACATGTCCATGGCAATCGCACTAGTCATACAAAGCTGCTAACAGAAGACATGCATGGATGCATCTTCCTAGCCCTAACATCCAACCACCTTGCGAGCTAGACTCCATTCTCCATTAACGCTATAGAACGAGCTGAACACGTATGCACCACCGCCTAAAACCATCTATCCAAGATCCAGCTCTCCCTCTAAACCCTATATAAGCCCCTCCATTCCCCCAATCTTCACCACACCACAATCACTTTGTTCATCGTCACCGATCCACCACTAGCTCATACGACGTACGTCTGTTAGCTACAAGACCATGGCCCGCTCTCACGCAGTGCTCATGGCGGCCGTCGCCCTGGCGCTGATGCTCGCGGCGCCTGCCGTGGCCATCACCTGCGGCCAGGTTGACACCGCGGTGCGGCCGTGCCTGCCCTTCGCCCGCGGCGGCCCAGGACCGTCCCCGGATTGCTGCACCGGCGTCAGGAACCTCCACAACCAGGCGCGCAGCACCGCCGACCGGCGAACCGCCTGCGGCTGCCTCAAGTCCGTCGCTGCCGGCATCAGCGGCCTCAACCTCGCCAACGCCGCAGCCATCCCCTCCAAGTGCAACGTCCAAATCCCCTACACCATCAACCCCTCCATCGACTGCTCCAAGTAATTATTTCACATAATGCTCACCAGCATGCATTATTAATATTATGTTCTTCATTCCTACACACGAAATATATGCGCACAATCTTAACACTGATCAAATATTTTCATGCATGATTGATCTGCGGATGCAGGGTGCAGTGAGCGACGATCAGATCGTGCTGGCGCTCAGCTCATCGATCCACGTTGATTTGAAGCGCGCAGCGGACGTTCGTCTCTACGTGTAATAAGTAGTACGAGTTTATACCGAATAAGAACTCTCTCTTCCTGCTGGCTTTGTGTCGGTTCCCTCCTTCAGAAGAGAGTATGTACGTGAGAGCTGAGCTGAGATTGTACCATGTGCACACCCTGTGTTGATGGACTATATATATGCAGCTCTTTTTGCTGAGTATATTTATCCCTTTGTCCCTCTTTGAATGTCATATAATTTGCTATGTGCTCCGAGAATACTATACCGGATTTTCAGTCGCATGAGAAAACAGAAGATGGAAAATAAAATGGGAACACAACAAACACGTTCACAACTGGAAAATCCACCATTGACGTGCTCCAGAACTCTGCCGTGCGTCTCCCTGGCTCGCAACACCGCACACAATTTTCGCCGTGGTGGAGCCGTATACCAGTCTACCGTGTGTCCGCACACGGCAGACGATTTGCTGTGGTCCGAGCAGGGTCTGTCGTGTATTCTGACCACACGGCAGAGGCCTGGTTTTCGGTAGACGTTGCTCCCTCCAAGATGCGATGCTATACAACGTTCACACATAACCCATGTCATTTTGTCACTGAATTTTATCTCCAAAATCGATCCACACCTCGAGACATCTACTACACATGTATATTGACTTCTTTGGTTGTCAGGTAGGGGATTAGCCAATCAAATACCTAGGTGTACCAGTTCGTGGATCAAGACTACATGTGGCACATATGGAATATCTGTCTGATAAGCTTAAGAAAAAACTTGATCGTTTGGTGGGAAATTCCTCTTCGGTTGGTGATAGATTCTCTCTCATACAATCCTCTTTAATTAGCACACTTCTCTATCATATGTCAATGTACATACTTCCTAGGACTAATCTAGAAAACCTTAGCAAAATAATCAGGAAATTCTTCGAGCTGGGTGCTGATGATAAGAAAAAGTACTATATGGTGAGATGGGACTTGGTTTCCAAACTCAACAGAAAAGGGGGCATGGGGATCAAAATCTGAAATTATTCAATTATTCCGTATTGTACAAATGATGGTGGAAGTTGGAGAGTTAACATGGGTTGTGGCAAACTTTCGTTAAGAATATATTTGGAATTGAGAAGGCGTCGCTAGGGTGCCATGAAGCAAAATGACTCCGCTGTGTGGAACGACCCACTTAAGGTTAAACATCTTTACATGCATGGCAGGACCATGGTGGATGGAAATGGAGAACATACTGATTTTTGGAAGGATTCCTGGTATGGATCCGTCTCTCTATGTGACAATTTTCCCAATCTTTATGATACTTCTGTTCAACACAATTAACTATTGCAGAAGCTGCTGCTATTAACTAGAACTTCAATTTTATAAGGTGGTTGGACCCTAATCTTCAAGTATAGTGGTACCAGTTGAGAGATGACTTGGCCACTATTGCTTTGAGCAATGACACAGACAAACCCAGATGGAAATTTACTAAGAGTGGGAAGTGATACGTCTCAAACGTATCTATAATTTTTGATGCTCCATGCTTGTTTACACACCATTTGCTTTGTGTTTTGTTACACTTTGTGGCATTTTTATGCATTTTCCGGAACTAACCTATTAACAAGATGCCACAGTGCTAGTTCCTTGTTTTCTGCTGTTTTTGTGTTTCAGAAAAGTTACACGGGAAATATTCTCGGAATTGGACAAAACAAAAGCCGAACCTCCTATTTTTACCGAAGCTTCGCGAAGACCGAAGATGAGACGGAGGGGGGCTAGGGGCCAGCCTCACCACCAGGGGGCGCGGCCCAGCCCCTGGCCGCGCCCACCTGTGGTGAGACCGCCTGGTCCACCTCCTGAAGCTGCCCCTTCGCATATAAACTCCCCTCGATGGGAAAAACCTAAACGATGGATCTCTTTTCCACGAAACATACTTCAAGCCGCCGCCGTCACCGTCGCAAGATCGGGAGGATCCAGGAGCTCTTTCTGGCACCCTGCCGCAGAGGGGAATCCCTGTCGGAGGCCTTCTACACCACCATGGTCGCCTCCGGAGTGATGTGTGAGTAGTCTACCTTGGACTATGGGTCCATAGCAGTAGCTAGATGGTTGTCTCCTCCACCATGTACTTCATGTTTAGATCTTGTGAGCTGCCCTACATGATCAGGATCATCTTTATGTAATCATACATGTTGTGTTTGTTGGGATCCGATGAGTATTGGTACTATATGATGTTGATGTGCTGAATATTATGTCTTATGTTATCTCTATGTTGTTTATGATCTTGCATGCTTTCCGTTGCTAGTATCTATCTTGGCCGAGTAGATGCTAGTAACTCCAAGAGGGAGTATTTATGCTCGATAGTTGGGTTCATGCCTCTATTTAATCTGGGGGAGTGACAGAAACCTCTAAGGTTGTAGATGTGCTGTTGCCACTAGGGAGAAAACAACATTCTTGTGTTCAAGGGCATTTGCTTTGTTTACATTATGCACTTTGCTTAATGCGATTATCTGTTGTTCACAACTTAATACTCAAGGGGTCCTCGGATGATTCCCCGCGAGTGGATTTTTAGTCATAGATGCAGTTGGATTACGGTCTATGTATTTTGTCATAATGCCCAGAGTGAATCTCATAGTGATCCTCATGACGTATGTATGTTATCTTTGGTCTATCAATTGCCCAACTGTAATTTGTTTACCTAACATGTTATTATTTATGTTATGGAGAGACACCGCTAGTGAACTGTGGACCCCGGTCCAATTTCCTTTACATAGCTTTACTGTTTTACTATTACTCGCACTGTTTACTTTCTTGCATACTATTATTATTTTACCACTCGATACGCTCAATCCTTTGTTTACAGCAAACCGGTGAGATTGACAACCTCATCGTAAGTTGGGAGCAAAGTTCTTGGTTGTGTTGTGTGCAGGTTTCACGTTGCTGCTAGGTGAAGACACACCAACAAGTTTTCTGGCGCCATTGTCCGGAGTGTCACGAAGCTAGCAAGCATCAGCTTCTGAAGTTTGGCTTTCTCCTACTGGTTCGATAAACCTTGGTTTCACAACTGAGGGAAGACTTGCTACTGTGCTCATCATACCTTCCTCTTGGGGTTCCCAACAGGCAGTATTTACACGCCATCAAGTAGTTTTCTGGCGCCGTTGCCGGGGAGAAAGAAGACTTCTGCAAGGGTTGTCTCCCACGCATAATCCTTTACTTTGTTTTTGTTTTGCTTTATTTTAGTTTTGCTTGCATCATTTTATCAAAAATACAAAAAAATTAGTTTCCTTTATAGTTGCTTTTATTTACTTGCTTTTAGTTTTGCTAGAATGGGTACTCCTAAAAACACCAAGTTGTGACTTTACTAGCACGAAAAACAATGATTTTATCTGCACTCCTATTACGCCACCTGCTCCTGAGGCAAATTTTTATGAGATCAAACCTGCTTTGTTAAATCTTGTTATGAAAGAGCAATTTTCTGGTGCCAGTTCTGATGATGCTGCAGCTCATCTCAACAATTTTGTTAAGCTATGTGAGATGCATAAGTATAAGGATGTAGATGGTAATATTATTAAGCTTAAGTTGTTTCCTTTATCTTTAAAAGGAAGAGCTAAGGATTGGTTGCTATCTTTGTCTAGAAATAGTATTGATTCTTGGGATAAGTGTAAGGATGCTTTTATTGGAAAATACTATCCTCCTACTAAGATTATAGCTTTGCGTAGTGCTATCATGAAGTTTAGACAGTTTGATAATGAACATGTTTCTCAGTCTTGGGAAAGAATAAAATCTATGATAAAGAATTGTCCCACTCATGGACTGACTACTTGGATGATTGTCCAAACTTTTTATGCAGGACTGAATTTTTCTTCAAGAAACCTATTGGATTCAGCTGCTGGAGGCACTTTTATGTCCCTTACCTTGGGCGCCGCAACAAAGCTTCTCGACAACATGATGGTAAATTATTCTGAATGGCACACCGAGAGAGCTCCACATGGTAAGAAGGTAAATTCTGTTGAGGAAACCTCTTCCTTGAGTGATAAGATTGATGCTATTATGCTTATGCTTTCTCATGATGGAACTCATGTTGATCCTAATAATGTTCTTTGGCCTCTTTGGTTGCTCAAGAAGAGCATGTTGATGTAAACTTCATTAGAAATAATAATTTCAACAACAATGCTTACAGGAACAATTTTGCTAGTAACAATTATAGGCTGTATCCTTCTACCAATGGTAATAGTTATGGTAACTCTTATGGTAATTCCTCCAACAACACTAGGGGCGCGCCCTCTGAGCTTGAAGTCATGCTCAAGGACTTCATCGGTAAGCAAACTGCTTTTAACAAGTCTGTCGAGGAAAAGTTAGGCAAAATTGATATCCTTGCTTCTAAAGTTAATAGCCTTGCTCTTGATGTTGAAATTCTGAAACTAAAAGTGCTGCCTAATGAGGTGAAAGAAAGCAATACGTTTGCCGCTGCTAATGCTATCCAAGTTAAAATTGATAAAAATGTTAGGATGTTAGCAGAATTGTATGCCAGGTGGGAAAGAGAAGATGAGATGGCTAGAAAGATGAAGGTATGTATTATTACTACCTCTAATGATGTTGTTCCAAATACTAGCAATCCTTTTACTTTGATTGGTATAGAGAATACTCCTACTCCTTGTGCGAAAAAGCCCAAAACTACAAAAACTTTTAATCAAAAGAGTGCTGAAATTTTTCGGAGTGTGGGAGATGATAGCTCTATTTCTTTTAATGATTTTGATGTTGATGGCTGCAATATATCTGAAGTTATTTTGTTCTTGCAAAATATTGCTTTGAGTCCTAATGCTAGTTCTTTGAATATTGCTTTTACAAATCATATTACAAGTGCTCTCATGAAAATTAGGAAGGAGAAGTTGAAACAAAAAGCTTCTATTCCCAAGAAGTTAGAAAATGGTTGGGAGCCCATCATTGATATGCATGTTAATGGTTTTGATTGCCATGCTTTATGTGATCTAGGTGCTAGTATTTCTATTATGCCTAGAAAGATTTATGACACGCTTGGTTTACCATCACTTGAAAAGTGTTATTTTGATGTTCCTCTTGATGATGTTGCTAAGAAGAAACCTTTGGGAAGGATTAACGATGTTCTTATTATGGTTAATAATAACCTTGTTCCCGTTGATTTTCTTGTTATGGATGTTGAATGCAATGCTTCATGTCCTATTATTTTGGGAAGACCTTTTCTTCGAACTGTAGGTGCCATCATTGATATGAAGGAAGGCACCATCAAATATCAATTCCCATTTAAGAAAGGTATGGAACACTTCCCTAGAAGGAGGAAGAAATTACTTTTTGACTCTATTCTTAGAGCAAATTATGAACTTGATGCTTCATCGCTTGATATTACTTGATTTGCACCTTTCTGCGCCTAGCTCAAAGGCGTTAAAGAAAATCACTCTTGGGAGATAACCCATTGTTTTATTTTCAGTAATTTTTCTTTTATTTGAGTCTTGGAAGTTATTACTACTGTAATAACCGCTCCTTATCCTTTTTATTTCATTTTTGTGCGAAGAAGAACCTCTAATTTGAGTGAGGTAAGATTTGGGGAAGTTGCTGTCCTGAAACAGATTTCGGTGCTGCACCATAAAAATTCGTGAAAATTCTCAGAATATCTTTTTGACCTGAAATTTCTTGTTCATATTCCCCAGGTTATATCCAAACTTTCATTAGTTTTACACTTTTCGATTTGAGCAACAGAAGGTCCTCGAGAAAATCGACCTTTGTCAGCTGTTCTGTTTTGACAGATTTCTGCCACTATTTATGTTTGCCTCTCGATCGCTTTCTTTTTGAGTTCTTTTGATCACGGAACTTTTGGGGAAGTTGCTACAGTAGTATATGCTTTATATGTGGTGTTTTTGAGTTGAAACCTGGACCAAAAAGGGTTGATATACTATTATATTTATGCTAACGTTGCTAATAGAATTGTGTTGAGTATTGTATGAAGGAAGTTTTCAAGTGTAGGGATTGGAGAATGATGAGATGAGATAAAGAATGGACAAAAGCTCAAGATTGGGGATGCCCATGCACCCCAAGAAATATCCAAGAGGTACAAGCGTCAAAGCTTGGGGATGCCCCCGAGGCACCCCTTCTTCATCGGCAAAAATCAGGTCACCTTTCAAAACACTATATTTTTATTGCTTCCTGCACTATGCGTTTTTCTTGGAGCATCTTTACTTTAGTTTTCAGTTTTCTTTCGTTTTGTTTGCTTCAATAAATGGTTGGACCCCAACAAATTTCTTTTGGAGGAGATGTACTCGTTTATCATTTGCCAAGAACACTCCGTTTTTCACTCTTATCGTTCAACGAGTGTTCTCTTTTTCTAGAACTGCGTTTAGTTTTCGTTTTTTGTCTTAATTTTTGTTCAGATCTTGTTTTATCATTGCATCAAGGTGTATTTGGACCTCTGGTCTATATTGGTATTCATCAAAAGAGTTGTTTCAAAAAGGTTCGAATGGTGTTGGAAAAGAGAAAAAGTTTCATGCAAAAAGTGGTACAAAAAGGAGCTTGTTTATACTGCGGCTTAGACTTTTGCATGCCATGCTTGATGTCGTTTTGATAGTATGCTTAGTGATTTTTGCTATAACATGACTTGTCTCAAATTACTGAGATTGCTTAATGAGCCTTTGAAAAAATCATGCATTGTTCTTATTATGTGGAAGCATTTATTTGGTTTTCTCCTTTGATGCTTTATTTGGGTTGACTTGGCGCATACTTACAACATGTTTGACTCTAACAAGTCGCCATAATCCTCTATGATTATCTAGTTTTTGACTTTTGATGTCATTTTATGCTTTTCTTAATGTTGTTTTGTCGCTTTGCATGATTATGGCAGTTTTTGCTCTCTTAGTTGGTCGCTCCCAGTCTTTTGCTAGCCCTCACTTTGTACTGAGTATGAGCTCTACTCGTGCATCCAACTCCTAAAATCCAAGTTATTCCAATGTGTCCACCATACATACCTATTAGCAATTTGCTATTCCAAGTACATTTGACTTGCTTTTATCTATCCTTCGAATTAAACTTTTTTGGTGGTATGCGAAAATTAGTCAGTAAAGCTCTCACGAACCTGATGGCACACTTTACTTTTCTCGCTTTTAAAATTTTGACATTGTGGCTCTTTTATGTTGGTGTTATGCTTGCAAGTTGTAAGTTAGGAATTAGCCAAACCATGCCGTCATGGGGAAAGCTTTCAACATTGCACTTCTCTTATTTGAGTTGATATCGTAATCTTTTGTTTATGGATACTCATGATGTGAAACAAGTTGGGAATCTTGCGGGATCATGGAGTTTGTATATGTGTTAGAGAAATGCCTGGGCCACTAATCTAAGCCATGCATAATTCATGGTGGAAATTTACAGCATGCCCATAGTGGACATTCGACGACGCATCTCAAAATAAAAAGCTATACCAATGGTAAATAAAAGAGATGTCGAAGTGTTCATTATCTATTTATCCTGTCATTTTGATGTGGGCTTGTTCTATGTCATCGGGCACGGAGGTACCCCGTTGGCGGTTCTCGATGATACGCATATACTTACAATGACAAGAGCTTGCTTGGGACCCTAAGTCGAGTAGCATGAGGTTTGGGTATTCGTACTTCACGAGACACGAGGTTTTCAACTTATGATTTGTTAAGCATATGCTCATAAACGTTCTTGTATTTACTTTAACCATTCAAGATGCCTATGATGGGGGCAATGAGAGCTGAAAGCTAGTAAGTACCATGATTTTTGAAGGTTTATAAAACTTGCAATCACTGCTTCCCTCTGCGAAGGGTCTTTCTTTTACTTTTATGTTGAGTCTCCACCTTCTACCTTTATGCACCATCTAAGAGAACACAGTTGCCATTCTGAGTATAATGTGCATTGTCCCAAAGTTATCATTGATTGATTCATTATTTTGGTTTCACTTGTTCTTAAATTATTTGTATCTAGTCGCCCTCTTAAACTTAAAGGTGTCATATGCATTTATGTTTTGCTATTTCATGAAGGACAAGCTGAAAACGATTTGCTATGTTTTTCCATATGATTTGAACACACGTTTGACTTTCATTGTTTCATTATTCATGATCTTTCGTTTGTGTTTTTTTCATGTTATAATATGGTTGCTAAGTTCTTATTGTCAAGATTATGACTTTTATGCCCATGTTTAAATTCTTTCATCCCAGCACTCAATGTTTACATAGATGATCAAGATTGTGATGGTGCATGTCACCTCAAAATTTATTCTTTTCTTATAACTTACCTACTCGAGGACGAGCAGGAGTTAAGCTTGGGGATGCTTGATACGTCTCAAACGTATCTATAATTTTTGATGCTCCATGCTTGTTTACACACCATTTGCTTTGTGTTTTGTTACACTTCGTGGCATTTTTATGTATTTTCTGGAACTAACCTATTAACAAGATGCCACAGTGCTAGTTCCCTGTTTTTTCCTGTTTTTATGTTTTAGAAAAGTTACACATGAAATATTCTCAGAATTGGACGAAACAAAAGCCGAACCTCCTATTTTTACTGAAGCTTTGCGAAGACCGAAGATGAGACGGAGGGGGGCCAGGGGCCAGCCTCACCACCAGGGGGCGCGGCCCAGCCCCTGGCCGCCCCACCTGTGGTGAGACCGCCTGGTCCACCTCCTGACGCTGCCCCTTCGCCTATAAAGTCCCCTCGATGGGAAAAACATAAACGACGGATCTCTTTTCCACGAAACATACTGCAAGCCATCGCCGTCGCCGTCGCGAGATCAGAAGGATCCAGGAGCTCTTCCCGGCACCCTGTCGGAGGCTTTCTACACCACCATGGTCGCCTCCGGAGTGATGTGTGAGTAGTCTACCTTGGACTATGGGTCCATAGCAGTAGCTAGATGGTTCTCTCCTCCACCATGTGCTTCATGTTTAGATCTTGTGAGCTGCCCTACATGATCAGGATCATCTTTATGTAATCATACATGTTGTGTTTGTTGGGATCCGATGAGTATTGGTACTATGTGATGTTGATGTGCTGAATATTATATCTTATGTTATCTCTATGTTGTTTATGATCTTGCATGCTTTCCATTGCTAGTAGCTATCTTGGCCTAGTAGATGCTAGTAACTCCAAGAGGGAGAATTTATGCTCGATAGTTGGGTTCATGCCTCTATTTAATCTGGGGGAGTGACAGAAACCTCTAAGGTTGTGGATGTGCTGTTGCCACTAGGGAGAAAACAACATTTTTGTGTCCAAGGACATTTGCTTTGTTTACATTATGCACTTCGCTTAATGCGATTATCTGTTGTTCGCAACTTAATACTCAAGGGGTCCTCGGATGATTCCCCGTGAGTGGATTTTTAGTCATAGATGCAGTTGGATTACGGTCTATGTATTTTGTCGTAATGCCCAGAGTGAATCTCATAGTGATCCTCATGACGTATGTACGTTATCTTTGCTCTATCAATTGCCTAACTGTAATTTGTTTACCCAGCATATTATTATTTATCTTATGGAGAGACACCGCTAGTGAACTGTGGACCCCAGTCCAATTTCCTTTACATAGCTTGACTGTTTTACTATTACTCTCACTGTTTACTTTCTTGTATACTATTATCCTTTTACCACTCGATATGCTCAATACTTTGTTTACAGCAAACCGGTGAGATTGACAACCTCATCGTAAGTTGGGAGCAAAGTTCTTGGTTGTGTTGTGTGCAGGTTTCACGTTGCTGCTAGGTGAAGATACAACAACAAGTTTTCTGGCGCCATTGTCCGGAGTGTCACGAAGCTAGCAAGCATCACCTTCTGAAGTTTGGATTTCTTCTACTGGTTCGATAAACCTTGGTTTCACAACTGAGGAAAGACTTGCTACTGTGCTCATCATACCTCCTCTTGGGATTCCCAATGGGCTGTACTTACACGCCATCAGGAAGGTCTCTATGGAACCTCTCTATGCCAAGATCTCAAAATTTTAAAAAAAATTGGAAATCAAAATTGCCTCTCAAAATCAAAATCTAGCTTTGGCTAATCTGGCATAATGCTATTGCTACCAAGGATAATATGAAAAAAATGAATTGGGTGCGCAATTGTACTTGCATGTTTTGTCCTATATGGCATACCTAAATTTACACATGGAGTAAAATTAGTACTATTCTAGGTGTCTACACTAGACCTACCTGTTTCACCTACTATTTCTGGTGGATAGCAAAAATTCTCTCTCTAGGTAGCAATTTTTATATTGTTGGTGTTGTAGCTCTGTCATAGGCTATCTGGAAAACTTGGAATCGATGTTGACTTGAGAGGGCAATCTCGTTTTTTTCTCACCTGCGAGTCTAGTCTTTTACGTGTGCGCACTTATGCGGTATGAAAATGGCTCCAGAATTAACAGGGACAAGGGCACGATGCTGGAAGGAGCGGAGTGTCTGCAGAGAGGTGTCGTCTCAGCGCATGATGTGGTAAGGTCTACGTGTGTGATGTATGTAAAATGTATACATAAAATTTGAAGTTTATTAGGTCATATTCTTTTATATTTGCTAAGTATCTAAGGTCCTGTACATATTTTATATTATTCTCAGGGATTTTCCAAAGGATCTCATTATTTTGGCTTTAACTCTATAGGACAGGATTTCCTATTTTTGCGTATTTTTTGTTTTCAGAAACCTTCTGAACGTTAAATGGACCCAATCTTTTTGGAGGATCGGTTTTTCGGGAAATAACATGACATGGGAAACATAAGCCAGCACGAAGCCTCATGAGGGGGAAATGAGAGGGCACCATGTGGCCTATCTTCTTGGCAGTGTACCACCCCTCCGTTTTCTCCTTGTGGGCCCTTTTGCCTCTTTCTTTGACTCAAAGGATGCATTGTGACCTAAAACCAGCTATATGTATAACCCCCGGGCGAGAGGAAGGCGGCAGAAAAACATGAAATATACGAAGCGGGTCTGTAGATGAGGATAAGAGGGGAGACACTGCCATAGCCGCCCATGGTTTCCCCTTCGACTCCATCGACATCAACTTCTTCGTCACCATGATAAAGAGGGAGTACTTCATCTATAAACTATGGAATTGTGTAAAGAACTTGTATAAATCTCTCTATATGTGCTCCACTAGTTAGAGTCACATGATCTTCCTATCATGACCGCGACCATATTTTTGTATTACCTCTATGTTAGATTGTTTATTATTGAGTTGATTTAAGAGATGCAAATATATAGTTGTTATTGGTGTTTTGATAGATGTATATGTTACCATGTTTATGTATACTATGTTCTAGTCAAACTTGTATGCAAGAACCCATAAGGAAGATCTGAAGATGTATGTGTTTTGATGGGCTCACTAGCCGGTGTCCCTAGCGCCGCCCTCTACTCGTTCTCGCGCTTTCGCGGACTGGCCTCGTCAAGGGTAGCTCACTTCTCTCGGGTTGTCTCTGATGCCTCCCACTCCTCCTACGTCATCTACACCAATGGCTGCTGCTTACGATGAGATGTGGGGAGGGGCGTGGAAATGGTCGTATGGGCAGCGTCAAATGAAATATGTTAGCGTCAGCTAGATGGGAACGGGAGCGGCAAGTGAGAGAGTGGAAGGAGAGGGGGGAATGAGGTAAGTTTTGGTTATCTAAATGCTTGGTGGGCAAAATTGGATATGTGTCCAATGCAGCGGTGTAGTTGTCCTGCTATGTGCGGCACTCCCGAGCCGATCCAAAGATTGGGGCAGGGGAAAGGGGTTGCTGGACAGTTTTTGGGCCAATACCGGGGGAGGGAAGCGGTTACCAGCATGTGAGCCAAATTTCCAATCCAAATGTAAGTGCGTTTGTCATGAGTAAATTTTTTGTAAGTTTTGAATTTCCGTTGGATAGGTTACATAAATCGTATGTCGATTTATGCGTTTCTTCTCTGATGTATCCACAAATCCCAGCTTCTTAGTACCAACCTTCGATTTCTCCTCCACCCAAAATCGGATTCGAAAATTTAAGCCTTCCCGAATTCTCATCTGGTAACCGTCCGGTAGTTCCTGGTAACCAGGGTTAGAGACAATCTCGGTCCTCGGATTTTTTTTTCCTGTAGCCAAATCTTGCGTATAACTAGATGCATATGGATCACTATATGATCATCATCGGCATAGACATATTCGTATAGATGCATATGGCTCATATGGTGACCACTCCCACTAGTCATACAAAAGCTGCTAACTGAACACATGGATGCATCTTCCTAGCCCTAACATCCAACCACCTTGCTAGCTAGACTCCAGTCGCCATTAACGCTATCGAACGAACTGATAACATGTATGCACCCCCGCTCCATCTCTATCCATGATCCAGCTCTCACTCTAAACCCTATATAAGCCCCTCCATTCCCCCCACATTCTCCACAACATAGTCATTCCGCTCATCGTCAACCGACCCATCACTAGCTCATACAACGTACGTGCTGTTAGCTACAAGATCATGGCCCGCTCTCAGGTAGTGCTCATGGCGGCCGTCGCCCTGCTGGTGATGCTCGCGGCGGCCCCGCGCGCCGCCGTTGCCATCACCTGCGGCCAGGTGACTACCGCGGTGCGGCCGTGCCTGCCCTTCCTCCGCGGCGGACCAGGCCCGTCCGGGCAGTGCTGCGGCGGCGTCAGGAACCTCCACAGCCAGGCGCGCAGCACCGCCGACCGGCGAACCACCTGCAGCTGCCTCAAGTCCGTCGCTGCCAGCATGAGGGGCCTTAACCTCGCCAACGCCGCAGCCATCCCCTCCAAGTGCGGCCTCAAGATCCCCTACACCATCAGCCCCAACATCGACTGCTCCAGGTAACGATTTCGCATAACCAATTAACCATGCTGCCAACATTTTTTTTTTTGCTCGGGAAAGAAATTTAATTAAGAAGCAATAGAATTACAATCATAGGTAATTGTCGCAGCAATGTCATGTGGGAAGTTACCATGCTGCCAACATTATTACTATATATATCCATTCATTCATGTGAAATGAATTCGCATAATGTTAACGCTAATCTAATCTCTTCATGCGTGATTGTTCTGTCGATGCAGGGTGAGGTGAGCGACGATCAGATCATGTTGATGCTCAGTTCAGTGATCCACGTTGATTTGAAGCGGGCAGCGGACATCTGTCTCTACGTATTATGTACTACGAGCTTATATACTGAATAAGATACGAGTTTATATCGAATAAGAACTCTGTACTGCTGGGTTTACTCCTTCAGATGAGAGTATGTACGTGAGAGCTGAGCTGAGTTTGTACCAGGCATGCGCACGCCCTGTGTTGATGGACTCTAGATATATGCAGCTATTTTTTCTGAGTATATGTATCTCTCTGTTCTCTCTTTGAATGTCTCAGTCGCGTGAGAAAACAGAAGATGGGGAAAAATAGCAACTGAATCGAACATGTTGTTCCCTCCAAGATACGATGCTACATGACGTTCATACATAATCCATGTGATGTTGTCACTAAATTTTATCTCCACAGTCAATCCACATCTCAAGAAAAAAAGAGACAAATTTCAGTATGAAAAGTTTTACGAGGCACCGGTCCAGCAAATCAGCCCAACATAGTACTACCAAGTACCAACTGTGTATAACAGCAGGGCAGAAAGTTTAAGCCCAACAGTACATCACTAGCCAGCCCACCGCAGAAATCTCCGCCGAGCTAAACAAAGCAAGTAAGCCGGAATCTGCTCGGTAGGGCACGCGCCGTGCATTCATTTGGCTGAAGTGTACGCTAGCTGGCCCAATAAGGCCTTGTTCGTTTCGTCCCAACCCGGCCGGGATCGGGCCCAAAACCCCGTCTGACAGTCAGGATCCGACTCGCCCGGATTTAATCCCGGCCCAAACTTATAACACGTTCGGTTAAACCCGGGCGGTGTTGCACCCGGCCCGATTTCCCCCCGAAACCCCTCGTTTGACCGGGATTCAGAAACGCTAGTCCTATGCTGTGGATAACATCCCGAGCGATAGACCGAATCGACACGAGCGAAGCCCTTCGTCCCTCTCCTCTCTCGCGACAGGGCCGGCGGCGGCGGCGATGCACCCTTCCTCACCGGTGACAGCGGTGGCTACGGGAGCGACGGCGGTGGCTACGGGAGGGAGGGGGGAAGAAATCAACGGGTCAGGTCTGCTTTCCTACCCCAAATCGATGCATGCTTGGATCTACAAACTAGATGGAATAAGTCATGATTTATTGATATTGACCATGAAGCTCGAAATAGATGATCGTACATATTTTTAGCACATTTAGTCAACTGGATCTGAGACACTTGCTCGAAATGTCGGCATTACCTGGTCCTGTATATAGATTGCCTTATAACATGTAATTTTATTGCCAGGTTTTCTGTTGAGGATGAGGCGGCGGAGGTGGGGAAGGATCTGGCAGGGGATGACAAGAATCCAACGGAACAGGTGTTTTCTTTCATCCCCATTAATGCAGTTGTTTTCTTGGTATTTGAAGTTAACTGAATGTACTGAATGAGGAATCAAGTATGATCTGATTCACTTGGCTTCTAGAATTTTTGACAGAAGAGACCACCTGCACCAATGAATTGCCAAAAGAGACCACCTCTGAAAAATTTTGGCAAAAAAGACCCCTAGTGAGTGGCGGCACCCCTGGCCAGGCGACACGTGTCACGTGCCGCCTGGGCCAATGCCGGCATGGGGGTGCCGCCACCACCGTCGCCGGCATGTGGCCAGGCTGATGTGCGCGTGGGGTGTGCGTGGGCCCTGCCGCCTCCCGCATGGCCGGCACGCCAAGAAATATGTCACCAATGGCGGCAGGCGCCACATCAGCGTGCCGGCCATGCGGGAGGCGGCAGGGCCCACGCACACCCCACGCGCACAGCAGCCTGGCCACATGCCGGCGACGGTGGTGGCGGCACCCCCATGCCGGCATTGGCCCAGGCGGCACGTGGCACGTGTCGCCTGGCCAGGGGTGCCGCCACTCACTAGGGGTCTTTTTTGCCAAAAATTTTTAGAGGTGGTCTCTTTTGGCAATTCATTGGTGCAGGTGGTCTCTTCTGTCAAAAATTCCTTCTACAATTCTTGCTCTGTACTGTTGTGACTTGACATGCAGCAGCGAGATAAAATCCTGCCTCTCTTTTGTGTTTGGTCCTCATTCAGTAACAACTAACAAGCACTGATGTGCTTAATTATAACATCTTGTGCATGCATACTTTGTTTATTTGCTCCTCGTTTACACTGTTTTCCGAGTCGAAATGCAAGTTATTTAGTTTCTGCGAAAATATTTTTGCCATGATACTAATCGGATCTGTTTTCAATTTGTTTATTTTTGCAATGCACTGCAACCCTAAGTGATAATCGATTGTCAAAGTGACAGAAGTTTTACCGCTGAAAACATATGCGAGTCATGTGCTCCAAGTGATATTCGTTTTGATGCTTACAGGAACTGAATGAGCTAGCTCGCTGATGATAACCAAGTGATCTCCTGTTTTCTTTCAGTTTCCCCCGTCGATAAAATTGTTTGTGAAGGACTCAGCTGCTTCTGAACCAATAGAGACTTCAGCTAGCTCTTCCTGAGACATGACCGGGCTCAGCACCGTCATGAACCTGAACACCGGGGAGTTGCTGCAGCGATTAGAAAAAAAATCAAGATCTGTCGCCGCCATTGTGTCGCTTCCTCTTTATGTTGTCTTGTTCTACCTATATCATCCTGATTGTAATATATGTTCTGAATATGCCGTAAAAAAATTCTGATTGTGCCATCAGCTGGCTGTTTAAGATATGATGATCAAGATGTTTAAGATCACAAAATTGGTTTAAATGTGCTATGAAAATAATTCTTATTTGCTATTTATGGTTCTTCCCAGTTACTCAATTCAAGTAGTTCATATGACTGGTTGTACAATTTTAAGGTCTTACACTACTGTCTACTACTACTTTAGTTATGCTTAACTGTTGATACATTCTTGTACTTGGCTAGTATGCATGAGCTAGCTTGCCTAGCAGGTACGCGTACGTAAGAGCGGCTGCTAGTTCTCGGGTGGTAGAAGGAAACAGGCAACTATACACAAGTTCGCTAGTGCACTGTCCGCAGGTAGCCGGCGGAAGCCGCGGACAGCTGACATAATTTACGCGGATTCCGTGACCATGTAAGATAGTTGATGCGGCTGGCGCATTTTTTGTAGCGGACGTCACGGACGTGTCCGTCTGCATCTTGACCAACAGTACATCACTAGCCAGCCCACCGCAGAAATCTCCGCCGAGCTAAACAAAGCAAGTAAGCCGGAATCTGCTCGGTAGGGCACGCGCCGTGCATTCATTTGGCTGAAGTGTACGCTAGCTGGCCCAATAACGGAAATCTTCGTTAAAGCCTTCCTTGGTTGTTCTTTTTCGTTCCGTCGCTGACTAAATTTTTATCTGTTTCCGTACTGAGCTTCAAAAAAAACTGTTTCGCTAGTTTTCTTTGGTTCCTTTATTTCTTCACTTATACGTATCCTTATTATTTTTTAATTTTTCTTTTATTCTTTTCTTTTTTGGTTTTCTTTTTTCTTTCTTTTTCTTTTTATTCTTTTCAAGTTTTTTCTTAATCCAATTTTATGTTCTCTTGTAGGGTAATTTTCTAGGTGTGTTAATCTTATTGTTCCATCTAGATTAATTTTTTCTTCCTTCTAGTTTTAAAATTTCTAATATAGTTTAACTTTTTTGTTTTTTTTCATTCATATATTTGTTCCCGGATCTTTTTAACTTTTGTTCCTGGATTTGTGTAATTTTTGTTCCTGATTTTGTAACTTTTGTTCCTAGATTTTTGTTTCCAGAATTTTGTAATTTGTTCCCGGATCTTTTTATATTTTTTTTTCAGATTTTTGTAATTTTTGTTCCTGGTTTTTTGAAATTTTCGTTCCTGGATTGTGTTCCCCCTTTTTTAACTTTTGTTCCCGTATTTTTGTTCCTATTTTTTTTATAAATTTTGTTCCCAGATTTTTTGTCATTTTTGTTTCTAGATTTTTGTAACTTTTTGGTCTCGGATTTTTGTAACTTTTGTTCCCAGTTTTTTTTATTATTGTTTCCTGATTTTTGTAATTTTAGTTCCCATCTTTTTGTAATTTTAGTTACCAGATTTTTTGTCATTTTTGTTTCCAGATTTTTGTAACTTTTTGGTCTCGGATTTTTGTAACTTTTATTCCTAGTTTTTTTAAAAAGATTGTTCCCAGATTTTTGTAATTTTAGTTACCGTATTTTTGTAATTTTTGTTCCTAGATTTTTTTAACTTTTGTTCCTAAATTTTTGAAATTTTTGTTCCTGAATTTTATTTCCGGATTTTTGAAATTTTTGTAACTTTTGTTCCCAGATTTTTATAATTTTATTTCCTAGATTTTTGTAACTTTTGTTCTTGAATTTTTGAAAATTTTGTTCTTAAATTTTTTAAATTTTTGTTCCTAGAGGTAATTTTTAATTCCCAGTTTTTGTTCCTAGATTTTTGTAATTTTTGTTCCCTTATTTTTGTAATTGTTGTTCCTCGATTTTTTTAACTTTTGTTCCTAAATTTTTGAAATTTTTGTTCCTGAATTTTGTTTTCGAATTTTTTAAATTTTTGTAACTTTTGTTCCTAGGTTTTTGTAATTTTATTTCCCAGATTTTTGTAACTTTTGTTCTCGAATTTTTGTAAATTTTATTCCCAAATTTTTGAATTTTTTGTTTCTAGAGGTATTTTTTAGTTCCCACTTTGTCGTGGGAATTTAGTGACAGTAGCCATGGGGATGGCATATCGGAGGGGCTCGACGGTGGTGACGATGGGTCCGGCTCGGGATTGAGCCAACAGAGACACCTCGGTTACCCAGGTTCATGGCCCTCCACGCTAGAGGTAACACCCCTACTTCCTGCATTGCTTTCTATTATCTTCACAGTGGTTACAACGCTCCTCGAGCTGTTCGATCTCGAGGAGGAAGAGGAAGATGGATCGGATCCCCTATGATAAGGGTCCAGACCCCCTTATATAGGTAGGGGTCTGGTTACAGATTAGGTGGCCGGCTGCCCGGCTACCGGCTCCTCCGTGGCTGCGTCTTCGGCGTGATCCTCTGGCCTGCTCTGACGATAGCCACTTTATAAAGTGGCTTTCCCCTTTGGACCGGCATCTGGGAGGCATATACCCTCCCTTTTGCCTTGGATCCTTTCGTGGGGAGGACTCCTGCTCGCTGATTGGTCGAGCCCGGGCGTGGCTTGCGTCACACCCGTCCTTCGCCTCTGTCGATCTTGTCGGGGCCAGGCCACTTTCAGTGAGGCAATCGTTGGAAGAGTCTTGTCGTCTTCGTCCGACTCCAGCTCTCCTCGGTGGGGTCGCCAGCCGGCTGCTAGCGCAGCCGGCCCTTCGGGCAGAGCCGGTCTTTTTAACTTAGTGCCGTGAAGATTCCTGGGACGCCAGCCGGCAAACAGCTCTGCCCTTGGCATACCCCTGAAGTCATCCCCCTGACACTAGCCCCCGAAACTGGTGAAGTCTCATGGGTGAGCATGAGGCTTCGGCGGGTTCTAATCCTTGCCGAAGTTAGCACGTTTCCGTCGAAGTCCCAGGATTCTTCGCCCGGCTTGGAAGTTGTTGGCCTTGAGGCCTGGCCTCGCGGAGCGTCATCAGCCGTCTCGGGATGTGCCGGCTCCAGAACCGATCCGGCTGGCGTCCGCCATGCGGCGGCTAGCCGGTACGCGGCCCCTCGGAACTTGCGCCACTTCGGGTTCCGATCCCACGCTGCGGCCGGCGCAGTGCTGCACTGGAATGTCCCATCGTTTGGACTTTGGGGCCATCATCGCAATAACTTCCTGAGTCGTCATGTGGAGTAAACTGGCATGCGTCAGCGGCACATCCCGTCGGTTCCTCCCACGATCCGCTGCGGCAACCGCAGCGGTTGCCCTCTCGTAGGTGCGCACGACGTGGGGTCAGTTACCGAAATGTCGGGTGCCGTTCCCTTCGTCGCTCCTCTTTAAATGCTGAGGGCGTCTGTGGTTGAGGGTGCACTTCCACTTCTTCCTCCGCCTCGAGCCTCTCCTCTAAGCTCTGTCCAGCCATGTCTTCTCTTGGCGACCCTGCCGTCGGAGGTGAAGGAGTCTCGGAGAAGTGGGGGCCCGGTCACCCGGAAGGAAGCGGGAAGAAGACCGAGGCGTCGGAGATGTCACCGCCCGTGTCTCGGAAGCGCAGACGCCCAAAGGGGAGCCGCAATCAGAAGACCTTGGCGGCCCTCGCGGCCGCGGCCGCCGCCGCCGCCCCCACCGCCACCGCCACAGCCGGGGCGGCTCTGGCTCTCGGTGACGAGGGTGTCCTGGGAAAACGGGGGCCTGGCCGTCCGAGGGAGAGCGGGAGGAAAACCACGCCAACAGCAGTGGCCGCTCCTTCGTCGTCTCGCCGCCGCGGACGGCCACCGGGCAGCAAAAACAAGAAGACCCTTGCTGCCCTTGGGGCCGCTGCCTCCAACTCCGCGAGGCCCCGCACGATGCCTTCACCTCCAGATGGTCCGTCGCGGCTCTGGCCGAAGAAACTGGCACTCCAGCCGCCGGCCTACATCTCGGCCGAGGGGTGGTCCACCTGCATAATCCCTGTACTCGCCGGGGCCCAGGACCTCCTTCACCTTCCATCGGAGCACGGTGACGATTTCACAGTTAGGATCCCTCCTGCGCTAGAACCGTCGCTGTGCAAGCGTGTAGATAGGGGCTAAGATAGCCACCCACTTACGCTGACGTTCCTAGCGAGGTCTTCTGGTTTCAGCATGGAGGAAGAAATGCCTCTGCTGGCCGGCTTCAGGAGACGCAAGTTAGCGCCGGCTTGAGGAAACAGAAATGGAAGCTAAGTCCTGTGCTGGCTTGGGCGAGGCCGGAGCCAGCACGTCTCCCTTTCCCGAGCCTTCACATCACCCTTGCCGCGACTGGAGCAAACCTCCAAACCATTGGCTTTAGCCATTTCTTTGTGAACGCTAGATTTTAATTTCGACGCTCGTTTGCTAGTCACGTCATAGCGCCAACTGATCGGACAGCCGGTGAGGGATTGGAGCCGACCCACTTTTAAGGGCCAATTCCCCTTCCCCCTAGCCCTCGAGTTTTGGGGCAGCTGGAATGACAGCTAGCCTGAAACTAGCTTGTTCGCGCATGGTGCTGACATCGAGCGAGACAGCTCTAGCTTCGAACCTCTTGGACGTGCCTGCTCAGCCTAAACACCGAGAAACTGTGACCATCGACCATTCGCTGGCCTGCCTTAGCCTGGTTCCCTCAACTTTTTCCTTAATATCCCCACCCTTCGGCCCTTCTACCCCCAACCGGCAGCCTGGTGCCGGTTGGTCTCCCTTGGGCCGGCAGCCAAATGTCGGCCTAGGGTGGGAGTGTGCCGCAGAGTGAGAAGTAGTACTTCGGTTTATCGGGCACCTGGCTCGAGCTAGCCAACGCATGGTTAACGAGCACTGTCTTCAATGTTTAGTTGAGCGATTTTCTATCTTTTACGGTTTTTCTCTGCGGCTTTCCTTCGTATGTGGCCTGCCGGCTCCTATCTGTCCGACTGCGCGGAGCCGGAAGATGGAGGGTGGGCTCGAGACCTACTTCATACATAGTACTCGTCCGACTGACGAGGAGGTGATCGTTTCTAGGGCAGCCGACTGTGGCTCGGTGCCCGGAGCCGGCTGCCGGTCAAGTGAATAACGCAGGAAGCAAAACATACACGAAGTGTTTTCCTCGGAGCTGGCCGTAACTAGCCGCTCCGTTATCCTTTATTCATTGACAAGTTTTTCATGGTACCAGCTTTTGCCTTAGCAGAAGAAAGGTCTTAGGAGACTGACATTCCAGGGACGCTCCGTCTCCTGGTCAGAATTATCTGTCTTGTTCTTCCTAGGCTCTGGTGCGTCGATGAGGTAATATGCCCCATTGCCTAGCACCCGGCTGACAATGAACGGTCCCTCCCAGGGAGAGGACAGCTTGTGCATGTCTTTAGTGTTTTGGACCAGCCAGAGTATGAGATCTCCTTCGCGAAACGCGAGTGGATGGATCTTTCGGCTGTGGTATCGTCGCACCTGCTGCTGATAGAGCGCTGATCTGGCCAAGGCCTGCTCTCGTGCCTCCTTGAGGAGGTCGACGCCATCATCACGAGCTTCTTTTGCTTGCTTCTCTGTGTACTGGACAACTCTGGGCGCATCGAATTTGATGTCAGTGGGCAGCACCGCTTTGGCTCCATAGACCAAGAAGAAAGGTGTAAAGCCAATAGAATGATTTGGGGTAGTGCGCAGGCTCCAGAGTACTGAGGGCAGCTCTTTGAACCAGCAGCCAGCTGAACGCTCGAGAGGCTCAACCAACCTTGGTCTGATGTCGGCTAGGACCAGCCCATTTGCTTTCTCCACTTGCCCATTGGACTGAGGATGCGCCACCGATGCTAAGTCTAGCCGGATGCCCTTCTGGCCACAGTACTCTGCGAAGACTCCCTTTGCAAAGTTTGTCCCGTTGTTAGTGATGATGCTATGGGGAACTCCATATCTTGTGATGATCTCGTCGAAGAACTTGATGGTGGACGAGCCGTCAAGTTTTTTGATTGGCTTTGCTTCGATCCACTTGGTGAACTTGTCCATTGTGACCAACAGATGCGTCAAGCCCCCGGGTGCTGTTTTGAATGGCCCTACCATATCCAAGCCCCAGACAGTGAACGACCAAGTGAGCGGGATGGTCTTGAGTGCTGCCGCTGGAGTATTTCGGTGCTTGGAGAAACGCTGGCAGCCATTGCAGTGCTTCACCAGTTGTTCTGCATCCTTCTGGGCCGTCGGCCAATAGAAACCATGGCGGAAGGCCTTAGCCACCAATGCTCTGGAAGATGCGTGATGCCCGCACTCCCCTTGATGTATCTCTCTCAGCAACTCTATCCCTTGTTCCGGCTCAATGCACTTTTGGAAGATCCCTGACACGCTGCGCTTATACAACTCGTTGTTGATGATGGTATACGCCAGCGCACGACGTTGAAGTCGCCTAGCTTCCGCTTCGTCTTGGGGCAAGTCCCTAGTGATGAGGTAGTTGGAGAATGGCTCTGCCCAGGATGGAATTCCCGTATGTGGAAGACACTGGCGACTAGGGGATCAGCAGCCCCCGGGTCCATCGTTGTGCCGGCTTCGTCTGGCCGGCCGGCTGTGGAATCGATAACCTGGTCGATGCGTGGCAGCACGAAGGGATCCTTGGGGCAAGCCTTGTTGAGGCTAGTGTAGTCGATACACATGCGCCAAGTGTTGTTCTTCTTCAGGACCAAGACTGGGTTCGCTAGCTAGTCAGGGTAGAATACCTCCATGATGAAGCCGGCTGCGAGGAACCGGGCAATCTCCTCACCGATGGCTTTCCTTTTCTCTTCTGCAAAGCGTTGTAGCGGTTGCTTGACCGGCTTGGCATCCGGCTGGACATTGAGTGAGTGCTCAGCCAGCTCCCTCGGCACACCTAGCATGTCTTTTGGAGACCATGCGAAGATGTCCCGATTCTCACGGAGGAAGCTGGTGAGCTCGCTTTCCTATTTAGCAGAAAGGCCGACGCCGATGATGACGAACTTGGAGGGATCGCTCTCGTCCAGCAGGATCTTCTTGGTGTTGTTGGCCGGCTTGAACTGCTCTACCGGCGACTGGCGAGCTGGCACATCTTGCTGGGTTAGCTCCACATGATGGAGGAGTTGCCGCTTCTCCTCAGCAATGACCAATGCTTCCACCAGCTACGAGCTCTCCTTAGTGCATGCTAGTGACTTCTTGAAGCTTCCCGAGACTGTGATCACGCCCCTAGGCCCTGGGAGCTTCATCTTCAGATAGGCGTAGTGTGGCACCGCCATGAACTTGGCCAGAGCTGGGTGGCCAAGCAATGCATGGTAAGGACTACTGATGTCCACCACCTCAAACCAGATGGGCTTGCGGCGGCTATTTCCCTTCTCCCCGAAGAGAACCTCCAGCTGCACCTTGCCCATAGGGGTGCACGAATGCCTAGGCACGATGCCATGGAAGGTGAGCCAGCTCGGTTTCAGCTGAGCAAGCGGGATGCCCAACTTCTCCAGTGAGCTTTGGTAGAGAAGGTTGATGCTGCTGCTGCCGTCGATGAGCACGTGGGAGAACTGGCATGTGTGAGTATCAGAGCATATGACGGGGTCCAGGACCAGAGCATATTCTCCAAGGCTAGGCATCAGTTGCGGATGATCTTTGTGTCCCCAGGTGATGGCTGCCTCAGACCAATGCATGAACTGAGGCTCTGCGGGCATGACGGCGTTCACCTCCGCCTCGTGCCAAAGGTCGTTCCTTTTGTCTTTGCCCAGAGTAGTAAAGATGTGATATTGCTCAACATCTGCCAGAAAGTCATCCTCACCTTGATCCGGATCATCGGTAGCCGGCTCATGCTACTGGTCCTCCTGCCCTCCAGCCGGCTGCGCCTATGAGACTCCAGGGAGCTGCTGAGCGCGCTGCTCCAACTCTCTCATGAAGCGGCACTGACGCATGGAGTGGGTCGCTTCCCTGCCAAGGGTGCTGTGGAATTTGCATGGCTGGTCAAGTGTAGCGTCAAGGGTGTACTTGCCCTCCTTGCGCCCCTGACCGCCACCGGCAGCCCCCGGGCCTCCTTGGTCGGTAGCCGCTCGCTTTGAGCTAGCAGTTCCCCTGGGATGTGTCTTCATGTGGTCAAGCCACAAATGGATGTGCAGGGCCGGCTGGCGAGCTTGAGGCTCCAGCCCTAGCGTCGGTGCCGGGACTGGGCGTGGCCTGCCAGCTCCGCCAGCCTGCTGGACACGGCGACCTCGGGTGTTACCGCTCGGGGCGCGACCGCCCTGTCCGTGCCCCCTATAGCCTAGGCTTGTCAATGGCGACCGCTGGACCTGGCTAGGGCCCGTAGCAATGAGTCCATGGCTGCACTGCTGGCCACGGACAAGCTCGTCCGGTGCGTCTCCATGCGTGTCGTAGAACTCGCGGAGCGTGGTGCTCATGCGACGCCGGACAGCCTCCTCCTCAGCCGCCCTGCTGAGGAGAACGAGGCGCGTCCGCTCCAGGGCCTCTGTGACCCGGGCGGAGTCGATGACGTGGTCGAGCGGTGCACGCAGGTCCACAACGGCGACGTCCGAGGTGTCTGCTCTGGGAGCAGAGCGTTCTGCTCCTGCGGAGGAAGGCGTTCAAGTGGCAGGCGCGCAGAGCGCGGTGAGTCACCATCCTCCTCGTCTCCCAGGGCCATCACTTCGACCATGGCGCCAAAGTCGTAGCTTTTGCCGCAGCTCAAGCCTCCATCGCTGAGAGGGTCAAGGACGTCGGTTACCTCTTCCGGGAAGGGCTTGGCGACGTAGAAGCGGTGGCCACTGACGTCGAGGAAGGAGCCGATGTCGCCGAAGCCATCCTTGAAGCAGGCCAAGTTGTCGCTGATGCAGTCGAGGGTGCCGAACCTCCAGACAAGGCTGGAGGCGACCCTCTCGCCGGGGATCGATGGGGATCCCGGCCGGAACTTGACTCCGATCGTCGCCGCGTGTTGCCGCACGGTGGGCGCCAACTGTCGTGGGAATTTAGTGACAGTAGCCATGGGGATGGCTTATCGGAGGGGCTCGACGGTGGTGATGAAGGGTCCGGCTCGGGATTGTGCCAACAGAGACACCTCGGTTACCCAGGTTCAGGGCCCTCCACGCCAGAGGTAACACCCCTACTTCCTGCCTTGCTTTCTATTATCTTCACAGTGGTTACAACGCTCCTCGAGCTGTTCGGTCTAGCGGAGGAAGAGGAAGATGGATCGGATCCCCTATGCTAAGGGTCTAGACCCCCTTATATAGGCAGGGGTCTGGTTACAGATTAGGTGGCCGACTGCCCGGCTGCCGGCTCCTCCGTGGCTGCGTCTTCGACATGATCCTCTGGCCTGCTCTGATGATAGCCAATTTATAAAGTGGCTTTCCCCTTTGGACCGGCATCTGGGAGGCATATGCCCTCCCTTTTGCCTTGGATCCTTTCGTGGGGAGGACTCCTGCTCGCTGATTGGTCGAGCTCGGGCGTAGCTTGCGTCACGCCTATCCTTTGCCTCTGTCGATCTTGTCGGGGCCAGGCCACTTTCGGCGAGGCAATCATTGGAAGAGTCTTGTCGTCTTCGCTCGGCTCCAGCTCTCCTCGGTGGGGTCGCCAGCCGGCTGCTAGCGCAGCTGGCCCTTCGAGCAGAGCCGGTCTTTTTAACTTAGTGCCATGAAGATTCCTGGGACGCCAGCCGGCAGACAGCTCTGCCCTTGGCATACCCCTGAAGTCATCCCCACGACACACTTTTTTAAATTTTTGTTCCCAGATTTTAGTGAAACGGCAGAGGAACAAAACCATGCAAAGAGGAACAAATCATGCGGAATAATCGAACGATGAAAACAGCCAAAAATCAGCAAGGAACAAAACTATGCGGAGGGGAACAAATCATGCGGAACAAAACTGAAAGGACACGGATGTCGCCTAGAGGGGGAGGGGTGAATAGGCGATTAAAACTTTTACGAAAGGCTTGAACAAATGCGGAAATAAACTAGTGTTTAATTTGTCAAGCTTACAAAACCTAAATAGACTAGGCTCACCTATGTGTACCAACAACTTATGCTAAGCAAGACAAGTAGCAAGGTGATAGCAAGATATATAACTTCAAGCACGATGGCTATCACAAATGTAAAGTGCATAAGTAGTGGAGCTCGGATAAGAGTTACCGAGGCATGAAGGAGACGAAGATGTATCCCGAAGTTCACTTCCAAAGGAAGCTAGTCTCCGTTGGAGAGGTGTGGCGGCTTAATGCACTCCGAACGCCACAAAGGCCTCACCTTGAGATGTGGTAGCACAATGCTCACCAAATGCCACAAAGGCTCACCTCAAGATGCGGAGGCACGCTACACACCAAACGCCACAAAGGCTCACCTTATTCTCCTCGCGCTCTCGCACAAAGCAAGATGCCACGATCCACTATGGGACACTTGAGGGCGGTCACTGAACCCGTACAAGCCTGGGGCAATCTCCACAACTTAATTGGAGGCTCCCAAGAATCGCCACAAAGGCACCACAAAGGTTGGGGAATCTTCACAACTTAATTAGAGGCCCCAAGTATATGCCACAAAGGCCACTAAGCTGTCTAGGGTTCCAAGAACCCAAGAGTAATAAGCTCACAACTTCCACTTACCCGAATCTCCGAGGAGAACTCAAACCGATGCACCAAATGCAATGGCAAGAGCACACAAAGTGCTCAAATCCTTCTCCCCCAAATTCTACCAAAGCAACAAATGCTATGGAGGAATATGAGAGGAAGAACAAAAGAAATCCACAAAGAACTCCAAGATCTAGATCTAATAGGTTCCCCTCACTTAGAGGAGATTTTAATTGGTGCAAAGATAGATCTAGATCTCCTCTCTCTTTTCCCTCAAGAAGATGCAAGAATAATTGGAGGGATTGAGAGATAGCAAGCTCAAGAAGGACAATGGAGGAGAGAACTTGCAAGGATGGTTAGGGATTCACTGGGGAAGAAGGGTCCCTTAAATAGGTCCCCCAAAATCCAACCGTTATGTCCAGAATTCATCCGGGCCGGAGTCTTTGGTGCCTCGGGGTCATTCGGGGGCCTTAGGATGGATGATTCAGGTGCCAGGCCGGAGTTGGGCCGGAGACTTTGCGTCTCGGGCCGGAGACTCCGGCCACCCAAAAACTGGCAGCAACACCAACACGAAAACGACCATAACTTGAGCATCCGGACTTCGTTTTTGATGATCTTGGGCTCGTTGGAATCACAACAACGAGCTCTATAAGTATATGCATAGAAACATCATAGTCCAACAAGGGAGGATAAAACCAAATGATGAGAGGTTTGACCTCTCTTCAAAGACGAACCGGTAAAACCTCCAAACACCAAAAACTCAATAAGTGTTTCATGCAAAATCCGTTTTTGATGAGCTAGAGCTTGTCATGGAAATAACCACAAGCTCTAGAACCTCATATGGATAAAAGCCAAATTAGAACCAAGAAAGATGATGCCAATAATGCGAAGGTTTGAGCTCTCTCCAAACGATACGACTAAGTTACTCACTCGAGGGCCCCTCTTGATAGTACGGCTACCGATCCTATAACCCGGTCTCACAACTAACACTATGAGACCGGTAAGAAAGAAACCCTATCAAGAACATACCTTTTCCTTGTGCATTCTGATGCTACCGATTTGATGAAGTAAATAACCGGCCAGTTGGGAATCCCAAGAGGAAGGTATGATGAGTATAGCAGCTTGTTTTCCCTTAGTTAAGAAACCAAGGTTTATCGTTCAAGAGAAGAGCAGACAATTACGACTGAAGGTGATGCTTGCTAGTTTGCGACAGCTTCGGACAATTTATATATGGTGCCTCGTCCAAGCTTTGCTTGCTAGCTGCAACGCAGAACCTGCACACACACAACCAAATACTTTGTTCCCAACTTACGATGAGGTTGTCAATCTCACCGGTTTGCTTGAAACAAAGGTATGAGCGTATCGAGTGGAAAACAGTAGAAGTATGCAAGTAAAGTAAACAGTGCGAGTAAAGTAAACAGGTGATAGCAATATGATGGAAATAGGACCGGGGTCCACAGTTCACTAGTGGTGTCTCTCCATAAGATAAATAACACATGCTGGGTAAACAAATTACAGTTGGGCAATTGATAGAATAAAGATAAACGTGATATGTCAAGAAGAATGCTATGAGATTTACTCTGGGCATTACAACAAAATATATAGACCGCCATCCAACTGCATCTATGACTAATAATCCACTTGTGGCGAATCAATCCGAGAACTCCACAAGTATTAAGTTGCGAACCACAGATAATTGCATTAAGCAAAGTGTGTAATGTAAACAAAGCATATGCCCTTGAGCATATGAATGTTGTTTTCTCCCTAGTAGCAACAGCACATCTACAACCTTAGAGGTTTCTGTCACTCCCCCAGGTTAAATAGAGGCATGAACCCACTATCGAGCATAAATACCCCCTCTTGGAGTCACTAGCAACTACTCGGCCAAGATAGCTACTAACAACGGGGAGCATGCAAGATCATAAACAACATAGAGATAACATAAGATATATTTTAGTATAGCAACTCAATCATAACACCAATATTCATCGGATCCCAACAAACCAAACATGTAGAATTACATAACGGTGATCTCAATCATGTAGGGCAGCTCATGAGATCTAAACATGAAGCACATGGTGGAGAAGACAGCCATCTAGCTACTGCTATGGACCCATAGTCCAAGGTAGACTACTCACTCATCACTCCAGAGGCAAGCATGGCGATGAAGAAGACCTCCGGTGGTGATTCCCCTCTCCGACAGGGTGTCGGGAAGAGCTTCTGGACCCTCCCGATCTCTGGTCGACAACGGCGGCGGATCGCGATGTGTTTCTGGAAAATTGATCGGGTATTTAGGTTTTTCCCGTCGGGGGGTCTTTATAGGCGAAGGGGCGATGTCAGGAGTGGCCCCAGGCCTCCTCACACCATGGCGGCGCGGCTAGGGCCTGGGCCGCGCTGGCCAGGAGTGAGGGCCCCTGGTGGCCCCACTCCTCCTCCTCTTCGGATCTCTGGAAGCTCCCGGGCAAAATAAGACTTCAGGAACTTGTTTCGTCCAATTCCGAGAATATTTCCTATGTATCACTTCTGAAACACAAAAATAGCAGAAAACAGGGAACTGGCACTGTGGCGACTTGTTAATAGGTTAGTTCCGGAAAATGCATAAAAGTGCCACGAAGTGTAACGAAACATTGGGCAAATGATGTAAAAATAAGCATGGAGCATCAAAAATTATAGATACGTTTGAGACGTATCAAGCATCCCTAAGCTTAACTCCTGCTCGTCCTCGAGTAGGTAAGTGATAACAAAAGAATAATTTTTGAGGTGACATGCACCTACACAATCTTGATCATATATGTAAGCATTGTGAGCTGGGATCATAAGAACTTAAAACATGGGCATGAAAGATATAATCTTGACAATAGAAACTTAGCAACCATGTTGTAAACATGTAAATGAACACAAACAAAAGATCATGAAAATGAAACAATGAAAGTCAAATGTGTGTTCAAATCATAAGGAAAAACATACAAATGGTTTTCAGCTTGTCCTTCATAGAGAGCAAAACATAAATGCATAGGACACCTTCAAGTTTAAGAGGGCGACTAGATAAAAATAATTTGAGAACAAGTGAAACCAACAATATGAATCAATCAATGAAAACTTTGGGACAATGCACATTATACTAAGAATGACAACTTTGCTCTCTCAATGGTGCATAAAGATAGAAGGTGGTGACTCAACATAAAAGTAAAAGAAAGGCCCTTCGCAGAGGGAATCAGTGATTGCAAGTTTTATAACCTTCAAAAATTATGGTACTTACCGGCTTTGAGCTCTCATTGCCCCCATCATAAGCATCTTGAATGGTTAAAGTTAATGCAAGAACAATTATGATGCATATGCTTAACAAATCATAAGTTGAAAACCTCATGTCCCGTGAATACGAGTACCCAAACCTCATGCTACTTTACTTAGAGTCCCAAGCAAGGCTCTTATCATTGTAAGTATATGCATATTATTGAGAACCGCTAATGGGGTACCTCCGTGCCTGATGACATGGAACAAGCCCACATCAAAATGACAGGACAAGCAGACAATGAACACCTTGACATCTGTTTTATTTGCCATTTGTTTAGCTTTTTATTGTGAGATGCGTCGTCGAATGTTCACCATGGGTATGCTGCAAATTTCCACCATGAATTATGCATGGCTTAGATTAGCGGCCCGGCATTTCCCTAACACATATACAAACTCCATGATCCCCATAAAATTCCCAATTCATTTCACACTGCGGGCATCCATAAACAAAAGATCACGATATCAACTCAAATAAGAAGTGCAATGTTGAAAGCTTGCCCATCACTGCATGGCTGGGCTAGTCTCCAACTTACAACTTGCAAGCATAACAACTCAACATAAGAGACCACAATGTCAAATTTTTAAGAACAGGAAAAAGTAAAGTGTGCCTTCCGGTTCGTGAGAGCTTTACTGACCGAATTTTCGCATAACACTAGTAAGAGTTTAATTTGAAGAGAAAATAAAAGCAAGTCAAATTTACTTGGAATAGCAAATTGCTAGTAGGTATGTATGGTGGACACTTTGGAAGACTTGGACTTTTAGGAGTTGGATGCACGAGTAGAGCTCATACTCAGTACAAGGCGAGGGCTAGCAAAAGACTGGGAGCGACCAACTAAGAGAGCAATAATGGCCATAATCATGCAAAGCGACAAAGCAACATTAAAAGAAGCATAAGATGGCATCAAAAGTCAAAAACTAAATGATCATAGAGGCTATTGGCGACTTTGTAAGAGTCTAACATGTGTGAGCATGCGCCAAGTCAACCCAAATAAAGCATCAAGGAGAAAACCAAAATAATGCTTCCATATAATTAAAAACAATGCATGATTTTTTCAAAGGCTCATTAAGCAATCTCAGTTATTTGAGACAAGTCATGCTACAGAAAAACCACTAAGCATACTATCAAAAAGACATCAAGCATGACATGAAAAAGCCTAAGCCGCAGTCTACACAAGCTCCTTCTTGTACCACTATTTTGCATAAAGCTTTTTCTCTTTTCCAACACCATTTGAAATTTTTAAAGACACCTCTTTTGATGAAAACCAATAAAGATCAGAGGCAAAAATACACCTTGATGAAAAGATATGACAAGGTCTGAACGCAAATCAAGGCGAAAACGAAAACCAAAAGTAGTAGCGGAAAAAGAAGAACACTCGGTGAACGATAAGAGTGAAAACTGGAGCGTTCTTTGCAAATGAAAACGAGTACATCTCCTCCAAAAGAAATTTGTTGGGGTCCAATCATTTATTGCAGCAAACAAAAACAAACTAACTAAGAAAACTAAAACAACTGACGCTCCAAGAAAAACACATAGTGCATGAAGCAATAAAAATATAGTGTTTTGAAAGGTGACCTGATTTTTGCCGATGAAGAAGGGGTGCCTCGGGGGCATCCCCAAGCTTTGATGCTTGTACTTCTTGGATATTTCTTAGGGTGATGCATGGGCATCCCCAAGCTTGAGCTTTTTTCCATTCTTCAACTCATCTCATCATTCTCCAATCCCTACACTTGAAAACTTCCTTCATACAAAACTAAACACAAATCTATTAGCAACATTAGTGTAGCATAACATATAATCAACCTCTTTTTACTTCAGGTTTCAACTCAAAACCACCACATATATAGCATATACTACTGTAGCAACTTCCCCAAAAGTTCCGTGATCAAAAGAACTCAAAAGAAAGCGATAAAGCGGCAAACACAAATATTGGCAGAAATCTGTCAAAACAGAACAGCTGACAAAGGCCAAATTTTTGAGGGTTTTTCTGTTGCTCCAATCAAAAAGTGTTCAACTAACAAAAGTTTGGATATAACCTGGGGCATATGCACAAGAAATCGCAGGTCCAAAAGATATACAGAGAATTTATACGATTTTTTACAGTGCAGCACCGAAAACAGTTTCAGGACAGCAACATCCCCAAATCTTACCTCACTCAAATTAGAGGCTTCTCTTGGCACAAAAATGAAATAAAAAGGATAAGGAGCGGTCATTACAGTAGTAATGACTTCCAAGACTCAAATAAAAGAAAAAGTACTGAAAATAAATCATTGGGTTATCTCCCAAGAGTGCTTTTCTTTAACGCCTTTGAGCTAGGCGCAGAAAATTGCGAATCAAGTAACATCAAGTGATGAAGTGCTAGGTTCAGCGGGCGCCTTACGTCTTCCTTTCTTACCTTTGCTCTTAACTCTAGGAAATACATGGCTATTGCAAGGTGGAGAGATAAATCTTATATTTCCTTTTTCCACATCAATGACGGCGCCCAGGAGCTTCAGTAGGGATCTTCCAAGTGTGATTTGTCCTTTTCCTACACATTCAATAACTAGATAATCAGTAGATATCATTCTTCCGAGGACTTTTGTAAAAACTCCTTCAGCTATTCCAATGGGAAATATAGTGGCATTGTTAGTAAGAGAAATTTCTTCTCCCCCTCAGAAAGCTTCCAAAGACACAAAGATTCATAAACATCCTTTGGCATAAGACAAAATTCAGACATAATATCACAACGAGCATGAAAAGTTTTACCACTAATGGTGATTTTTACCGTAGGGTACCAACTCGAAGGTTCAGAATTTGTTGGCACATAATCAAAATGCTGGCGCAAGGTGTTGTAGCAAGAATTCAAACTAGCAGTGCGAGTCTCAAGAGTATCAAGTCTATTAAAAATGCACACAAGAGAGGAATCAAAATAGGTTGGCATGCTATAAATTGTAATTAATTTTTTTATAATATTGAAGGCTTGATCTCCATCACAATGAAGGAAATCTCCTTCTGCAGTAGCATCCAAAGCATATCTATAACGAAGAGAAAGTCCAAAGTAAAAGCTACTAAGAAGCAAACTCAAGGTCATTTTAGGTTCAGTTTTTCCATGCCAATCATAAATTCTAGACCAAGCTTCTTTAAAACTTTCCTCATCCTTTTGCTTAAAAGTGAAAATCATATCCTCGGGCGACATAGTAGTAGCAACTGAACTAGACATAATAAACTAAAGTAAAGAAATAACAACTACCAAGGATTCTAATTTTTTTGGGTTTTTGATATAAAATGATGCAGGTAAAAATAAATAAAGTAAAGCAAAACAATAACAAAGTAAAGGATGTGTGTGCGAAAAACTCCCCATGCAGAGGTCTTCCACTCTTCCCCGGCAACGGCGCCAGAAAAGAACTGCTGGTGCCAAGTTGACGTGGGAATATGTAGTTGATGTGGGAGTTTATTCTTCTTTAATCCCCGGCAACAGCGCCAGAAAAGAAGCTTGATGCTACCGATTTGATGAAGTAAATAACCGGCCAGTTGGGAACCCCAAGAGGAAGGTATGATGAGTATAGCAGCTTGTTTTCCCTCAGTTAAGAAACCAAGGTTTATCATTCAGGAGAAGAGCAGACAATTACGACTGAAGGTGATGCTCGCTAGTTTGCGACAGCTTCGGACAATTTATATATGGCGCCTCGTCCAAGCTTTGCTTGCTAGCTGCAACACGGAACCTGCACACACACAACCAAATACTTTGTTCCCAACTTACGATGAGGTTGTCAATCTTACCGGTTTGCTTGAAACAAAGGTATGAGCATATTGAGTTGAAAACAGTAGAAGTATGCGAGTAAAGTAAACAGGTGATAGCAATATGATGGAAATAGGACCGGGGTCCATAGTTCACTAGTGGTGTCTCTCCATAAGATAAATAACACATGTTGGGTAAATAAATTACAGTTGGGCAATTGATAGAATAAAGATAAATGTGATATGTCAAGAAGATCACTATGAGATTTACTATGGACATTACAACAAAATACATAGACCGCCATCCAACTGCATCTATGACTAATAATCCACTTGTGGCGAATCAATCCGAGAACTCCACAAGTATTAAGTTGCGAACAACAGATAATTGCATTAAGCAAAGTGTGTAATGTAAACAAAGCATATGCCCTTGAGCATATGAATGTTGTTTTCTCCCTAGTAGCAATAGCACATCTACAACCTTAGAGGTTTCTGTCACTCCCCCAGGTTAAATAGAGGCATGAACCCACTATCGAGCATAAATACCCCCTCTTGGAGTCACTAGCAACTACTCGGCCAAGAGAGCTACTAACAACGGAGAGCATGCAAGATCATAAACAACATAGAGATAACATAAGATATATTTCAGTATAGCAACTCAATCATAACACCAATATTCATTGAATCCCAACAAACCAAACATGTAGAATTATATAACGGTGATCTCAATCATGTAGGGCAGCTCATGAGATCTAAACATGAAGCACATGGTGGAGAAGACAACCATCTAGCTACTGCTATGGACCCATAGTCCAAGGTAGACTACTCACTCATTGCTCCGGAGGCAAGCATGGCGATGAAGAAGACCTCCGGTGGCGATTCCCCTCTCCGGCAGGGTGCCGGGAAAAGCTTCTGGACCCTCCCGATCTCGGGTCGACGACGATGGCGGATAGCGATGTGTTTCTAGAAAATTGATCAGGTACATAGGTTTTTCCCGTCGGGGGGTCTTTATAGGCGAAGGGGCAATGTCAGGAGTGGCCCCAGGCCTCCTCACACCCTGGCGGCGCGGCCAGGGCCTGGGCCGCGCCAGCCAGGCGTGAGGGCCCCTGGTGGCCCCACTCCTCCTCCTCTTCGGATCTCTGGAAGCTCCTGGGCAAAATAAGACTTCAGGAACTTGTTTCGTCCAATTCCGAGAATATTTCCTGTGTATCACTTCTGAAACACAAAAACAATAGAAAACAGGGAACTGGCACTGTGGCGACTTGTTAATAGGTTAGTTCCAGAAAATGCATAAAAGTGCCACGAAGTGTAACAGAACATTGGGCAAATGGTGTAAAAGCAAGCATGGAGCATCAAAAATTATAGATACGTTTGAGACGTATCACATTCCACTTGAGCTAGATAATGACCATCTTGTCTTTCTCAAGTTGGAACACCTTTCTTGATCTTGATTGCTTGGTGAAGTCTTGCGAATTGCTCCCCCATACACCACTATGGGAAAGACTCTCTTTAAGCATATCTTCACTTATCCATGATCACAATATATATGCCAAGCTTCAAGCATATGATCTGTTCTAGATTCCATCTTGAACTTGCGCTTCGGCTTGATCAATTCTTGAATCAACTCTTCTTTCTCCACAATGATGGTGTCTTGAAGATTCACATGAGAGCACACTCAATCTTATTCTTCAAGACACACTTGATATAGGCTCAACTAGCTTATGATCAATCTTTGGATAACTACTTGAATAACACCTTGGCCATCACATAATCTTCTTCATTGTCTTCTTCATACAACCTTGAAACCAACAAATGGTTCAAGCATTGTCTATGGACAAGTCCTACAAATATAACTCAATGCAAATATTAGTCCATAGGGATTGTCATTAATTACCAAAACCACACATGGGGGCTCCATGCTCTTTCAATCTCCCCCATTTTGGTAATTGATGACAATCTCTTTGAGAGGGTTTATATAATGAATTTAAAGAACCAAAATGGTTGCACTAACATCAAATACTACAAAAGTATGTGATGTTAGTAGAACCACCATATATAGAGCAAACTCCCCCACAATCTATGCACGTGTGAATGATCTTGATTTCATTGCATATATTGCCAACCAAGGTTGTTGGTGGAGTTTTCTCTATATACTCAACCATGCAGAGCATGAAAGGCAACTGCTAAAGAACAAAACCAAAGCATAAAACCCTATTCGCTTTAAACCCTCGAAACTTCTCCCCCATTGGCACCAATTGCCAAAATGGGCGGAAAACTTAGAAGGCCAATATAGAGAGAGTTCCTCCATAATGTGTGCATAAACCAAAAGTATAATTGAAAACATATGCACGTATCCAAATATGAAAACTCGGAGGAAATTAAACTATATTGAGGATCAAAGATTGCAAATAAAATAAGATCACATGGTGAAGAAACTTCCAACGAATGAAGAAAGCAATCAAATGATCCGAAGAACAAATTAAATAAAGATATTATGATAATACCAAAATAATCCTCTAAATAATATGAGGAAGCTCCCCAAGGTTTGTGTACAAAATATTCTATTTGAATTGAAGTATAGGGTGCACAAACATGGAATCATCACTCCCTCAATATTATTCAGAACAAAATGATACCAAGTGAAGTCAAATACTATGATAACCGCAAAATGGTGCTTTAAATGAAATGAGGAAGCTCCCCAAGGTACGTGCAAAAAAAATGTTTGCATTTGAATACAATTTGCACAACATGGAATCCTCACTCCCTCAATAACATTTAAAATGCAACCATTTGCAAGAGATCATAGAGAAGAAATTAAGCTTAACACTTGCATCAAACAAATGGTTGAGCAACAAGCAAGGGACAACATATTAAAAGGCTCAACCAAAGGAATGTGTGATATGAATGACAAAGCATATTATAAGACTAATACAAGGATAAGCATAGAGCATCCACATAGTCTTCAATGAATGAAATTGCTTAGCATTCCATCCCAACACATAAGGTTCAAATAAGTTATCAAATAAGGAGACATCATCTCTCATGTGTATAAGTTTCTAAGTAGACAACATCATAAACATAATTATCACAAAGAAACATGTACACACAAAATAGATACTAAGAATAGAACATGATATCCAAAATGAAGTCATGCAATATACCAATGAGATTTTTTGCTTTTAAAGCACGACCAAAGGCTCAAATTTTCTTATTGTATATTGATGAACTTCAACCACAAACAAGTCAAAGACATCACAAATATCAACAAGGGAAAGAAGATAGTTGGGATGCTTTGAGAAAAGCAACAAGTATCACAAAGAGGGATACCAAAAGAAAGTACTAAATTTACACTTTCAACCATATTGGACATGTGAGAAACTTGAGGAATTGATATGCAATAAAATTGCTAAATTGACATATAAGGGATAGGAGAATCATGAGCATGATTTTATATGTTCCCAATAATATGCACTCATCTCAAATTACTCACAATTGCAATAAAGAGGTTTCATTAAGACCTTTGCAAGAAGCACAACATTTACAAATAAAGATTTTACATGCCATGAAACAACCTACACAAGGTTGGATACTACAAAAGTATGCATAAAGAAGATACTTGTTACCGAGATATCAATTGTAGGATCTAGTAGATAGGAGACCTTCAATAATCCTAGCTTGCCTAAAATTATCATTTAGTCACCACTTCATCCTTATTATTGAGACATGCACCAATATATCTCCATGTACCTAAAACAAAGTTCAAGTACAAGATGGTCCCCAAACTCATTGGGTCCAAAGTAGTTAGAGGAACTACAACATATAGGACAAACTCCACATAAATATGTGCATATAGATATGAATTGAATTTCATGCACATCTTAGCCGATTTAGGATTTTATGGAGTTTCCCCTATATATTGGATCAACGAAAGCAAAGCATGCCATAAATTATACATTTAGTAAGAATGCATGCACATTACTTTCAAGAGCCAAAGCGAGATACAATTTGAACAAAAAACCAAGAAGACCAAGAAGTCACACAAAGGTGTGAAAACTAAAAGTTGTCCAAACTATATCAAAGAATCCAATCAACACAAGATTGGTTCCAAAGTTCAACAAGTGAACAAATCAAAAGCCAATGAGCATAAAATCACTAAAAGACACATGCTCAAAGACATATCTCATTTTAAGAGAGAAAAACAAATTACAAGGAATGAGATAAGCAACTCCCAAAGAGAGCAAGGTTCCAACAACAAACCAAACTCTCCACACTTTTTATGATGGCACACTAAGTACCAAAAAGAAAAGATTTGTCTTCCAACAATAAGCAAAACCAATTGAAATAAGCACAAGAGTGTGTTATAACAAATATAGGAGAGCGCCCCCAAGATTAGTGCATTATTTATGATTTTGTATTTGGATACAAAATGCACACAAATGGGATCATCACATCTACCTACATAGAAATAACACAAAATAAGTTCAACAAAATCAAATGGAATCACAAGAGTCAAGAAAGACAATGGGAGTTAAAGCAAATACATTTCTTGGCGAGAGATAAGGCAACTAAAAGCAATAGCCAAAGTAAAGATGATCAATATAAAAATACCACATGATAGATTACCAATTTTCCAAGGAGAAGAGGTATATGGAGTTATTTCCTATGGTAGTTTACACATAAATCCTAGATCATCTTCACAACAAATGAGCATATGAAAAGGATAAGAATTAAGCACCATGCCAAACAAAGATATTCTTGATAGACTCAAATAGTTAAACAATCACACAAGCAATGATTAGGATAACTTGAAGCAAATGGTTTTCCAACTTTGATGTAGTATTCCACATTTTAGGAAAACCCTACCAAGAAAGTATCTCACAAACAAGATCCAAAACAAGAGCAATAAAACAATTTGGCAAATTGGAACTTGTTCGAGAATACATGCCACATAGAAGCAAGATAATTTATAATATCAACACTATGTGACACAACCTCAAAGATACACATTTCATGGAATTGTAATATGCACAAAGCATAATACTCCCCCATAATGTGATAAACCAAATTTTCAAATAAGTTGTTAAAGTCAATTTCCATAGGGCCCAGAATTCTGAGTGGGATCGGAGTCTCCGGGGTAGAACCACCGGAGTCTCTGGGGTAGAACCAACAAAATCTCCAGACCTAGAAAATTACACTTTAGCAACAAGAGGCAAAATCAAACAAGATAATTAATGGACATTATAGAAATTGAATTTCTCATGAGAATGGCATACCACATAGAGACTAGATAATCTTTAAATATCAACACTAAGTTGTATTCCTCATATACACACATTTTTAGGATTGTGAAGTGCCAAAGTATATCACTCCCCCAAAATGGGATGGTCCATTAATCTCTCCCAAGAGCCAAGTAAGATAGATCAAGATGCAATAGGCTCAACAGTAACAACCGTACATGGTGTGCAACCAACATGCACATACTTGATTACTCAAAATAAAGCAAGTAGGGAGCACAACATATACAAACACATGCAAGATACAAAACCAAACACATGCAAAGGGGCGAGTAACTTTCAATGTTGATAAGTTGAATACATGTTACCGCAAGGAGGAATAATGAATATATGATAGAAATAAGATAATCCAATTGACTTGACTTGAGACAATATAATTAATGAAGATCCCTTAATTCTTCATGATATAGCCAAGTCTCCAATGCCCTCCATTAAACACATATTGATCAAGTTTTGGCTTGTTGGTCTCCAACCAAGTTGGGTCCTAAGAGGTTAGTCACAATAGGTTTGGCAACCCAAATGGTTCTTTTCTTGACACCACTTTGAGTACCAATAAATTTGGCAAACACATTTCCAACCTTATCCTTACAAAGTGAATAAACATCATCGATTATGATAGGGTTGGATGAGTTACCAATAGAGCATGTAGAAGAAAGGTGACCCTTCTCACGACATAGGTAGCAAGATCTTATCCTTCCTTTCTTCTCATTTGATTTCTCCACAATGGGAGCATTGGGTTGATTCTTCTTAGGAGGTAGCTTTTCTTCATCTTGAGGAAGAACTTGAGTTTGAGCTTGAGGCTGCTTCCCTTTTTACTTCTCACTTAGATGCTTCTTCTTCAATGGGCAAGACCTAACATGATGCCCTTCAATTTTGCACTTGAAGCAAACAATCTTGTCCGGATCCTTGACTTGCTCTTGGCCCTTCTTCTTCTTGAAGATTTTGGACTTCTTCTTGTTGTTGGAGATAAATCCAAGTCCACTCTTGTCATTGGGGGATTTTTGCGCACTCAACATCTTATCGAGTTTGGACTTCCCTTCATGACTTTTTACCAAGTCTTTCTTCAACAAAGTGACTTGGGCCTCGAGCTCTTTCATTTCCTCTACATGGTTAGTTACAACACAAGTACTAGAGGAAGTAGAAGCTATATTGTTAGAGCAACAAGGCAAGGAGAGTAATTCATCACAAGATGTAGCAATAGTATGAGTGGATGAATTACGAGGACTAGCACATGGCAATATAGCATTTTGGGAAGTAGTGCTAGTGACCACATGAGGTTCACAAGATATTACCTTTGTAGACATATCCTCATAAGCTAACTTTAGGCGAGCATGGGACACTAGAAGATCCTCATTAGAGCTAGATAGCTTTTCATGACTTTCTTCCAATATCCCATACTTGCTAGGTAGCAACTCAAGCTGAGCCCTTAGCTCAACATTCTCCTTCAAGATAGATGCTTCACAAGAAGTAGAGTTAGTAGCACAAGCATCATGATTAACCGAAAGAGGAGAAGGCAACTTGGAACACTAAGAAGCTTTTAGTTTCTCATGTGACTCGGTGAGTTTGGTGAGCACACTCTCAATGTCCCTAGAGCCATTTTTGAGGTGCTCAACATCCTCAAGAAGTTTAGCATTAACAAAAACAAGTTTATCATTTTTTAATTTTAAATCATTTACACCTCAAGAGCTCTATCATGGTTTTCCTTTACTCTAGACAATTCTAGAGCAAAAGTCTCCTCAAGAGCTTCATTGGTGGTTTGTTCTTCTAAAAGAGCCTTTTTAAAATCATTGGCAAGACTATAAAGATTCTCAATAGTTTCTTCTTGCTCTTCATCATGAGATTGTAGCTCATCAACAATTTTCTTGCTTTCAATAGCAACAACCAAAATGTCAACAAAGTTAGAGCAAGCAATTTTCTTCTTACCAATAGCATGAAAGACTATTTCTCCCTTCTTTCTTAAAGAGGCAACATAATCATCCTCTTCTTCATGATCACTAGATATAGTGGGTTCCAAAGAAGGAGTTACCTTTGAATCCCTAGCCATAAGACATATGTGGGAACCGAGAGATGATGATGAGGATGAAATACTTGAAGCTCCAATCAAAACTTTATCTTGGCCCATAGAATCTCTGGTTTCCTCTACATTGTTAGCCACACAAAGACTAGAGGAAATAGAGGCATTTTTATCATGGCCACTAGACAAAGCAAGCATGTCATCATGAGATTTATTGAAGCAACTTACACATGACATGCAAGGACTAACACAAGCATGTAAAACATTTATGGTGCTAGAAGTGTTTAAGTCCAAAGATGAAGCATTGCAATGAGATAGAGAAGAATGATTATCAAAAGCAAGCTCACTATCAACATTACAATTTTTATCACCACTCACCATATCATTACCTTGTGTCTTGCCACACTTTGGTGAAGTGGAAGAAAGTTCATTTCGACCGAAAGTGGAAGGAATACAATCATCCTCAATAATCTTGGACACATCATATTTTTCTTGAAGCTTTGTCCATAACTCATGAGCGCTCCAAAAAGGCATGATTGAGAAGATAACTACATCGCTCAAAGCATTAACAATCACATGAGTAGCTTGAGCATTGAGATGCAAGTTTTTATCATCCTCTAAAGATAGATTTTGAGAATCCTTTGGAGGAGAAAAACTTGTATCCACAATTTACTCCATAGTTGGGTCCATGACCCAAAAATAATTAAGCATGTGAATTTTCCATATATCATAATTTGTGCCATCGAATATAAAAGTGTCATTGTGCACTAATCTCCTAGCCGACATCTCTGCTCTCAAGGCGGTGAAGCCTAAAATGAGAGACCTAGCTCTGATACCAATTGAAAGGACACGAATGTCGCCTAGAGGGGAGGGGGTGAATAGGCGATTAAAACTTTTACGAAAGGCTTGAACAAATGCAGAAATAAACTAGCGTTTAATTTGTCAAGCTTACAAAACATAAATAGACTAGGCTCACCAATGTGTACCAACAACTTATGCCAAGCAAGACAAGTAGCAAGGTGATAGCAAGATATATAACTTCAAGCACGATGGCTATCACAAATGTAAAGTGCATAAGTAGTGGAGCTCAGATAAGAGTTACCGAGGCATGAAGGAGACGAAGATGTATCCTGAAGTTCACTTCCAAAGGAAGCTAGTCTTCGTTGGAGAGGTGTGGCGGCTTAATGCACTCTGAACACCACAAAGGCCTCACCTTGAGATGTGGTAGCACAATGCTCACCAAATGCCACAAAGGCTCACCTCAAGATGCGGAGGCACGCTACACACCAAATGCCACAAAGGCTCACCTTATTCTCCTCGTGCTCTCGCACAAAGCAAGATGCCACGATTCACTATGGGACACTTGAGGGCGGTCACCGAACCCGTACAACTTGGGGCAATCTCCACAACTTAATTGGAGGCTCCCAAGAATTGCCACAAAGGCACCACAAAGGTTGGAGAATCTCCAAAACTTAATTGGAGGCACCAAGTATATGCCACAAAGGCCACTAAGCCATCTAGGGTTCCAAGAACCCAAGAGTAATAGGCTCACAACTTCCACTTACCCGAATCTCCGAGGAGAACTCAAACCGATGCACCAAATGCAATGGCAAGAGCACACAAAGTGCTCAAATCCTTCTCTCCGAAATTCTACCAAAGCAACAAATGCTATGGAGGAATATGAGAGGAAGAACAAAGGAAATCCACAAAGAACTCCAAGATCTAGATCTAATAGGTTCCCCTCACTTAGAGGAGATTTTGATTGGTGGAAAGATAGATCTAGATCTCCTCTCTCTTTTCCCTCAAGAAGATGCAAGAATCATTGGAGGTATTGAGAGATAGCAAGCTCAAGAAGGTCAACAATGGAGGAGAGAACTTATAAGAATGGTTAAGGATCCATTGGGGAAGAAGGGTCCCTTAAATAGGTCCCCCAAAATCCAACCGTTATGTCCAGAATTCATCCGGGCCGGAGTCTCTGCCCCTGGGCCGGAGTCTCCGGTGCCCCGGGGTCATTTGGGGGCCTTAGGACGGATGATTCAGGTGCCAGGCCGGAGTTGGGCCGGAGACTTTGTGTCTCGGGCCGGAGACTCCGGCCACCCAAAAACTGGCAGCAACACCAACACGAAAACGACCATAACTTGAGCATCCGGACTCCGTTTTTGATGATCTTTGGCTCGTTGGAATCACAACAACGAGCTCTACAAGTATATGCATAGAAACATCATAGTACAACAAGGGAGGATAAAACCAAATGATGAGAGGTTTGACCTCTCTTCAAAGACAAACCGGTAAAACCTCCAAACACCAAAAACTCAATAAGTGTTTCATGCAAAATCCGTTTTTGATGAGATAGAGCATGTCATGGAAATAACCACAAGCTCTAGAACCTCACATAGATAAAAGCCAAATAAGAACCAAGAAAGATGATGCCAAGAATGCGAAGGTTTGAGCTCTCTCCGAACGATACGACTAAGTTACTCACTCGAGAGCCCCTCTTGATAGTACGGCTACCGATCCTATAACCCGGTCTCACAACTAACACTATGAGACCGGTAAGAAAGAAACCCTATCAAGAACATACCTTTTCCTTGCGCATTCCACTTGAGCTAGATTATGACCGTCTTGTCTTCCTCAAGTTGGAAAACCTTTCTTGATCTTGATTGCTTGGTGAAGTCTTGCGAATTGCTCCCCCATACACCACTATGAGAAAGACTCTCTTTAAGCATATCTTCACTTATCCATGATCACAATATATATGGCAAGCTTCAAGCATATGATCTCTTCTAGATTCCATCTTGAACTTGCGCTTCGGCTTGATCAATTCTTAAATCAACTCTTCTTTCTCCACAATGATGGTGTCTTGAAGATTCACGTGAGAGCTCACTCAATCTTACTCTTCAAGACACACTTGATATAGGCTCAACTATCTTATGATCAATCTTTGGATAACTACTTGAATAACACCTTCGCCATCACATAATCTTCTTCATTGTCTTCTTCATACAACCTTGAAACCAACAAATGGTTCAAGCATTGTCTATGGACAAGTTCTACAAATATAACTCAATGCAAACATTAGTTCATAGGGATTGTCATTAATTACCAAAACCACACATGGGGGCTCCATGCTCTTTCAATCTCCCCCATTTTAGTAATTGATGACAATCTCTTTGAGAGGATTTATATAATGAATTTAAAGAACCAAAATGGTTGTACTAACATCAAATACTATAAAAGTATGTGATGTTAGTAGAACCACCATATATAGAGCAAACTCCCCCACAATCTATGCATGCACGTGTGAATGATCTTGATTTCATTGCATATATTGCCAACCAAGGTTGTTAGTAGAGTTTCCTCTATATACTCAACCATGCAGAGCATGAAAGGCAAATGCTAAAGAACAAAACCAAAGCATAAAACCCTATTCCCTTTAAACCCTCGAAACTTCTCCCCCATTGGCACCAATTGCCAAAATGGGCGGAAAACTTAGAAGGCCAATATAGAGCGAGTTCCTCCACAATGTGTGCATAAACCAAAAGTATAATTAAAAACATATGCACATATCCAAATATGAAAACTCGGAGGAAATTAAACTATATTGAGGATCAAAGATTGCAAATAAAATAAGATCATATGGTGAAGAAACTTCCAACGAATGAAGAAAGCAATCAAATGATCCGAAGAACAAATTAAATAAAGATATTATGATAAGACCAAAATAATGCTCTAAATAATATGAGGAAGCTCCCCAAAGTTTGTGTATAAAATATTCTATTTTAATTGAAGTATAGGGTGCACAAACATGGAATCATCACTCCCTCAATATTATTCAGAACAAAATGATACCAAGTGAAGTCAAATACTATGATAACCGCAAAATGGTGCTTTAAATGAAATGAGGAATCTCCCCAAGGTACGTGCAAAAAAAGAATGTTTGAATTTGAATACAATTTGCACAACATGGAATCCTTACTCCCTTAATAACATTTAAAACGCAACCATTTGCAAGAGATCATAGAGAAGAAATTAAGCTTAACACTTGCATCAAACAAATGGTTGAGCAACAAGCAAGGGACAACATATTAAAAGGCTCAACCAAAGGAACGTGTGATATGAATGACAAAGCATATTATAAGACTAATACAAGGATAAGCATAGAGCATCCACATAGTCTTCAATGAATGAAATTGCTTAGCATTCCATCCCAACACATAAGGTTCAAGTAAGATATCAAATAAGGACACATCATCTCTCATGTGTATAAGTTTCTAAGTAGACAACATCACAAACATAATTATCATAAAGAAACATGTACACACAAAATAGATACTAAGAATAGAACATGATATCCAAAATGAAGTCATGCAATATACCAATGAGATTTTTTGCTTTTAAAGCACGGCCAAAGGCTCAAATTTTCTTATTGTATATTGATGAACTTCAACCACAAACAAGTCAAAGACATCACAAATATCAACAAGGCAAAGAAGATAGTTGGGATGCTTTGAGAAAAGCAACAAGTATCACAAAGAGGGATACCAAAAGAAAGTACTAAATTTACACTTTCAACCATATTGCACATGTGAGAAACTTGAGGAATTGATATGCAATAAAATTTCTAAATTGACATATATGGGATAGGAGAATCATGAGCATGATTTTATATGTTCCCAATAATATGCACTCATCTCAAATTACTCACAATTGCAATAAAGAGGTTTCATTAAGATCTTTGCAAGAAGCACAACATTTACAAATAAAGATTTTACATGCCATGAAACAACCTACACAAGGTTGGATACTAGAAAAGTATGCATGAAGAAGATACTTGTTACCGAGATATCAATGGTAGGATCTAGTAGATAGGAGACCTTCAATAATCCTAGCTTGCCTCAAATTATCATTTAGTCACCACTTCATCCTTATTATTGAGACATGCACCAATATATCTCCATGTACCTAAAACAAAGTTCAAGTACAAGATGGTCCCCAAACTCATTGGGTCCAAAGTATTTAGAGGAACTACAACATATAGGACAAACTCCATATAAATATGTGCATATAGATATGAATTGAATTTCATGCACATCTTAGCCGATTTAGGATTTTATGGAGTTTCCCCTATATATTGGATCAACGAAAGTAAAGCATGCAATAATTATACATTTAGTAAGAATGCATGCAAATTACTTCCATGACCCAAAAATAATTACGCATGTGAATTTTCCATATATCATAATTTGTGCCATCGAATATAAAAGTGTCATTGTGCACTAATCCCCTAGCCGACATCTTTGCTCTCAAGGCGGTGAAGCCTAAAATGAGAGACCTAGCTCTGATACCAATTGAAAGGACACGGATGTCGCCTAGAGGGGGGGTGAATAGGCGATTAAAACTTTTACGAAAGTCTTGAACAAATGCAGAAATAAACTAGCGTTTAATTTCTCAAGCTTACAAAACCTAAATAGACTAGGCTCACCTATGTGTACCAACAACTTATGCTAAGCAAGACAAGTAGCAAGGTGATAGCAAGATATATAACTTCAAGCATGATGGCTATCACAAATGTAAAGTGCATAAGTAGTGGAGCTCGGATAAGAGTTACCGAGGCACGAAGGAGATGAAGATGTATCCCGAAGTTCACTTCCAAAGGAAGCTAGTCTCCGTTGGAGAGGTGTGGCGGCTTAATGCATTCCGAATGCCACAAAGGCCTCACCTTGAGATGTGGTAGCTCAATGCTCACCAAATGCCACAAAGGCTCACCTCGAGATGCGGAGGCACGCTACACACCAAACACCACAAAGGCTCACCTTATTCTCCTCGCGCTCTCGCACAAAGCAAGATGCCACGATCCACTATGGGACACTTGAGGGTGGTAACCGAACTCGTATAAGCTTGGGGCAATCTCCACAACTTAATTAGAGGCTCCCAAGAATCGCCACAAAGGCACCACAAAGGTTAGGGAATCTCCACAACTTAATTGGAGGCCCCAAGTATATGCCACAAAGGCCACTAAGCCGTCTAGGGTTCTAAGAACCCAAGAGTAATAAGCTCACAACTTCCACTTACCCGAATCTCTGAGGAGAACTCAAACCGATGCACCAAATGCAATGGCAAGAGCACACAAAGTGCTCAAATCCTTCTCTCCCAAATTCTACCAAAGCAACAAATGCTATGGAGGAATATGAGAGGAAGAACAAAGGAAATCCACAAAGAACTCCAAGATCTAGATCTAATAGGTTCCCCTCACTTAGAGGAGATTTTGATTGGTGGAAAGATAGATCTAGATATCCTCTCTCTTTTCCCTCAAAAAGATGCAAGAATCATTGGAGGGATTGAGAGATAGCAAGCTCAAGAAGGTCAACAATGGAGGAGAGAACTTGCAAGGATGGTTAGGGATCCATTGGGGAAGAAGGGTCCCTTAAATAGGTCCCCCAAAATCCAACCGTTATGTCCAGAATTCGTCCGGGCCGGAGTCTCCGCCCCTGGGCCGGAGTCTCCGGTGCCCCGGGGTCATTCGGGGGCCTTAGGATGGACGATTCAGGTGCCAGGCCAGAGTTGGGCCGGAGACTTTGCGTCTCGGGCCGGAGACTTCGGCCACCTAAAAACTGGCAGCAACACCAACACGAAAACGACCATAACTTGAGCATCCGGACTCCGTTTTTGATGATCTTGGGCTCGTTGGAATCACAACAATGAGCTCTACAAGTATATGCATAGAAACATCATAGTCCAACAAGGGAGGATAAAACCAAATGATGAGAGGTTTGACCTCTCTTCAAAGACAAACCGGTAAAACCTCCAAACACCAAAAACTCAATAAGTGTTTCATGCAAAATCCGTTTTTGATGAGCTAGAGCTTGTCATGGAAATAACCACAAGCTCTAGAACCTCACATGGATAAAATCCAAATAAGAACCAATAAAGATGATGCCAAGAATGCAAAGGTTTGAGCTCTCTCCGAATGATATGACTAAGTTACTCACTCAAGAGCCCCTCTTGATAGTACGGCTACCGGCCCTATAACCCGGTCTCACAACTAACACTATGAGACCGGTAAGAAAGAAACCCTATCAAGAACATACCTTTTACTTGCGCATTCCACTTGAGCTAGATTATGACCGTCTTGTCTTCCTCAAGTTGGAACACCTTTCTGGATCTTGATTGCTTGGTGAAGTCTTGCGAATTGCTCCCCCATACACCACTATGGGAAAGACTCTCTCTAAGCATATCTTCACTTATCCATGATCACAATATATATGGCAAGCTTCAAGCATATGATCTCTTCTAGATTCCATCTTGAACTTGTTCTTCGGCTTGATCAATTCTTGAATCAACTCTTCTTTCTCCACAATGATGGTGTCTTGAAGATTCACATGAGAGCTCACTCAATCTTATTCTTCAAGACACACTTGATATAGGCTCAACTAGCTTATGATTAATCTTTGGATAACTACTTGAATAACACCTTGGCCATCACATAATCTTCTTCATTGTCTTCTTCATACAACCTTGAAACCAACAAATGGTTCAAGCATTGTCTATGGACAAGTCCTACAAATATAACTCAATGCAAACATTAGTCCATAGGGATTGTCATTAATTACCAAAACCACACATAGGGGCTCCATGCTCTTTCAAAAACAACAAAGAAAATGGCCGAAAGTCAGTAAGGGAATAAAACCATGCACACGGGAACAAATCTGCGGAACAACGGAACAAACGAACGATGGAAACATTAGGTTCTTCGTACAAAATAGTCCCACATCGAAAGCTGACCAAAATTTTGACCAGTTTATAAGCCCATCCCGTCCGAAACATTGTACCAAGAGTTGAACAAGCCCACCAAATCTGAAAAAGGCTGGCGCACCTGCGCGCGAGCCCAGATCAGTAAGGGAACAAAACTATGCACACGGGAACAAATCTGCGGAACAACAGAACAAATCAAATGGGCCGGTGAGAAAAAGCCCATTAAAAATTCCTTCAACAAAATGAGAGATAGATGGCGCGCGTGCGCTAGGAGGAGGACCCAGTAAGCCCCACGCAGGGGCGATTCCTATACCCCGCTTAATGCGGGGCTTTTGTCTCACGCCACACAGAGCAATAGTCCAATTTTTAAAGCAAATGTGTTCTTATTTTTTCTTTTTCTATTTTTCTTTTTTCTTCAGATTTCAAAATTTGTTTATGTTTCGAAAATTATTTAGATTTAGAAATTTGTTTAGATTTTGAAATTTGTTTAGATCTAAAATTTTGTTCAGATTTTAAATTTTGTTCAATATCGAAATTTCTTCAGATTTTAAAATTTGTCCAAATTCCAAAATTTGTTCAGATTTCATTTTTTTCAGATTTTAATTTTTTTGTTCAGATTTCAAAATTTGTTCGGATTTCAAATTTTGTTAAGATTTCAAAATTTGTTTGGATCTCAAAATTTGTTCAGATTTCAAAAAATTTGTTCAGATTTCAAATTTTTTCAGATTTCAAAATTTGTTCAGATTTGAACAAAATTGTACGTAATTTAAATTTTGTTCGAACATTCTGTACGAATGTATGTTTTTTTGAACTAGTACGCTTGTATGTAGCGCAGAAACAATAGCCGATTAAGAGAGCAACGATTCCGTCTAATGGGCCGGCCCATATGTGATGCCTTGTAGGCGACGCGAGCGCGCATCGCCACAATAAGCGGTGTCCAGGAGCTCCCCCACGCAGGGGATAAGCTTGTAGTACCGGGGGTCCGCTCTAGGGCTATCAGATCGAGAGGAACAAGAGCGGGCCATTTGCCGCTATTTACTTTTCTAAGATGTAGGGATAAAAGGAGATTTGTGTCCTCTCAAATATTTTTCCTGAAAATTATATAGTATGGTATAGAGTTTTTAATCTAGTCAGAAATATACTAGTATGGAGGAGATTTTTCAGGATATCTCGAGATTATTAACCTCCAACCTCAGTTTAATAACAACATACCCAAAAAAAATCGGGACGCAGAATAATCGCCTCCAAGCACACCCCCACCCCTCTCCCACACACACACACAAATATACTATAATTAAACAAAACCTCACGCGGTAACTTCAACCCTTGCACCTGAACGTTTTCCAAATGGATTGTAAATGGTGTGGTCATTTACTCTCTTTTTTATTTTTCCTTTTTATATGAACTTTAATTTTTTTAATAATATATAATTTTGTATAAAAATATCTTCCTTAATATAAAAATGTTCATGTAAATTAGTATAAATCTTCATATATATGTAGTTTGTTCATACATGACATAAAAATGTGCATATGTTATTTATGTTTAAACAATGTACATGTATCATAAAATTAAGGTTCACATATTATAAGATGTGCATACATGTAAGAAATTATGTCTATTTCCAAAAATATTCATGTGTCGTTTAAAGGAGATAAAAGCAAAATAAATGTAAAAAGATACCAAAAGGAAAAAATATAAAGCGGGATAAACCAAAAATGACAAACTAAAAGAGAACAAAAATATGAAAAATTTGATACCTTTGATCCGGAATATCGGATTCAGTATAGCTTCTTTTTCCCAGGTAAAACTAGGTTTATATTGAATTCTTGGGAAGCAAATGTTGTGGTGATTTACTCAAGCAATACCTTGGTGACTAGTAGTATCTTCATATCACCAGACCTTTGTGTTTACTGTAGGGTTGTGTGTCAATGATATAAATAGGCCAGGGGTAAGGATTCACCTGCATCTGTGTAATACAAAATGGATGCAAGATAGATAAGCTCAAATATGTTAATTCAAGAAGGTTAAAAATCTTGTGAGAGATGCATCCAAAAATACAATAGCTTCTGCAAGCCACTTATGGCTATAGAACTTTTCATCCAACCACTACACTTCATGCGAGCTGGTTATGTCACAGTTATTAAGTAGCGTGTGCACAGACCAAAGTCTTAAGATTAATAACGTCGTCATTTACTCCCTAGTAGATGTTGAGTCAACTATTGTACTCCCTCGGCTATAGCACTTTTGGTCCAACCACTGCCCACCAATCGAGCTGGTTATGCTATGATTATTAAGTGTCGTTATGCATAGACCAAAGAAATAAGATCAGTGACGTCACCGTTACCCCCTAGTGGATCTCGAGCCAACTATTGTACCCCCTGGGTGTCACTTGAAGAAGGAGTCCTCCACCAATCTTATCTCACTACTTATTTGATCATCAGGGTCTTCGATACCTGACAAGTCCTAGATCGAGATAGGAGACATTGCAAGGATACAATCATGTAAATCACAAATAGTAAATTAAACAAAATACCCATATGAGTAACATACACATAAAGCTGCGAGGTTAGGCCTCGGCTCTGATCCCGTGAAGACTACTCACACATTCAAAATGATCACGCAATATTCAGATAGGATTGATCTAAATATGCATTTAGCCCAACTAGACCATCTTGGTGAATAAATGAAACCATAAGAGGCAGAGCTTTCCAAAAAAAAAGTTGGACCAGGTAGTAGGCAGAAAAAGGCTAATATGGACTTTTAGTGGGCTAAAAATATGTAGCCCAAAATTCTCCTAGGCTGGGCGGGCCATAGCCTAGTTTTGCCCCAACTAAAATCCGCCCCTAGAAACCATGAATGATATGGAGGATTTCTTTAATGTTTCTAACAAGGGTATAACTACCAAGGCCCGTTATCTGAGTACCCCTAGGGCCCGTTCGGGTAATAGTCCAATGGGAATTAGGCTCAATTATAGTTATAGTCAAAATACGAGATTATATCGTATACAACATTGTAATTTGTATCGAACCCGATCGGATCCTTGAGACCTAGCCACCTATATATAGGGGCCAAGAGAGGCCAGCTAGGGACAGATTGAGATTGAGCAAATTGTCTACTAGATTATTCTCAACAAACAACAAGTTTCACCTTGTTTGTCTGAACCTTTGAGTTCATCTAACACCCTCTTCCCCTGATCCTAAGTCCTACATCTAGGACATTTGCCGAGTTAACCCTCTTCAATTGGCGCCGACCGTGGGGAGCTTGGGCGTTGGAATCATAAATTCGACGGCTTTTTCACTTTCATCCAACAGCAACTCAAAGATCGATGGAAACCAGATCACCTTTGGAGCCATAGATTTTCAACCTCATCCACCAACCCTTACTCCGATCTTTGCAAGCTTGGATCAGGAGATGGACCTAATGATCAGAAGCCTCAACTTCTACGTTGGATCTCTAGGCATAACTCACCTTTCAGATCTAATAAATTGGGGTCCATCCGCAGGAAAAACCGCATCCACGACAAGAGCAGAATTGTTAGTTGGCTCCTTCAGCGAGGTAAACTCGCCGGTCAGCTTCAAGCCAACGGAAAAAATAGAAGACACAGTTGAATAACTCGACGAAATTATAGAAAACCTCAACTTAGGGGAATCATCGGGTCACTCAGATAAGGGTCCCAAGGAAACCCTTGACAATTACCCAGTAAAGGACTTCACCACCTGAAGTGGCGGTGTCTCTGACAGCAATGAGGGCACAAAGAAGCCAGAAGGGAAGCATACCAACAACATACACCAAATGTGCATTATAATAAGTGAGGCAGTAGAAGACGACTACGGAGGGAACAAACCGGTGATTAACTCACAAGGCGACATTCCATGAAATAACCATAGGAAAGAAAGGGAGAAAGTATATGTCTCGGCAGGAGAGTAGAAGATGATTAAAATAGCAGTCAACCATGGCATGACAGTACCTGCGGATTCCCTAAGAGAAGTTCTAATGGTATACCAGTACGCCCTGCACCAGCACAAGAAGTAGCTACTGCAAGAGAAAAGTGAGCTAAGGAGAAACCACAAATCCAACAGTGCAGGAAACAGAACACAATGGGAGGAACGTAATGATACATCACAGTCAAGCGAAGAAAGGCACCGCAAGCCAAAACACAACAGAAGAAGGGTAGAGCGGCCAAGAAAAGAGAGCTACATGTAAAACCTCATCTCATCATTTTTAACAGTCGATGAAGCAGGGAGTATCATGCCAGAGACGCCAGAAGCAGCCCTAGTGGCAGCACAAGCATACCTGTTAACCACGCAACCAGAACCTGGAGACCCACGAGAAAGCATGCACCAAGCTGCCATAGAAGGTCTCAGGTTGATTGGAGATAAGTTGAAGCAGGACCCTTTGGAAAAGGAGACAACACGGAATGAGCAGAAGGAGAAAAGAAGCCGACGGTCCCAAACTCCACAAACCCGAAGATCCTGTTCACCCAGTAAGAGAAATTATAGATCAAGAGGGGACAATGCAAGGAACATCATCAGTAGAAAAGTGGCGAGGCATTGCGCTGATACATACAGCGCTAGAGCATAATAATAAAAATTAGCAGAGAACGTCTCCGACGAGCGAGCAATAGATGCCTTCGCACTAGGGCTTCGCCATTTGGACCTCATTGAAGAAATGGGAAGAATCAAACCCAGGATTGTGTTAGAACTGATGAAATAGCAAATAGATTCGCAGATGGAGAGGATGTGTACCATAACAAAAGGGCACAGTCGCCCGAGCGTGATAGATCAAATAGATATAATAACTAGAGACGTAGGTCTCGCAATGACGATGGCCACAACCCACGCAACCAAGTAGCCGCATGGGTATAAGAGAAGTGATGAAGAAGGAGGCGAGCATAGGAACAATGAGTATCGCAGAAGAGATGACTCAAGTGGAGATAGATCGAGAAACTTCAACCGATCACCCGAGGACATCCTTAATGGACCATGCCACATAAATTACACATACCTTGATGGGAAGAGGGTTTCCAATCTCTTGATGAGAGATTGCAGGACGTTCATGAAATTACAAGATGTCATGGAATTCAGCCAAGCAGAAAAACCAGGATCCATAGGATATGGTGCGCTGCCACCACCACCCTATAACAAGGGCATAGTAAACCAAGGGTACCCATGATGAAGCAATCAAGGTTATCCCCAATCAAAAATGCATATCACCGCAATGATTCAGTCAGTTCCCAAGTCTCAAAAGGAACAGAAAAGCATATCCAGACAAGTAAACATAGCCATATCGTTACCACCAGCCACCATAGAGTACCTATGGTGGTCCAAACAGATAGTCGGGTTCACCAGAGTAGATCACCCAAGGAAAGTACCTAGACCAAGGCACGCACCAATGGTATTGAAGGTGCAAATTAGAGGATATGATATTGGATGAGTATTCATGGACGCAGGCAGTGGCATAAACCTAATATATGCAAGAACCCTGAAGGCAATGACCATTTCACTAGATTGGCTGCAACCAACAGACTGCTCCTTTCATAGGATAGTACCAGGAAGTGCAAATCATCCACTAGGAAAAATTGAACTGGATGTTTGCTTTGTTGACAGAGGCAACTTCCAAAGGGAAAAACTAGAATTCGAAGTCATGGATTGGCCCTCACAGTATCATGCAATCCTGGGTAGGCCAGCATTTGTGCGGTTCATGGCAGTGCCTCACTATGCATATCTCGTATTAAAAATCCCAGGGCCAAATGGAGTTAGCATGGTCAAAGAAAACTTTGAGGTCTCAGACAACTGTGACAGGGAATTCAATAAAATGGCGCAAACCTTCGGCATGATAGCCGAATATGCAAGACTCAAAGGGGAGACTGATCATAACACACTACCTATCATGGGAATTTAGAGACAGTAGCCATGGGGTGGCTTAACGAAGGGGCTCGACGGTGGTGACGATGGGTCCAGCTCGGGATTGTGCCAACGGAGACACCTCGGTTTACCCAGGTTCAGGACCCTCCCAGGTGGAGGTAAAATCCCTACTTCCTGCCTGCTTCGGATTGACTAGACAGTAGCGATTACAGTGCTCCTCGAGCTATTCGGGCTAGAGGAGGAAGAAGAAGATTTCGGTCCCCCTAGACTAAGGGTCCAGGCCCCCTTATATAGGCAGGGGCCTGGTTACAGGTTAGGTAGCAGTTCGGCCAGCTGCCGGCTCCTCGGCGGCGGCGTCCTTGGCGTGATCCTCTGGCCCCGCTTTGGCAAAGGCACTTTATAAAGTGCCTTTTCCCCGGACCGGCATCTGGGAGGCATATCCCCTCCCTTTTGCCTCGGATCCCGTCGTGGGGAAGGGTCTTCGGTCGCTGATTGGCTGAGGCCGGTCGTGGCGCTCGTCACTCCCGTCCTTGGCCTCTGTCGCTCTTGTCAGGGCCAGCCCACTTTCAGCGAAACAGCCGTTGGAGGGCTCTTGTCTTCATCGCCCGGCTCCGGCTCTCCTCGGTGGAGTTGCCAGCTGGCTGCTGGCGCAGCTGGCCCTTCAGACGGAGCCAGTCTTCTCGTGCTGAAGCCATGGAGACTCCTGGGATGCCAGCCGGCATTTAGCTCGGCCCGTGGCATGCCCCATTAGTCATCCCCACGACACTAGCCCCCGAAACTGGCGAAGTCTCATGGGTTAGCATGGGGCTTCGGCGGGTTCTTCTTCTCACCGAAGTCTTGCTCGTTTTCGTCGAAGTCCCAGGATTCTCAGTCTGGATTGGAGGTTGCTGATTTCGAGGCCAAGTCACGCGGGACTCCTCCGGCCGTCTTGAGACATTCCGGCTCCAGGTGTAACCTGGCTGGCGGCCGCGAGCTGGGGTGCTGCCTCCTTGGAACTTGTGCCGCTTCGGGTCTTGCTCCCACGCTGTGGCTGGCGCAGTGCGCCAATGGCCAGTCTTGTCATTTTGACTTCGGAATCACCACTGTCATAACTTCCCGAGTCATCATGTGGGGTAGACTGACATACGTCAGCGACGTGTCCCATCGACTCCCCCCACGATCCGCTGCGGCAACCGCAGCGGTTGCCCATGATGTGGGGGTGGTTACCGAAACGTCGGGGGGTTATTCCCTTCGTCGCTCTTCTTTAAATGCTGAGCATGCTCGTTGCCGAGGACATCCCCCCACTTCTCCCCTTATCTCAAGCCTCTCCTTTCTGAGCCCAACCCGATCATGTTGTCCCTTAGCGGTTCCGCTGCTAGCGGTGACGAGGTCCCGGAGGGGAGCAAGGAAGAGGTTAAAGCACCGGAGACGGCGCCTTCCGCATCTCGGAGACGCGGTCGCCCAAAAGGGAGTCGCAACAAGAGTACCTTGGAGGCCCTTACGGCGAAGGCTGCCGCCGCTACCTCCACCTCCGTCGCGCCCCAGGCAACCGGGGCTCCCAGCGGCGCGGGCGTCCCAGAGAAATGGAAGCCCGGCCGTCCGAAGGGGAGCGGGAAGAAGACCGCTTCCACGGCGGCTGCTGCTCCTTTGTCGCCCCGCCATCGCGGACAGCCACTGGGCAGCAAGAACAAGAAGGCCCCCGCTGCCTTCAGGGCCATCGCTTCCACTTCCGCAAGACCCCGAGCGACGGCTACACCTCCAGTGGGGCCATCACGGCCCTGGCTGGAGAAACCGGCGCTCCAGCCGCCGGCCTACATCTCGGCCGAGGGATGGTCCACCTGCATCATCCCCGTGCTTGCCGGTGCCCGGGATCTCCTCCACCTTCCGTCCCAATTCATGAGCTCGATGGAAGACCAGGAGATGGCTTATGCCAAACTACGGGAATGCAGCAGTGGCCAGCCCATGTATCGCGTCGAGGTCTACTACGACGGCCAGGGGGTGTGCTACTTCCGCGACGGGTGTTCGAAGTTCTTCATCGACTACGGCATGCACGAGGGTTGGTTCATCCTTCTCACCCACCGCGATGGGAAGGAAGACTTCACCATCTGCCTCTTTGACGGCACCCTCTCCGCCCGTGCCTTTGCCGCCCAGCCGTGAAGGGTGAGCCTCGTCGACCTCCAACGCAGACTTTTTCAGGGCAAAGTTCATGCAGCGCTCGCGCCGGGCCAAGGAAGGTGAGCATCCCCCGGGCTGGGAGTACTTGGCACTCTTAGGGTAGCGATTTAGGAAGCTTTTGTAATCATCAAACTTTCGCTTAATGAAAACTTATCTTTCCCCATTTGCTGTGTGAATGTTCTTGTGCTTGTATCGCCATGCTGCGATGATTCCCCGACTAGGATTCTTCCTTGGATAGAACCGCTGCCGTGCGAATCTGTAGGTAGGGACCGCGATGGTCATTGGCTTGCACAGATGCTTCGGGTGGGATCTTCTAGCCTCGGCGCAAAAGGAGTAGTGCTTCTGCTGGCCGGCTCTGGGTTTGACGGACTAGTTCTGGCTCGGCGGGGTTGGAATGGGAACTGAGTCCTATACCGGCTTGAGCGGAGCCGGAGCTGGTACATTTCCCTTCCCGGGCCTTCGCACGTTCCTTGCTGCAGTTGGAGTAAATCTCCCAGTTTCTGGCTCTAGCCATTACTTTGCAAGTGTTAGGTTTCAATTTTGTCGTTCATTTGCTGATTACGTCGCAGTGCCAGCTAATCAGACAGCCAGCGAGGTACTGGAGCCGGCTCACTTCTGAGGGCCAATTCCCTTTCCCCCTAGCCCCCAAGTTTTGGGGTAGCTGGACTGACAGCTGGCTTGAAACTAACCTTCCGCATATGATGCTATCATCTAGCGAGGCAGCTCTGGCTTCGAACCTCTTTGACATGGCTTCTCAGCCCAAACGTTGAGAGATTGTGATCATCAACCATTTGCTGGCTTTGCCTTTGTCCAGTTCCCTTAACTTTTTCCTTAATCTTCCCACCCTTCGGCCCTTCTACCCCCAACCGGCAGCCTGGTGCCGGTTGGTCTCCCTTGGGTCGGCAGCCGAATGCTGGCCTAGGGTGGGAGCGTACTGTGGAGTGAGAAGTAGTATTTCGGTCTATCGGGCACCCGACTCGTGCTAGCCAACGCTTAGTTAACAAACACTACCTCTAACGCCTGGTTGAGCGATTTTTCTATCGTTTACGGTTCTGTTCTGTGGCTTTCCTTCGTATGTGGCCTGCCGGCTCCTATCCGTCCGGCTGCGTGGAGCCGGAAGGTGGAGGTTGGGCTCGAGACCTTCTTCATACGTAGTACTCATCTGGCTGATGAGAAATCGATCGTTTTTGGGGCTACCGGCTGTGGCTCGGTGCCTGGAGCCGGCTGCCGGTCAAGTGAATAACGCAGGAAGCAAAACATACATGAAGTGTTTTCCTTGGAGCCGGCCGTAACTAGCCACTCCATTTTCCTTTATTCATTGACAAGTTTTTTGGGGTACAAGCTTTTGCCTTAGCAGAAGAAAGGTCTTAGGAGACTGACATTCCAGGGACGCTCCGTCTCCTTGTCAGAATTATCTGCCTTGTTCTTTCTGGGCTCTTGTGCATCGATGAGGTAATATGCCCCATTGCCCAGCACCTGGCTGACAATGAACGGTCCCTCCCAGGGAGGAGACAGCTTGTGCATGCCTTTAGTGCTTTGGACCAGCCAGAGTACGAGATCTCCTTCGCAAAATGCGAGCGGGCGAATTTTCCGGCTGTGGTATCATCGCAGCTGCTGCTGATAGAGCGCTGACCTGGCCAGAGCCTATTCTCATGCCTCCTCGAGGAGGTCGACGCCATCTTCACGAGCTTCTTTTGCTTGCTTCTCCGTGTACTGGACAATTCTGGGCGCATCGAACTCGATGTCCGTGGGCAACACCGCTTCTGCTCCGTAGACCAGGAAGAAGGGTATGAAGCTGATAGAGCGATTTGGAGTGGTGCGCAGGCTCCAGAGCACTGAGGGTAGCTCCTCGACCCAATAGCCAGCTGAGCGTTCGAGAGGCTCGACCAGCCTTGGTTTGATGCCGGCCAGGATCAGCCCATTTGCCTTCTCCACTTGCCCGTTTGTCTGAGGGTGCACCACTGACGCTAAGTCCAGCCGGATGCCCTTCTTGCCATAGTAATCAGCAAAGACTCCCTTTGCAAAGTTCATCCCGTTGTCAGTGATGATGCTGTGGGGAACTCCATATCTTGTGATGATCTCGTTGAAGAACTTGATGGTGGACGAACCGTCGAGTTTCTTGATTGGCTTGGCCTCGATCCACTTGGTGAACTTGTCCACAGCAACCAACAGATGCGTCAAGCCCCCGGGTGCGGTCTTGAATGGCCCTACCATGTCCAGGCCCCAGATAGCGAATGGCCAGGTGAGCGGGATGGTCTTGAGAGCTGCCGTTGGAGTGTTTCTATGCTTGGAGAAGCGCTGGCAGCCGTTGCACTATTTCACTAGTTGCTCTGCATTCTGCTTGGCCGTTGGCCAGTAGAAACCATGGCGGAAGGCTTTGGCCACCAAAGCTCTGGAAGATGCGTGATGTCCACACTCCCCTTGGTGTATCTCTCTTAGTAGCTCTATCCCTTCTTCCGGCTCGATGCACTTCTGGAAGATTCCTGACATGCTGCGCTTGTACAGTTCGCTATTGATGATGGTGTACGCTCCTGCTCAGCATTGAATTCGCCTAGCCTCCACTTTGTCTTGCGGCAAGTCCCCAGTGATGAGGTAGTTGGAGAATGGTTCCGCCCAGGAAGGTATCTCCCGTATGTGGAAGACACTGGTGACCAGGGGATCAGCAGCCCCTGGGTCCGTCATCGTGCCAGCCTCGTCTGATTGTCTGGCTGGGGGAGCGGGCGTGGAGCCGGCAGTCCCCATTTCCTTCGTCGAGCTGGCCGCGCTGGGCTCACCGGCTGCTTCCTTCAGCCCCGAGACGGCAGCCCCCGGGTTCGGTGGTGGCACCTGAGCTGGGGCAGGGTCTCCAGGTACGTAGATGGATAGAGATTCCAGCAAGGGCTTGATGGACGGCTTGCGGATGATTTCCAGCGACACCCCAGCTGGGATATCCTGCTTGGTGGAGCCAATCTTGGATAGCCGGTCTGCCTCATCGTTGTTTGCTCTCGGGACATGATGGAACTCATAGCCCTCGAAGAATCCGCTAAGCTGCTGCACGTAGAAGCGGTAGGAGGCTATGTTGGCGTCCCTGGTGTCCCAATCCCCTGAGACCTGGTGCGTCACCAGGTCGGAGTCTCCAAAGCAGAGGATCCTCCTGATGCCAATCTGCTTGGCCATCTTGAGCCCATGCACCAGGGCTTCGTACTTGGCGATGTTGTTCGACGCACAGAAGTGCATCTGCAGCACATACTGCAGCTTGTCTCCCTTGGGAGAGGTGAGGACAACGCCGGCCCCCAAGCCCCCGAGCAACTTAGAGCCATCGAAGTGCATGCGCCAGTGGGTGGAATCTGGAGCCGGCGGCAGGTACTGGTGCTCTCCCCAGTCAGCGAAGAAATCCGCTATGATCTGCGACTTGATCATCGTCCTGGGCTTATACTGAATGGTATGAGCTGCAAGCTCAATCGCCCATTTGGCCACTCTGCCTGATGCATCCTTGAACCCAATGATCTCCGAGAGTGGAGTGGTGCTCACCACCGTGATAGGATGCTCCTTGAAGTAGTGCTTCAGCTTCTTGGCCGCCATGTACACGCCATATGTGACCTTCTGGTAGTGCGGGTAGTTCTGCTTGGAGAGAGTGAGCACCTCACTCAGGTAGTACACCGGGCGCTGAACCGGCAGCTCCTTGCCTTCCTCAGTGCGCTCCACCATGATCACGACGCTGATGACTCGCGGAGTAGCCGCGATGTAGAGCAGCATTGGCTCTCGCGGAGCTAGCGCAGCCAAGATTGGAGCGGTAGACAAGGCTCGCTTGAGGTCGTTGAAGGCATCATCAGCGCGCTGGGACCAAACAAAATGGGCTGTCTTCTTCATCAGCTGGTACAGCGGCATGGCCTTCTCCCCGAGCAGGCTGACGAACTGGCTGAGCGAGGCCAAGCAACCAGCAAACTTCTGCATGTCTCTGAGCTAGGTGGGCTTCTCTAGGGCCTCGATGGCTTTTATCTTCGAGGGGTTAGCCTCGATCCCTCGCTGGGAAATGATATAACCTAGGAGCTGTCCAGCTGGCACGCCAAAGGTGCACTTCTCTGGGTTGAGCTTCATGCGATAGCGCCAAAGGTTGGCAAAGGTCTCCTTGAGGTCGTCCAGGAGCATGCCGCTCTGCTTGCTCTTCACCACCACGTCGTCCACATAAGCGTGCACGTTTCTCCCAATCTGCCCTTGTAGGCATCACTGCATGGTCCGCTGGTAGGTGGCCCCAGCGTTCTTTAGGCCAAATGGCATGGAAACATAGCAGTAGGCTCCATATGGGGTGATGAAGGAGGTCTTGATCTGATCCGGCTAGAAGAGCGGGATCTAGTGATAGCCTGAATAGGCGTCCAGGAAGGACAGCAGGTCACAACCGGCTGTGGAATCGATCACCTGGTTGATCCGTGGTAGTGCAAAAGGATCCTTGGGGCAGGCCTTGTTGAGGCTGGTGTAGTCGATACACATTTGCCAAGTGTTATTCTTCTTCAGAACCAAGACTGGGTTCGCAAGCCAGTCAGGGTAAAATACCTCCATGATAAAGCTGGCTGCAAGGAGCCAGGCAATCTCCTCGCCAATTGCTTTCCTCTTCTCTTCTGCAAAACGCTGCAGTGGCTGCTTGACCCGCTTGGCGTCTGGCCGGACATTGAGGGAGTGCTCAGCCAGCTCCCTCGGCACACCTAGCATATCCTTTGGAGACCACGCGAAGATGTCCCGATTCTCACGAAGGAAGCTGGTGAGCTCACTTTCCTATTTAGCAGAAAGGCCGATGCCGATGATGACATACTTGGTGGGGTCACTCTCATCCAGCAGGATCTTCTTGGTGTCGTTGGCCGGCTTGAACTGCTCCACCGGCGACTGGCGAACCGGCACATCTTGCTGGGTCAGCTCCACGCGATGCAGAAGCTGCCACTTTTCCTTGGCGATGACCAGCGCTTCTGCCAGCTGTGAGCTCTCCTTTGCACAGGCCAGGGACTTCTTGAAGCTTCCTGAGACCGTGATCACGCCTCTGGGCCCTGGGAGCTTCATCTTCAGATAGGCGTAATGCGGGACGGCCAAGTAGCGCGTGGTAGGGACTGCTGATGTCCACCACCTCGAACCAGACGGGCTCGCGGCGGCTATTCCCCTTCTTTCCGAAGAGAACCTCCAGCTGCACCTTGCCCAAAGGGGTGCAAGAATGCCCAGGCATGATGCCATGGAAGGTGAGCCAGCTCGGTTTCAGCTGAGCAAGCGAGATGCCCAATGATACGTCTCAAACGTATCTATAATTTTTGATGCTCCATGCTTGTTTTTACACCATTTGCCTTGTGTTTCGTTACACTTCGTGGCGTTTTTATGCGATTTCTGGAACTAACCTATTAACAAGATGCCACAATGCCAGTTCCCTATTTTCTGCTATTTTTGTGTTTTAGAAAAGCTACATAGGAAATATTCTCGGAATTGGACGAAACAAGTTCCAGAAGTCTTATTTTTCCTGAAAGCTTCCCGAAGACCGAAAGAGAGCCGGAGGGGGGCCAGAGGCCGCCCTCACACATAGGTGGCGCGGCCTAGGCCCTGGCCGTGCCACCCTAGTGTGAGGAGCCCCTGGCTGCCCCCTGACGATGCCCCTTCGCCTATAAGAAGCCTCGGGATGGAAAACCCTAAGAGAGTCGGCGAAATTTTCAGAACAATTCCGTAGCTCCGCCACCGCCGTCGATGAATTTCGAGGGATAGAAGTCTCTGTTCCGGCACCCTACCGGGACGGGGAAGTGCCCCCAGAGCCATCTCCATCGGTCTCCATCGTCGTCTCCGCCGTCTCCATCGACCTCACCGCCATCTCCATCAACCTTGTTGTCTCCTATGATGAGGAGGGAGTAGTTCATCCCCGGGGCTGAGGGCTCTACCGGTAGCTATGTGGTTCACCTCTCTCTCCCATGATATGATCTTTATGTGATCGGGAGCTTTGTATCATGTTGAATAAGTAGATGTTACTCTTCTTCATTATGTGTACTCTAGTGTGTTATTAAAGTAATCTATTCCTCCTGCCATGGTGTAACGGTGACAGTGCGTGCATCATGGTGGTACTTGGTCTAGGCTAAGATTGTGATCTCTTATGGATTATGAGAATAATTATCACTATGATAGTATTGAAGTGATCTATTCCTCCTTTCATGGTGTAATGTTGACAGTGTGTGCACCGTGTTAGTACTTGGTCTAAGTTGCAATAATATCTATCTTGAGTTGTGATTTGATTTGGATATCTCTATGAGTGGTGTTTGTTAAGTACTTGATGAACTTTGAGGAGTGCTTCGTAGCCCTATGCAATGATTAGTGTTATTCAATAGGAGAGTAATTCAGAGTACCATAGTGAAGAGAAGTTATTTATTTGTTCAATTATGTTATATTTGTTGGGAGTGTGTCCACTAGTGAAAGTATGATCCCTAGGCCTTGTTTCCAAGCTTTGCACACCGTTTACTTGCTATTTTGTTACTTGTTTGCTCGTAGTGATATTTATTTCAGATCACATTTACTACTTGTAATCATCTATACCACTTGTATTTCACTATCTCTTCGCCGAACTAGTGCACCTATACATCTGACAAGTGTATTGGGTGTGTTGGGGACACAAGAGACTTTCTATATCGTAATTACAGGGTTGTTTGAGAGGGATAGCTTTGACCTCTTCCTCCCTGAGTTCGATAAATCTTGGGTGATCCACTTAAGGGAAACTTGCTGCTGTTCTACAAACCTCTGCACTTGGAGGCGCAACACTGTCTACAAGAACAGACGTGTGCGTAGACATCAAGCTCTTTTCTGGTATCGTTGCCGGGGAGGTAAGGTAAAAGGTACTCACATCCTTTGGCTACTAAGTCTTTTAGTTGCTGGTGAGTGCTCGAAGTTATTTCCTTTAGATTCTGCAATTACATCTTTTTGGTGCTTTTATTTTATTTTCACTAGTTAGGCTTAATGGAAAACAATGAGTTCTTTAGTCTTTTTCCTGAGTTTAGATTTGAAGAGAAAATTGAAAAACCTTTGGAGCTTTATTCGCATGCTAATAGTGTTGTTAGTATGAATGCTTTGGATACCGTTGTTACTAATGCTATAGAAAAGTCTAAGCTTGGGGAAGCTGGTTTTGTTAAGCATGATATTTTTAGTTCCCCAGCTTTAGTGGAGAAAGTTTGCTCTGATGATATTTTATCTCACCTATATGATGCTCCTTCTTATGATGATATGTTTGATGAGTATGCCTTGCGAAATAGCTGTTCTTTAGCTTGTGATGATACTAAACCTCTAGTTTATGATGGTTATGATGATGAGTATAATATTTTTAGTTCACCTACTTTTGAGGAGAAAATTAGTTATGATTACAATATGCCTCCTATTTTTGATGATTATGGTGATGAGAATAATTATTCTGTTGAATCTACTCCTACTACTATTGTTTATGTGGGGAGTATTAATTCTTTTATGCATGAGGCTCATGATAGGGATGCTTTATGTGATAGTTATATTGTTAGTTCTATTCATGATGCTACTGAAAGTTATTATGAGAGAGGGAAATATGGTTTTATGGATCTCAACAATATTGAGTTTCCCCTCTTTTTGTTGCAATTCTTGAAGTTGTACTTGTTTTGCCTTCCTATGCTTTTTGCTTTGCGCTTTTATGACTTGTCTTTTTACAAGACTATTTTTCATAGGAAGTGTTTTAGATTTAAATGTGTTCCATACTTGATTTTTGATGCTCTCTATTGCTTTAAGTTCCTATATGGTGCCTTTGCCTCAAGCTCTTATATGGCACCCACATGAGCATCTTTGCAAATTACTGCGCCTAGCTCAAAGGCGTTAAAGAAAAGCACTCTTGGGAGATAACCCATTGTTTTATTTTCAGTACTTTTTCTTTTATTCGAGTCTTGGAAGTTATTACTACTGTAATAACCACTTCTTATCCTTTTTATTTCATTTTTGTGCCAAGAGAAGCCTCTAATTTGAGTGAGGTAAGATTTGGGGATGTTGCTGTCCTGAAACAGTTTTTGGTGCTGCACCGTAAAAATTCGTGAAAATTCTATGTATATCTTTTGGACCTGCGATTTCTTGTGCAGATGCCCCAGGTTATATCCAAACTTTCATTAGTTGAACAATTTTTGATTTGAGCAACAGAAAACCCTCTAAAAATTTGACCTTTGTCAGCTGTTCTGTTTTGACATATTTCTGCCAATATTTGTGTTTGCCGCTTTATCGCTTTCTTTTTTAGTTCTTTTGATCACGGAACTTTTGGGAAGTTGCTACAGTAGTATATACTTAATATGTGGTGGTTTTAGGTTGAAACCTGAAGCAAAAATGGTTGATTCTATGTTATTCTTACACTAATGTTGCTAATAGATTTATGTTTAGTTTTGTATGAAGGAAGTTTTCAAGTGTAGGGATCGGAGAGTGATGAGATGAGTTGAAGAATGGACAAAAGCTCAAGCTTGGGGATGCCCATGCATCACCCCAAGAAATATCCAAGAAGTACAAGCATCAAAGCTTGGGGATGCCCCCGAGGCACTCCCTTCTTCATCGGCAAAAATCAGGTCACCTTTCAAAACACTATATTTTTATTGCTTCATGCACTATGCGTTTTTCTTGGAGCATCAGTTGTTTTTGTTTTCAGTTTTATTTTGCTTTGTTTGCTACAATAAATATTTGGATCACATCATGTGTTTGGAGAGAGACATGCTCCATTTTTCATTTGCCAAGAACACTCCGTTTTCCACTCTTATTGTTTCAACGAGCGTTCTCTTTTTCTGCTACTGCGTTTAGCTTGCATTTTTCGCCTTAATTTTTGTTCAGATCTTGTTTTATCTTTGCATCAAGGTGTATTTGGACCTCTGGTATATGTTGGTTTTCCTCAAAAGAGTTTCCTCAAAAAGGTTTGAATGGTGTTGGAAAAGAGAAAAAACTTTATGCAAAAAAGTGGTACAAGAAGGAGCTTGTGTAGACTGCGGCCTAGGCTTTTGCATGTCGTGCTTGATGTATTTTTTATAGTATGCTTAGTGGTTTTGTTGTAGCATGACTTGTCTGAAATGACCGAGATTGCTTAATGAGCCTTTGAAAAAATCATGCGTTGTTTTAATTATTTGGAAGCATTATTTTGGTTTTCTCCTTTGATGCTTTATTTGGGTTGACTTGGCGCATGCTCACATATGTTAGACTCAAACAAAGTCGCCAATAGCCTCTATGATCATTTAGTTTTTGACTTTTGATGCCATCTTATGCTTCTTTTAATGTTACTTTATCGCTTTGCATGATTATGGCCGTTATTGCTCTCTTAGTTGGTCGCTCCCACTCTTTTGCTAGCCCTCATTTTGTACTGAGTATGAGCTCTACTCGTGCATCCAACTCCCAAAAACCAAGTTTGCCATTGTGTCCACTATAAATTCCTATGCATGGTATTTGTAAGCCATTCTAAGTAAATTTTCATGTGCTACCTTTCAAAAAACCTTCAAAATACTTCTCATTTTGTGACACTGTTTTCAGCTCATGGGGATGTAGTGGTCGGATTTGCTATCTTCCATATTGCTTATTCCAAAAAGAAAAAAAAGACAAAAAAGAAAATAAAAAAGGCACTCCTCCATGGAATGTGAATGTTGGTGGGCACCCAATGAAATCAGTTAGCCATGGTTTGAGAAAGGAAAAAAGGTGGCGAGGAGTGCCAAGCTTTATAAAAGAGCACAAAAGTGCCAATCTCTCTCTTAAAAACTTGCTTCATTTTTGTATGGAAGATAGTAAGAACCCCATTGCCAGTCGTTGACAAAGACAACCACCTCTCAAAACCAATTTTTATCTCTTTGTTTTACAAATGAAAAGCTCTAGCACATGTTTCACTACAAGAAATATGTCAGCTTGTGACCTTCTCGTAGTGACCACGAATAAAATCGTCATAGATTTATGACGATTCCACACCAGATGGTCGTAAGCCGTTAGAGGGGTCAAATCCCTGAGAAATTATGACGATTTGGATAAAAAACGTCGTAATTTTAGCATATGAAATCATCATAATCTAGTCAATACAGCCTATAACCTTTTCAACATTGGCTTACGACCATTTTAAATGGTCAGAACGCATATGACGATTTACAAAACGTCGTAACATTTTGATACTGGTAAGCCACATCATCAACTTTGTCTACGTATCATGTCTATGTGTAAGACACATCATCAACTTATCCAGTCTATGTGTAAGACACATCATCAACTTTCTTAATATATCCTGTCTACGTGTAACTGGTATGTGGGTCCCATAACCTATAGAAGCTGGACAGGTTTTGGCCCCATAACCTGCCAACCTGGACCCATAATCTGCCAACCGAGACCCAGCACACAGCCAGGCCCCACCGACCTGATATCGTGGCAGCCCTAGCGCACTGACAGAATGACCCCACAGATAAGACAAGGCGGAGTACTCCCTCCAGAAAAAACGCTCTCGCCCTCTCGCCCCCCCGAGGGCGACGGGGCCTCCACCCGCCTCCGGCCGCTGCCCCCCTCCCTCCACCCCCTCCCTCCGTCGCCGCCGCCAGCTGTGGTCGTCGGGCGAAGCCCTGGCGACGCCGGCGGCGGCGGCCTGCCTCTACCCGCGCCTTGGAGAGAGGGTCGGGGCCCTGCTCGTCCTTGGCGGCGGTGCCCCTCAGAAGACCTCGGTCCGGCGCGGCCAGGAGGTGGTGGTGCGGTGGTGCCTCGCGGTGGCGCGCGGGGCGGGGCAATGCGCGGCGCTGGTGGCCTTCGACGGCTGCCTGGCCCTGATCTGGCAACCCGGGCCCCAGATGGGCTCGGGCGGGCCCAGATGGGCTTTGGCGGGCTGGGGCGCTGCGCTTCGTGGGGCGTTCTGCAGGGGTTGACGACGACATAGCTAGGGTAAGGACGGCGGCGCGGCCTATGTGTTGCAGCAGGGTAGCCGGGGCTTTACGGGCCCATCTGGGTCCGGCCGGGCCAGTCTGGGCCTGGTGTGCCCCTGCTGCTCTGTCCGGTCAATGACTGCCGATCGGCGGTGGAGGTGGACTCCTCCCGTGCGGCTGCAGAGCTGTTGTTCTTGTCCCGGCGGTGTCGTGTGCCGACACCTTGCAGGCCACGCGTCATTGGTCTCGAAGCGACAGGGATGATGACTGCAAGACCGTGGTGGCGCGTGCTGGTGGGCGGTGAAGCTTGGTGGTGGTGCTCCTTCGCGACTGAGTTTTTTTGTGGGCTGGGTCGGGAGAAATCCCTGTCGGCTTGTCCGACCCTGACGCGGTGCCGCTTTCGAGTGGCACCATTCCTTCTTGGGGGGGCGTCGTGGGAAGCCTTCGTCTACTTTACTCCGAGCCGGGGGAAACCCTAGGACCATCTGGTCTGGGCAGCAGCGCCGTGTCGATGGTGTTTCCTTCTTGAAGGTGTTGCTTGGCTCTGGTCGCTTTGGAGTGCTTTGAGCGTGGTGGGAATAGTCGGAGGGCGCAGCGGTTGCGGGTCGTCATCGCTTCGTTGTCTCGCCGTTGTCTTCATTTCTTTTATCTTGGGCATGTTTTGCTGTAGCCCAAGCATTTTTTCTTTTTTTGATTTCGAACCCTTGTATCGTTGGTGTGATTGCTATATAATATATAGCGGGGCGAAAGCCCGTTTCGAGATAAGACAAGGCGGCCCCAGGCGCACAGCGATCCGACAGATTACCTGCCGCCTAGCCCTAGCGCACTGACATCCTAACCCCACCGATCTGACAAGGCGGCCCAGCGCATCGCGATCTGACAGAATGGCCCCACCATTCTTGCATATAAATAGCAAAATATTGCGTCAGGTGAGGGAATCGAACCCCCAACCTCCTATTCCACCGACCAGCACACAACTACCCTGGTAGACATTGCCATGTGATAGAACAAGTGTTCCCACTGATTTTAATATGTACATCGCGGTGATTCTTGGGCTTGGGCCGCAGGGGACAACGCCTGGGCCTCTGTTACCCATGGCATTGGCTAGAGGTTTTTTTCCTCTTTTTATCTTTTTCTATTTCTTTTTTGATTTTAACATAAAAGATTTGAAGAAAACTCAAAACAAGGCCAAATAAATTCAAACAAATTTTTTTATTTTTTTATTTTACATGTATAATAACATTAAATATTTTTCTCCATAAAATAAATTTAAAACAAAAAATAATCACTAAAATGCCATTTATGGTGTATTCAAAATGCGGTTAAAATGGCGGGCATGGCCATTCTTAGCTAGGGGTTGAGTCTTGCAAAACTATCATTAGATCTATGATGAAATATATACTTTTGAAGCTAAAAATGATTTTTGGAAGAAATCACGAACATACTATGAGGCACTTGTAGTTCTAATTTGACCCATTTCCAGCTGATTCTGCAGAAGTTTGTCTTTTTCATAAGAGATACATGTAAATCATTGGACACTCAACCAATTTGTGATTTGTGCATAAAATATGATATATTATTTTCTAAAAATCTTATGGTCCAATTTAGCATAAAATGTTTGGTACTTCCTTCACAAAAAAACTCCACCTTGACACTCGGAAAATAGAAAATGAACTTTTTATGCGAAGAAAAGGAAAACATCCAAAATGAACATTGTTTAACATCCCAAGTCGCACACATGTGCACAATATGGGATCATTTTAACAAACGATGCCATAATTATGTTTTTGACCTACCTTATTTAGCTTGAAAGCCATATAACTCTATACATGGTAGCTCATTACTGAGAAAGTTTTTCTATAATATTTGAGATAGAACAAGTTTGTTATTTTCCTTGCAACTAGGTCACAAAACATGACACAATGCGAAGGTTTCTCATATTTTAATTTTTTTTGAAGTACTTATGCTCAATTCAAAATGCGGTCAAAATGGCGGGCATCGCCATTCTTAGCTAGGGGTTGAGTCTTGCAAAACTATTATTGGATCTATGATGAAATAGATACTTTTGATGCTAAAAATCATTTTTGGAAAAAATTATGAACATACTATGAGGCACTTGTAGTTCTAATTTGACCGATTTCCAACTGATTCTGCAGAAGTTTATCTTTTTCATAAGAGATACATGGAAATCATTGGACACTCAACCAATTTGTGATTTGTGCATAAAATATGATATATTATTTTCTAAAAATCTTATGGTCCAATTTAGCATAAAATGTTTGGTACTTCCTTCACAAAAAACTCCACCTTGACACTCGGAAAATAGAAAATGAACTTTTTATGCGAAGAAAAGGAAAACATCCAAAATGAACATTATTTAACATCCCAAGTCGCACACATGTGCACAATATGGGGTCATTTGAACAAACGATGCCATGATTTTGGTCTTGACCTACCTCATTTAGCTTGAAAGCCATATAACTCTATACATGGTAGCTCATTTCTGAAAAGGGTTTTCTATAATATTTGTGATAGTCAATCTTTGTTATTTTTCCTCCCAACTAGGTCACATAACATGACATAATGCGAATGTTTCACATTTTTCTGATTTTTTTTGAATTACTTATGCTCGTTTCGAAATGCGGTCAAAATGGTTGGCATGACCATTCTTAGCTAGGGCTTGAGTATTGCAAAACTATTATTGGATCTATGATGAAATAGATACTTTTGATGCTAAAAATCATTTTTGGAAAAAAACATGAACATACTATGAGGCACTTGTAGTTCAAATTTGACCCATTTCCAACTGATTCTGCAGAAGTTTGTCTTTTTTATAAGAGATACAAGGAAATCATTGGATACTCAAACAATTTGTGATTTGTGCATAAAATATGATATATTATTTTCTAAAAATGTTATGGTCCAATTTAGCATAAAATATTTGGTACTTCCTTCACAAAAAACCCCTCCTTGACACTCGGAAAATAGAAAATGAAATTTTTATGCGAAAAAAAGGAAAACACCCAAAATGAACATTGTTTAACATCCCAAGTCGCACACATGTGCACAATATGGGGTCATTTGAACAAACGATGCCATGATTTTGGTCTTGACCTACCTCATTTAGCTTGAAAGCCATATAACTATATACATGGTAGCTCATTTCTGAGAAGGGTTTTCTATAATATTTGTGATAGTCAATCTTTGTTAATTTTCCTCCCAACTAGGTCACATAACATGACATAATGCGAAGGTTTCACATTTTTTGGATTTTTTTGAATTACTTATGCTCGTTTCGAAATGCGGTCAAAATGGTGGGCATGACCATTCTTAGCTAGGGCTTGAGTCTTGCAAAACTATTATTGGATCTATGATGAAATAGATACTTTTGATGCTAAAAATCATATTTGGAAAAAAACATGAACATACTATGAGGCACTTGTAGTTCAAATTTGACCCATTTCCAACTGATTCTGCAGAAGTTTGTCTTTTTTATAAGAGATAGAAGGAAATCATTGGACACTCAAACAATTTGTGATTTGTGCATAAAATATGATATATTATTTTCTAAAAATGTTATGGTCCAATTTAGCATAAAATATTTGGTACTTCCTTCACAAAAAACCCCTCCTTGACACTCGAAAAATAGAAAATGAACTTTTTATGAGAAGAAAAGGAAAACACCCAAAATGAACATTGTTTAACATCCCAAGTCGCACACATGTGCACAATATGGGGTCATTTGAACAAACGATGCCATGATTTTGGTCTTGACCTACCTCATTTGGCTTGAAAGCCATATAACTCTATACATGGTTTGCACACCATAATAATCGATGATCTACGCATTGCAAATTCGAAAGTGGTTTGTTATTCTTATGCTTTGTTGTTCAGCTTTTGAATAGCTGTTTCGATAGCTCCTTCACAAAAGAACCCAATTTTGACACACGAAAAATGAGAAACACACTTTTTCATGGAATAAAATGGAAAGATTCCTCCCTGGCGTTGCTACACGGGCCAAACTAACTCAAACTTGGACTGCAACAGTAACTCCGAGAAAGCAATCACAAGAAACGAACTCAAAATCATTTAAAAAATGTTTCATAAAAGAAAAACAAAGGAAGTACAACTCAACCCAACCCTACAGCTAATCAGATCGCAGGACCACTCCTCCCACGGATTTGCCCCATACAGCCCATCTGAACCGTGCATGTGCTGCCGATCCAACGCCCCAGAGGGCACGCCGAACCCTAGCCGAACCCGGTCGCCCCTCGCTTTCCAACCCTCCCCACCCCGGGCGCCGCCGCCAGCCAATTCTCTGCCTTTCCCCCATCTCGCTTCGCTCCCTCCAGAGTCCAGATCCCATCACCACCACCGCCTTTGACTCGCCGGCCTCGTCCCCGGCTGCCGCGCCATTCCCCTCCCCTCTCCCTTCCTCTCCCCCGTGGATGACCCGCGTGGTAGCCGAGGCGGCCGCCGATCCACTTTCCGCCGCTGCCCCCCATCCAGAACTTTAGATCGATCCAAGTCAAAGAATAAAAAGAACTTTAGATCGATCCAGGGAGTGCTGCTAGGGTTTTGATGGCATCCACGCCGACGGTAGCACCGCACCAGCACCGTGCATCGCCGGTGCTCCCATTCGACGAGGAGGCACCCTCCTCTGGGGTGCTTTCGCTGACATGGAGCTGCCGGCCTGGGCCTCGGCGTCGCGCCCTGCGAAGGCCTTTGCTCTCCAGTGTTGGCGTCGCGCCCTGCGAAGGCGTTGGCGCTCCAGGTCGGCGTCGCACCCTACTTCCGCGCGGCTGATCTGAACCACGACGACCGGATCAGCGGCCAGGAGGCCGTCTCCTTCTTCGGTCTCCGGTCTCCGGCAGCACGTCCTAGCCAAGGTACACCCAGAGCTCCAATCGTGCCGCCGCCACCCGGAATCGTGTCCCCCAGCCTTGATTCCCCTCACCTCCACCTGGATTCTCTCCTCTCCGCCTCTGACCGTCGCCAGTAGTAAGGTAATTGCTTGCTCCCATCTCACTTGGTGCCTCGAATATTGATCTGTCACCGCTGCTTAGTTGTTGTCTAGATTCTTGATCCGCTGCTTAGTTGTTGCCTAGAATCTCGATCTGCTGCTGCGTGCTTGCTTTCTTTGTTGATGCCTGGCGCGTGCCGGCTTGGTAGATGTGTGCTGATGCTTTGCTTGATGGGTTAGCCAGGGAGTGAGGCATGGAATCAAGCAGCCAATCTTCAGTTGGTGGTAGTGCAAACAATAACATTGGTGTTGATATGCAGAGGCTGAGACTTTTTTTTGTCAATGCAAGCAATTTTTTGTCCATATTCTGAGCTATGTTTCCTGTTTAGTTATAAGCATTTTCCTGAACTATAATTCCTGCTTGTTTATACAGGACTTCAAGCTGTTAATGCATGAGTGTCTCCCTCTTGAGAGGAACGTGCTCCATCTTGACCTGATTGCCGCTGGCGCCCCTGCCATCCTGGATGCATGCTCGCTATGTAACTCGAATGTGAGAAGCTTTTCCTTGTTATTCTGCCTAATTTTTGGGCAATTAAAAAGTTAAATAGTTCCTCTCGAGGCAGTACTGTCATTGCAATGTTTTGCTTGTTAGGAACTTTTGAGTGGTTGCAGTACTGCTATTTCAGTGTTCCAAATATGTGTGTGTTACTTCTATCAGTCTAGCAAATGTTTAAGGAACTGGAGGATAGATGGGGAATATTGAACCAAATGGCAGTTAATTCTTTGACTATTGGTAGTTGTATGTCTATGTACCTTTCCTGCTTCTTTGCATGTGCTTGCTTTTATATGTTAACATTATTGTAAATGGGTACAGTATAGATATGTGTAATCCAGTTACTTGAAAAGGTTAATTCTTTGACTATTGCTAGTTGTATGTCTATGTACCTTTCCTGCTTCTTTGCATGTGCTTGCTTTTATATGTTAACATTATTGTAAATGGGTACAGTATAGATATGTGTAATCCAGTTACTTGAAAAGGTTAATTTATTTCATGGGTTGGTAAAGAGAATAAAAATAACTTGTCTCTTGTTCTGCTGCTTTTGTGTGCCTGATTGGTGATGGGAAAGTTTTTTTGAAACAAGGTGACGGGTAAGTAGCTATCATGTAATTGCCACAACTATGTCAGGACTGTAAATAGCTTTCTGTGCAGCAGCATTATGATATTAATTTGCAATCTTCACACAAAATGTTATACTTAGTTATATAGATCTGTACAGGTCTGCACTAGTGGGTGTGGCCAGCACTTTGGCTTCTAACATTATGTAGCGTAAATTGGCATGAAGTGATTTATGTATACTCTTGTATGAGAAGGTATTTGTGAAATTTGCTGCTTCAGACCTGCGTAAACATGTTTAACTTGGACAAACACATCTGCCATGACTCATCAATTTTCTTCTCTGAAACAGTTGCCATTCTCATTTCCGCTGAATTTTTGTGGCTCTGTGCAGTGAATAATTGCTATCTTGTTACTCAAGAGGTTGTAGCAGCATTATAGTACATTTGTGGCCTATCTTTTGATCAAACGTAGTAATTGTAAAGTTGTAATGTGCAATGAGTGATATGTTGAATTACTTAATACCCATGCAAATCTGTAAGTGGATACACATGCAATTCCGTCAGTGGATTATTGGAACTAACAGCTGATATGCATCACTGCAGGTTTGTTACAAATTCGCATTTGAGGGATGAACCTAACAGTCATGTGGTAATTTTCATGTATTCCTGAGTTGTATTTCCATCATGTGGTAATTTTCATGTCCTGCCTTGAATTCCAGATTGTTATATTATGTACCCAAAGAAAACTAGTGCCAAACCTTGACACCCTTAATTATCTTCTGAAATCAATCTTGACTGGTATCTGCCTGTACCTAGCCAGATTATTCATATGTAGCTTGTTCCATCTCTTGTTATTTATTATGTTCAAGATCATCATCGACTGCATGGTGACTTGTCCTAGTTAAGCATTTCCTCGATCAGAGCTTACAGTTAAATACTTCACTGCTTATTTCTTTACACTTGCTGGCTAGAGCTGATCTTAGCTCTCACTTTTTGTTTTGTTTTTTTAGCAGATATTAAGTGGTGTTCCTCTGCAGGAAGAGCTCTAGGATGAAGTTTAAAGCGGGAAGCCCAACAGGGCAAATAGTTTAGGGCTAATTCTGTGATTTATAAGAAACTATGTAACGATTGTAATAGACAATTTTTTTGCTGGTATTTGCCTTTTATTTTCCATTTGAAATAATGTTTATTTACTGTGATACCATGGAAAATTGAATCCTGTCAAGTGATCTGTGCAAAATTGAATCCTAGCGACTAGATGTATGCAAAATTGAGTCGTGTTGAATCTAGTAAACGTATCCTGACTTGTGTATGACAATTGGGACCCAGCTGACATGTGGGACTAGTATAAATAAATGTAAAAAGGCTTAAAATAGGAAAAAAATTATAGCAGAAAAAGGCAATGACGCTGTAAAATAAAAATGCTGAAATATTGGGCCTGGCCCATGTGATCAACCATGGCTAACAGAAAAAAATCACACATAGCCTGGAATTATTGGGCTTGGCCCATATAAACTACCCAAACGGACCGGGCTGATTTCATTATACGACGATTTCATTTCGTCATAACCTTTGCCACGTTGGCAATCCTACGTGTTCTAGCCAGAGCGCTAGTGCCGATATTGGATCGTCATAAAGGTTATGACGATTCAGAATCGTCATAGTCGGTTATGACGATTTTAACAAAATCGTTGTTATAGTTCATTTGCGATGCTCAGCGTTTGACCATCCTATTTTCGTCATAAGATCGTCATAAACGACTTATTATGACGATCTAATGACGAAAATAGAGGGTCGTAAGTTAGCATTTTTCTTGTAGTGTTTAATCACTGCTTCCCTCCGCGAAGGGCATTTCTTTTTACTTTTATGTTGAGTCACCACCTTCTATCTTTATGCACCGTCTAAGAGAGCATAGTTGTCATTCTGAGTATAATGTGCATTGTCCCAAAGTTTTCATTGATTGATTCATATTGTTGGTTTCACTTGTTCTCAAATTATTTGTATCTAGTCGCCCTCTTAAACTTGAAGGTGTCCTATGCATTTATGTTTTGCTCTCTATTAAGGACAAGCTGAAAACCATTTCTATGTTTTTCCATATGATTTGAACACACGTTTGACTTTCATTGTTTCATTGTTCATGATCTTTTGTTTGTGTTCATTTTCATGTTTATACCATGGTTGCTAAGTTTCTTCTATCAAGATTATGTCTTTCATGCCCATGTTTTAAGTTCTTTTGATCCCAGCTCACAACGCTTACATATATGATCAAGATTGTGTAGGTGCATGTCACCTCAAACATTATTTCTTTTGTTATCACTTACCTACTCGAGGACGAGCAGGAGTTAAGCTTGGGGATGCTGATACGTCTCAAACGTATCTATAATTTTTGATGCTCCATGCTTGTTTTTACACCATTTGCCTTGTGTATCGTTACACTTCGTGGCATTTTTATGCAATTTTCGGAACTAACCTATTGACAAGATGCCACAGTGCCAGTTCCCTATTTTCTGCTGTTTTTGTGTTTCAAAAAAGCTACACAGGAAATATTCTCAGAATTGGACAAAACAAGTTCCAGAAGTCTTATTTTTTCCGGAAGCTTCCTGAAGACCGAAAGAGAGCCGGAGGGGGGCCAGAGGCCACCCTCACACATAGGTGGCGCAGCCCAGGCCCTGGCCACGCCGCCCTGGTGTGAGGAGCCCCTGACTACCCCCTGACGATGCCCCTTCGCCTATAAGAAGCCTCGGGACAGAAAACCCTAAGAGAGTCGGCAAAATTTCCAGAACAGTTCCGTAGCTCCACCGCCGCCGTCGACAAATTTTGGGGGACCGAAGTCTCTGTTCCGGCACCCTGCCGGGACGGGGAAGTGCCCCCGGAGCCATCTCCATCAGTCTCCATCATCGTCTCCACCGTCTCCATCGACCTCACCGCCATCTCCATCAACCTTGCTGTCTCCTATGATGAGGAGGGAGTAGTTCATCCCCGGGGCTGAGGGCTCTACCGGTATCTATGTGGTTCACCTCTCTCTCCCATGATGTGATCTTTATGTGATCGTGAGCTTTGTATCATATTGAATAAGTAGATGTTACTCTTCTTCATTATGTGTACTCTAGTGTGTTATTAAAGTAATCTATTCCTCCTGCCATGGTGTAACGGTGACAGTGCGTGCATCATGGTGGTACTTGGTCTAGGCTACGATTGTGATCTCTTATGGATTATGAGAATAATTATCACTATGATAGTATTGAAGTGATCTAGTCCTCCTTTCATGGTGTAATGTTGACAGTGTGTGCACCGTGTTAGTACTTGGTCTAAGTTGCAATAATATCTATCTTGAGTTGTGATTTGATTTGGATATCTCTATGAGTGGTGTTTGTCAAGTACTTGATGAACTTTGAGGAGTGCTTCGTAGCCCTACGCAATGATTAGTGTTATTCAATAGGAGAGTAATTCAGAGTACCATAGTGAATAGAAGTAATTTATTTGTTCAATTATGTTATATTTGTTGGGAGTGTGTCCACTAGTGAAAGTATGATCCCTAGGCCTTGTTTCCAAGCTTTGCACACCGTTTACTTGCTGTTTTGTTACTTGTTTGCTCGCAGCGATATTTATTTCAGATCACATTTACTACTTATAATCATCTATACCACTTGTATTTCACTATCTCTTCGCCGAACTAGTGCACCTATACATCTGACAAGTGTATTGGGTGTGTTGGGGACACAAGAGACTTTCTGTATCGTAATTGCAGGGTTGTTTGAGAGGGATAGCTTTGACCTCTTCCTCCCTGAGTTCGATAAACCTTGGGTGATCCACTTAAGGGAAACTTGCTGCTGTTCTACAAACCTCTGCACTTGGAGGCCCAACACTGTCTACAAGAATAGACGTGTGCGTAGACATCACCCAACTTCTCCAGAGAGCTTCGATAAAGAAGGTTGATACTACTACCGCCGTCGATGAGCACGCGGGAGAACCGACACATGTGCGTATCGGAACACACAACAGGGTCCAAGACCAGAGCGTACTCTCTAGGGCTGGGCATTAGCCTTGGATGGTCCTCGCGCCCCCAGGTAATGGCCACCTCAGACCAATGCATGAACTGGGGTTCTGCAGGCATTACATCGTTCACCTCTGCCTCATGCCAAAGGTCATTCCTTTTATCCTTGCCGAGGGTGGTAAAGATGTGATACTGCTCAACATCCACCGGGAAGTCATCATCTTGATCTGGCTCGCCTCCAGCCGGGTCGCGTTGTTGGTCCTCCTGACCTCCAGCCGGTTGCGCTTGCGACGTACCAGGGATCTGCCGAGCGCGCTGCTCCAGCTCTCTCATGAAACGTCACTGACGCGTGGAGTGGGTCGCTTCCCTGCCCGGGGAGGTGTGGAACTTACACGGCTGATCAAGTGCAGCATCGAGGGTGTACTTGCCCTCTTTGCGCCCATGACCGCTGCTGGCAGCCCCCGGGCCTCCTTGGTCAGAAGCCGCTCGCTTTGAGCTAGCAGATCCTCTGGGGAAAGTCTCAGCGTGGTCAAGCCACAGGTGGATGTGCAGTGCCGATAGGCGAGCCTGGGACTCCGACCCTGGCTCTGACACCGAGATCTGGCATGGCCTGCTTGCTCCGCCGCCTTGCTGGGCACGGCGGCCTTGGGCGTTGCCGATCGGAGCACGGCCGCCCTGTCCGCGCCCTCCGCGGCCTCGGCTTGCCGATGGCGACCGCTGGATCTGGCTGGGGACGGTAGTGGCGAAGCTATGCCGCAGGTCACGAGCGAGCTCGGTTGGTGCGTCTCCATGCACATCGTAGAACTCGCTGAGCGTGGTGCTCGCGCGGCACCGATTGGCCCCGTCCTCAGCCACCTTGCTGAGGAGGACGAGACGCGTCTGCTCCAGGGCCTTGGTGACCCGGGCGAGATAGATGACGTGGCTGAGGGGAGCGCGTAGGTCCACAACGGAGATGTCCAGGGCATCCTGCTCTGGGAGTGGAGCATCTTGCTCCTGTGGAGGAAGGCGTTCGGGCGACGGGCGCTCCGGGCGCGGTGAGTCGCCGCCCTCATCTTCTCCCAGGGCCATCACCTCGACCATGGTGCCAAGATTGCTGCTTTCACCGCAGCTCGAGCCTCCATCGCAGAGAGAGTCGAAGACGTCGGTTACCTCCTTCGGGAAGGGCTTGGCGACATAGAAGCGGTGACTGCCAACATCGAGGAAGGAGCCACTGTTGCCGAAGCCGTTCTCGAAGTGGGCTAAGTTGTCGTTGACGCAGTCGAAGGTGCCGAACCTCCAGACGAGGCCAGAGGGGACCTTTTCGCCGAGAGCCGATGAGGGTCCCGGCCGGAACTTGACTCTGCTTGCCGCCGCGCTTTGCCCCACGGTGGGCGCCAACTATCGTGGGAATTTAGAGACAGTAGCCGTGGGGTGGCTTAATGAAGGGGCTCGACGGTGGTGACGATGGGTCTGGCTCGGGATTGTGCCAACGGAGACACCTCGGTTTACCCAAGTTCAGGGCCCTCCCAGGTGGAGGTAAAACCCCTACTTCCTGCCTGCTTCGGATTGACTAGACAGTAGCGATTACAGTGCTCCTCGAGCTGTTCGGGCTAGAGGAGAAAGAAGAAGATTCGGTCCCCCTAGACTAAGGGTCCAGGCCCCCTTATATAGGCAGGGGCCTGGTTACAGGTTAGGTAGTGGTTCGGCCGGCTGCCGGCTCCTCGCGGTGGTGTCCTTGGCGTGATCCTCTAGCCCTGCTCTGGCAAAGGCACTTTATGAAGTGCCTTTTCCCCGGACCGGCATCTGGGAGGCATATCCCCTCCCTTTTGCCTCGGATCCCGTCGTGGGGAAGGGTCTTCGGTCGCTGATTGGCTGAGGCCAGTCGTGGCACTCGTCACTCCCGTCCTTGGTCTCTGTCGCTCTTGTCTGGGCCAGCCCACTTTCGGTGAAACAGCCGTTGGAGAGCTCTTGTCTTCATCGCCCGGCTCCGGCTCTCCTCGGTGGAGTCGCTAGCTGGCTGCTGGCACAGCCGGCCCTTCGGACGGAGCCGGTCTTCTCGTGCTGAAGCCGTGGAGACTTCTGGGACACCAGCCGGCATTTAGCTCGGCCTGTGGCATGCCCCATTAGTCATCCCCACGACACTACCTGACGTAGGTCCATCCCTAACAGATCAGGCTTTCGACTCTACTCGAGATTCTACGAAAGTTTGGGTTCACCCCACGGATCCAGCAAAGACAACTTCCATTGCGGTTGACCTGGACCCCGCATAGGAAAGCGTGCTCGTCGAGTTCCTCTATGAGCGCTGGAAAATCTTCGCTTGATGTCCTTCAGACATTCTAGGGGTTCCTAGGGAACTCGTCGAGCACACACTAAATATGGATCCAAAAGCACGACCAGTCAAGCAACCTCTTCGACGATTCAACGAGCCAAAGCATAAAGCGATAGCAGCTGAGCTTCATAGACTGGAAAATGCGGGCTTCATCAGAGAAATCAAAACATCAACTTGGGTGTCTAACCCAGTGATCGTCCCAAAGAAAAACACAAACGTACGTCGCGTCTGCATCGATTACACGTCCCTCAATAAGCATTGTCCAAAGGATCCCTTCTCGCTACCTCGCATAGATCAAATAATCGATTCAACTGCGGGTTGTGCAAGGCTTTCCTTTTCGGATGCATATTCGGGCTACAACCAGATCAAACTGAAAGTACAAGACGAAGAAAAAACAACATTTATTACGCCATACTGTGTCTTTTGCTACCAAGTAATGCCTTTCAGCCTAAAGAACACAGGAGCAACTTATCAAAGGATGATGAAAAATGCCTCAGGAACCAAATAGGACGAAATATACAAGTATATATCGATGATGTGGTCATCACTACAAGAAAAGAGGAGTCTTTGATCACTGATTTAATGGAAACCTTCGACAATCTGGATAGGTACAAGCTAAAACTAAATCCGGCTAAATGTTCCTTTAGTGTCCCGGCAGGGCAACTACTCAGGTTTTTGGAGTCAGCAAGAGGAATAGAGGCAAATCCAGAGAAAATTCAGGCAATACTGACAATAACAAAACTACATCACGTACAACAACTCGCAGGGCGAGTAGCAGCATTGAGTCAATTCTTCGCGCGGCTGGGCGAAAAGGCCCTCCCATTCTATGCACTTATGAAAAAATTAGACAAGAAATTTGAGTGGACAGAAGAAGCGGACGTAGCGTTTGCGCATCTCAAAAAAGTGCTTTCCACGCCACCAGTGCTGGTTGCATTCCAGGAAAAGGAGCCGTTACTGTTGTACATTGCGGCCACATATCAGGTGATCAGCATAGTACTAGTCATCGAACGAAGCGAATAGGGAAAAGCACATGGAGTCCAGCGGCCGGTGTATTTTCTCAGCGAAGTATTATCGCCATCAAAACAACGTTACCCGCACTACCAAAAACTCGCATACAATGTGTTCATGACAGTATGAAAATTGTGGCACTGCTTTGCGGTTCACCCGATAATAGTGGTTAACAAAGATCCACTATCAAATATACTGAATAACCCCGAAGCAATAGGACGCGTCTCTTTATGGGGAATTGAACTCTCCCCTTTGGACATCACGTACGAGAAAAGGAAGGCCATCAAATCTCATGTTTTGCCGGATTTTACAACATAGTGGCTAGAACTACAGAACACGGGACCACCTGATTTGTCAAGCGTTTCGACAATGTACTTCGATGGATCTAAGAGAGCCGAAGGAGCTGGACCTAGAGCTGGAGTAGTATTAATATCACCATAGGGAGATAAGTTGAAATATGTGCTGCAGATGAGTTTCCCGCAAGCATCCAACAATGAAGCTGAATACGAAGCTCTGCTGCATGGAATGAGGATGGCTAAAGCCTACGGTGCAACTCAATTAAAAATATTCGGGGACTCGAATCTAGTGGTTCAACAGGTAATGAATCGTTGTGACGCGGTCAGCGACAACATGACTGCATACAGAAATTTGTATTATTACTTGGAAGGAACATTCGACGGATGTGAAGTATCGCACGTCAGTAGATCAAGCAATGAGGAGGCTTACAATTTGGCAAACATTAGATCATAATGTCTGCCAATACCACCAGGAGTCTTCTGGGGAAGAAATAATAGAGAGGTCGATAAAAGACAATAAAACTTTGAGTTCTAGCAAACAGAAACAAAGTACAATAGTAGGCTCGGGGGCTGATAAAGAAGCAACAGAGGGTACAACAGAACTAGATGAGGTAATGATGGTCGAAGTGACATGGATGTAACCGTATCTAGCATACATGGTTAACAAAACATTACCCGAAGATGTGGTAGAAGCATGAAGGATAGTGCGACGATCTAATGCTTTTGAGGTGGTATAAGGAAAATTATATAAGAAAAGCATATCCGGCATCTTGCAAAGGTGTGTCACCCCCCAAGAAGGACAAGTCATACTAAAGGATATCCACACAGGAGTTTGTGGTCATCAAGCTAGTAGTAGAGCTATAGCAGCCAAATCTTTCTACGCAGGGTTTTACTGGTTGACAACAATAGAAGATGCAAAGGACATTGTCCAACAATGTGAGGCTTGCCAGCCATTTGCATCTCGACCTCATGCACCAGCAGCTGAACTCCAGCCAATACCCCTGTCTTGGCCGTTTGCACAGTGGGGTTTAGATATGGTGTGCAAGTTGCATAAGTCATGGCCAGGAGGGCACGTCTATATGTTGGTGGCAGTTGATAAGTTCACCAAATTGGTAGAGGCAGCCCCAGTAACTACTCAAGATTCTATAGCAGCAATTAATTTCATCAAGTCAATATTATTTCGCTTTGGGGTACCACACAACATCATCACAGACAATGGGATGAATTTTATGTCCAAAGAATTCAAAAATTATTGCGAGAGTATGGGAATCAAATTGAAGTTTGCATCTGTGGTGCACCCAAAGACAAACGGACAAGTCAAAAAAGCCAATGGGCTAATCTGCAATGGTATAAAAAAGAGGTTGCTGGTGCCCCTCAAAAAAGCCAAACACACTTGGGTAGATGAGTTACCCTCCTTGCTTTGGAGTTTAAGAACCACCCCCAATGCAGCAACTCAAGAGACACCTTTCTTTCTGGTCCATGGCACAGAAGCCGTGCTTCCAGTTAAAATTACTCATGAGGCTCCAAGAATTGTGACTTACGATGAAAGTACTTCCAATGAGGCACTTCAAGATGATGTCGGTGCATTAGATGAAGCCAGAGATGTCGCATTGGCAGATTGACACAGTATCAGCAGAACCTGAGAAATTACCATGACACTCGAGTTTGCCCCTGTTCTTTCATGGTGGGAGATCTTGTTTTGCGACTAAAACAGGACGGTCATGGCAAATTAGAGTCACCATGGCGGTGACCTTACATTGTAAAACAGAAGTAATACCTGGAGGAGCATATCGACTTCAAGACAAGAAGACCGGCAAGGACGAAGGCAATCCTTGGAATGCTGAGCAACTACAAAGATTCTACGCATAAAAATTACATCTAGCAGATACATAGGCTTTTCTCAGCCCAAATAAGTGAACTCGATGTTTTCTATTTTCTCGAGTATTACCCCTCTAAACCCAGAACATAGGCCATAGGTCGGGTTTTTTTGGGTTATACTTATATACTTTGTTTTGTCATAGTTGATTTAATGAAATATGCTCGGGGGCTTCCCCACAAGAGCCGACACAAAGTACATCAAGAAATTTTAAATTTTGGTGAGTAACCATGAGACATACAAGCAAAGTTTGCTAGATCAGCAATGCGACACAAGCTTATAGAGGAAAAAAATGACAAATTGCACATAGTTGCCGAAATTTCATGAACATAAACAGAAATTGAACCTCGGAATTATTTAGTTCCCTTGGTTTCAACATTCGAATAATTCCAGAACTTGGAGCTTTACAAAAGGGGAAGATCACTGAACATTACTCCCTCCGATCGGAAATAAGTGTCGGTGATCTTGTACTAGCTTAGTACAAAGTTTATACTAAGTCACCAACAGTTATTTCTGATTGGAGGGAGTACAATTTAAATCTTGTACTTCTTCTGGCATTGGGTGCCATCATAGATCTTCACGTTGAATTTAGCAGTCCCGCAGTGGTAGTCAAACATCAAGATCCACCCTTGATGAATATCGTGATCTTCAGCAAAGCGGTCCTAGCCACCTCTAAAGAAAGCATCGCCATTGCCATAATAATAAACCTCCAATTCATATGGCGGCCCACCACCAGATGATTCACGAAGAACAGCTTTGCGAAGTTCATGAACCTCCATGAATTCTATGAATTTCACAGGAAGGCGTTGTTGTTCGTGGCATTGGGCACCAGCGAAAGAGAAAAAGGAAAATAGATCGCCAGATGATGACGACGGTGCAGAAGGGTGAGCAAAACTTACATCAGTATGATCAGTAGGATCTGTTGTCACTATAGCAGATTTCTTGTTTTTCCTCTCAAGCAGACGACCAGCACGGCGCTTCACCGGGGTCGATGATGATGCAACCACAGCAAGAGATAATTTGGGCTTATTCGTACTACCATGTGGGCGGCCGCGATCGTGTTTCTCTATTGTAGCCACATCACCTTGGTTGATAGCACCAAAATCGGCCATGGGAACGATCACCAGAGGAAATCCTAGATGGATGAAGAAGAAGATGGTACGCCGATGATAGCTAAACAGTAAATGGCTTAGGGTTAAAAAGGATGGTGAGTGACAAGGGTATAGCTAATAAGGCCCATTATCTTGGTACCCCCAGGGCCCGTTAGGAAGTCCTAAGCATAGGTGTAGTTGAAATACGAGATGATATCGTATATGGACGTTGTAATTTGTATTAAATCCGACCGGATCCTCGAGACCTGGCCACCTATATAAAGGGGCCAGGAGAGGCCGGCCAGGGACAGATTGAGATTGAGCCAATTGAGTACCACGCTTATTCTCGATACACACCAAACTTCACCTTGTTTGACTGATCTTACTTTCGAGTTCATCTGACTCCCTCTTCCCCCGATCCTAAGTCCTTCATCTAGGACATTTGCCGAGTTAACCCTCGTCAATTGGCACCGACCGTGGGGACCTGGGGCGTTGGAATCATGAATTCAATGGCTTTTTCGCTTTCAGCCAACGGCAACTCGAAAGTCAATGGAAACCAGATATCCTTTGGAACCATAGATTTTCAACCTCATCCATCAGTCCTTACTCCGGTCTTTGCAAGCTTAGATCAGGGGATGGACTTGACAATTGGAAGTCTGAGCTTTCGCATGGCTCCTTGGGGTCGATTCGCCTTTCAGATCTGACGAAATTGGATCCATCGGCAAGGAAAACCGTGACAATGACAAAATCAGAATCATCGGCAGGCTCTTCCAGCGAGGTAAACTTGTCGGTCAGCTTCACGACTGCAGGAAATATAGAAGACATAAACTAAGAACTCAGCAAAATCATGGAAAACCTCGACTTAGGAGAATCAATGGGTCATTCAGGTTTCAGCTACAATTTTAGTAAAGATATAACAATGGACTTCACCACCCGAAACGGCGGTGTCTCCAACAACATACACCAAGTATGTGTTATCATCATGGAAGCAGCAGAAGACGACGACGTCGCAGATAACACCATAGTCAATACACAAGTCAACAACCCAAGGAGCAACAACCGGAAAGAGAAAGAGAAAATATATGTCTCCGCCGGAGAATGGAGAGTAATCATGTCAGTAATCAACCATGGCATGAAAGTACCTGTGGATTCTAGGAGAGAAGTTCTAATGGGGTACTAGTATGCTTTTCACCAGCATAAAAAGAGTCTACGAGAAGAAAAGAGCGAGTTAAGGAGAAGTCAAGAAAACAATAGTGCATCAAGCAGATCATACCAGGAGGAACAAAGCGAAATGTCGGGTTCCAGCAAAGAAAGACATCACGAAAAAAAACACAGCAGGAGAAGGACAACACAACACAGGAAGGAGGACCACTCAAGGAGCATCATCGCACCATTAACAGAGGAAGAAGAAGATTTCATAAAATAAACACCAGAAGCAGCTCTAGTGGCGGCGCAAGCATATCTATTAACCACGCAGCCGGAACCCGGAGATCTGCGGGAACAAATGCACCAAGTAGCCATAAAAAGCCTCAGGTTAGTAGGAGATGAGATTTAACAAAAATCCTCAGAAAAGAAGTCAATATACCACGAACACACAGGAAGAAGAAGCCGAAGATCCCAATCTCCGCCAAGCCAAGGAACCAATTTGCCTGGCAAGGAAGACAATGAGGCATGAAGGTAGGACGCACGAAATATTATTGCACAGGCCTGGGTAAACAAAGCATGCTACGCATGAGATGAAGAAAACTACGAGGACGAAGAGAAGGAAATGAGAGTGCTATGCTTTACCCGAAGGGTTCGTAGAACGCGGGTACCCAAAGGATTCAAGCTACCACACGACCAGCAGAAATACGATGTGTCGCAAGAACCCAGATTATGGTTATCAAATTACCTTCAAGAAGTATAAATACTTGGAGGATCAAGAGAAACAGCAATGCAAAGCTTGCAGTTGCACCTCACCGGTGCTGCACGGTCTTGGTTAAATACGCTACCCGACGATTCCATCGGAAGCTGTGGCGAGCTAAAAAATCAATTCACGAGAAATTTCTGTTCCACCTACAAACGAGAAGCATCAATAGAGGAAGTCAAATCTTGCATCCAGAGAAAAGGCGAAGCATTACGTTCATACATACAATGATGTAGTATCATAAAAAACTCGGCAGAGGACGTCCCCAATGAGTGAGCAGTAGATGCATTTGCATGTGGTCTTCGCCGTTCGGATCTCGTCGAAGAACTGGGAAGAACAAAGCCTAAACGGTGTTAGAGTTGATGGAAATAGCAAACAGATTTGCAGATGGAGAAGATGCTTATCATAGCAAAATGGCAAGATCACCCAAATTCGACAGACCAGGCAGGCAACCAACCAAAGATGCCGATCTCGCAATGAGGATGGCTGTGCTAGGCGTAACCAAATCACCGCAGGATACGAGAAAAGAGAGAAAGAAGGCGATGAGGATGAGGGGTATCATAAAAAAAGACAATTACAGCCAAGAGAGGCCAAAGTATTCTGACCCATCAGCAGAGGACATCCTTCACGGACCGTGCTGCATCCATTATGCATACCTAGATGGCAAGAGGGTCTCCAATCACCTGATGAGAGATTGCAGAACATTCCTAAGACTACAGGAAGCTATGGAACTAAACCAAGGAACACAACAAGGAGATATGACACACGACAGGACGACCGCAGATTAAGGGTATCAAACACAAAGTGGCACAAGCCATTCCCAAGCAAAGGTATACATATCTGCAATGATCCAGCCTATCCCAAAATCTAAGAAAGAACATAAAAGTATATCAAGGCTAGTAAATCTAGCAATATCATCGCCACCAGCTACCACAGAGTACTTGCGATGGTCAGACTAAACAGTCAGGTTCAGCAGAAAAGATCACCCAAGAAAAGTACCCAGGCCAGGGCACGCGCCAATGGTGTTGAAAGCACAAATTGGAGGATACGACGTCGAACGAGTATTCATGGATGCTGGCAGTGGTATAAACTTGATATATGCAAGAACCTTGAAAGCTATGAATATATCACTAGAGTGGTTACAACCAACAGATTGCTCTTTTCATGGAATAGTACCGGGAAGTGCAAACCACCCACTAGGAAAAATCGAACTTGACGTTTGCTTCGGTGACAACGGCAACTTCCGAAGAGAAAAACTGGAATTTAAAGTCATGGACTGGCCCTCGCAGTATCACGTGATCCTAGGACGGCCTGCGTTCACACGGTTTATGGCAGTCCCTCATTACACATACCTCAGGCTCAAAATCCTAGGACCTAAAGGAGTCATCATAGTGAATGGAAGCTTTGAAGTATCAAACACTTGCGACAAGGAATTCAACAGAATGGTGCAAACTTTCGGCATGACAGCGGTATATGCAAGACTAAAAGGAGAAACAGACCACCATGTACTATTCGACGTTTGTTGATCCCTGCTAGATCAGGCCTTCGATGCAACTCAAGATTCTAAGATAGTCCGGGTTCATCCAACTGACCCAACAAAAACAACTTCCATCGCAGTAAATCTGGATCCCGCATAGGAAAGCACGCTTGTCCATTTCCTCTGTGAGCGCTGGGAAATCTTCGCCTGGTGTCCTTCAGACATGCCTGAGGTTCCGAGGGAACTCGTCGAGCATGCACTCAATATGGATCCAAAAGCAAGGTCGGTCAAGTAACCTCTTCCACGGTTTGATGAACCCAAAAGAAAAGCAATCGCAGCCGAACTGCACAGATTAGAAAACATAGGCTTCATCAGAGAAATCAAAACATCAACTTGGGTGTCTAACCCAGTGATCATCCCAAAGAAAAATACAAATGTTCATCGCGTATGTGTCGATTACACATCCCTCAAAAAGCGCTGTCCTAAGGACCCCTTCCCACTACCTTGCATAGATCAAATAATTGACTCAACGACAGGGTGCGCAAGGCTTTCTTTTCTAGACGCATATTCGGGATACAATCAGATTGAGCTGAAGAAGGAAAACAAAGAAAAGACAGCCTTTATTACACCATACAATATCTTTTGTTATCAAGTCATGCCTTTTGGTCTCAAGAACGCGGGAGCAACCTATCAAAGGATGATGCAAAATTGCCTTGGAAGCCAAATAGGTCGAAATATCCAAGTATATATCAACGATGTAGTCATCACAACGAGGAACAAAGAGTCCCTAATCAATGACTTGAAGGAAACTTTTGACAACCTCGACAGGTATAAGCTCAAGCTAAACCCGACTAAATGTTCTTTTGGAGTTTTGGCAAGACAACTTTTGGGATTCCTGGTCTTAGCAAGAGGTATAGAAGCAAACCCGGAAAAAATATAGGCAATATTAACAATGGGAAAACCATCAAAACTGCACGAGGTGCAGCAACTGTAACATCCCAAGTTTTTATATCAAAATTTGGAATTAAATTTTGTTTTGTTTTGGTTGTGTTGATTGAAAAATCACAGGGAATTAAAACTTTTTGAGTTTAATTAAAAACTTTATTACAAAAACTATTTCAAATCTTCTTCCCATCCTTGAAGGAATTTCTTGTTTTGAGAAAATATAATTTTAAAATACTATTTTGCATTTATTCAACCTATGCAAGCCTATTTGTGAAGGAAATTTTTCCAAAATGATTTATATTAAATAAAGTTTGCATTACCAAAAATATGTTTGAAAATAAAGTTCAAATATTATTATTTTTATAGAGTTTATTCTCTGAATTTTAAAGGATTACTTTTAAACCCTATTGCTATTTTGGATTATGCAAATAAAGCCCTATTGGCCAAACTCATAAAGTATTGTTGAAAATTAGTTTTATTATGAAATGTGACTTCTTACTATCTCTAAAATATTGTGTTGAATTTTAGAAAATTTTAGAAATTAGTTTGAACTTATTTGAAACTCAGACGCAAAAGATATGAAAGAAATAAAAAAAAACGCAAAAAAAGGAAGACGACCCTACTTGGGCCAGCCCAGGCCGGCCAGCCCACTAAGGCCCCGTCCCCATTTTTTTTCCTTGCGGCGCACACGATCGAAGTCATCCTCAACCTCCAGCGCACGCACGTGGCTGAGAAACCTTCATCGCAGTTTACTTTCCTCTCCCTCCCCCCATCTATTCTAGTGCTCCTTTTTCTTCAATTCTAATACAAAAGTTGTTCAGAATTTAACGGAGGTATCATTCAGGGAAATTACTTCCCACTTGGATGTCTCAATCTCTCAAACAGTACTCGTGTACCGAATGCCAACCATCGGCATTCACCACTCGATCTTCTTCCTCAGTCCATTATAGGAAGAACCGAGGAGAGCAACATGTGTCTCTAGATTTCCTCCTTCACTTCTATTCTTAAACTTTCTCCATAGAAGCTCTGTACATCCCGTGCAAACCATGCCAAGATCAGTTCCTAAATCGAGTTCATCGCAAGATGGCGTCGCCATCAGTGATCATCTCGACGTTTCCTCACACCAGAAGACTCCCCTCGTCATGTTCTACCTTCAGGACATGGTGGTGCATCACGTTCTCACCGTTGGCTGCGACATCATCGGAGTTCATCGAACCGATACGTCGTGTAAGTAAACTTATGGCCTGATTCCTTTTAACCGTGGGCTCCTTTAACCATCACCTACCTCCAGGACAAGCCGGTGCATCATTCAGGTTCTACTAGACACGCAGCCGATGGATGCGCTGCTGCTGCCCGGCGTTGCTCCAGCCGGTGATTTCCGACAACCAAGGACGAGATCAACGACGCTAAGCATGCAGTTTCTTCGCCTCGTCATCCTCTACTTCGTCCGTGTTTTTCTCGACTACTGAAGGCTCCCATCGATAGCAAGAAGAATGTCGATTTTGTCGTAACTCTTCATGCATTTTCGGTGAGCACTACCACTCCCGTACGTGACCTTCTGTCTGTTGTTCTTTTCTTTCTACAACCACACGAGTTTGATCCAATGACCAGAAGTAGATAAAGGCATCAGCCAATAAAAAAGTCGTCCACTTTTCCTATACGAATCTATTTTCGTATATGATGGATATATTACTCTAGAAACTTTCAAATTTCACATCTTTTGATTCGTAAATCCAAATTAATTGATTCTTTTTGCGTTGGATTCATAATTCAATTATCTACCCGTTAACATCAAAATATATAACTTGTAGAGTTTCAAATCGGATTGAATTCAAATTTGAGTTCAATCGTTCTTATGATCATATCTTGGTGTCGATAGATCCTTTCTCCATGAATATTTTTTTTTACAAATAAAAGATATTAGAATACTCTATCCAGTAGAACTCTTGGTTAAAATATTTGAACCTGTTCACTTCAGTTTATGTCAATATTTTTTCTACATCAAACCGTATATGTGCATACCATTTTGGACACTTTATCATGACCCAAAATCATGCCATCTTATTCTTGTGAACCCAGATCACAATATTCAAATTACATTTGAGTAATTTGAGTAATATGTGGTAGAACCCAATTAGGTTCCCCTTGCTATCTGTGGTAGTACACTCCACTCCATGCCACACATATCTTAAACCATTCAAATCAAATATCATTCTTGATATATAAACAAAAGGGATTTCTATTTTCGTGCCCTCAGGTCGTTAGTTGTACTCAGTTTTCCCCAGCCGCTTAACTTTTCCTCAGTTTTCCCCTCGCTCTAGTTTGAAACCCCTCGCAGACGCTCGGACGGGAGGAATCCCGTTAAGTTGACCGTTGGTTGGTGCTGGCAAGTGGGGCCGCTGTTGGTGCCCCGCAGTGGACACGCCTCCACTTATCCAGATCATCGTGGGACCCGCAACTTGTCCACGTTAGCGCGCCGGACCCACAGCTTACCCAGGTGCCCGTTGCAAAATGGGAGCCCGAGCCAGCCCCGCGCCCGTGCCCGTGCCCGTGCCCGTGCCATTGCTTCCCCCTTCTTTTTCCGCGCCCCATTGTTCTTCTTCTCCGGCAGCGGCAGCCCTTCCCCGGCAGGCGGGTGATGTCTAGTTTCTCTTCGACCTTCCGTTCTTCATGGCCGCAGTATGGACCCGTACCTTTGACAAGATGCCCTGACTGCCCACGCCAAGAGCCTCTGAAGCGGTCGATCTGTAAGACGAACGACAACGGCAACCGTGGACGTGAGTTCCTTGCATGCGAGAGCTTGCCATATAGAGAGGGGGATAAGGTTAGATCTCGCTCCAATTGCTCTGTTTTCTCTCGATTTTCTTGTTATTCCCTCGAATTTGGGATTTAGGGTTCACGTTGTTGTTTTCAGATCCTGAAGAAATGCAGGTATTTCGAGTGGATCGATGTGTACGTTCAGAGGCTTAAATTGCAGGAATCAATTGACGGTATTGGGGAGCGCAATTTGGGACGGGGGGTACTTGCTGTAGAGAATGCAGTGGAGAGAGGGGCCGTCCCGATTATGCCTAATGCTCCCAATGCAGAACTGGTGGAAGTGAAGGGAGAACTGAAGAAAATGAACAAGCAGTTAAAGCAGCTGATCGAGTTGAAGAAGCAAGCTAATCTGATGGCTGGTTGTTTTTTTGTTGTATAATTGCGATCGGATTCTTATCATTGCTCGTCAAGCGCTAGAAGTTGTTACAAGGGATCCCTTGTTACAAATCCATTATTCAGTTACATGTAGTTGTAGTTGCTTTCAAAGTTAGTGTGTGCATTCACCGAAATTACCAAAAAAAATAAGTGTTAGGGAATATAGGAATGCTAAAGATAGTTGATAATTGTTAGAGGGGTGACAAATATGTATGTCTCATGTTTATACCAAAATTATACCACTTTTGGGACGTTTCAAATAACCAAAACTATATCCCAAACTATATTCCCTAAAAGAAAAGGAATGCTAAAGAAAGTTGATAATTGTTAGAGGGGTGATAAATAATCCATTCACCGAAATCCCACAAATATGCCAAATATGTATGTCTCATGTTTCTACCAAAATTATACCATTTTTGGGCCGTTTCAAATTGCCAAAACTATATTCCCTAAAAGAAAAGGAATGCTAAAGATAGTTGATAATTGTTAGAGGGGTGATAAATAATTCATTTACCGAAATCCCACAAATATGCCAAATATGTATGTCTCATGTTTCTACCAGAATTATACCATTTTTGGGCCGTTTCAAATTGCCAAAACTATTTTCCCTAAAAGAAAAGGAATGCTAAAGAAAGTTGATAATTGTTAGAGGGGTGATAAATAATTCATTCACCGAAATGCCCCAAATATGCCAAACATGTATGTCTCATGTTTCTACCAAAATTATACCACTTTTGGGCCGTTTCAAATTACCAAAACTAAATTCCCTAAAAGAAAAGGAATGCTAAAGATAGTTGATAATAGGGGTGATAAATATGTATGTCTCTTGATTACCACTTTTTAGTTTAACATTTTTAAATCGTGGAAAATAATGCATAAATAGAGGGAATATAGTTACGTGGTAAAATAATCCATAAATGCACACGGATCGACTCCACCAACCATTGATCCACCGACAGAGAGAGAGGGGTGGCCACGAAGAGAGAGAGAGGGGTGGCCACGAAGAGACGGATAGGGGTATACTGCCCGTTAGATCAGTGGATCAACGGTTGGTGGAGTCGATCCGTGTGACAACTGCTCAACCAATCAGGATAAGTTTGGGTTTCTGTGAGCATTTGTGACAGTACTTGAGGGCAAAACTGAGTAGTACTAAGAAACCAAGGGCACATAAATAGTAAATAGACTAAGGGATTCAAACAAAATAATTACAAAATGAAAAATGCGTGTTTTGTACAATATAATTCATATTGGGCTACATCAAATTATTTGCAATTCAAATATACATGAGTGTGACAATTATGGCCTCATTTAGACAAACTATGTTTTGGGGAAGATGTTTTGCAAAGGGGTTTGAGTGGAAAACCATGCATCTTCATAGCTACTAGTGATTATGAGAAGTGGCAATTTGTGGTAAAACATGATTTATCTATGTTGGTTAAGGTGGCAGGTTGCGTAGGAAGACTCCATGAGTAGGTGCCACTATGTTTTTATTTTTTTGGATTTTTTTGCGCATGAAATGACTCAATTAGCTATGTTAATCTCATTTGTTGACTCTCTGTTGACTAGCTACTTGAGGGTAGAACTGAGTATATTGCACTTGCCAGTCTAGTACTCGAGGGGAAAACTGAGTGCATATAAAATTTCTGAATAAGGCCCGAGGGTAGAACTGAGTACACCAAACGTCGAAGGGTTAGCCTCGTGTCGCGGTGCACGCTGCAGCCGTGCATAGCGGACGCGTGTTGCGGTACACCAAACGCCACCTTCATCTTTATAGAGCCCCTCTTTCTCTCTCTCGACGCTTGCCCACTCTCTCATTCTCACTGCAACCGCCTCTCCTGTCCCATCATCTTCTCCACTTCGCGTCGAAAAAACCCCTAAGAAAAAACCCCGGCGATGGAGAAGCATGAGATGCCCATTGCCGACGTAGCCGCCGGCGCATCGGCCGCCGGCGCATCTTCCGCCGGCGCATCGGCCGCCGACGCATCGGCCGCCAGCGCATCGGCCGCCGGCCCCGTCCAGGCCCCCGTTGCTGCTTCCGACGTAGGCGCCGGCGCATCAGCCGCCGGCGCAATGGCCGCCGCCCCCGTCCAGGCCCCCGTCCAGGCACCCGTCCAGGCACCCTTCCAGGCACCCGTCCAGGCCCCCGTCGATTGGGACCTGTACGAAGACCCGTACGAACCAGTGCCGTACGTCGCGCCGGGGAACCCCTACGACACCAGCATCGTCGACGACTACCCGGAGGTAACCCTTTGTTCCCTTGTTCTTATGCCATTTCAATACTTTTGTGTTAGATCTAGCGTTATTAGGGTTCGTCTGTTCCTAGTTCAATCCTTTTATGATAGATCTAGCATTATTAGGGTTCGTCTGTTCCTAGTTCAATCCTTTTATGATAGATCTAGCGTTATTAGGGTTAGTCTGTTCCTAGTTCAATCCTTTTATGATAGATCTAGCATTATTATGATAGATCTAGCGTTATTAGTGTTTGTGATTTGCTTTTGTTTACGATTCAGTTAACTTATGTGAGTAATCAATCTCATCCCGTTAATTTGTGCCGATGATGATGAATATTTGGGCACAAATTGATTCAGGGTTTGGTCTGTGAACAATTGGTGTGTACAAATTTGTTGTGCATGATCTTTGGTTCACTGACCCAAATCCTGGATATAAGTGTGTCCAATGTAACTGAGGCTTCTTTTTTTCGTGCCCATATTATCATGCATGATCTTTTGTTCACTCTCTGTTCCATCATCGCTGCAATTGACTCCATGTTTTTCGATCTTTGGTGCTATGTGACAGGTGCAGAGCAGCGACGTCGACAGCGACGACGAGTCCTTCCACACCAAGACTCGTCACGTTCTCAGGAGGCTGCAGTCCGGCCATTACGATCGCCACTTTGCTCGAGGCGTTTACAGGTGCCCCTTCTGCAACAGGAGGCTCCGCGCCACCGACTTCAACTGCCTGGTGAACCATGCCGAATCCCTTGGCAGTGCCACTGGCGGCGCTAGAGTTGGAACGACCGTGAACGTGCATGCGTTCATGGCCAGACACAAAGCACTTGGGATTCACCTGCGCAGCCTCCAAGCTTAATCCCATGTAAAATGTAGCTTATGTTGGATCTAGGGATCGGTAGTACTGTTGGATCTGTCCTGAATATATATATATATATATATATATATATATATATGCTATGTTGGCTGCTGTATGCAGCTTTTCCTATATTTTCTCGATTTATTATGCTGCTGTGAATTTATCCTCTACTAGCTTCTAGATTTGCTACTAGATTTGTTAACATATTGGGCAAAAAAACGAGGGCCAAAAGGCAACAATCATTAAAGAAAGACAGAGATAGAAGCTTCTCTAGATTTGATACTAATTTGGTGAAAAGAGAGAGAACTGTTACAGAGAGAGAGGGGAAAAAGGCGCTCTGAAAAATGCCAATTTGGGCCGAGAGAGACAAAACCGAGCTCTCACGTACAACCAAACGCGGTCTCGTCCTGTCCCACGCGATCCCGTTCTGCCAGCCCCACGCGACGCGGCCCCACACGACGCGACCCCACACGTCAGCACGGAACGGTCAACTAAACGGCAAACCTCCCGTCCGAGCGTCTGCGAGGGGTTTTAAACTAGAGCGAGGGGAAAACTGAGAAAAAACTAAGCGGCTGGGGAAAACTGAGTACAACTAACGACCCAGGGGCACGAAAATAGAAATCCCTAAACAAAACTGGTTTGAATTCTTCAAAGAAGAATTTAAACATTGATATGGTCAAATCTTGAGAATCAAACCCTAGTCCCAGTTAATCCTCTTGTCCAAGAAAATCTTATAGCCAAGAAACCACCATCATTCTAAATAACATTCAAAATTATTCAACCCCATGCCAACTTGACCATATTGCTTTATATTGAACTATTCAATTTACAGAAAAGTTAATTGAGTAATTCAATGTACCACCAATATAAACCCAAGCCTATGTGTAACTTATACTATTATGAGAAAGTGTTGTCACACTTTATTCAGTAGTGTTCTAGTTGCACTATTCTATACTTTTGTGAATTTATTCACATGAGTCATCTCTAAACTCTAATCAAGCTTATGCCAAGCACAAGATTGTTATCATTACATTATATTTTGGAGAATCATTTCTTGTTAATCTTTTGACCTCACCATCCAAACTCTCAATTCCATGCTTATCAAGCCGGGAATTCATGCTATATCTCTCTCATCACAAGATCATAAGAAATCTTAAAATGGTACATCAACCCTTGTCAATTGTTTGCATTGCCTGATTTTGTTTGCTTTGGAACGGTGTGTTTACTGTTGTGTTACTCCTATTTCTATAGATTGAACGGAGAGAACGTGTATTGTTGAGAGAAGCAAAAGAGTTTGAACTTCAAAAAGGCAAGTGACACACATGCTTTCTACCCATCTTACTATATGCATTAGTGTTTTATAGTAGTGTGCATGATAGGTTGGTTCTCAAAGTGAAGTTTTGCAATGCTAGATCCTAGTAGTGTATAGCCACCCCTGAACCAACTACTGATAGGTTGTAGCAATATTGAAAAATGATGCCAATGCTTGTTTCTTAGGTTGATGATTAGTTTGAACTTAAATTCAACCCAATGAAACACCTGGGTGGAAATGGCATTGCTTGGTTTATGTTGAGTGGCTACTTGGGGCCATATGCCTGGTGGATTTAACCATGGTATGTGGTATTTTCCTGAGGGTTAGTACACTTGTGGGATGCCACCTAGGAACAAAGAGACTACCATGTCTTCCTTACTTTAGTGAGCTTCCAGTGCAGCCTTATGATAAAATAGGCTCTGTCTTGACTAACTAGGATGTGAGGGTTCAACTTGTGTGCAAGACATTGGCTGGTTGCAAACTTATAGGTGGGAACGGGTCTTGCCAGTATGGTTGCTCTCTCCTTCTGAAAAGTCTTGTCTCATTCTTCTCTCTGGGTAGAATGGGTCTTAAGGTAAAAGTGCACAACCCCTGCAGGGTGTCAAACTAATTGACTAGCCGTGTCCCCGGTTATGAACAATTTGAGTTCCTAGACATGGATGTATGGAAGAGTCTCCTCACCTTTTCTGAATGAATAAAACTTGTTTAGAAACAGTCTCAGGACCATGTGGTGGATTTAACCTCATGGGGTCATCTTGGTGGATTTAACCAGGTGACTTTGGTGCTCATGGTGGATTTAACCATGTGCCCTTCAAAGTCTTTCAAAGATTAAAAGTTTGTTTTCAAAATGTTAGGATAAATCTTGCTTTATGCAAATCAGCCAAAAGCTCTACCAGCCAAATATCATGTAGATAGCTCTTTCACAACAGCCACCAAATAAGCGTTATTTGCCAGTACATCATTGTACTGACCCCCATTTATGGAGCTGCATATTCAAATGTGCAGGTTCTTCTGATGAGGAGTAAGTTGATAGGATCTCGAGTCTACATACCAATATGACTGCCTGTGGTGCATGGTGAAGATGGAGGCTCACTACTACCTTAGTTTCCGTTATGTTTGTGTTGTGTTGAACTCTGTTATTTGAGCTAGTCCATGTGACTAAGCTGGTTTGTAAGTTTAAAGACCTATGTATCTGGATCTACGTTGTAATCTTTGATACTATGCAATGAATACTTTATTTTATTTTGTGGTGCTATCAGTGATCCAGGGAATAGCACTTAACACAGGTGTTCTACCTTAATCCAAAGGTGGGGCCTTACAGCAACTAACAGGGCGAGTGGCAACATTAAGTCGATTCGTTGCACGATTAGGCGACAAAGCTCTCCCATTCTACGCACTTATGAAGAAGTCAGATAAAAAAATTGAGTGGATAGAAGAAGCAGACGCAGCGTTCTCGTAGCTGAAAAAGTGCTTTCCACTCCTCCAGTGTTGGTCGCACCCGAAGAAAGAGAGCCAGTACTACTATACATCGCTGCTACACACCAGGTGGTGAGCACGGTGTTAGTAGTCGAACGAAGTGAAGAAGGGAAGGCGCACGGAGTCCAGAGACCAGTATACTTTCTTAGTGAAGTTTTATCACCATCAAAACAGCTTTATCCGCATTACCAAAAACTTGCGTATAGCATGTTCACAACAGCACAGAAGTTACGACAGTACTTCGCGGTGCACCCAATCATAGTGGTTAACGAAACTCCACTATCAAATATACTGAACAACCCTGAAGCAATAGGACGTGTCTCCTTATAGGGAATCGAACTCTCCCCTCTGGATATCACGTACGAGAAGAGAAAAGCCATCAAATCCCAGGTACTACTGGACTTTACAGCAGAATGGCTAGAATTACAGAACATAGGACCACCTGACATGTCCAGCGTCTGGACAATGTGTTTCGACGGGTCAAAAAGAGTACAAGGAGCAGGAGCTGGGGTAGTTTTAATATCGCCTCAAGGAGACAAGTTAAAATACGTACTGTGGATGAGTTTTTCAAAAGCTTCCAACAATGAAGCCAAATATGAGGCTTGGCTGCATGGAATGAAGATGGCCAAAGCATGCGGAGCAACTCGATTAAAAATATTTGGAGACTTGAATCTTGTAGTCCAGCAAGTGATGAATCATTGCGATGCCATCAGCGACAACATGACTGCATACCAGAACCTGTATTACTATTTGGAGGGAACTTTCAACGGATGCGAAGTTTCACACATCAGTAGGGCAAGTAACGAAGAATCCGACAATCTGGCAAACATCGGGTCCCAATGCCTACCCATGCCACCAGGAGTCTTCTGGGAAGAAATCATCGAGAAATCAATAAAGGGAAGCAAATATTCGAGTTCCAGAGGGCCAAGTCAGCACACAATAGCAGGCTCGGGGGCTAGCAAGTCAGAAGCAGAAAGCACGGCAGAACTAGAGGAGGTCATGATGGTTGAAGTAACCTGGATGCAACCATATTTAGCATACATGGTCAACAAAACACTACCCGAAGATGTGGTCGAAGCACAAAAAATAGTGCGACGATCCAAAGCTTTCGTCGTGTTACAAGGGAAGTTATACAAGAAAAGCATAACCGGAGTATTGCAATGGTGTGTCACCCCTCAAGAAGGGCAAGTCATACTAAGAGACATCCACGCGGGAGTTTGCGGCCATCACGCTAGTAGCAGAGCTATAGCGGCCAAAGCTTTTCACGCGGGATTCTACTGGTTAACATCAATCAAAGATGTAAAGGACATCGTCCGAAGGTGTGAGGCCTGTTAATGATTTGCGTCCCGACCTCATGTACCAGCAGCAGAACTTCAGCCAATACCACTGTCGTGGCCCTTTGCATAATGGGGCTTAGACATGGTAGGAAAGTTGCACAAGTCATGGCCAGGTGGGCACATCTACATGTTGGTAGCAGTCGATAAATTCACCAAGTGGATGGAGGTAGCCCCGATAACTACTCAAGATCCCACAGCATCAATTAATTTTATCAAGTCAATAATATTTGCTTCGGAGTGCCGCATAACATCATCACAGACAATGGGATGAATTTCACATCCAAGGAATTCAAAAAGTATTGTGAGAGCATGGGAATCAAATTGAAGTTTGTATCTATCGCACATCCAAAGACAAACGGACAAGTTGAAGAAGCAAACGGCCTAATATGCAACGACATCAAAAAGAGACTACTAGCACCCCTAGAGAAAGCCAAACACGCTTGGGTAGATGAGTTACCCTCTATGCTTTGGAGTCTGAGAACCACACCTAACGCAGCCACTCAAGAAACACCTTTCTTTCTGGTCCACGGAGCAGAAGCCGTGCTTCCTGTTGAAATTACTCATGAGGCACCCAGAATTGCGGCCTATGACGAAACAACTTTACCGAAGCACTTCAAGACGATGTTGATGCACTCGACGAAGCAAGAGATGTTGCGTTAGCCAGAACTACGCAATACCAACAAAGTCTGAGAAATTATCACAGTACTCGAGTTCGCCCTCGCTCATTCGAAGTGGGAGATCTCGTGTTATGCCATAAGCAGGACGGCCATGGAAAGTTAGAATCGCCATGGCTAGGACCTTACATAGTCACAGAAGTCATACCAGGAGGAGTGCATCAGCTACAAGATAAGAAGATAGGCAAAGATGAAGGCAATCCATGGAACGCAGAGCAACTTCGGTGATTCTACATGTAAAAGACATCGGTTGGAAGGACTTTTTCATTAACTTATACAAAAACTTTGAGTTATACGATCTAAACCCAGAACACGAGGCCATAGGTCGGGTTTCTTGGGTCGATTCTACGACTTGTAACTATAAGTTAAGCATTTTGCACTCGGGGGCTTCGAACCTCGAGTCGTTACGATAGCAGTAAACATATTAATTGAGATCATGTCATCATGTTTTCTCACGAGTATTAATGGAGTGACCTGCATAATGAATTTGGCAATTTGACTAAGGCATGAAGACATAGCATATAGATGCTGAAATAAACACCTCGGAACAATGTCTGTTCCCATGGTCTTTCATCAACAAGAAAGCATACATATTGTTCATATCAAATATTTATTACATCACCGTCCCATTGGGAACCCCAAGAGGAAGGCATGATGAGTACAGCAGCAAATTTTCCCTCAGTAAGAACCCAAGGTTTGTCAGTCCAGGAAAAAGCCAAACTCCAGAAGGTGATGCTTGCTAGCCTAGTGACACTCCAACAAGGGCGCCATTAATGATACTTGTTAGCGCATCTTCAACTAGTAGCAACGTGGAACCTACACACAACACAACCAAATACTTTGCTCCCAACTTACGATGAGGTTGTCAATCTCACCAGTTTGCTGTAAACAAAGGAATGAGCGTATCGAGTGGAAAGCAATAGTAGCATGCAAGAAAGTAAACAGTGCGAGTAAAATAAACAGGTGATAGCAATATAAAGGAAATTAGACCGGGGTCCACAGTTCACTAGTGGTGTCTCTCCATAAGATAAATAACATATGCTGGGTAAACAAATTACAGTTGGGCAATTGATAGAATAAAGATAATGTGCATATGTCGAGAGGATCACTATGAGATTTACTCCGGGCATTACAACAAGATACATAGACCGCCATCCAACTGCATCTATGACTAATAATCCACCCACGGGGAATCATCTGAGGACCACGTGAATATTAAGTTCGAACAACAGATAACTGCATTAAGCAAAGTGTGTAATGTAAACAAAGCATATGCCCTTGGACATAAGAATGTTGTTTTCTCCCTAGTGGCAACAGCACATCTACAACCTTAGAGGTTTCTATCACTCCCCCAGATTAAATAGAGGCATGAACCCAACTATCGAGCATAAATACCCCCTCTTGGAGTCACTAGTATCTACTTGGCAAAGATAGCTACTAACAATGGAGAGCATGCAAGATCATAAACAACATAGAGATAACATAAGATAATATTCAGCACATCAACTCAATCATAACACCAATATTCATCGGATCCCAACAAACACAACATGTAGAATTACATAACGGTGATCTCGATCATGTAAGGCAGCTCACGAGATCTAAACATGAAGCACATGGTGGAGAAGACAACCATCTAGCTACTGCTATGGACCCATAGTCCAAGGTAGACTACTCACTCATCGCGCCAGAGGCAAGCATGGCGATGAAGAAGACCTCTGGTGGCGATTTCCCTCTCCGACAGGGTGCTGGGAAGAGCTTCTGGACCCTCCCAATCTCGGGTCGATGATGGCGGCGGATCACGATGTGTTTCTGGAAAATTGATCGGGTACTTAGGTTTTTCCCGTCGGGGGGTCTTTATAGGCGAAGAGGCGGCGTCAGAGGTGGACCAAGGTGGTCTCACCCATAGGGGGCGCGGGCCAGGGGCTGGCCGCGCCACCCTATGGTGAGGCCAGCCTCTGGCTCGGCTCCGTCTCCTCTTCGGTCTTCTAGAAGCTTCGTTTAATATCCAGATGTTCGGCTTTTGTTTCGTCCAATTCTGAGAATATTTCCTGTGTAACTTTTCTGAAACACAAAAACAACAGAAAACAGGGAACTGGCACTGTGGCATCTTGTTAATAGGTTAGTTCCGGAAATTACATAAAAATGCCATGAAGTGTAACGAAACACTAAGCAAATAGTGTAAAACAAGCATGGAGCATCAAAAATTATAGATACGTTTGAGACGTATCAGCATCCCCAATCTTAACTCCTGTTCGTCCTCGAGTAGGTAAGTGATAACAAAAGAAATAATTTTTGAGGTGACATGCACCTACACAATCTTGATCATCCATGTAAAGCATTGAGTGCTGGGATCAAAAGAACTTAAAACATGGGCATGAAAGATATAATCTTGATAGAAGAAACTTAGCAACCATGTTATAACATGAAAAAGAACACAAACAAAAGATCATGAAAACGAAACAATGAAAGTCAAACGTGTGTTCAAATCATATGGAAAAACATACAAATGGTTTTCAGCTTGTCCTTCATGAGAGAGCAAAACATAAATGCATAGGACACCTTCAAGTTTAAGAGGGCGACTAGATACAAATAATTTAAGAACAAGTGAAACCAACATCATGAATCAATCAATGAAAACTTTGGGACAATGCACATTATACTCAGAATGACAACTATGCTCTCTTAGACGGTGCATAAAGATAGAAGGTGGTGACTCAACATAAAAGTAAAAGAAAGGCCCTTCACAGAGGGAAGCAGTGATTGCAAGTTTTATAAACCTTCAAAAATTATAGTACTTACTAGCTTTGAGCTCTCATTGCCCCCATCATAGGCATCTTGAATGATTAAAGTTAATGCGAGTACAATTATGATGCATATGCTTCACAAATCATAAGTTGAAAACCTCATGTCCCGTAAAGTACGAATACCCAAACCTCATGCTACTCGACTTAGAATCCCAAGCAAGCTCTTGTCATTGTAAGTATACACGTATCATCGAGAACCGCCAACGGGATACCTCCGTGCCCGATGACATGGAACAGGCCCACATCAAAATGACTGGACAAACAGACAATGAACACCTCAACATCTCTTTTATTTACCATTGGTATAGCTTTTTATTTTGAGATGCGTCGTCGAATGTTCACTATGGACATGCTGTAAATTTCCACCATGAATTATGCAAAGCGACAAAGCAACATTAAAAGAAGCATAAGATGGCATCGAAAGTCAAAAACTAAATGATCATAGAGGCTTATGGCGACTTTGTATGAGTCTAACATGTGTAAGCATGCGCCAAGTCAACCCAAATAAAGCATCAAAGGAGAAAACCAAATTAATGCTTCCAAATAATAAAAACAACGTATGATTTTTTTCAAAGGCTCATTAAGCAATCTCAGTCATTTGAGACAAGTCATGCTATAGCAAAACTACTAAGCATACTATCAAAAAGACATCAAGCACGACATGCAAAAGCCTAGGCCGCAGTCTAAACAAGCTCCTTTTTGTACCACTTTTTTGCATGAAAAGTTTTCTCTTTTCCAACACCATTCGAACCTTTTTGAAACAACTCTTTTGATGAAACCAACATGGACCAGAGGTCAAAATACACCTTGATGCAAAGATATATCAAGATCTGAACACAAATCAAGGCGAAAAATGAAAGCTAAAAGCAGTAGCAGAAAAAGAGAACACTCGTTGGACGATAAGAGTGAAAAACGGAGTGTTCTTGGCAAATGAAAAGCAAGGCAACTTCTCCAAAAGGAATTTGTTGGGGTCCAACCATTTATTGTAGCAAATAAGACTAAAGAAAACTGAAAACTAAAACAACTGGCACTCCAAGAAAAACGCATAATGCATGAAGCAATAAAAATATAGTGTGTTGAAAGGTGACCTGATTTTTGCCGATGAAGAAGGGGTGCCTCAGGGGCATCCCCAAGCTTTGACGCTTGTACTTCTTGGATATTTATTGGGGTGCATGGGCATCCCCAAGATTGAGCTTTTGTCCATTCTTCAACTCATCTCATCATTCTTTGATCCCTACACTTGAAAACTTCCTTCATACAAAACTAAACACAATTCTATTAGCAACATTAGTGTAAGCATAGCAATGAATCAACCCTTTTTGCTTTAGATTTCAACTCAAAACCACCACATATAAAGCATATACTACTGTAGCAACTTCCCCAAAAGTTTTGTGATCAAAAGAACTAAAAAAGAAAGCGATAAAGAGGCAAACACAAATAGTGGTAGAAATCTGTCAAAACAGAAACGCTGACAAATGTTGAATTTTTAGAGGGTTTTCTGTTGCTCAAATCAAAAAGTGTAGAACTAATGAAAGTTTAGATATAAGCTGGGGCATATGGACAAGAAATCGCAGGTCAAAAGGATATTCTGAGAATTTTCACAAATTTTTACGGTGCAGCACCGAAATCTGTTTCAGGACAGCAACATCCCCAAATCTTACCTCACTCAAATTAGAGGCTTCTCTTGGCACAAAAACGAAATAAAAAGGATAAGGAGCGGTTATTACAGTAGTAATAACTTCCAAGACTCAAATAAAATAAAAAGAACTGAAAGTAAACAATGGGTTATCTCCCAAGAGTGCTTTTCTTTAACGCCTTTGAGCTAGGCGCAGAAAGTGCGAATCAAGTATTTTTGAAAGAGGCATTAAGATCAACTGTTTTCTCAAGATCACCACTTACCACACTAGGCACTTTAGAGGTTCCCGAAGATGATTCAACCTGCAAGTCACTCTTAGTTGAACTAAAAGTCTTACCAATCTTAAAAACATGTTGAGGTTTAGGCACAACCACCTTTGGAACATACATAAATTTTTGCTCTTTTTCAACAAAAGATTTCTCCTTCTTAAACTTAAGAGAAGAGAAAATTGAACTTAAAGTTTCTATGGATTCCTCTAGTTTCCCAATCCTAAGGTTTTGACTATCAAGAGTAGTGCTAGCTTCTAAAACGGTGATTCTCTTACCGATACTTTCTATTGCTTCATTAACTCGGCTAGCGTTATCAAGGATATTTGGCAAACTTTTTTCTAAAGAGCCTAGTTTTTTTATAACTTCCTCCAAAGTGATCTCAGTTTTAACAACATGGATAGGTGGTACTCCCACCAAACTTTCTATTAAAGTGCATGCTTCAAGAGCGGGTGTACCTAGAAAATTACCTCCTGCAAGAGTATCAAGAACGTACCTATTCCAACTAGATATACCAATATAAAAATTTCTAAGGAGGATCACGGTAGAATGCTTCTTTGTACACCTATGATGAGAATTGCTAATACGGTACCAAGCATCTTTCAAACTCTCTCCCCCTTATTGCTTAAAAGTACGAACTTCTACTTCAGGATTACTCATTCTAACAAAACTAAAAGCAGACAAGTAAAAACAACTATAAAGGAAACTAATTTTTTTGTGTTTTTGATAAAACGATGCAAGTGAAAATAAAGTAAAGCAAAACAATAAACAAAGTAAAGGATGTGCGTGCGAAACTCCCCTTGCAGAAGTCTTCTTTTTCCCCGGCAACGGCGCCAGAAAATTTTTGTTGCTTGTTGCGGCGGTATTGATGTAAATCACCGTCCCGTTGGGAACCCCAAGAGGAAGGTATGATGAGTACAGCAGTAAATTTTCCCTCAGTAAGAAACCAAGGTTTGTCAGTCCAGGAAAAAGCTAAACTCCAGAAGGTGATGCTTGCTAGCCTACTGACACTCCAACAAGGGCGCTTCTAACGATACTTGTTAGTGCGTCTTCAACTAGTAGCAACATGGAACCTGCACACAACACAACCAAATACTTTGCTCCCAACTTACGATGAGGTTGTCAATCTCACCGGTTTGCTGTAAACAAAGGAACGAGCGTATCGAGTGGAAAGCAATAGTAGTATGCAAGAAAGTAAACAGTACGAGTAAAATAAACAGGTGATAGCAATATAAAGGAAATTAGACCGGGGTCCATAGTTCACTAGTGGTGTCTCTCCATAAGATAAATAACAGATGCTGGATAAACAAATTATAGTTGGGCAATTGATAGAATAACGATAACGTGCATATGTCGAGAGGATCGCTATGAGATTTACTCTGGGCATTACAACAAGATACATAGACCTGCCATCCAACTGCATCTATGACTAATAATCCACCCACGGGGAATCATCTGAGGACCCCGTGAATATTAAGTTGCGAACAACAGATAACTGCATTAAACAAAGTGTGTAATGTAAACAAAGCATATGCCCTTGGACATAAGAATGTTGTTTTCTCCCTAGTGGCAATAGCACATCTACAACCTTAGAGGTTTCGGTCACTCCCCCAGATTAAATAGAGGCATGAACCCAACTATCGAGCATAAATACCTCCTCTTGGAGTCACTAGTATCTACTTGGCCAAGATAGCTACTAACAACGGAGAGCATGCAAGATCATAAACAACATAGAGATAACATAAGATAATATTCAGCACATCAACTCAATCATAACACCAATATTCATCGGATCCCAACAAACACAACATGTAGAATTACATAATGGTGATCTCGATCATGTAAGGCAGCTCACGAGATCTAAACATGAAGCACATGGTGGAGAAGACAACCATCTAGCTACTGCTATGGACCCATAGTCTAAGGTAGACTACTCACTCATCGCGCCGGAGGCAAGCATGGCGATGAAGAAGACCTCCGGTGGTGATTCCCCTCTCCGGCAGGGTGCCGGGAAGAGCTTCTAGACCCTCCCGATCTCGGGTCGACGACGGCGGCGAAACGCAATGTGTTTCTAGAAAATTGATCGGGTACTTAGGTTTTTCCCGTCGGGGGGTCTTTATAGGCGAAGGGGCGGCGTCAGAGGTGGACCAGGGTGGTCTCACCCATAGGGGGCGCGGGCCAGGGGCTGGCCGTGCCGCCCTATGGTGAGGCCAGCCTTTGGCTCGGCTCCGTCTCCTCTTCGATCTTCTGGAAGCTTCATTTAATATCTGGATGTCCGGCTTTTGTTTCGTCCAATTCTGAGAAAATTTCCTGTGTAACTTTTCTGAAACACAAAAACAGCAGAAAACAGGGAACTGGCACTGTGGCATCTTGTTAATAGGTTTGTTCCAGAAAATGCATAAAAACGCCACAAAGTGTAACGAAATACTAAGCAAATGGTGCAAAAACAAGCATGGAGCATCAAAAATTATAGATACGTTTGAGACGTATCATACCACAGTGGTAGTTAAACAGCATAAAGAAACCTTGATGCAGATCATGATCCTCTGCAAAGTGGTGCCAGCCGCCCCTGAAGTACATCTCACCATTTCCGTCATAGTATACCTCCACCTTGTATGGAGTTCCTCCACTAGATTCTTCTTGGAGGATGGCTTCATGGAGCTCGCGCCCGTCCATGAATGCAGTAAACTTTAAAGGCACATGCTGCTGCTCACGGCATTGAGCACCAGCGATAGCGAAAAAAGAGAACACATTAACAGGAGGATGAGGACTACTGTGGCCCACAGTATTGGCATCCACAGATCGGTCGGTAAGAGAAGCAGAAGGTTTTGGCTTATTCTTACTTCCCAATGGACGACTGGGGCAGTGCTTTACCGGTGCGGAAGAAGATGAAGCCACCATGGAAGCGTCCTTGGGCTTGTTCTTGCTGCCATGAGGACGACCATGCCCACGCTTCTCTATCACAGCAATGGTGCCTAGATCGATGATACCGGTGTCCGCCATAAAAGGATCTGCTAATAGATCAACGAGCAAGCATGGAGGAAACCCTAAGCAAGATTTGGGGGTGAAGACGATGCGGCGTAGAAGATCTACAGTGGCAGGATTAGGGTTTTCCCTGGTGAAGGAGGGGCCCTTATTTATAAGCTACCTTTAATGGGCCTTTGCAAACTAAAGGTCCAAATAAACTACGGGCCTCAATTCTGTCAAAAAGAAAATAAAATGGTGGAAAATACGAAGGGAGAAGGAATATTTATTAAAAGTTTGAAAAAATAAAAAGTTGTGCAAAGGAAATGTTTGAGTCTATAAAAGGCTGCAAGCACCCCACTTTATAGCCTCGGAGGCTACTCTCATCGGGAGTGCTGGTCGTGCACCCAAAAAAATCAAAAGAAAGAATAAAGAAGATGGAAAGATGAGAAGACAATATATTTGAGCCTATACTCAAAAAACTTTCGATTATAGCCTCGGGGGGCTACTCCCATCGGGAGCACTGGTCGTGCACCTGATGCTGAGACATATTGGGTTCTGTCAGAAGAATCCTTGACTTATTAGTTGACACTTATAAAGTTAAACTGTTTTCACTCCCATTGGGAGGGATTTGCGACTAGAACAACCTGACGATTATGGGTATTGAAACAGCCAAACAAGGCTCATGACAGAATTATGATTCTCAAGCTGCGTCACCACGACAATGTTTGAATGTCATGGTCATAAAGATCATGAAGGTAAGACCTCAGGATCCGTCCTGTGTGGGCTAGTATACACACATAAATGCGCTCTGCTAGTAAATTTCTGTGTCTACGACACGAAGAAAAATCCCGGTGGACGCACTGGGTACCCTAAGAATTACTGGAACCCTGTCTTCATAAGTCCTAAATACGGCAAAAGACTGGGTTATGCCAGGTACCAGATTCAAGTCCAGGGGCTTGAGTTTGAAGTAGGTAACAAGTATCTGCTCAGGTAGTTAACTGGTCTCCTGATCCGTCAGAGACACCAGGCTCGTTAACCAAAATTCCCTTGAGAAATAAAAACTATGAATTATTTGATAAATGCAGGAACAGAGAAGAAGTCGAAGATTGATCAAGTCAAAGATATACAGATTTGAGAAATCAACCTGAATCTGCAATTCTGGTAGAATCTCGGGGGCTACTGACAAGTGTATAGCTAATAAGGCCCATTATCTTGGTACCCCCGGGGCCCGTTAGGAAGTCTTAAGCATAGGTGTAGTCAAAATATGAGATGATACCATATACAGACATTGTAATTTGTATTAAACCTGACCATATCCTCGAGACCTGGCCACCTATATAAAGGGACCAGGAGAGGCCGGCTAGGGACAGATTGAGATTGAGCCAATAAGTACCACACTTATTCTCGATACACACCAAATTTGCCTTGTTTGACTGATCTTACCTTCGAGTTTATCCGACGCCCTCTTCCCCCGATCCTAAGTCCTTCATCTAGGACATTTGCCGAGTTAACCCTCATTAGTGAGCAATGAGTATTTATAGCCAAGTAAGACGGGCCTTTGGGCCAGAATATAATCAATATAGCCCAAGAAACAATTTCAGTTGTCTTACGGTGAGCAGGAGATGTCAGTAAAAGAAAAGGAGTGCAGTAAAAACATTTGAAAGAAGTCAAAGAATTTTTGAGCCTATGATCGCCTCCAAGTAACTGACCATAGCCTTAGGGGCTACCCCCATCGGGAGCGCTGGTCGTGCACCTGATGAAATATAAAAACGAGAAGAAAAGGGATTAATAATTGTTTTATGCAGGTCATGTCAAAAGAAGATGAGAAAGAAGAATACACTTTTGAGCCTATATTCGAAAAAAATCCGACTATAGCCTCGGGGCTACTCCCATCAGGAAGCGCTGGTCGCGTACCCGATGAAGATGGAAATATCGGCTTAACCATAGGAGTAAACTATCGACTTCATCATCAAAGTGATAAAACACTAGATAATAAAATTCGCTACTTCACTCCCATCGGGAGGGATTTGCGACTAGTTGAAGAAAACAACCCAAAGATTTCGGGTATTGAAACAGCCAAACTAAGGCTGACGTCAAAATTATGATTCTCAAGCTGCGTCATCACGATTAAAAGCTTGAATGTTGTGGTCGCAAAGATCATGAAGGTAAGACCTCAGGATCCGTCCTGTATGGCCTAGTATACGCATATGAATGCGCTCTACTAGTAAATTTCCGTATCCACGATACGAAGAAAAATCTCGGTGGATGCACTGGGTACCCTAAGAAATACTGGAATCCACGCCTTTGTAAGTCCTAAATGCGGCAAAAGACTGGGTTACGCCAGGTACCGAATTCGAGTCTGGGGACTTGAGTTTGAAGTAGGTAGCAAGTTTTTGCTCAGTCAATTAGCTGGTTTCCGGATCCGTCAGAAGCACCAGGCTTGTTAACCAAAATCCCAATGAAAATTTAAGAATATGAAATATTCAATGAAACTGAAAGAAAAGAAGACAAAGATTGATCAAGTCGAAGACTGCAAGTCGAAGATATGAAGATTTGAGATTCAACCCGAATCTACAATTCTGGTAGAATCTCGGGGGCTACTGACAAGGGTATAACTACCAAGGCCTGTTATCTGAGTACCCCTGGGGCCCGTTCGGGTAATTGTCCAATGGGAATTAGGCTCAATTATAGTTATAGTCAAAATACGAGATTATATCATATACAACATTGTAATTTGTATCGATCCCGATCGGATCCTCGAGACCTGGCCACCTATATATAGGGACCAGGAGAGGCCGGCCAGGGACTGAGATTGAACCAATTGTCTACTAGCTTATTCTCAACACACATCAAGTTTTGCCTTGTTTGTCTGAACCTTTACCTTCAAGTTCATCCGACGCCCTCTCCCCTGATCCTAAGTCCTTCATCTAGGACATTTGCTGAGTTAACCCTCGTCAGTTTCTAAATTGAAGGGGATGAATAAGGGAAAATGGACTACACATAAGAAAATGATTAGGATTTAGTGAAGTCGTGAAAGAATTTGACAGTGGATGCGATCACCAAAAATGAATAAACTGGTGGCAACTTTTGGAAGTACATTTAGGATTTGTGCCATCGTTGCGAAGGCACCATCAAACCGAAAACTCAAGTCACTATAGGGCAGTGGCAAATGATCCATGAGTGTTGTAACTCGTGGTCAGGTTGTTTGGATCAAGTGAAGAATGTGCCTCCTAGCATGGTGCCCATAGTTGATGACTATGCGAGTGCACATCTTTTGTTTGTTTATGCCCATGTATATATTGCATTTGCTTCTTATTTCACTTATGAAACCATCCTTTTCTTGTTTATGAATCTTGTAAGGCCCTATTTCTCAAGAGTGGTACAAGCAAATGCAAGCGTTCAGAGACAAAACATTTGTCTTGCAACATTTTGGGGATTGCTCGAACACAGTGAGAAAAGGAGGAGAGAAAAGATGAAGATCAAATGAAAAGACCACTATCAAGTACCTTGTCCTCTCCATGTAATGAGGATGATGATGATGACACGGAGGAAAATGATAGGAGTCCAACTATGTTTGAATTTGAACATTTGAAATTATGCTTTAGAATTTTATTATATTATGCGATTTTCAGTTGTGGAAATTTTGAATTATATTGATCTCAAATTGGAGTTGGAGTATAGTTTATATATGCATGTACATGTGACAAATAGCGAAGGAAAAAAAAACAGTTTTCGATGATACCGTTTTACAGGATCTGAACATTTTGCAACTGCTTTTATTTATTGATCAGTATACTCCAAAATGGTTTTACAGGACCAACTTTTACATATCTGATAAAGTTTCCTTGAATCGTACTCTTGTAAACAGTACAACTCATTAGGTCTATACTATTGCTTGTATAGATTATGTTGTGGCTATGGTGCCCATGCATGAGCTTTTATTTTATTTTTAGGTAATATAAACAGGTGCATGGTAGCCCATGATTGCCGGAATTTAAAGGAGGAGCTAACAAATACAGCAGAGACCTCATGTACAGTTGGAAATTGAATTCGTTAGCACAGACCTCGTGGCTGAGAACGACCAGCGGGGTCTGATTACTTATCGAACTTACGCCATTTAAGCCGAGAAAACGAAAGATGGAAGATATCCTGCTAAAGCAAACAACTATAGCTCATCCTAGCTTGGCTGGCTAGCGATGTCGCGTCTTGTTCCTCTGTCTCATGAGTCACCGTCAATTTCTTTGTTGAGAACTAATAAGTTTGTTACTTCGGTAGTTAGTGGATAGAGCTCATAAATTTTACCATCGGAATCATCGGATCGACAATCTAACTTAGTGCAGTTGTTATTACAGAAGCTGAATTTTTCTTTTAGGCGCACACCCCATAGTATTTGTATTATGTATGTATAAAAGACTATGGCCCGGTTTTCTTCAGTTCCTCAAAACTCAAGCTTCTCACATAGTACCTCTTTATCAAGCGTTGTATGCGTCCAAATGGGTGTGGGCGTGTCCTCAGGTTGCACAAACTACCAAATGTGAACAAACTGAAATTTTATGGGTTGAGACTTGAGATAGAATGGCCGGCATGCGAATGAGCTAAGATGGACGGAGAGACGTGACGAATTAACAGACAATTTAAGGCCTCCACTATTGAGGATTGATAGGTGAAGAGCTACTTGACCTAGTAGAGTGTCCTAGTGAGATAGGTTGGTTGGGATTTACCATGCATGCATAGATCGAAAGCAACATTGCAACGCATGCTTAAGAAAGAAATGTCGCTGTAAGACGCAACGAGGCTGCACAAATTGCAAATTGATAACACTGCTACTGTATTAAATAACACTAACTAAAGCAAAGCAGGCATCAACAATTAGGTTACGGACCTATCAGGCTATCAATCAATACCTCTTTGGTACTGTGGAGGTGCCGCTCGGTTACGGAAGATGAGACAGTTCAGTTTTGTTTTTCCCTTTTGTTTTGAACAAGGAAGAAAGTTCAGTTGTCGTAGTAGAGATTCTGATGACCAGTTTGATTCCACTTTTTTTTCCAATATATGGCGCTTTATTAAACTTATAAGTTAGCATCTTAATTCCACTTGACATGCGGCATGCCAGCATGTAGTAGATAAATACTAAAATATAAGGAATTCACATTACTGATCAGTGTTCTGTATGTTAACTACATTAATGATCTAAATAGGGAGTGTTGTGTTTGATTAAAGAAAAAACACAATATCAAAAATTTATCCAAATAAATTAAGAATGAATTCAACTTTTTGCCTTATAGTTGTGAAGTTTTTACACATATTGCCCCATGTACTAGAAATTTTATCAAAATGTCTCATCTAGGATACTTTCAATATGGCTTTACTCCAGTTTAGCATTTTAATTCTTGGACCGCCTAGTAAATTTATATTTGACTTTTCTTGTAGCTGTATTTGTTTTTCAAATGGAGGATGACCCCCAGCCTCTGCATCAAAGAGATGCAAACATCTTTCTTTAATAATTTATTCAGCAAAGTATGGACAAAGATCATATATAAAAAAAACCAACCCAAAGCCTCTATACAACACCTACAGACTGACAATAAGTGAAGATCATGCTCACAAGGCGTTGTGCCTAGAAAACAACAAATCCATCCACCAGCTAGGAACCGAGAACATATATATTGCATACCTCGAGATGCCTATGCAAAACGAGAGCGCTCATTTTGTTTAACAGAATTTTAGAAAGCACCTATTGAAAATGCTACATAAGTCGTAACCATTGTCAAACTTCTTAGCAGTCTTCATAGTTAAGATCTGCATAAGCTTCACCGGTCGGCATATGCCACCACGACGCTAATCAGCGCCCCCGCCCTGCACGAGTCTATCACGTCTCGTATAAAATTGAGAGACCGTCGCATCACGCCGTCGAGACTCGCATCATCGATGAGGTAGATGCAAACCGCTCCACCTCAGAGCCCCTCCAGCCGGCATCAGCTCCAAAAATGATGCCCCCGTGAGGGAGAATAGCGCTGTGCACCATCATCGTCTCATCCAAGAAAACCTAGATCTGAGGTTTCCCCCAGAGCAAACGACCCTTCCAGAAGCCTGCGCGGTGGCCCAACACCGCCATGCCTCCGAGCTCACACCGGTGATATGAGCTCCAAAATAGTGTCTCCAAGGAGGTACATGACGCCAAGTGGCGCCACTGTCTTTAACCGCCACCGTGAAGATGCCGTCAAGTAGGGTTAGTAGCCCCCACAGGCGTGTCGCCGTGCAGCTGTGTCTACATGCATGTCATCGTATCTATATGTATGTTCACACAATAATCTGAACTTTTTAGATGCATGACCATGTGTAACAGGAGTCGGAGGTGCACCACAACTCCACAAGTCTCGGTACAATGGATGCACCGTCAGAGCGATCCAACTCAGTGTGGAGAGGTGTATTATTCGAAAGTTATCGGAATGGAATGAGAGTTCTCCTACGGCCTGAATTCACACTACAAAAGAAAAATGCAAAATCACAACCGAAAGGACACACATGTCAATTAGCTACCTAGCTAGCGTACCTGGCTACATGCACTTGCATACGGTGGATCATGTCGATTTACTCCAGCAGCCAACGACCCAGCAGCGACGGGCATCAATTGCTCAATCAATCCTGCATGTGCATCGCCCCCTATTTATATACCTCCAAACCTCACCATTTCCTCCACACCATCACACTGATCTGCTAGTAGCTCACACCAGTACCACACTCACTCATCTACTTGTTAGCTAGCACACCGAGCTCGATGGCTCTCACCGGCAAGGCTACGGTGGCCGTGGCGGTCATGGCGGCGGCGGTCTTGCTGCTGCTCGCCGGCGAGGCGTCGGCGGCGCTGACCTGCGCGCAGGTGGACTCCACCCTGGCGGCGTGCGTGCCGTACGCGACGGGGAGGCAAGCGGCGCTACCCGCTGGCTGCTGCAACGGCGTGCGGCGGCTGAACGGCCTGGCCAAGTCCACCCCGGACCGGAAGACGGCGTGCGAGTGCCTCAAGACGCTCGCCCGCGGCATCAAGTCCATCGACATGGGCAAGGTCTCCGGCGTCCCCGGCAAGTGCGGCGTCAGCGTCCCCTTCCCCATCAGCCTCTCCACCGACTGCGCCAAGTACGTTTGTATATATGGAGATTTAATCATCAATAGTTATACGATCTTTTCTCTGAACTCATATATTCTTTTTAATTTCATAATGCAGGGTCCACTAAATCAGTATATCTACAAGCTTACGTGCATGCCATGCATGCACGTGCGTGTGGAGGTTGATTGATGGAGTGTGTCTAGAGATAATTAAGCTGCAGCTAGAACAAAAATAAAATAAAAGCCGCATGTCCCATTATGCAGCGTATATTTATGTTCCAGTACTAGTATATTGCACCCACTCTGGGTGCAAACATATACAGTATTTTCGTGTATGCTATAGTTTCAATTCTGCGTACTGCGCCCATGCGCCTACGCGTGTGTGTTGTGAGTGAAGTTTCAGCTGCTTGCTAGTTGCTACTCTAGCCGATCTGTACGTGTGACCTGTTTGTCTGACCTACTTGTTCAGGCAATTAATTATTAATCAGTAATTATTGTGTGAAACTTATTGTATTGATTAGTCAGTTGGTTCTGCATGATCCAAAACAAAAAGATGTGTATGGGGCTCACGCATCTAGTTATTGGGGCGCGCTTTATTTCATCTCAAACACAGAAACACCATACAGTACAAACAATAACATAAATAGGGGGATCGATGGCAGTCCCAAAACAAAGATTTCTTTGAATCAAAAGCTACTCTAGCTAATTTATGGGCCATGGCCTGCAATGTTGAACTGAAACTTGACCAATTCTTTTGGATATCTGAAAACAGTCTGCCAAAATCACTAATAATCATAAAGAAATTTGTGAGACATGTTATATTAATGTATGCACGCATATTGTGTGAGACATGTTGAACTGAAACTTGAACAATGTGGATTAGTTAGTGTGTTCTGCATGATCCAAAACAAACAAACAAAATGCACGCATCTAGTTTCTGTGCTAACAAGTATCATGGAACACCAAATAGGTGTGATGACATCAAGATATGGATGTGCTGGGCCTGAAAGTTCTTATAACAGACTAACAGGCCATGGTCATGCCATGCCATGCACTAATTGTTTTTCAAATCCGTATGAAAAAATTGTATTTCAAATTAGCACTATTCTAGAAATTTTGTGTTGTGCGAGATCTATGTCAAAAAAACATTGACAACATCAGATTTATTACTGAGAAATTCATAGCATCAACTAATTAGCTTATTTTATATACTCCAAATCATAACAATGACTCTAAAAGAACTTTCCTTTCCGGAATATCCATTTGGAACTTTGGACAAGAACTACATGAATAATGAAAAATGGGACGCTCACAAGGAACCGTGTTGAAAAGAAAACAAATATGTTTTCCAAAACACATAATTTTGGAATCTAAGAATTTGAATAATAATATACATCAAACCACAACCAAGGTCAAGGCCACGTCAAAGCTCGGTCCCACTTGTCACATAAACTCTCTATGTTGATTAGGAAAAAAAATATCTGGTGCAACCATGTGTGTGTATTTAGCCAAACAACAATAGTTGTGTGACCTACGAACATAAGATGTACCAGAGGTCCAGAGACATGATCATCGTCTCCAATTAATGCTCCAAAAAATTCTGAAAATAATTATCGATATTGACCCAATTTCTATCATGGCATGGAACTCCAACTTCTAATTTGTTCTTGTAGTAAACCGCAAAACCACTCATTGTGGAATGCTTCATCGGAGCAGATTACCTCTACTTAGGTGGAACCTGCACAACCATACCGCAAAATGGATACATTTGCAAATAGGTTTCAACAACAATAGTTTCTAGTTCTTAAGTTAACAATTGTTTCTGGAACCAAAAGTACGAGCAATCATAGAACCAGTAACAATCTAACATCACCAAAAGTATGCGCAATCAAATGACCCATGATAAAATACAGCAACATCATTAATTCCATCACCACTGCCACCACCGCCTCCACCACCGCTAGCCGAAGCACCGCCATTCATCACCCCAGGCCATGTGGTTAATTTTTTATTGTAAAATATCAATCCTTCTAATCTCCTACCACTATCGTTCCACCTTATCTTTTTTGTTTTTTCACAACCATCTCAATTTGTGCTAGCATTTGTTGAACCACCAATGCTTGCTTTACTTTTTCAACTCAACAATTTTTTCTCTTGTGCTTGTGGCCTCGGCCTTCTACTTTAAATTTTCCTTCTCCCTCTCCTTATTTCTTCATACAATTTCCACTTGATTCTTCTGTTGAATTTGGTTCATCACATTCTTCTTCTTCATCGCCATCCAACATAACTTGTGCTCCTTTGTTTAGTGGAGGAGCTTCTTAATCCTTCATCCTCCACTTCTCACTATGTTCAAGCAATTTCCAACAATTTTGGAGCACAAATGCTCTGCCTTTGGATGCATGTATTTGCTTGCTTATTTCATGTGCAATAAAAAATTGCAAGATTACAAATGTGAGCACATTCATAGTGACCATCAAAAAAATGTTAGACAAATTGACATAAACAACAAATTCACATATACTCATAAATAGTGCAACCACTTGGAGGTGCATTACTTACTTCCTCTAAACAATCACTCCAACGACTATAAGATTTATTGATCACATCATACCTGCCTTGGAGTGATCTCAATGAGCGGGGTGATTGTTTTGGCATAAACCCGTGAAACTTGTCTTGGTTTGTTGCCTAGACTTTTTTCCGTTTTGATCATTGCTGGTCATCGCATAGGGTGTCCCACTCTCTCATGCCTTCACCATTGGAATGTTGTCAACTTTGTTGTAATTCTAGGTTCTCTTTAATTTTCCATTTGGTTGACACACATCGAACACTTCATTTTCCTCATCCATTCTCCACAACTTCTTTGACCACATCATCAAATGTATCAACTAGCAGACTATGAATGTTGACCTCATTCTCCTGCAACATTTTCACACATATGATGTAGGGACTAAATGCAACATGAAACTACACAACGGGAAATCAAACAAACTAAGGATTCTCATCCAATTTGACACACATACAAAGAGGGCAAAATTATACCTCCCTAGGATTCGTGAAAAGATGATGGGAGTTAGCATAACTAAAGTTCGAGGCGTTTATCCTAGATGACATAGGTGGTGGAGAAGGCGTTGGCCCATGAGGCGTCTATTTACTCCTCTTCCAAAGGATAGGAGCCATAGATTTTGGCCCCTTATAGAACACTGACATGGGTACAATGGATCCAGCCGTCACCAATGTGGGAGGAAGCCCCAGAGAAGGCGTCCGCAAGGGGATAGCTACATGGATGATTCCTTGCCATTCTTCTTGCATCTGGGCTCAACTGTGGAAGGCACGAGTGATAGGAGCACGGGAGCAATGTGAGACTCTGACAGAAGTGACCTCAAAACCGATGAGTGATACAGAAAGATTCACAGTTGTGATTGGGCCACGGGTAGGGAGATTAGTGTTGGGGGGCATGGGAACCAGTACCGGCGCCGGCACGAGAGTGGGAAAGTGGTGCTGAATATTCTCTCCCACCAAGCTCCAGTCCAGTATGCCGAGAAACAGGGAATCCGACCACCAATCCCGGTGTTATGCAGGTTTTCATGGACCTTTTTTTGTTTCCCACAAAAGTTTTCCAGGTCAAGCTATTATGCGGGATATTTTATGTGCATTTTTTGGGCCAAAAACCACAAAAGGCTAGAGGGTTACTTTTCCGAGCTAGGCGTCTTGCGAGATCATCTAGAAATGCTCTTATGTGATGTCCTGTTGTTTCCCTTAGGCCTTGTTTAGTTCTTGGGTATTTGAGGGGATTGGAGGGAATTATCCTATATCCTAGAATTTCCCTGATAGGTTGTTTACTAGGCCAGGTTTTGAGGGGATAATTTCAGGATATCTCCACAAATACCCTCCACACTAGTGTATTTTTTGGCTAGATTAAAAACTCTGCATCATAGTAGAGTATTTTTTGGGAAGAGTATTTGAGGGGATCAGAGAGTATTGGGTGAACACCGAATCCCCACACATCCCCACATCTTTTGGGGGTGAAAATACCAGAGAAGTAAACAAGACCTCAACATGCGGGAAATAGGACTTTCGGGGAATCATGCCGCACCCTTCATGAATTGTCATATTGTTCTTTAACATAGCTTTTATGGCTAAGATGAATTGATGGACTCTAATCTTAACCAATTTATCTTATACACTGTCTTCTAAAATTTAGGAACACATGATTTCAGATTTTGAAGCATAAAAAGGTAGAAAATGTTTGGTAGTACTTGGATTGTTACCTTTAAGTAGTTTCCAAACACAAAGAAATTCAGTTAGGGAGGAGATCAACTGAACTTTCATTAAGGTAAATGTCTTCCTTAGTGAGATGCCAGGAATTTGTTCCTTACGAGATATGGTGCGCCATTGTGATTCTACTATTTGGCTATTCTCATCGTTTCCAAACAGGGATCCAATGTTCTTATGTTGAAGAATGGGTAGTTTCTTTAGATATAGTTTCATGTTTGTTTCTAGGATAAACTTGTGTTTGGTCTTCTGTTTGGTACTTTATGATGGCGCGGTGATGGTGATGCTAGAAAGCTTGATTACGTTCGTTGATGAAGTAAAATGACCGGCCAGTTGGAAACCCCAAGAGGAAGGTATGATGAATATAGCAGCAAGTTTTTCCCTCAGTAAGAAACCAAGGTTATCAATCCAGTAGGAAAAAGACAATACTCCAGAAGGTGATGCTTGCTAGCCTAGTGACACTCCAACAAGGGCGCCATTAACGATAACGTGTTAGCGCGTCTTCAACTAGTAGCAACGTGGAACCTGCACACAACACAACCAAATAATTTGTTCCCAACTTACGATGAGGTTGTCAATCTCACCGGTTTGCTTGAAACAAAGGGTATGAGCGTATCGAGTGGAAAGTGATAATAGTATGCGAGTAAAGTAAACAGTGCGAGTAAAGTAAACAGGTGATAGCAATATAAAGGAAATAGGACCGGGGTCCACAGTTCACTAGTGGTGTCTCTCCATAAGATAAAATAACACATGCTGGGTAAATAAATTACAGTTGGGCAATTGATAGAATAAAGACAACGTGCATATGTCGAGAGGATAACTATGAGATTTACTATGGGCATTACAACAAGATACATAGACCGTCCTCCAACTGCATCTATGACAAATAATCCACTTGTGGTGAATCAATCTGAGAACTCCACAAGTATTAAGTTGCGAACAACAGATAACTGCATTAAGCAAAGTGTGTAATGTAAACAAAGCATATGCCCTTGAGCATATGAATGTTGTTTTCTCCTTAATGGCAACAGCACATCTACAACCTTAGAGGTTTCTGTCACTCCCCCAGATTAAATAGAGGCATGAACCCACTATCGAGCATAAATACCCCCTCTTGGAGTCACTAGCAACTACTCGGCCAAAATAGCTACTAACAACGGAGAGCATGCAAGATCATAAACAACATAGAGATAACATAAGATAATATTCAGCACATCAACTCAATCATAACACCAATATTCATCGGATCCCAACAAACACAACATGTAGAATAACATAACGGTCATCTCGATCATGTAAGGCAGCTCACGAGATCTAATCATGAAGCACATGGTGGAGAAGACAACCAACTAGCTACTGCTATGGACCCATAGTCCAAGGTAGACTACTCACTCATCGCGCTGAAGGCAAGCATGGCGATGAAGAAGACCTCCGGTGGCGATTCCCCTCTCCGGCAGGGTGCCGGGAAGAGCTTCTGGACCCTCCTGATCTCGGGTCGATGGCGGCGGCGGATCGCGATGTATTCTGGAAAAGTGATCGGGTCTTTTGGTTTTTCCCGTCGGGGGGTCTTTATAGGCGAAGGGGCGGCGTCAGAAGTGGGCCAGGGTGGCCTCACCACCAGGGGGCGCGAGCCAGGGGCAGGCCGCGCCGCCCTGTGGTGTGGCTGCCCTGTGGCCCATCTCCGTCTCCTCTTCATATCTCTGGAAGCTTCGGTAAATTTCCGGACGTTCGACTTTTGTTTCGTCAGATTCTGAGAATATTTCCTGTGTAACTTTTCTGAAATACAAAAACAGCAGAAAACAGGGAACTGGCACTGTGGCATCTCGTTAATAGGTTAGTTTCAGAAAATGCATAAAAATGCCACGAAGTGTAACGAAACACTAAGCAAATGGTGTAACAACAAGCATGGAGCATCAAAAAATATAGATACGTTAGAGACGTATCAGCATCCCCAAGCTTAACTCCTGCTCGTCCTCGAGTAGGTAAGTGATAACAAAAGAAATAATTTTTGAGGTGACATGCACCTACACAATCTTGATCATCTATGTAAGCGTTGTGCGCTAGGATCAAAAGAACTTAAAACATGGGCATGAAAGATATAATCTTGATAGAAGAAACTTAGCAACCATGTTATAACATGAAAAGAACACAAATGAAAGATCATGAAAATGAAACAATGAAAGTCAAACGTGTGTTCAAATCATATGGAAAAACATACAAATGGTTTTTAGCTTGTCCTTCATGAGAGAGCAAGACATAAATGCATAGGACACCTTGAAGTTTAAGAGGGCGACTAGATACAAATAATTTAAGAACAAGTGAAACCAACATCATGAATCAATCAATGAAAACTTTGGGACAATGCACATTATACTCAGAATGACAACTATGCTCTCTTAGACGGTGCATAAAGGTAGAAGGTGGTGACTCAACATAAAAGTAAAAGAAAGACCCTTCGCAGAGGGAAGCAGTGATTAAATATGTGCTAGAGCTTTTCATTTGTAAAATAGAGAGAAAAATTGGGTTTTGAGAGGTGGTTGTTTCATGTCAACGACTGGAAATGGGGTCTTACTATCTTTCATAATAAACAAGTGAGAGCGGTTCTGAGTTCTTTGAAAATTTGGCACATTGATGCTCTTTTATAAAGATTTGGAACTCCTCCCCACCTTTTTTCCTTTCTCAAACCATGGCTAACCAATTCCATCGGGTGCCCACCAACATTCACATACCATGGAGGAGTGCCTTTTTTTATTTTTTAGAATTAGATTGCAATGGTCTGACCAGCTCTCTTGCAAAATTAATGACGAGCAGATGAAGCTGCCTAGTTGAGGGGTACTTAATTTAATATGGAAGATAGCAATTCCGACCACTACGTCCCCATGAGCTAAAAACAGTGGCACAAAACAAGAAGTAGTTGAAAGTTTTGAAAGGTAGCACATAAAAATTTACTTGGAATGGCTTACAAATACCATGCATAGGATTTATAGTGGACACAATGGCAAACTTGGTTTTTAGGAGTTGGATGCATGAGTAGAGCTTATACTCAGTACAAAATGAGGGCTAGCAAAAGACTGGGAGCGACCAACTAAGAGAGCAATAACGGCCATAATCATGCATAGCGACAAAGCGACATTAAAAGAAGTATAAGATGGCATCAAAAGTCAAAAACTAAATGATCATATAGGCTTATGGCGACATTGTATGAGTCTAACATGTGTGAGCATGCGCCAAGTCAACCCAAATAAAGCATCAAAGGAGAAAACCAAAATAATGCTTCCAAATAATTAAAACAACGCATGATTTTTTTAAAGGCTCATTAAGCAATCTTAGTCATTTGAGACAAGTCATGCTACAGCAAAACCACTAAGCATGCTATCAAAAAGACATCAAGCATGACATGCAAAAGCCTAGGCCGCAGTCTACACAAGCTCCTTCTTGTACCACTTTTTTGCATAAAGCTTTTTCTCTTTTCCAACACCATTCGAACTTTTTATAAACAACTCTTTTGATGAAAACCAACATGGACCAGAGGTCAAAATATACCTTGATGAAAAGATATAACAAGATCTGAACACAAATCAAGGTGAAAAACGAAAGCTAAACGCAGTTCTAATAAAAAGAGAACACTCGTTGAAATGGTAAGAGTGAAAAACGGAGTGTTCTTGGCAAATGAAAAGCAAGGCAACTTCTCCAAAAGGAATTTGTTGGGGTCCAACCATTTATTGCAGCAAACAAAACTAAACAAAACTAAAAACTAAAAACAACTAACGCTCCAAGAAAAACGCATAATGCATGAAGCAATAAAAATATAGTGTGTTGAAAGGTGACCTGATTTTTACCGATAAAGAAGGGGTGCCTCGGGGGCATCCCCAAGCTTTGAGGCTTGTACTTCTTGGATATTTCTTGGGGTGCGTGGGCATCCCCAATCTTGAGCTTTTGTCCATTCTTCAACTCATCTCATCATTCTCCAATCCCTACACTTGAAAACTTCCTTCATACAAAACTAAACACAATTCTATTAGCAACATTAGTGTAAGCATAACATCGAATCAACCCTTTTTGCTTCAGGTTTCAACTCAAAACCACCACATATAAAGGATATACTACTGTAGCAACTTACCCAAAAGTTCTGTGATCAAAAGAACTAAAAAAGAAAGCGATAAAGCGGCAAACATAAATATTGGCAGAAATCTGTCAAAACAGAACAGCTGACAAAGGTCGAATTTTTAGAGAGTTTTCTGTTGCTCAAATCAAAAAGTGTTCAACTAATGAAAGTTTGGATATAACCTGGGGCATATGCACAAGAAATTGCAGGTCCAAAAGATATACAGAGAATTTTCACGAATTTTTACGGTGCAACACCGAAAACAGTTTCAGGACAGCAACATCCCCAAATCTTACCTCACTCAAATCAGAGGCTTCTCTTGGCACAAAAACGAAATAAAAATGATAAGAAGCGGTTATTACAGTAGTAATAACTTCCAAGACTCAAATAAAAGAAAAAGTACTGAAAGTAAAAATATTGGGTTATCTTCTAAGAGTGCTTTTCTTTAACGCCTTTGAGCTAGCCGCAGAAAGTGCGAATCAAGTAATATCGAAAGAGGCATTAAGATCAATCATAGGAGTCTTTTCAACAATGAATTGAATTGTGTCCAAATGAGTTTTTGAGTATCCCTTGTAATCACGCTTTGGTACACTACTTTCATCAAAAAGATTTTCAGGACAAATCCAACTAAAATTCTTTTCCAAAGCATCATGAATTCCTACAAGTTTACAAGGTATTGGTACTCTAAAATCTTCATTGGTTGTACCAACAACCTCTACAGGCGAGCCAAGCTTATTAAATCTCTTAAAAACTTTCCTAGCTTTAATGGCCACATCTCTAAATTCTATGCGCAAAGTTTCAAGGATAAAAGCTTTCTTTTCGGGGTCTTCAATATCATGAAGCTTAAGAAACATATGTAAGGCTAGCAAACCTAGCTTCTAACATGTGAACTAAATAAGCAGAAGCAACTTCATAACTAGGAGCAAGCTCAGCCAAAGATTTTTCCTTAACATCTTTATGCATACTAATATGATTAAAGAACTCCTCAATGTTACTTTTCCCAATAATAGAACCACTACCTACTGAGAGGTCCTCCAAAACATACTTAAGAAACAACATAATGAACTAGAGTAAAGAAATAACAACTATAAAGGAAACTAATTTTTTTGTGTTTTTGATAAAACGATGCAAGTAAAAATAAAGTAAAAGCAAAACTTAAAATAAAGTAAAGGATGTGCATGCGAAACTCCCTTTCCAGAAGTCTTCTTTTTCCCCGGCAGCGGCGCTAGAAAAACTTGCTGATGGCGCGGTGATGATGATGCTAGAAAGCTTGATTACGTTTGTTGATGAAGTAAAATGACCGGCCAGTTGGAAACCCCAAGAGGAAGGTATGATGAATATAGCAGCAAGTTTTTCCCTCAGTAAGAAACCAAGGTTATCAATCCAGTAGGAAAAAGACAATACTCCAGAAGGTGATGCTTGCTAGCCTAGTGACACTCCAACAAGGGCGCCGTTAACGATAACGTGTTAGCGCGTCTTCAACTAGTAGCAACGTGGAACCTGCACACAACACAACCAAATAATTTGTTCCCAACTTACGATGAGGTTGTCAATCTCACCGGTTTGCTTGAAACAAAGGGTATGAGCGTATCGAGTGGAAAGTGATAATAGTATGCGAGTAAAGTAAATACGTGATAGCAATTATAAGGAAATAGGACCGGGGTCCACAGTTTACTAGTGGTGTCTCTCCATAAGATAAAATAACACATGCTAGGTAAACAAATTACAGTTGGGCAATTGATAGAATAAAGACAACGTGCATATGTCGAGAGGATCACTATGAGATTTACTCTGGGCATTACAACAAGATACATAGACCGTCCTCCAACTGCATCTATGACTAATAATCCACTTGTGGCGAATCAATCCGAGAACTCCACAAGTATTAAGTTGCGAACAACAGATAACTGCATTAAGCAAAGTATGTAATGTAAACAAAGCATATGCCCTTGAGCATATGAATATTGTTTTCTCCCTAATGGTAACAGCACATCTATAACCTTAGAGGTTTCTGTCACTCCCCCAGATTAAATAGAGGCATGAACCCACTATCGAGCATAAATACCCCCTCTTGGATTTACTAGCAACTACTCGGCCAAGATAGCTACTAACAACGGAGAGCATGCAAGATCATAAACAACATAGAGATAACATAAGATAATATTCAGCACATCAACTCAATCATAACACCAATATTCATCGGATCCCAACAAACACAACATGTAGAATTACATAACGGTGATCTTGATCATGTAAGGCAGCTCACGAGATCTAAACATGAAGCACATGGTGGAGAAGACAACCAACTAGCTACTGCTATGGACCCATAGTCCAAGGTAGACTACTCACTCATCGCGCCGGAGGCAAGCATGGCGATGAAGAAGACCTCCGGTGGCGATTCCCCTCTCCGGCAGGGTGCCGGGAAGAGCTTCTGGACCCTCCCGATCTCGGGTCGACGGCGGCGGCGGATCACGATGTATTCTGGAAAAGTGATCGGGTCTTTTGGTTTTTCCCGTCGGGAGGTCTTTATAGGCGAAGGGGCGGCGTCAGAAGTGGGCCAGGGTGGCCTCACCACCAGGGGGCGCGGGCCAGGGGCAGGCCGCGCCGCCCTGTGGTGTGGCTGTCCTGTGGCCCCTCTCCATCTCCTCTTCGGTTCTCTGGAAGCTTCGGTAAATTTCTGGACGTTCGGCTTTTATTTCGTCCAATTCCGAGAATATTTCCTGTGTAACTTTTCTGAAACACAAAAATAGCAGAAAATAGGGAACTGGCACTGTGGCATCTCGTTAATAGGTTAGTTCTGGAAAATACATAAAAATGCCACGAAGTGTAACGAAACACTAAGCAAATAGTGTAAAAACAAGCATGGAGCATCAAAAATTATAGATACGTTAGAGACGTATCACTTTAGGGCCTCTTTGTTTGGGATTTTCCTAGCTTTCTGCTAAAATAAGCCCCCCCCCCCCCCCCCCAATCCAACCAAAGGGATGGGATTTGGTAAAGCCACCCCACGGGATAGGTAGGCAAGGAAAAACACCCCCGGAGATGCTTCCCGCAGCTCCGTACCTAACACAGTACATGTGTTTTTTTCCATTTCATTTGAGATAATTACGAGAGGAATGCCACCCTAGGTGACCAATTTTTTTTTCTCCCAGCCCTTGCCCATATACTTTCTTCTATTAGTTTTTCTCCTGTATCTCCACATCGAGAGTCTGAGTGACAGAGAGTTAGGGTTCCCACATCAAGCAATGTGCTGTCACAACATTCTGCGGGCGGCCACCGCTACTCCCGCCAGCGAAGTTTGCAATATCTGAATATAAATATTCGGACTTTCTAGGAACAGATGGAGCACCATGTATAAATATACCGATGTCATCTTGTTATAATTTATACTATGGCATGAACTCTTTTATTTTTTGCCATCTGGTTGAAATGCCTCATTTATGTAAAGTTCCATTTTTGAAAAAGCTATATTTTATAAATTATTTGGTGTGCATAATCTTGTGCATTCATGGTATTTTATAGCGACTCGGATGTTTTTTGAATTGTAGTGATCCATATATTATTTATTGCACACAAATCAGGAAAATACATGAAATCTGAGGTATTTTAGATAATTTTCTGACTTCCCAATAACAAAGTTCAGCTAATTATAAATAGTAAAAATGTAAACAACAACTTCTCCTACAGAGCGGCTTCGCTACACATAACTAGCAACAACCAGCCCAAAGGAAGAGGCCCCTTAGTAGCCCTTTAGGGAAGACTTGTTGACATGTCTTTTTTCTTTTCAAGCATCTAATTAATATTTGGCCGCTAATCTTATCCATTTATCTTTAGGGCTGTCAACTTTTTTGAGGTAAATGATAAATATATTAAGCTAGCAAGTCGTCTCATTAAAACTCTTCCAGTCTCTTTAGGTACCCTGGTGAGAAAAAAAGTGTGTCTCAAACTTACTGCTACGATCAAAATTCGGTTACATCGTTTATGAGTTTCTCTCAGAGGAAGCTAAGGGGTTTATCAACCCAGTTAGAAGAAGAAGATCTAGAAGAAAAACAAAACCTAGCTGTCAACTAACTGTGTTATGCTGTTATAATTTGGTTAAGAAGCCCGTTGAGCAAACTTTGGTATTATGTCGCGCAAGGTAGAAGAAAATTTTATACAAGCTGCCAGACCCAATTCTGACAGTATTCATAAATTTTTTTATACTATTATAATCCTTCCAGAAAATGTCGGGTGCCATTTTCCCTACCCACTTTGCAAAGCTCCAAAGGGCAGTTGAAAACAAATCGGGGAATCTTTCTGCAACGGAGACGTCACAGCAGACTCCACGAATAGTCTTTGTTATAAATGTGTGCTTCAAAATTTATTTTGAAGTGCAAATCCATCACTTGGTAATAACCTTAGCATTTTGTTTTGTAAATTTTATACTTGGGTGACAGTTGGAAATCAGAGAAAAATTCTTGCATTTCAGACGGTCAATAATCATCACCATTACTAGCTAGTTTCTTATGATAGAAGATCCTAGGCAAGCAATCAAGCAACAAAAAAAAAAAGGGATGCGATTGTTTAATGGATTAAATAAATACATACATAGTTTGAAAAAACAGAGCGGCATTCTTGCGTTTCAGATATCTGAAAAATATTTCATCACCACGTAGCCATTTTATTACAGAAACAATGACTTGTAACGAATCATGCCGAGGAGAGGATTGCCCCGAAATGATCGGCGAGGCTCCTGACGGTGCTCTGCGATACCGCCGACTCGCCGCCGAGGTACCACCTCTGGATCATCTCCGCGACAGCAGCGTTCTCCACCGCGACCTTGGTCTCCTCCTTGCCCTCCGTCACGAACGATATCTCCGCCGCGGCGGTGGCGGTGGCCGGGAAGTGGAAGGTGACGACGGACCCTGGCCTGAAGTACTTGGACTGGAAGAACTCGGCCACCTTCTCCAGCGCCTCCTCCTCGTCGTCGTCGTACTTCTCCACCGCCACCAGCCGGTCCCTGACGGAGCTCTCCAGCTGCACGCCGTACTGCGACCCCTTGATCTCCTTGATCACCACCAACCTCAGCACTTTCTCCACCGGAGCTGCATGCACGAACAGCAACATATCAGAAACATGTCCTGCACTGTCCTCCTTTAATTATCATCGGTCATCATCTCACCGGAGACAAGGGCGTTGAAGAAAGCGTCGTCTTCGAGCAGCTGGTTCTTCCCCTTCCAGCTCTGCAGATGCTCCATGACGCCGTCCGTGTCGAGGTAGACGCCAATGGCGTTGAACTTGATTTGGAGGAAATGGATCTCAATGTCCGTGACGCCTGCACATCGAACTCAAGTCTGTCAGAGGAAAAACATAGATGATCCGTTGGTACTTCTTGTTGCCTCAGTTCAATGATTTCGACTTGCCATGGCCGACGAGCGAGAGCGTCTTGGTGCCGGAGATCTCCTGCGGGAAGGGGATGCCTTCCACGTCCACGGTCTTCTCGTGCTCAGAACCCACTGCACTCGCACGCAAACGCTCGATCAGAAACTGAATTTGTTTCTTCTTTGTCATCCATTACACGGTTTGCCACAAATGTTCAGAACTAAAGACTCTTTGAAACAAGGAGATCAGAATTAACAAACTTACTTGTTCTTTGCAGGGGTAGTGGTCAGCTAGCAGAGAGAATTTTCGACTGGAGGATGAAGCAGCAGCCTTGTGTTTTGGTATGGCAGATATGCACGAAAGAACAGCAAAAGAGCGTGGGTGTTTTATCGTGCTGCCGTGCGATGCGATGGAACAGGGGTAGGTGGGACGAGTAGGAGTGGACATGTGGCTGTACTGGGACTGCTAGACGCAACTACCACTCTGATGTATGCGTCCAAACAAACGTAGAAGTGCTTAGAGTATGAGAGGTAGGTGCAGCTTGTGGTCAACATTTCTCTTGTTTTCATTTTTGAAAAATGTGAAATAGAGATTCCATCCTTCTTTAGCAGGTGCAGGATAATGATGCTGCGATACTTATTCTGTCCATTCTGTAGATATGAGACCTCAACCTATATGAGGACAGAGTGAGGTAGAGAGGGTTAGTGAGTACAGAGACGTGTCTTTGCAATCCATTCTCAAATTTGTTAGAACGTCTCCTCTTCTTGCAATAAAAAACGGACGTGGCGTCTACCTCTACCTAACAAGATACTACATCAGTCCTCATTCTCAACTAATGGCCTGCTGCTACAATTACATTAGTAATGGCCTGCAATTATTTTTCCTTTCAGACAGAAGATGGTCAGCTACTCCCTTCTCTTCAATACCAATGAAATTCGGAACTATTCTTCGACCACTAATTATTCTCCTAATTTAGTATAAAAGGATCAAAGAGGAGAAAAGACAAAAAAGAGGAAGAAGAAACACAAATGACATGAGTTTGCCAACTCTTTCCTGATATAAAAACTGAAAGAAAGAGATCAACCCATCATTCAAACTTAAGAGTTTCCTTCCTAACTTAATCTATGAATTTACAGGAGGCCTGACACAGCGCGCTACACAAAATATCGTTTCATCACGCATGCATCAGACGTAGTGTTCTTCGTCAGTTCTCATAATCTTCTCCGTAATCCTCGAAGAAGCCGCCAGTGCTGCTGCTCTTCACATCTCAATATGGTGTGAATGGCTGGAGATATCTCCCTGGTTGTCCAGGGGCATGTACTGCGCCATGATGGCCCGGATCTCCGAATCCATGTAGCTCTGTGTAGAGAAAAGCAGTGCAGAACAGTATTAAACGCCAGCCTAGACTTACCCGGATCTCCGAATAATGAAGTTAATCTGTGGAGTAGTATATCTTACCCGGATCCTGTACTTGTAAACCGCATATCCTGCAATTCCTGCTGCCGCTAGGCCAAAGAATATAACCCATAGGAAATTCCAGCCTACCTGTGCTGCTGCATTTTTGCCTGGATAAATTATGTCAGATTCAGTATCCTCAAACTCAGAAAAATATACACTAATCTAAATGTTACTATGGTAAGCTTTCAACAGCTAATTTGATGAAGAAAAAATCGCAAATACGATTAGCGAGATTATAAAAAGCCTGCAACTCATGAGAGACCTTATGGCGTCCAAATATTACACGTTAGCTCAAGCATATAGGCGAAAGTGCGAAACTGCAGAGGCGGTAGTAAGCTACTTAGAAAATATGCACATACTTATGCACGTATCATGCTCCTTCATGTACAGAAGGCCACCACCGCAGCCGCACTCGTAGCTTCCCCATGTGTTCTTGCATTTGCATTCCTTGCACTGGCATGAAGTCTTTTCCTTGCACTCATCAACATCTGAAACAAAATATTTCACATCAGCGCGACAGCAAAGGAGTATCAGTAATCTGACCGGTAAATGTATGGTGTGCTTTGACTGGGAGAGCAAATCTAGGTCTATATTCACATTTATGCAGTGAAACATACAATTTTTTGTTAAAATAAACTACAACCTACCAGTTAGTCAAGAAAATGTTTCAACTATGGAAGCAAATTCTTTGGTGGATATGCACATTATCCCACTGAAAGCTACATAATCTGCAGGACAAGCAGGCACTCCTGAAAGAACAATTGAGTTTGGAACTAACTCTTACCTTCACATTTGTGGACACCATCACCTTTGAACCCATCTGGGCATTTGCAGCCACCATCCTGCAGTTTATAAACCACACAAATATACCTTTAGATTTCATATAATATAAATGTGGCAGCATTAAGGTTAGCAAGAAATGTGAACTAATAACATACAGTGCAGGCAGAGTGTGTTACACCATTCCTGGTCTCTTTCCAACATCCTCCATTGTTAATCTCACAGCGCCCAGATCCTGAAGCTAGAATAACAAGAACAAATTTAACAAAAAGATGCAATAAGGCTAAACTTGTATGTCCAGAAAAACTGGTTGTTGCGCAGAGGACAGTCTCTAACTACTATCTTGAGTAACAAGGTTTAGAGTGTTAAAAAGTGATCAGATATCCGAGGCAAGGTGCTGTCGATGACATTATTTCAATACTGGAACATAAGTGAAGACAAAGAATATATATTATCCTAAGTTGCTGCAGGATAGGTACCTTCACAATGAGTGTAGCCATCACCAACAAATTTTACACCTTTCACAACCGGACATTCGCAAACTCTTCCACGGAAAGTATCCTACATATATAAAAAACAAGCACCGTCATCTGCATCTGGAGAAAAGCGTTGTCCCATGAACTAGAATTTAGCAGAAAAGATTAAGACCACCAAAAGTACCTTGCATGCAGATATGTTAGCAGCCTTATCATGCCAACAGCCACCATTGTTCTCCAAGCACTCATTTGTTTGTATATCTACAGTTTGATATGAAAAAATTCGAAGAGATTCAAGAGAAGGTACCAAACAGGTAATGTTGCAGTAAGTAATTCATCGCAAAGCAGCACTGAGGGAAAGGTTAAGGGCTAAGGCAATCAATGCACTAACCTTCACTCAAGCAAACAGCAGGCTCAGTAGTTTCTTTAAAGCCTGCACAAAGTGCTTTAAGAACTGCTCCTTTGTCAAGTTTTCCTGAGAAATACAAATATTAGGATAAGCACAACCCAAACCTCACATCTTGTTGCCTTGCTATTAACTATAATGGTTTGACAGAGAACAAACCTCTGTATTGTCTATTATTGATGACTAGTGTGGGTAAGATAGTGACGTCACCACGATCGCCTTTGCCAATCTATGTAAATCGGTCCAAAATGTCACAGTATAATCACAAGTGGGATGAATAGAAGAAAAACGATCGTACTGAAGAACTAACCTGAGCATCTTGTTCAGCTTTCAGCACAGGATTTTCCTTATCGGCATCTGGATCACCAATACACTTATCTATTGCTTTGAGATCAAGTCCTGGAAATCACAAAACATGTTCAATACTACTTACTTCTACACCTCACTTTAAAAGATATAAAGAAGCGTATGGAAACCCAAATATACCAAGTGACTTGATCACTCCATCAGCACATTCCTTAGTGTACTTATTTTCCTTCATTGGGCAGCGAATTGCAAAATCAGTCACATAGTCCCACCACAACCAGGGTTTCTCACTGTTCTTAGCAACTTGATGAACACAAACTTGCCGTAAATTTTGAACCACCACATCTTTCCCATCATACCCTTTGCTGAAATCCTGTTCGGGGTCAGGTGCACAGTACCTTCCGTGGTTGATACACTGGGACTTGCACTGCTTGCTTAACGTGAAGGACTCTGGGCAATACCAGGTAATGTAATGAGGAGTAAACTGTGTGTAACCTTTCTTCTCAAGTATCTGTGCCGGTCCTTTGAAGCTCTTGACAAAATCAATCTGGCTGTCGCACTTCGGACCACACTCATCGTTACTGTTAGTCCAAAATTCATACTCAACACGCTCATCAGGGTGAGGCAGGGACTCCCTCCAATCCAAATTCACATTAACCATGTCGCCCTTCTCGACGGCTTTCCTGAGCCGGTCCCCGAAGCTTTTGGTTATCAGCGCTGACGCAATGGTGATGTTCTCTAAGTAATCTTCCCGCCCACTTTCTTCAGGCGTGTCCATTGTAATTAGCGGCTCATCCTTGTCATCAGCAACAAGGATAGCCGCAACCCCTGCCTTCTGCGCATTCCATGCCTTCTTTGTGAAGAAGCAATCTACATGGAACAAGAAAAAACATATCATGCTATGAACAGCCTATTTTAATGAACCGATGCTGTGCAGCATGACTGTCCATATTTCAGTTCATAGATTGGAATGCAACATGACGGAGCCAGCAAATAAGAATGTTAAATAATATGCTGAAAACGAAATCAGTGGAACATTGAGAGGTCAAAACAGCAAGACAGTGACCTATGTGCCTTTGAGCAAGGGGCTCTTAACGGTAAAGCCTTTTCAGATTAATTTTGGTCCACACATCAGGACACAGATTCGGCCGCTGTACCAAATTGGGTCAACTAGTAAGATTCAGCCCAATCACTATCTCATCACATGGCAAGATCTAATTTTCAATGTGCACGAAAGACCACACGGTTAAACAAAAGCTATCTCACTTCTAGTCAATGTTTAAGTTGCAATTTGTCCGAAACATAACCAATCGAAGGATATAAGGAGCTAACGGAAGAGATCGCCTAAAAGGCAGTAAGAGAATAGGAATCAATTGTACTCACCTCCCCTGTCGACGAGCAAGAAGGTGGGGAAGGACCCGGGCTTGGCCTTATAGGAGATGTCGAAGTCGTCGAAGCTGTTGCAGGCCTTCCGGTTGGCCTTGGGGTAGGCGACGACGCCGACCATGGTGCCGCCGTACTGCGGCACGCCGAAGTTGCCAATGGCGCACTCGTAGGTGCCCTTGAGCGCGTCCGGCGCCGTGACCTTGAGGCTGTTCTTCTCGACGACGAACTTCCCCTCGCAGCAGCAGCAGAGGCTGCACAGGAGAACCGCCCACGCCAGCAGCAGCAGCGGACGCGGCATCGCCGGCGGAGTGGATCGGAGCTTCATGCTCCAATCCGGCGAGTAAACAGGGTAAACAGCGAGATGTAGCGGAAAGATAGGATTTTTGGCCGTGTGGGAGGTTGTTGGAGTGTGATTTATGATATCTAGATGGGCGGAGGAGTTGGAGTAAGAGTTGGAGAGATTCTGGGGGAGGAGGGACGATGGTTGCGGGGAAGGAGAAGGATCCGGAGACGAGGTGGTGAAAGTCTTTTGTTCTGTTTTAGCCTTTTAGCCAAACCGGCATATGAGCAACGTGCTACGGTTTCTCTTTGCTTCTTTGGGCGTGTACCGTGTACGACGGAGAACTCTCGACGGAACAGGACTCTCGACCCGTCGTGATAGACGATGCTTCTCGCAATTCTGGGTAGGCGTTGGGTCGACCGATTTTTGGCCAAATCGGTTGTACCCCGCGAACAAGCCGTAATGTAGTTTTGTATTTTAACTAATTGATTTTTATTAAATAACCTGCAGTTCTATTGTAGAGGTAGATTTGTATTAAAACTTATATTTTAGCTCTTTACTTTTTATAAAAATTAAACCGCGGTTCTAACCCTATGCCATTTGACTGGTAGATTTGTGTCAACCGGTATTACAACAAAATATTATAAAGAAAATGTTTTAAAACAGTCGGAGGCTGGAAACGAACGTTGCCTCCTCCTTTAGCGCGTGACACGCATCCCAGCGGAACCCACAGGGAACCTTATCCTCCCATCGAGCTCATCCTCACCCACAGGTTCTGCGCGGTCGTCGCCCGCGTCCCCAGCTGCTCTCCTCCCGTCCAACGCACTGCCGCCGCTGCGCCGCAGCTACTCGTCGGCCGTCGCATCCCAGCCACGCGTCGCCGGCGCGCCACTTCCATGCGCCGGCACCGCGTTCTAGCCACGGCCGCCGCCACCGCGTCCCAGCCCCGCCGCCGCCGCCACGCCCTAGCCACGCCGCCGATCGGCCTCGCTCCTCCTCCCGTCGTCGGCCAGCCTCGCTCTCCTCCTCCCAGCGGCGGCCGACCTCGTGCCCCTCCTCACCCTTTCTCTCCCTCTCTACAATACCTCGAATCGACCGCCCACTCTGGTGATGCCTGGTGATGCGGGAGCATCTTTGTGGGCGCCCCCGTGCGTCAGGCCGGCGGTGGGAGGGCGATTTGCTCAATGCCGGCGAGGGGAGAGCAATTCGTTCGATGCCCTTCTGGCCGGCAATGTTTGTGATGTTGCCATGCTTGCTCCGATCGCCGTGGATGGCCCAGCTTTGGCCGCATCGATGCTAATAGTGGTGGTGCCCATTCTGTTTATGCTCCATAGGTTACCTAAATTTGCATTATTAGATTCTTTTTATTGCTGCAATTGTAATGCTATTTTGCATTGTAAGAGTCTCCTCGGAGGTCCTCGTCTGAATGTTTTTGCTCAGAAGCTATAATAGTACACTTTTTTTTGCTATGACTGTTCTATGATTTTGCTCTAATAGTACAAAGTTTTGCTACAAGGTATCCGATGAAGTCGGTTTTTGCTACATAGCATATTTTCTTTTTGCTATGATGTCTCCGGCGACGTCTCCGGTGAGCTCCCCGTTGAGATCTCTGTTGATATCTCCGACAAGGTCAGCTTTGCTACAATAGAGAAATAAAATTGCTACGATGTCTCCGGCGAGAACTCCGCCGATATCTCCGGTGAGGTCGGCCTGTTTGTAGTCGGACCGTTTTTTTGCTACAATGAAGCAAAAGCGGGTCTTTTTTTTGCTTCATAGTAGCATTTAAAGGATTTTAGGTGAAAATTATTTTTGCAGCAATTACATATATTTTTTGCTATGAATGGACCGTTTTTTCTCCATTGTAGCAACCTGCGGGATTGGAGCTTAAAATAGGACACGTGTCAGCACCTGGACCAGGAGGCTGAAAAGTTTCCAGCCCCCGGGGGATCCTCAGCACTCGCCATATTGTTACCACGAGGGTAGATTTGACGGTTTTGCCAGATCAGTTTTGAATTGTTTCACCTAGTTGCCGCGAGGAGGGTTATCTTCGCAATATTTGTCCCGACTGCTACATCTTCGACAATGGTAATTCATACTCTTGGCTTTCCAGCAACGTTGACAAGGCTATTCGGTTTCTCTTCCGTGGTGTTGGTACTCTTGCCGATGTGGTATGATTGCTTTAATGGTTGCGTGCGTGCACGTAACCTTGGCACTGCGGCTCAAATAAAAAAAAAGAACCACGGTTGGTATTTACAGGTTTATGGTTTGATATTTGTGCTGTTATTTTTTGGCTGACTTCAGGAAAATGCAAGATTGTGTCATGAAAGAAAAAGAGTTTGAAGACCTCAGAGATTAGCTTATTTTCTCTTAGACTTTATTATATATAATCGCTGAAGACAGCTTATATATCTCTATCATGTACTGTTCGTTGCTATAATATTATGGTATTGTTTTAAAAAAAATGTTATAACCACACTTACAACGATAGTCTATTACAACAAATATGTCCCAATATTTTGAAAGAGTAAAATATTACAAAATTAGTTGAAAATATTACTATTTTTTTCTGCAGATTGATTTACAATAAAAAATAACCAAGTACTTGAACAAAAAACACACCTTATTACAACAAGAATCATATGATTTGTGACGATGAAAAAGTGTAAAATCATTATTTGCTACCAAAATGATTGACAATAAAAATCACCAACTATTTACACAGAAAACATAAACAATTACAATAAAAATAAATACATATTTTGAACATTTCAGAATATCACCAAAAAATATGAGAACATGAAACTTGTAGCAAACCACTGCAACATCTCGAGTATGCTATTCAAACAAAAATTTGTACGAGTTTGTACATTTTACAGATTGTCCATGGCAGACCAGATCTAGGCAAAAACATTGTAACATCTCGTATATGCTTTCCCTACAAAAATCTTACACATTTGTTATAAAAATAACTAATGTAGACAACATCGAATAAAAAGCATGGAAAAACTTATCCATGGCGGACCAGATCTCGCCAATTCGGCGTTGTAGACCATGAATCCGTTTCGATATTTATAAGCTCTCTATAATAAAAAAGGCTTATATTTTAGAAAGGAGTAATACTAGGAACATTTGAACTTCTTTTAAAAAATAACAACATACTTTTCATAGGGCAATCTGCCGTCAATTTAAATCAAACAGCTCTTATTTCAGTTCAAACAGTTAATAAGTTCCGAGAGTGAAAACCCTCCCACGCTCCCCTCTCCCACCACTACCATCTCCGCCGCCGGACGGGAGCCCTTCGACCACCTGTTGCAGGTGATATTCATGTAGCTTGAGTCTAGTGGTCGCTGAAAACACGGGCATTGTTTCTTGGCCAATGATGGGCCTCAGTTTGTTCTCATGGATGGCACGAACAACAAGATGGACCGTAGATTGGCTTGCTCGATGGATTCTATCGATTATGCGGTTCCCCATGTTTAAGGTGTTGATTGGTCCAAGAGATACATGTTCGTCTCATAGTTCGAGATCTTGGAGCGCATTGCATCGTGTACCACCCTCCATGCATGTGTACGATGTGGTGACGCTCGCAATGGGAATCACCACATATACGTCATCAATGGCTGGCTGTGGAGACCTGCGTGCATCGACTGAGTTGCATTCTGCTATTGCAACCAAGAGGGTGGGAGCGAGTCTTAGCCCTTCTCGTCATATCCACTTTCCTACTACAATAATGCGGGTTAATCCTAGATTGAGGGACATTTGCAGGGTAGTTTTTGTTCCAGATCCCACTCCTCCAAGACTAAGTTCTCTGCCACCAACTTCTCTGAAGACCTGGAGTGGGGTGCAGACAGGAGATAGAATATCCTTCGCACATGTTGATGCCTCCTCACTCAGATGGAACATACATACGGTGGCCTCGCTGCTCTCCGCCTCACCGACCACCACCAAGAAACTCTTCGGAAATAATTCCTCAAAAAAAAAATCTTCGGAAATCACTCTACGGCTAGTTCTGATGTGCGCAAGAGGGATAAGCAGACGATATGGGAGGAAGAGATGCGCCGTGAGGTGGAATTGCAGTGCGATGAAGAGTGGCGCGGGGAGAATAATAGGCGCAGGGAAGATCAAGATAGTCTTTGATGATGAACGTCACCGCGGGACTCTACGGAATTCAAAGAGAATCACGAGGGAGAGGGCACTACTCATGAGAAGGAGAAGGGAGGAAGAATAAGATCTAAGAAATCGCGATAGATGGGCTCATCGGTCAGAAATGCATGCGCAAAGTAAGTCTGAATGCCAACTGTGTTGTTATTCCTGATATTGCAATTTTTTCTGCACTCCCATACAGCTTGCCTCCCAATCTTCAGCCACATCGAGTTGAAGTTTCGCCTGCCACTACAGTCACTCCATCTTCCTTGCTGGCCCAGCGGGGTCCTTTGTCTCCACCTATACCTGTTCCTGCTATTCCAATTTATGTTGTCCCTCATATTAGGAGAGATGGTGTTGTTTGTGAGATCTATGGCAGTAACAGTCACAATAGCGTTTTTCAAGAGAAAGATCATTGGGAATATGTTGATCCTTTATTTGGTAGCGCTAACTTTGATTAGGGTTTCTATTCCAGTCCTGATATTGGAACTGATATGCAACCAATCGAGCAAATGGATTATGCTCACATTACATTGGAAGAACGTGACGTGACTTACAAATACATTGAACATGAATTCAATGTGTAAGCTGACTCCATGCACATGAACTGGAGATTTTTTGCTAAGGTCCCTATGGAATTCTAAACTAGATTTCAAATGCTAAATCAATTGAGGAGTTGGCACACTTTGGGAAGCTCTTCATGGAGACTGTGCCTGGAGCCATCATTACCATAGAAAAATGGTTAGGTGATATTGAACCTTTTGTTGTCATGCAATATTATTTCTTTAGAATCAAAGGTATCAAAATGAAGTTCAGAAATTGTTCCACTGCTTTCAATGTTGCTAGTTTGGTAGGTAAGCCTTTGGCTTTGGACAAAAACTTCTTCAAGAATTTCTCACATATCAGAGTCAAGATTGGTTGTTAGTATGTGTCTATGGTTCCCTACTAGGATTGTGAGATTAGGAAAGGTTTCTATGATTTCAAATACAAGCAGAGAGATAGTTGATCCTGGTAGCCAACCTGCTGCTCATATTGCTACTATAGTGGGTTGTCATGCCGGTGTCAAGGAATCAAATATCAAGGGACTCGGAGAGGTAGTGTAACTGTTGATGTGCAAGCAGCCAAGGATACTAGCAAATTCCTCAGATGGAAAATGATCAAATTTTCACTGCTGACAGAGAAATGACTGATGTTGTTGGTAGTTCTAGCTCATATGTTGTTGGGGTTGAAGCTCCTATACAACCTCTTTCTAATTTACAAGTTTTGCACCTTGAGGTTGCAGATGCTCTCGATCTAGATCTTGTTGGAAATGTAGATGCACCTAAAATTGACAATGCTGACCTAGAATTTCAGAAATTTGTCCATACGTTGGCCTTATCTGGCACTCACAAAAATTTCCACATCTAGAAAATTACAAGGAGATGATGGAACCCATTGTGGAAGGAATGATTGAAGATGAAATGATGTCTGAATTAAAGGTTGACTATGATAGTAGCAAATCGATGAATATTACCTCTGGACAATTGGATGATGAAGCTGAATCGGCTCCTAGGCTTGTTGTCATGGCGCTGGCTCTTTCCTTGACACAAAGGAAGGAGGAGGTTGCCATGCTTGTAGATGGATCCCAGCCTGAGGTGAAAAGTACACAAGAAGAATTGTGCTTATAAGTGGATAACGATAGGGTAAATGTTACTAAAGAAGAAGAGAATCCATCTAATCAAGTAGTGCCAACTATTTGGGCTAGTTCTAGACTAGCCAACCAAGATAATGTTAATGTCGGAATGGAGGAGAGGGCCATGCATCAAGCAAACTCTAGGGATCACCAAGCTATAGGAAGGGACTTGGAAGTATAAATTGTAACTCTCATAATTCTTTCTCAGTTCTGATGATATTTATATTAGGGCATTGGAAAAGGGAGTATATCTATCTTCTTTTACTCTTAAACATATATATTGCATGGAAGACCTTGAAATGGCCAGACATAATCTAGATAAAAAACAACAAATTGGTGTGGAGGAAGCTATTGAGAGGCTAGATCATATTTTCCTATTAGTGTTTCGGAATGATGGTGCTGATGAGGAGGGGTTTACTCTAGTGATATTCAAAAGAACTAGCAAAGCTGCCAGATCAACTGTTAATTAAGATCAAATCGAGGTGAGCACATGTGAATCATGTTTTGATACCCCAGTGGCATAGTCCAAATCAAGTGTTGCCTTGGTGAAAGATCACATATAAAACCCTTTGTGTGATATTGTGTCTAGACCGAGAGATAGGAGGAAAATCCAAAATATCAATGATAGGTGCCATTTTAAATTGAGGTGTAGGCAAGAAAGGTATGAGTAGCTTTTGAAAACTTTTATTAAGGAACATCAGCTGTATTTTATTGGCCTTTGGGAGACTATTAAAAAAGATTATTCTCTGAACATCTTCAGAGGAATTGATTCTTTCAATCAATTCTCCTATAAGTAGTATGCATCAGTGGGCATAGATGGTGGTATTCTGGGAGGTTTTTGAGCATCCAGATTTGATGTGTGTAGTATTGTGGTTACCAGACTCTTTGTGAAAGTTACACTGCTAGACTTAAAAGTACAGAAAAATGGTTCTTAGTTATTATGTATAAAGTTGCAAGGGAGGTTGAAAAATTTCTCACTGACTTAGGGGAAATTTGCAGTGAGCAGAGTTCGCCTTTGTTGCTTGGAGGGTATTTAAACTTAATTAAATTTGCTTCTGATAAGAACAAGAATTTCAGATACAGCAAGTGGAATGATATGTTCAATCAAATCATTAATACCTATGACTTGAGGGAGATCAACATGTCAGGTGCCTAGTACACTTGGTCAAACAGACACGTTGTGCTCACTCTTAAAAATGAGACATATTTCTCATGAGCAGGGAGTGGGAAAGCATGTTTCGACTTACACCAGTGCACAAAATCACTAGGGAGGTGTTAGACCATTGTCCTATATCATCTTGGATACAATGTAAAGGTAGGGAAAACGATCTAGGGAGTTCATATTTGAAAAAGAGGTGGCTCGAAGATGACAAATTCCTTTTGGGGGTTCATCAAATCTGGTCTTGGCCAGACAAGAGCAGGAACAATATGGAAAAAATGCAAATCAAATTAAAAATGTCAACAATCCAAAATTCTAGGGGGAAATCTCATGGGATAGGATGTTAAAAAGTAAAAAATATGTTTTGCAGGAATTATATGAGCTCGAGGAACTGAAAGAATCTCAAATGTGATCATTTGGTCAATTCTTGAGAAGAAGTCAGGTGCATCAAGAACTAATGATAATCTACGAGAATGAGGAGGACATTTGGTAACAAAAACCAAGCGAGCAATGGCTGATACATGGGGTAGTAATAATGAGTATTTTCACAGGATTGTGATAGAGAAAGGAAAAAACAATTTTTCTCTAAAGTCTGGCCTAGATATTATCCAAGTAGACAGTGCTTTGCTACAACATGCAACATAATTCTATAAAACCCTGTTTTGGCCATAGCAAAGCATCCCATTAGATTAAGTGATGATGTGTGGTTTGAGGAGGAGAAACTAACTAATGCTGATATAGTTGCTTTGGATAGACCCTTCACCAAGGAGGAGGTTAGAAATATTGTATTTTCGATGGAGCAGAATGAAGCACCCATCCCTGATGGCATACCAATCAAAGTTAATCAAGCATGCTGGGATATAGTTAAATTTGATATGTTGAATGTGCTCAATGATTTACACCAACATAATTTTAATTTGGCTAGGATCAACTATGGGATAATATTTTTGTTAACAAATGGAGGAGAGAAATAATCCAATAGACATACACATCCACATGCACACCAAGATCATCAGAGATCTAGAATAGGAAGAACTTCATGAGAAGCTCATCGGAGTTGTAGCTGATAGATTGTTCATTTGTAGGCTCTTGGAGCATATCCTCTCCCGTCTACGAGGAGCGATTCTGATCATTGCATCAGGCGATGCACGGAGGCCCAAGTCCTTGCCCACCGCCCATCATAATCTCTGGCTAACAACTTAGCCAGGTGACCATCTTTGTAATATCCGAGAAACTCATACGCTCTCTATAATAAAATCGTCACACATGATGTAGCGTAGGATCATCGCCGGGGGGCTGAACCTATATAAATCTTGCATGCCTTGAGGATGTTAACCCATCGGATTGTGATCACAATCCCTTACACCTCGAGGGGATGATGCTGATATTATCTAGAAATACAAACCCATTGGCTTGCTCCAGTTACTGTTCAAAATTTTCACAAAATCTTTGACAATCAGGTCTGATGTAGCTATGAAGAAAATTGTACATTATGTCAGAATACTTTCATCAAAGGGATGTATATCACAAATAGAGTTATGTTGTTGCATGAAATTTTGAGAGATACAAAACTTATAAAGCATCAGGGAATTGTGTTGAAAATTTACTGTGAGAAAGCCTATGACAAGGTTAACTAGGAATTCTTGTTTGACTATTGTACACATAAGGGATTCAGTGATAGTTTTGTTGCATGGATCAAACAATCTGTCATGCAGGGGACTTTGAATGTAAAAGTGAATGATATAATTTCTTCCTATTTTAGGAGTCACAAAGGTGTGAGGCAAGGTGATCCCTTTGTTCCTTCATAGTTCAATACTGTTGTCAACACCCTATCTAAAATGTCTAAATAGGCCCAACATGATGGTTTGCTCAGTAGCGGACCACGCAGTGCCTAGAGGTATGGCGATTCTGCCGTATCTACAATACGATTTTGTTGATAAATTAAAGATGATGTTGAACAAGGTAGACCACTCAAGTTGCTGTATATATATGAGGTAATGTTAGGACACAAAACCAAATTTTAAAAGAGTCAACTACTGTTAATCATTGATGATGCCAATAAAAAAGATATCTATGCTAAAATGTTCATGTATCAGACTGGGAGTTGGCCAGTTAAGTACCTGGGAACTCCTTTGTGCGCCAAGAGAACCATTGTTGATGAGATGAGTTTTGTGTCTGAAAAATAAAAAAGGATGGAGGCTGGATGGGAGGTGCTATGTCAATTGGTGGTAGAGTCACAAAGATAGATGCTTGCTTGAAAATTCAGCACTGTATCAGATGTTGATGAGATTATTCCATAAAACTAACATTTCAAAATTGCATAAACGAATTAGATCATTCTTATGGGTAGGCAACAATTAGAAGAGAAAGTATCATCTGTCAGATGGGGCTGATTCACAAGCCCAGAACAAAAGGTGATTTGGGTATTAAAGACCTGACTAAGTTCAACTTGAGTCTGATGTGAAAATGGTGAGTGGAAACTAGAGAGTGGTGAAGGATCCTGGCAAGATTTTATGAGAAGAAAGTACATGGGCAGTGGTGATATTTATGGTATCAAACACAAATCAAGAGACTTTGCTCTGTGGTCTGAGATGCTGCAATATAGGGATTTGTATCTCTGTGGGAGGAAAATGCAGATTGGAAATGAAAAAGAATTGATTTTTGGGGATACTCTTAGTGTGGTTTCACTCCTCTTAACTAAAAAATCTCATAATCATTTGAAACTTTTAGTGAATAGGATGTGGTAGTATCCGATGTTTCAAGCAATGGCCGGTGTTTTACCTTCACAAGATGGTTGTCCACTGATTTGCAGGAGCAGATGAGGGGCCTACATAGGATCAATTCAGTGTTAAATCTACAAAGAATAATGGGATTGATATGTCTTTTTGCCACCTTTGGAAGACAAAAGTTCAACTAAAAATCAAGATATGGCTCTAGTTGATCTGGCACAATGATATTGCAACAAAGGAAAATATGATTAACACAAGAAGAAAAGTGTCCATCTACCACGACTGGCACTTTCGGTCATTGCTGAAGATCCCCCTTCTACCACGATTTTGGTTGGTTTCATGGTAGATTGAAAACTTTTTTTCTTGTTTCCGAGGCCCTCTACTGCCACAGATTAGGGAAAATCGTGGTAGATGGTCATCTGGTGTGTGGTAGATGTCGATTTTTCAATTTCGCTTCCGATTTTGGACCCTTTCAGGCTGGATGTGATTTCAGTGTCTCTACCAAACTTGTTTTCTTGTTCCCGCGACCTAGCTCACGTTGCTCGATGCGACAGTATATGGTCTGCACCAAGGGTCCCCGATGTCGGCCTTGATGGTGCATGTTAAGGCACCCAGTTGGGAACCCCAAGAGGAAGTTTCCCTCAGTTATGAAACCAAGGTTTATCGAACCAGTAGGAGAAAGCCAAACTTCAGAAGGTGATGCTTGCTAGCTTCGCGACACTCCGGACAACAGCGCCAGAAAATGCTGGTGCGTAGTTGACGTAGGAGCTTCTTCACCGAGCAGCAACATGGAACCTGCACACAACACAACCAAGTATTTTGCCCCAACTTACGATGAGGTTGTCAATCTCACCGGTTTGCTGTAAACAAAGGATTAAGCGTATCGAGTGGTAAAAGGTAATAGTATGCAAGTAAAAGTAAACAGTGCGAGTAAAAGTAAACGGTATAGCAATGTAAAGGAAATTGGACCGGGGTCCACAGTTCACTAGTGGTGTCTCTCCATAAGATAAATAACAACATGCTGGGTAAACAAATTACAGTTGGGCAATTGATAGAATAAAGATAACGTACATATGTCATGAGGATCACTATGAGATTCACTCTGGGCATTACGACAAAATACATAGACCGTAATCCAACTGCATCTATGACTAATAATCCACCCTCCGGATGTCGTCCGAGCAACCATCGGGTATTAAGTTGCGAACAACGGATAACTGCATTAAGCAAAGTGCATAAAGTAAACAAAGCAAATGTCCTTGGACACAAGAATGTTGTTTTCTTCCTAGTGGCAACATCACATCTACAACCTTAGAGGTTTCTGTCACTCCCCCAGATTACTAGAGGCATGAACCCAACTATTGATCATAAATACTCCCTCTTGGAGTCACTAGCATCTACTCGGCCAAGATATCTACTAGCAACGGAGAGCATGCAAGATCATAAACAACATAGAGATAACATAAAGATATATAATTCAGTATATCAACTTGACATAGTACCAATACTCATTGGATCCCAACAAACACAACACGTAGAATTACACAAAGATGATCTTGATCATGTAGGGCAGCTCACAAGATCTAAACATGAAGCACATGGTGGAGGAGACAACCATCTAGCTACTGCTATGGACCCGTAGTCCAAGGTAGACTACTCACACATCACTCCGGAGGTGACCATGGTGGTGGAGAAGGCCTCCGGCAGGGATTCCCCTCTCTGGCAGGGTGCCGGGAAGAGCTCCTGGATCCTCCCGATCTCGCTTCGACAACGGCGGCGGCTTGCAGTATGTTTCGAGGAAAAGCGATCTGGCCTTTAGGTTTTTCCCGTCGAGGGCAATATATAGGTGAAAGGGCAGCGTCAGGAGGTGGGCCAGGTGGCCTCACCACCTGGTGGCGCGGCCAGGAGCTGGGCCGCGCCACCCCATGGTGTGGCTGGCCCCAGGCTCCCCTCCGTCTCATCTTCAGTCTTCGTGAAGCTTCGGTAAAAATAGGAGGTTCGGCTTTTGTTTCGTCCAATTTCGAGAATATTTCCTGTGTAGCTTTTCTGAAACACAAAAAAAGCAGAAAATAGGGAACTGGCACTGTGGCATCTCGTTAGTAGGTTAGTTCCGGAAAATGCATAAAAACGCCACGAAGTGTAACAAAACACAAAGCAAATGGTGTATAAATAAGCATGGAGCATCAAAAATTATAGATACGTTTGAGACGTATCAAGCATCCCCAAGCTTAACTCCTGCTCGTCCTCGAGTAGGTAAGTGATAACAAAAGAATAATTTTTGAGGTGACATGCACCACAATCTTGATCATCTATGTAAAGCATTGAGTGCTGGGATCAAAGAACTTAAAACATGGGCATAAGAGAAATAATCTTGACAATAAAAACTTAGCAACCATGTTATAACATGAAAACAACACAAACAAAAGATCATGAACAATGAAACATTGAAAGTCAAGTGTGTGTTCAAATCATATGGAAAAACATATCAAAGTGGTTTTCAGCTTGTCCTTCATGGAATAGCAAAACATAAATGCATAGGACACCTTCAAGTTTAAGAGGGCGACTAGATACAAATAATTTAAGAACAAGCAAAACCATAATCATGAATCAATCAATGATAAACTTTGGGACTATGCACATTAAACTCAGAATGGCAACTATGCTCTCCTAGACGGTGCATAAAGTTAGAAGGTGGAGACTCAACATAAAAGTAAAAGAAAGGCCCTTCGTAGAGGGAAGCAGGGATTAAACATGTGCTAGAGCTTTTCATTTGTAAAACAGAGAGATAAAAATTTGGTTTTGAGAGGTGGTTGTCTTTGTCAACGACTGGCAATGGGGTTCTTACTATCTTCCATACAAGAAGCAAGTTTTGAGAGAGAGATTGGCACTTTGGTGCTCTTTTATAAAGCTTGGCACTCCTCCCCACCTTTTTCCTTTCACAAACCATGGCTAACCGATTCCATCGGGTGCCCACCAACATTCACATACCATGGAGGAGTGCCTTTTTTTCTTTTTTATCCTTTTTTACTTTTTGGAAATAAACAATATGGAAGATAGCAAATCCGACCACTTTAAGAAGTGAGCCTAGCTCATTTGGCTAGGGAAGTGGATGTACAACCCAGCCACCCAGGTTCAAGTCCCCACAGACGCCAATTTGGGTTCTTATTTTCAAAAAACCAAAATCGCTGTAGGGGCTTCCCCTACTGCATTTCCTTTAAAAAAGTCCCCATGAGCTGAAAACAGTGTCACAAAATGAGAAGTATTTTGAAGGTTTTTTTGAAAGGTAGCACATGAAAATTTACTTGGAATGGCTTGCAAATACCATGCATAGGAATTTATAGTGGACACATTGGAAAACTTGGTTTTTGGGAGTTGGATGCACGAGTAGAGCTCATATTCAGTACAAAATGAGGGCTAGCAAAAGACTGGGAGCGACCAACTAAGAGAGCAATAACGGCCATCATCATGCATAGCGACAAAACATCATTAAAAGAAGCATAAAATGGCATTACAAGTCAAAAACCAAATGATCATAAAGGCTTATGGCGACTTTGTAAGAGTCAAACATGTTGTAAGCATGCGCCAAGTCAACCCAAATAAAGCATCAAGGAGAAAACCAAATAAATGCTTCCATATAATAAAAATAATGCATGATTTTTTCAAAGGCTCATTAAGCAATCTCAGTCATTTGAGACAAGTCATGCTACAGCAAAAACTACTAAGCATACTATCAAAATGATATCAAGCATGGCATGTAAAAGTCTAAGCCGCAGTCTAAACAAGCTCCTTTTTGTACCACTTTTTGCATGAAACTTTTTCTCTTTTCCAACACCATTCAAACCTTTTTGAAACAACTCTCTTGATGAAAACCAACATAGACCAGTGGTCTAAATACACCTTGATGCAAAGATAAAACAAGATCTGAACAAAAATCAAGGCAAAAAACGAAAGCTAAACACGGTTCTAGAAAAAGAGAACACTCGTTGAACGATAAGAGTGAAAACTAGAGTGTTCTTGGCAAATGAAAAACGAAGTACATCTCCTCCAAAAGAAATTTGTTGGGGTCCAACCATTTATTGCAGCAAACAAAACAAAAGAAAACTGAAAGCAAAAGTAAAGACGCTCCATGAAAAAATGCATAGAATATAAAGCAATAAAAATATAGTGTGTTGAAAGGTGACCTGATTTTTGCCGATGAAGAAGGGGTGCCTCAGGGGCATCCCCAAGCTTTGAAGCTTGTACCTCTTGTATATTTATTGCGGTGACATGGGTATCCCCAAGCTTGAGCTGTTGTCCATACTTCATCTCATCTGATCACTCTCCATTCCCTACACTTGAAAACTTCCTTCATACAAAACTTCACACAATCTTATTAGCAACGTTAGCATAAACATGATAGTAAATCAACCCCTTTGGTTCAGTTTCAAACTCAAAAACACCACATATAAAGCATATACTACTGTAGCAACTTCCTCAAAAGTTCCGTGATCAAAAGAACTAAAAAAGAAAGCGATCGAGAGGCAAACACAAATAGTGGCAGAAATCTGTCAAAACAGAACAGCTGACAAAGGTCGATTTTTTTGAGGACCTTCTGTTGCTCAAATCTAAAAGTGCAAAACTAATAAAAGTTTGGGTATAACCTGGGGCATATGCTCAAGAAATTTCAGATCAAAAATATATTCTGAGAATTTTTATGAATTTTTACGGTGCTGCACAGAAATCTGTTTCAGGACAGCAACTTCCCCAAATCTTACCTCCCTCAAATTAGAGGTTCTTCTTGGCACAACAACAAAATAAAAATGATAAGGAGAGGTCATTACAGTAGTAATAACTTCCAAGACTCAAATAAAAGAAAAAGTACTAAAAAGAAAACATTGGGTTATCTCCCAAGAGTGCTTTTCTTTAACGCCTTTGGGCTAGGCGCAGAAAGTGGAAATCAAATATTATCAAATGAGGCAATAAGATCACCGGATGCCTTATGTCTTCCTCTCTTACCTTTACTCTTAACTCTAGGAAAGACATGATTATTGCAAGGTGGAGAGGTGAATTTTATAGTACCTTTCCCCACATCTATAGTGGCGCCCAGGAGTTTTAGTAAAGACCTTCCAAGCGTGATTTGTCCCTTTCCTACACATTCAATAACAAGATAATCAGTAGATACCATTTTTCCTAGGATTTTTGTAAATACTCCTTCAGCTATCCCAATGGGAAATATAGTGGCATTATTAGTAAGAGATATTTCTTCTCCTCCCTTAGAATGTTTCCAAAGACTCAAAGATTCATAAACATCCTTTGGCATAAGACAAAATTCAGACATAATATCATAACGAGCATGAAAAGTTTCACCACTAATAGTGATTTTCACCGTAGGGAACCAACTTGATGGCTCGGAATTTATTGGCACATAATCATGATGCTCACGCAAAGTACCATAGCAATCTTTCAAACAAGCAGTATGAGTCTCAAGAGTATTAAGTCTAGCAAAAATGCTCACAAGAGAGGAATCAAAATCAGGTGGCATGCTATAAATTGTAATCAACTTTTTTATAATATTGAAAGCTTGATCTCCATCACAATGAAGGAAATCTCCTCCTGCTGTAGCAGCCAAAGCATATCTGTAACGAAGAGCAAGACCAAAGTAAAAGCTACTAAGAAGCAAACTCAAAGTCATTTTCGGTTCAGTTTTTCCATGGTAATCATAAATTCTAGACCAAGCTTCTTTGAAACTCTCCTCACTCTTTTGTTTAAAAGTGAAGATCATTTTCTCGGGCGACATAGTAACAGCAAATAAACTAGACATAAAAAAACAACTTGAAACAGGAACTAATTTCTTTGTATTTTTTGATAAAACGATGCAAGCAAAAATAAAATAAAGCAAAACAATAATAACCGGTTGAGCGTGAGAGACTCCCCTTTCAGAAGTCTTCTTTCTCCCCGGCAACGGTGCAAGAAAAATGCTTGGTGGTGCATGTTAACACACCGAGTTGGGAACCCCAAGAGGAAGGTATGAGGAGCACAGCAGCAAGTTTCCCTCAGTTATGAAACCAAGGTTTATCAAAACAGTAGGAGAAAGCCAAACTTCAGAAGGTGATGCTTGCTAGCTTCGTGACACTCCGGACAATGGCGCCAAAAAATGCTGATGCGTAGTTGACGTAGGAGCTTCATACCTAGCAGCAACATGGAACCTGCACACAACACAACCAAGTACTTTGCCCCAACTTACGATGAGGTTGTCAATCTCACCGGTTTGCTATAAACAAAGGATTAAGCATATCGAGTGGTAAAAGGTAATAGTATGCAGGTAAAAGTAAACAGTGCGAGTAAAAGTAAACGGTATAGCAATGTAAAGGAAATTGGACCGGGGTCCACAGTTCACTAGTGGTGTCTCTCCATAAGATAAAATAACAATATGTTGGGTAAACAAATTACAGTTGGGCAATTGATAGAATAAAGATAACGTACATATGTCATGATGATCACTATGAGATTCACTCTGGGCATTATGACAAAATACATAGACCATAATCCAACTGCATCTATGACTAATAATCCACTCTCCGAATATCGTCCGAGCAACCATCGGATATTAAGTTGCGAACAACGGATAACTGCATTAAGCAAAGTGCGTAAAGTAAACAAAGCAAATATCCTTGGACACAAGAATGTTGTTTTCTCCTAGTGGCAACACCACATCTACAACCTTTGAGGTTTTTGTCACTCCCCCAGATTACTAGAGGCATGAACCCAACTATCGAGCATAAATACTCCCTCTTGGAGTCACTAGCATCTACTCAGCCAAGATATCTACTAGCAACGGAGAGCATGCAAGATCATAAACAACATAGAGATAACATAAAGATATATAATTTAGCACATCAACTTGACATAGTACCAATACTCATTGGATCCCAACAAACACAACATGTAGAATTACACAAAGATGATCTTGATCATGTAGGGCAGCTCACAAGATCTAAACATGAAGCACATGGTGGAGGAGACAACCATCTAGCTACTGCTATGGACCCGTAGTCCAAGGTAGACTACTCACACATCACTCCGGAGGCAACCATGATGGTGGAGAAGGCCTCCAGCAAGGATTTCCCTCTCTGGCAGGGTGCCGGGAAGAGCTCATGGATCCTCCCGATCTCGCTTCGACGACGGCGGCGGCTTGCAGTATGTTTCGAGGAAAAGCGATCCGTCCTTTAGGTTTTTCCCGTCGAGGGGAATATATAGGCGAAAGGGCAGCGTCTGGAGGTGGGCCAGGTGGCCTCACCACCTGGTGGCGTGGCCAGGGGCTGGGCCGCGCCACCCCATGGTGTGGCTGGCCCTTGGGCCCCCTCCGTCTCATCTTCGGTCTTCGCGAAGCTTTGGTAAAAATAGGAGGTTCGGCTTTTGTTTTGTCCAATTCCGAGAATTTTCCTGTGTAGCTTTTCTGAAACACAAAAACAGCAGAAAACAGGGAACTCGCACTATGGCCTCTCGTTAGTAGGTTAGTTTTGGAAAATACATAAAAACGCCACGAAGTGTAACAAAACACAAAACAAATGGTGTATAAATAAGCATGGAGCATCAAAAATTATAGATACGTTTGAGACGTATCAGGCCTCTTCGTTCGGTTATTTGTTCCACACCATTGCTGGCTACTTGCTTTTATTTTTCGAAACCGCTTGCCCTGATAATGTTCATGGACGCTGCAGTGTGGTGGGACCTCAATGTGAGCCTCTTTGAACAAGAAACCTCTGCTATATTTAGAATTTTCATGGACGCTGCTGTCTGGTGGGTCCTCGATGTCAGCCTCTCTGAGCAACAAACCTATGCTATATTTTTTTTTCTGATAATGTTCATAGTCGCTGCAGTCGGGTGGGTCCTAGATGTCAGCTTCTCTAAACAACAAACCTATGCTATATATGTTGAGAATGTTTATGGACGTTGCTGTCGGGTGGGTTATCGATGTCAGCCTCTCTGAACAACAAACTTGTGCTATATTTTTTTAAGATAATGTTCATAGTCGCTGCAGTCTGGTGGGTCCTTGATGTTAGCCTTTCTAGACAACAAAAACCTGTGCTATATATGTTGATACTATTCATGGATGCTGCTGTCGGGTGGGTCCTCGATGTCACACCCTTTGAACAAGAAACGTGTGTTACGTTGTTGGCTACTTGGTTGTTCTTTTCGAACCCGCCCATGAAATTTGAATTTCTAAAGGTCGAGGACGTTGCTGACAGGTGGTTCCCTGATGTCACACTCTCTGAATAATAAACGTGTGCTATCTGGTGGCTACTAGATTTTATTTTCTAACCCGCCCCTGAAATTCGAACTTGATAAGTATGATGCATGTTGTTGACGTGTGGGTCACAGATGTCAGAATCTTTGAATAATACGTGTGCTATCTGAATTTCATTTTTGTTCCCCGTGAATCCTGGCTACTAGGTGATACGCCTCAAACGTATCTATAATTTTTGATGCTCCATGCTTGTTTATACACCATTTGCTTTGTGTTTTGTTACACTTCGTGGCATTTTTATGCATTTTATAGAACTAACTTATTAACGAGATGCCACAGTGTCAGTTCCCTATTTTTGCAGTTTTTGCGTTTTATAAAAGCTACACAGGAAATATTCTCGGAATTGGACGAAACAAAAGCCAGAATTCCTATTTTTCCCGACATGAGACGAAGTCCGAAGATGAGACAGAGGGGCACCAGAGGGCAGCCACACCATGGCATGGCACAGGCCACCCCCTGGCCGCACTATGACCAGGTGTGGGCCCCTCGCCCACCTCCTGACGTCGCCCTTCCGCCTATATAATCCCCTCAACGGGAAAACCTAAAGGGACCGATCAATTTTCCATGAAACCTACTGCAAGCCGCCGCCGTCGTCGACGCGAGATCGGGAGGGTCCAAAAGCTCTTCCCGGCACCCTGCCGGAGAGGGCAATCACCACCGGAGGACTTCTTCATCACCATGGACACCTCCGGAGTGATGTGTGAGTAGTCTACCTTGGACTACAGGTCCATAGCAGTAGCTAGATGGTTGTCATCTCCACCATGTGCTTCATGTTTAGAACTTGTGAGCTGCCTATCATGATCAAGATCATCGTTGTGTAATTCTACATGTTTTGTTTGTTGGGATCCGATGAATATTGGTACTATGTCAAGTTGAATTGTTGATTTATGATCTTTATGTTATCTCTATGTTGTTTATGATCATGCATGCTCTCCGTTGCTAGTAGATATCTTGGCCGAGTAGATGCTAGTGACTCCAAGAGGGGGTATTTATGCTCGATAGTGGGTTCATGCCTCTAGTAATCTGGGGGAGTGACAGAAACCTCTAAAGTTGTAGATGTGCTATTGCTACTAGGGATAAAACAACAATCTTGTGTTCAAGGACATTCGTATTGTTTAGATTACACACTTTGCTTAAGCGATAATCTTTTGCTTGCAACTTAATACCCAATGGTTGCTCGGACGACATCCGGAGGGTGGATTATTAGTCATAGATGGAGTTGCATTACGGTCTATGTATTATGTTGTAATGCCCAAGTGAATCTCATAGTGATCCTTATGACATTTGTACGCTTGCTTTATTCTATCAATTGCCTAACTATAATTTGTTTACCCAGCATGTTGTTATTTATCTTATGGAGAGACACCACTAGTGAACTGTGGACCCCGGTCCATTCTTTTACATTGCTATTACTGTTTACTATTTACTTGTTTTATTTACATTCTTGCAAACTACTATCTTTTACCACTCGATACGCTTAATCCTTTGTTTACAGCAAATCGGTGAGATTGAGAACCTCACTGTGAGTTGGGACAAAGTGCTTGGTTGTGTTGTGTGCAGGTCCACGTTGCTGCTGGTGTAACGCTACACCTTGGACAAGTTTCCTGGCGCCATTGTCCGGGGTTGTTGCAAAGCTAGCGGGCATCAACCTTCTGAAGTTTGGTTCTTTCTCCTACTGGTTCGATAAACCTTGGTTTCACAACTGAGGGAAGACTTGCTGCTGTGCTCATCATAACCTTCTCTTGGGGTTTACCAACTGGGCGGTAATATAGATATAAAACTCCTACATCAACACCACACCACCACTAGGCTGTTATTTTTTAACCCGCCCGTGTAATTCGACTTGATAAAGTCGAGGGACGCTGCTGACTGGTCGGTCCTAGATGACAGAATATCTAAACAATACGTGTGCTATATGAATTTTATTTTTGTTCCCCCTGAATGCTGGCTACTTGGCTACTTTGAACCTGCCACCGAAATTCAAACATGAGAAGGTGGATGGACGCTGCTGAGTGGTGGGTCCCCGATGTCAGACTATCTGAAAAATAAATATGTGCTCTGTTGATTTATTTTGTTCAACGTGATTGCTACATACATGACTTTTATTTTCGAACCACCCGTGAAATTCGAACTTGATAATCTTGAGAGGCGCTGCTGACTAGTGGGTCCAGGATGCCAGACTCTCTCTACACAACGATTTTGTTCCATGAGATCGAATATTAGTTGAGGATGTATAAAACTATGGTTCGAATGCGAGACCACAGAACATGCTTGTAGTGTTCCTTACAAATATGCAGACATCAGTTTTGCAGTGCTTGTTCATAAGCTGGATATAGTTCTTATATTGCTTACGTATTTTATGAGCTTAGAAGATTTTGGTCCTTCCTTGTATTTTTTTCATATCCTTCGAAATTTAAAAGGCACAGATTCTCAAAAAATTAAGCTGCTAGTACGTAGTTTTGTTCCAAAAAAAATTGAGACAAGTTTTGTTCAACTAGGATAGGATAGGCTGAGGGTTTTTTTAGAGACCTTATGCCAGGCTTTGCAAGGGAATGGGCCAGAAAGGCTAAATTTAGAAACATTTGGCCTAAACTGGTGGTGGCTGGGGGATGGGGGGCACGCTACATCCTGGGCTCCTTCTTAAAAAGGCAGAATTTCATGGAAGTAGTAGGATTCAAATCATCAGGTTTTATCAATTCTGGAAAATTAGGATGTTATCCCATGGCTGCACTGCCTTTGGATCAAGGGAATGGTGCTACCCAAATTTCTATGGATGGACTCCTATGCCTCAGTTCCATATGAATTTGAATATTCAATCCAACCTCATGATACGTCTCCAACGTATCCATAATTTTTGATGCTCCATGCTTGTTTTTACACCATTTGTTTACTGTTTCGTTACACTTCGTGGCACTTTTATGCATTTTCCGGAACTAACCTACTAACAAGTCGCCACAGTGCCAGTTGCCCAGAATTTTACCGAAGCTTCCAGAGAACCGAAGAGGAGACGGAGTGGGGCCACGAGGTGGCCTCACACCAGGGCGGCGCGGCCTAGGCCCTGGCCGCGCCCCTATGTGTGAGACCGCCTCGGTCCACTCCTGACGATGCCCCTTCGCCTATAAAGACCCCCCGACGGAAAAAACCTAAGGACCCGATCACTTTTCTAGAACACATCGCGATCCGCCCCGCCATCGACCCGAAGATCGGGAGGGTCCAGAAGCTCTTCCCGGCACCCTGCCGGAGAGGGGAATCGCCACTGGAGGTCTTCCTCATCGCCATGCTTGCCTTCGGAGCGATGAGTGAGTAGTCTACCTTGGACTATGGGTCCATAGCAGTAGCTAGATGGTTGTCTCCTCCACCATGTGCTTCATGTTTAGATCTCTTGAGCTGCCCGATATGATTGAGATCACCGTTATGTAATTCTACATGTTTGGTTTGTTGGGATCCGATGAATATTGGTGTTATGCTTGAGTTGAAGTACTGAAATTTATCTTTTGTTATCTCTATGTTGTTTATGATCTTGCATGCTCTCCGTTGTTAGTAGCTATCTTGGCCGAGTAGTTGCTAGTGACTCCAAGAGGGGGTATTTATGCTCGATAGTGGGTTCATGCCTCTATTTAATCTGGGGGAGTGACAGAAACCTCTAAGGTTGTAGATGTGCTGTTGCTACTAGGGGAAAAATAACATTCATATGCTCGAGGGCATATGCTTTGTTTACATTACACACTTTGCTTAATGCAGTTATCTGTTGTTCGCAACTTAATACTCATGGGGTGTTCGGATGATATCCCCGTGAGTGGATTATTAGTCATAGATGCAGTTGGATGGCGGTCTATGTATCTTGTTGTAATGCCCAGAGTAAATCTCATAGTGATCCTCTCATCATATGCACATTGTCTTTATTCTATCAATTGCCCAACTGTAATTCGTTTACCCAGCATGTTTTATTTTATCTTATGGAGAGACACCACTAGTGAACTGTGGACCCCGGTTGACAAGGGTATAGTTAATAGAGCCCGTATGTTGAGTACCCCTTAGGCCCGTTAAGCTAGGCCCAATTGTAATGATAGTCGATATACGAGGTCTTACCGTATGTCGATATTGTAATCTGTATCGGACCCTACCCGATCCTCGAGACCTGGCCACCTATATATAGGGGCCAGGAGGGGATGGTGTAGGCCAGATTGAAAGCAAGCCAGGTTGAACACCCAAGTTTACTTTCAATACATACTTATTTCGACTAACTTTACCTTCGAGTTCATCCGACGCCCTCTTCCCCCGATCCTAAGTCCTTCATCTAGGACATTTGTCGAGTTAACCCTCGTCAATTGGCGCCGACCGTGGGGACTCTGGGCGTTGGAATCATGAATTCGATGGCTTTTTCGCTTTTAGCCAATAGCAGTACAGAACTCGACGGAAGTCAAGAGATGGAGCTAACAATTGGAAGTTTGAGCATCTTCGTCGGGCCATCGGGTTCATCCCGCCTCTCGGATTCGACAAAACCAGATCCATCGGCAAGCAAGCCCGAAGCAGAAGTAATGATGGAATCATCAGAAGGCTCTTCCAGTGAGGTAAACTCGCCGGTCAGCTTGGGAGAAGCACCAATCGCAGAAGGCGACAAAATTCGGGAAAATTTCGACTTGGAAGAAAGAGTATGTCAAACGCACAACAGCGCAAGGGACTTCGCCGCTGGACGTAGTAGCATCTCCAAAAAAGTGCACCAACTATGCGTCATCATCACTGAGGCAGTCGATAAATTTACCAAGTGGGTGGAAGCGGCTCCGGTAACAACTCAAGATTCGACAGCAGCAATCAACTTCATCAAATCAATAGTTTTCCATTTCAGTGTACTATATAGCATCATCACGGACAACTGGACAAACTTCACTTCGAAGGAATTCAAGAGTTACTGCGAAGGACTAGGAATCAAGCTCAAATTTGCATCTGTGGCACACCCGAAGACAAATGCGTAAGTCGAAAAAGCCAATGGCTTGATATGCAGTGGGATAAAAAAGAGGCTCTTAGCACCTCTCGAGAAAGCCAAGAGCACTTAGGTAGATGAATTGCCCTCCATTCTTTGGAGCCTAAGAACCACGCCTAACGCAACAACTCAAGAAACTCCTTTCTTCCTGGTCCATGGCGCAGAAGCCGTGCTTCCAGTCGAAGTTACACACGAAGCTCCAAGAGTAACGGCATACGACGAAGCAACATCAACAGAAGCATTGTAAGACGATGTCGATGCACTAGATGAAGCAAGAGATAAAGCATTAGAAAGAGCCACGCAGTATCAACAGAGCCTGCAAAACTACCATAGTAGTCGAGTTCATCCGTGATCCTTTGTGTTGGGATATCTAGTTTTGCGACTCAGGCAAGACAGCCACGGCAAATTGGAGTCCCCTTGGGTGGGACCTTACATCGTCACAGAAGTGATACCAGGAGGAGCTTATCGACTACAAGACAAGAAGACAGGAAAAGACGAAGGCAACCCGTGGAATGCGGAGCATCTACGACGTTTTTACACGTAAAATAAATCTAGTGGTATCAGTAAACTCGAGTTAGCCTTCTGAACACAGAACATGAGGCCATAGGTCGGGTTCCTTGGGTTGAACTCAACAAAATTGTACAAAAATTTCTACTTCTCCGCTCGGGGGCTTCAACCCTCAGGTCGTACAAAAGAAACTTTTATCACGACAAGGAGATCTGTTACACTACTAGGTTGTGTAGACAACCCGATATTCTTCAAAATAATTGGTTCACAAAGAACCCGATATATATAAAGCATGCCTCAGAACAATAATTTGTTCTCATGGTACTATTAAAAGCATCAAAGCAAAGTACGAGTATTCATTACAGATGGTACGGTAGCAAGGACACTATAAAAAGAGATTACATAAAGCAGATCCTAATGAAAGTGGACTTCCGCTTCATATTCCTTCTGGCACTGGGTGCCGTCGTAGATCTTCACATCGAACTTTGACGTGCCGATGTGGTAGTCGAAGGTCATGAATAAGCCTTGGTGGAGGTCGTGGTCTTCTGCAAACTGCGACCAGCCACCCTTGAAGTATTGCTCGCCGTCACCATCATACCAAACCTCCACTTCGTACGGAGTCCCTCCACCAGATTGTTCGCGAAGAACCGCTTCTCGTAGTTCTCGCCCATCCATGAACTTGGTGAAATTCAGCGGCAGGCGCTGAATCTCACGGCATTGCGCCATGGCAATGCAGAAGAAAGAAAAAATTCTTGGAGAGGCAGAAGGAGCAGCAGGCGGAGGAGCGCTCGGACCTGGGGCGACGCCAGTCACCTTGGGTTTGTTCTTGCTACCAGGTGGGCGGCCAGAACGACGCTTCACCGGAGCGGCCGATGATGAACCTGCGGCAGCTGGATTTGTTTTGTTTTTGCTTCCACAAGGACGACCGCGACCCCGCGGTGCTACCGGAGAGCCAAGGTTCAGACGAGAACCATCTGCATCAGCCATGTGGAAGAGTGGGAAAATTAGAAACCCTAGATGAAAAGAGGAGATGATGCGGCAGAGGAGGAGTCTGATTAGGGTTTTCACCCTTGCCAGAGATGCTTTATTTATAAGCACATATTATCGGGCCCCCGTGATAAGCAAGGCCCATAAACATATTTACAAAGGAGTTAAATTCTGCATATAGCAGACGATAATAACAAAGGGAAAAAAACAGAGATCGAAGGATACGAAAAACCTCGCCTTAGGGCTCGGGGGCTTCCAAACAAGAGAAACTATAAGAAGAAGAGAATTTTGAGCCTATGATTGACTACAAGTATCCAACCATAGCCTCGGGGCTACTCCCATCAGGAGCGCTGAGCGCGCACCCGATAGAAATTAAGATAAGCAACAATGACGATGAAGAGAACCTACCATGCAAACTTCGACTACGTAGTCGACAAAATATAGAGCAATTACTCCCATCGGGAGACAGTGGAAAGAAGTTAATTCAAAATTCTTTGATTTTACCAGTCAAAAGAGACTGCGACATGAGATTCTCGAGTTGCGTTATCGCAACGAAACTCGAATGCCGTGATTTATCACGAAGGTAAGACCCCGGGATCCGTCCTGTGTGGCCTGGTATACGCACATGGATGCGCTTTGCTGGTATATATCCGTGTCTACGACGCGAAGAAAATCCTGGTGGACGCACTGGGTACCCTGAGAATCACTGGGATTCATTTTTTGTAAGACCTAAATGCGGCAAAAGAATGGGTTTGACCGGTATCCCGAATTCAAATCCAAGGGGATTGAATTTGAAGTAGGTGGCAAGTATATGTTCCGGCAGTTAACTGACCTCTTGATCCGTCAGAGTTGTCAGGCTTGTTCATCAAAACCCCTTGTGAAATATTATCATGAAAATAAGTCGAAAGACCAAGTCGAAGATTTGAAGATATGAAGAAGTCGAAGAATTAATCAAGTCGAAGATTTAAAGATTAGAGATTCAACCTGAATCTGCAATTCTGGTAGAATCTCAGGGGCTACTGACAAGGGTATAGTTAATAGAGCCCGTATGTTGAGTACCCCTTAGGCCTGTTAAGCTAGGCCCAATTGTAATGATAGTCGATATACGAGTTCTTACCATATGTCGATATTGTAATCTGTATCGGACCCTACCCGATCCTCGAGACCTGGCCACCTATATATAGGAGCCAGGAGGGGACGGTGTAGGCCAGATTGAAAGCAAGCTAGGTTGAACACCCAAGTTTACTTTCGATACATACTTATTTCGACTAACTTTACCTTCGAGTTCATCCGACGCCCTCTTCCCCCGATCCTAAGTCCTTCATCTAGGACATTTGTCGAGTTAACCCTCGTCACCGGTCCTATTTCCTTTATATTGCTATCACCTGTTTACTTTACTCGTACTGTTTACTTTACTCGTATACTACTATTGCTTTCCACTCGATACGCTCATACCCTTTGTTTCAAGCAAACCGGTGAGATTGACAACCTCATCGTAAGTTGGGAACAAAGTATTTGGTTGTGTTGTGTGCAGGTTCCGCGTTGCTACTGGTTGAAGACGCGCTAACAAGAGATCGTTAATGGCGCCCTTGTTAGAGCATCACGTAGCTAGTGGGCATCACCTTCAGTCGTATTTCGTACTCCTACTGGATTGATAACCTTGGTTTCTTACTAAGGGAAAAACTTGCTGCTATATTCATCACACCTTGCTCTTGGGGTTTTCCAACTAGCCGGTCATTTACTTCATTAATTTCACACACCATCACCGCGCCATCAACAAGTTTTTCTGGCGCCGTTGCCGGGAAGGAAGAAGACTTCTGCGAGGGGAGTTTTCGCACGCACATCCTTTACTTTGTTTAAGTTTTGCTTTACTTTATTTTTACTTGCATCATTTTATCAAAAACCCATAAAAATTAGAATCTTTTGTAGTTGTTTTTACTTGCTTGCTTTTAGTCTTGTTAGAATGAGTAATCCTGAAGTTGAAGTTCATACTTTTAAGCAACAAGGGGGAGAGAGCTTGAAAGATGCTTGGTACCGTATTAGTAATTCTCATCATAGGTGTACAAAGAAGCATTCTACCATGATCCTCCTTAGAAATTTTTATGTTGGTATGACTAGTTGGTATAGGTACGTTCTTGATACTCTTGCAGGAGGTAATTTTCTGGGTACTCCCGCTCTTGAAGCATGCACTTTAATTGAAAGTTTAGTGGGAGTACCACCTATTCATGTTGTTAAAACTGAGGTCACTTTGGAGGAAGTTTTAGAAAAGCTTAGCTCTTTAGAAAAAAGTTTGCCAAATATCCTTGATAATGCTAGCCGAGTTAATGAAGCGATAGAAAGTATCGGTAAGAGAATCACTGGTTTGGAAGCTAGCACTACTCTTGATAGTCAAAACCTTAGGATTGGGAAACTAGAGGAATCCATGAAAACTTTAAGTTCAATTTTCTCTTCCCTTAAGTTTAAGAAAGAGAAAGCTTTTGGTGGAAAAGAGCAAAAATTTACGTATGTTCCCAAGATGTCTGTGCCTAAACCACAGCATGTTTTTAAGACTTTTAGTTCAACTAAGAGTGACTTGCAGGTTGAATCTTCTTCGGGAACCTCTAAGGTGCCTAGTGTGGTAAGTGGTGATCTAGAGGAAACAGTTGATATTAATGCTTCATCTCTTGATATTACTTGATTCGCAATTTTCTGTGCCTAGCTCAAAGGCATTAAAGAAAAGCACTCTTGGGAGATAACCCAATGTTTTTACATTCAGTTCTTTTTCTTTTATTTGAGTCTTGGACATTATTACTACTGTAATGACCTCTCCTTATCTTTTTTATTTCGTTTTTGTGCCAAGAGAAGCCTCTAATTTGAGTGAGGTAAGATTTGGGGATGTTGCTGTCCTGAAACAGTTTTCGGTGCTGCACCATAAAAATTCGTGAAAATTCTCTGTACATCTTTTGGACCTGAGATTTCTTGTGAATATGCCCCAGGTTATATCCAAACTTTCATTAGTTGAATACTTTTTGATTTGAGCAACAGAAAACCCCTCAAAAATTCGACCTTTGTCAGCTGCTCTGTTTTGATAGATTTCTGCCAATATTTGTGTTGCCGCTTTATCGCTTTCTTTTTGAGTTCTTTTGATCACAAAACTTTTTGGGAAGTTGCTACAGTAGTATATGCTTTATATGTGGTGGTTTTAGGTTGAAACCTGAAGCAAAAAGGGTTGATTCTATGTTATGCTTGCACTAATGTTGCTAATAGATTTGTGTTTAGTTTTGTATGAAGGAAGTTTTCAAGTGTAGGGATCGGAGAGTGATGAGATGAGTTGAAGAACGGACAAAAGCTCAAGCTTGGGGATGCCCATGCATCACCCGGAGAAATATCCAAGAAGTACAAGCGTCAAAGCTTGGGGATGCCCCCGAGACACCCCTTCTTCATCGGCAAAAATCAGGTCACCTTTCAAGACACTATATTTTTATTGCTTCATGCATTATGCATTTTTCTTGGAGCGTCAGTTGTTTTTACTTTTCAGTTTAGTTTAGTTTTGTTTGCTGCAATAAATGGTTGGACCCCAACAAAATTCCTTTGGAGAAGTTGCCTTGCTTTTCATTTGCCAAGAACACTCCGTTTTTCACTCTATTCGTTTCAACGAGTGTTCTTCTTTTTCTAGAACTGCGTTTAGTTTTCGTTTTCGCCTTGATATGCATTCAGATCTCATTATATCTCTTCATCAAGGTGTATTTTTGCCTCTTATATTTATTGGTTTTCATCAAAAGAGGTGTTTATAATTTTTTTGAATGGTGTTGGAAAAGAGAAAAAGCTTTATGCAAAAAAGTGGTATAAGAAGGAGCTTGTGTAGACTGCGGCTTAGGCTTTTGCATATCGTGCTTGATGTCTTTTTGATAGTATGCTTAGTGGTTTTGCTGTAGCATGACTTGTCTCAAATAACTGAGATTGCTTAATGAGCCTTTGAAAAAATCATGCGTTGTTTTTATCGTTCAGAAGCATTATTTTGGTTTTCTCCTTGATGCTTTATTTGGGTTGACTTGGCGCATGCTCACACATGTTAGACTCATAAAAAGTCGCCAATAGCCTCTATGATCATTTAGTTTTTGACTTTTGATGCCATCTTATGCTTATTTTAATGTCGCTTTGTCGCTCTGCATGATTGTGGTCGTTATTGCTCTCTTAGTTGGTCGCTCCCAGTCTTTTGCTAGCCCTCGCCTTGTACTGAGTATGAGCTCTACTCGTGCATCCAACTCCTAAAAACCAAAGTTTTCCATTGTGTCCACTATAAATTCCTATGCGTGGTATTTGTAAGCCATTCCAAAGTAAATTTTCATGTGCTACCTTTCAAAACTTTCAAAATACTTCTCGTTTTGTGACACTGTTTTCAGCTCATGGTGACGTAGTGGTCGGATTTGCTATCTTCCATATTGGTTATTCCAAAAAGAAAAAAAGAGAAAAAAGAAAGAAAAAAGGCACTCCTCCATGGTATGTGAATGTTGGTGGGCACCCGATGGAATTGGTTAGCCATGGTTTGAGAAAGGAAAAAAGGTGGGGAGGAGTGCCAAGCTTTATAAAAGAGCACCAAAGTGCCAATCTCTCTCTCAAAAACTTGCTTCATTTTTGTATGGAAGATAGTAAGAACCCCATTGCCAGTCGTTGACAAAAGCAACCACCTCTCAAAATTCAAGTTTTATCTCTCTGTTTTACAAATGAAAAGCTCTAGCACATGTTTAATCACTGCTTCCCTCCGCGAAGGGCCTTTCTTTTACTTTTATGTTGAGTCACCACCTTCTATCTTTATGCACCACTAAGAGAGCATAGTTGTCATTCTTAGTATAATGTGCATTGTCCCAAAGTTTTCATTGATTGATTCATATTGTTGGTTTCACTTGTTCTTAAATTATTTGTATCTAGTCGCCCTCTTAAACTTGAAGGTGTCCTATGCATTTATGTTTTGCTCTCCATGAAGGACAAGCTGAAAACCATTTGTATGTTTTTCCTTATGATTTGAACACACGTTTGACTTTCATTGTTTCATTTTCATGATCTTTTGTTTGTGTTCATTTTCATGTTATAACATGGTTGCTAAGTTTCTTCTATCAAGATTATGTCTTTCATGCCCATGTTTTAAGTTCTTTTGATCCCAACGCACAACGTTTACATATTTGATCAAGATTGTGTAGGTGCATGTCACCTCAAAAATTATTTCTTTTGTTATCACTTACCTACTCGAGGACGAGCAGGAGTTAAGCTTGGGGATGCTGATACGTCTCCAACGTATCCATAATTTTTGATGCTCCATGCTTGTTTTTACACCATTTGTTTAGTGTTTCGTTACACTTCGTGGCACTTTTATGCATTTTCCGGAACTAACCTACTAACAAGTCGCCACAGTGCCAGTTCCCTGTTTTCTGCTGTTTTTGTGTTTCAGAAAAGTTACACAGGAAATATTCTCGGAATTGGACGAAACCAAAGCCAGTCGCCCAGAATTTTACCGAAGCTTCCAGAGAACCGAAGAGGAGACGGAGTGGGGCCACGAGGTGGCCTCACACCAGGGTGGTGCGGCCTAGGCCCTGGCCGCGCCCCCTATGTGTGAGACCACCTCGATCCACTCCTGACGATGCCCCTTCGCCTATAAAGACCCCCCGACGGAAAAAACCTAAGGACCCGATCACTTTTCCAGAACACATCGCGATCCACCACCGCCGTCGACCCGAAGATCGGGAGGGTCCAGAAGCTCTTCCCGGCACCCTGCCGGAGAGGGGAATCGCCACCGGAGGTCTTCTTCATCACCATGCTTGCCTCCGGAGCGATGAGTGAGTAGTCTACCTTGGACTATGGGTCCATAGCAGTAGCTAGATGGTTGTCTTCTCCACCATGTGCTTCATGTTTAGATCTCATGAGCTGCCCTACATGATTGAGATCACCGTTATGTAATTCTACATGTTTGGTTTGTTGGGATCCGATGAATATTGGTGTTATGCTTGAGTTGAAGTACTGAAATTTATCTTTTGTTATCTCTATGTTGTTTATGATCTTGCATGCTCTCCATTGTTAGTAGCTATCTTGGCCGAGTAGTTGCTAGTGACTCCAAGAGGGGGTATTTATGTTCGATAGTGGGTTCATGCCTCTATTTAATCTGGGGGAGTGACAGAAACCTCTAAGGTTGTAGATGTGCTGTTGCTACTAGGGGGAAAACAACATTCATATGCTCAAGGGCATATGCTTTGTTTACATTACACACTTTGCTTAATGCAGTTATCTGTTGTTCGCAACTTAATACTCATGGGGTGTTCGGATGATATCCCCGTGAGTGGATTATTAGTCATAGATGCAGTTGGATGGCGGTCTATGTATTTTATTGTAATGCCCAGAGTAAATCTCATAGTGATCCTCTCATCATATGCACGTTGTCTTTATTCTATCAATTGCCCAACTGTAATTCGTTTACCCAGCATGTTTTATTTTATCTTATGGAGAGACACCACTAGTGAACTGTGGACCCCGGTCCTTTTTTCTTTATATTGCTATCACCTATTTACTTTACTCATACTGTTTACTTTACTCGCATACTACTATTGCTTTCCACTCGATACGCTCATACCCTTTGTTTCAAGCAAACCGGTGAGACTGACAACCTCATCGTAAGTTGGGAACAAAGTATTTGGTTGTGTTGTGTGCAGGTTCCGCGTTGCTACTGGTTGAAGACGCGCTAACAAGAGATCGTTAACGGCGCCCTTGTTAGAGCATCGCACAGCTAGTGGGCATCACCTTCAGTCGTATTTCGTCCTCCTACTGGATTGATAATCTTGGTTTCTTACTGAGGGAAAAACTTGCTGCTATATTCATCACACCTTGCTCTTGGGGTTTTCCAACTGGCTGGTCATTTACTTCATTAATTTCACACACCATCACCGCGCCATCACTTCACTTTTAGACTGCGCCAACAGAAGATGAGCGGTGTTAATTATGAACTGCTGGCCATATCACGTGGTCACGATAAGAGGATAAGAACAGCTTCAGGTTGCATTGCCAATTGTGTTTGCTACATCATTGCCGTACCTCCTAGAGACTGATGCCTCTATCTAAGGCTTGTAATTATCTTATTAGAAATTGTTTTCTTTACCTCGGATGAGGAAGAGGACTTTGTGCAACAAACACCAGAAGCAGCACTGGTAGCAGCACAGGTGTATCTACTAACTACACAACCAAAGCCTGGAGATCCGCGGAAGCACATGCATCAAGCCGCAATACGAAGCCTCGGGTTGGTGGAAGACAGGCTAAGGAAACATCTTCCAGAGAAAAAGGTGACACATCATAAGAAGAAGCGAAAGGAAGAACTCATGCGCCAACCCTCGCAAAATGAAACAAGCGAGTCATCAGGCGACGAAAAGCGTCAAATGAGAAAGGAGGACGCAAGGAACATTATAACACAAGCAAGAGTAGACAACGCGCGCCACGCATGGAGAGAAGAAAACTATGAAGACGACGAAAAAGAGATGCGCGTGCTATGCTTTACCCAAAGGGTTCGCAGAATGTGGTACCCAAAGGATTCAAACTGCCACACGATCAGCAAAAGTATGATGGATCGCAAGAACCCATGTTGTGGCTATCAGACTACCTGCAAGCAGTGCAAATACTCGGAGGAACAAGAGCAACGACAATGCAAAGCCTCCAGTTACACCTCACCGGTGCAGCACGGTCCTGGCTGAATACTCTACCCAACGAATCCATTGGGAGTTGGGGAGAACTAGAGAACCAATTCACAAGAAATTTTCGCTCAACATACAAATACCCAGCATCACTGGAAGAGATCAAGTTGTGCGTACAGAGGAAAGGCGAAACTCTGCGCTCTTACATACAACGTTGGAGTGTAATCAAAAATTCTGCAGAAGATGTCTCCGACAAGAGAGCAATAGATGCTTTTTCAGCCGACCTTCATCGTTCGGACCTCGTGGAAGAAGTAGGGAGAACAAAGCCGAGGATGGTGTCAGAGTTAATGGAAGTAGCCAACAGATTTGCCGATGGAGAGGACGCATATAACAACAAAAGAGGATGTTTACCAGAAGTCGATAAAGCGAGCAGGCAAAGGCGAAGATACCGCAACGGAGACAGCCACACAAGGCGAAATCAGATAGCCGTGGGATATGACAGAAGGGACGAGGAAGGCTATGAAAGCAGGGAATTTCAGACAAGAGATAATCGGGGAACAGAAAAACCAAAATACTCCGGCCCGTCGGTAGAGGACATGCTCTATGGACCTTGTCGCATCCATTATGCGTATCTAGATGGGAAGAGAGTTTCTAACCACCAGATGAAGGATTCAGAACCCTCCTAAGGTTGCAAAATGCCATGGACTCAAACCAAGGAGCACAACAGGGAGGAAAAAGTATGAGTCAGGGATACCAAATACAACGACTCGCAAAGCATTTGGAGTCAAAAGTATATATATCCGCAATGATCCAACCGGTGCCAAAGTCCAAAAAAAGAGCGGAAGAACATATCCAGACAAGTAAACCTGGCAATATCATCACCACTAGCTACTACAGAGTACCTGCAATGGTCCAATCAACCAGTCAGGTTCAGCAGAGCAGACCACCCGAGGAAAGTGCCCAGGCCAGGGCACGCGCCGATGGTGCTAAAGGCGCAAATAGAGGGATACGATATCGGGCGAGTATTTATGGATGCAGGAAGTGGCATAAACTTAATATACACAAGAACTCTGAAGGCAATGTGCATCTCACTTGAAATTCTAAAGCCAACAGATTGTTCTTTCCATAGAATAGTACCAGGAGGCGCAAACTACCCTCTCGGGAAAATAGAACTCGACGTTTGCTTCGGCAACAGCAGCAATTATCACAGAGAAAAGCTGGCATTTGAAGTCATGGACTGGCCTTCACAGTATCATGCAATCCTGGGGCACCCAACATTTGCAAAGTTCATGGCAGTACCCCACTATGCATACCTCATGCTCAAAATCCAAGGACCTAAAGGAACAATTACAGTTCAAGGCAGTTTCAAAGTATCCAACACTTGTGACAAAGAATTCAATAGGTTGGCGCAAACTTTCGGCATGACAGCAGAATACGCGAGGTTGAAAGGCGAAACCAACCATAATGTGCTACCCGACGTCGGACGATCCCTGCCAGATCAGGCTTTCGACGCAACCCAAGACTCGAAGAAAATCCAAGTCCACCCCACGGACCTGAATAAGACAACCTCCATAGCAGTAAACCTGGACCCCACATAGGAAAGCGCGCTCGTTGAGTTCCTCCGTCAGCGCTGGGAAATCTTCGCCTGGTGTCCTTCAGACATGCCAGGGGTTCCCAGGGAACTCATCGAGGACGCACTAAACGTGGATCCCAAAGCAAAGCCAGTCAAGCAGCCACTGAGACGATTTGACGAACCCAAAAGGAAAGCAATTGCGTCGAGCTACACAGGCTAGAAAACGCAAGATTCATCCGAAAAATCAAAACATCGACTTGGGTATCTAATCTAGTTATCGTCCCCAAGAAAAACACAGACGTATAAAGAGTATGTGTCGACTACACGTCTCTCAACAAGCACCGTCCGAAGGATCCCTTTCCCCTACCTCGCATTGATCAAATAATAGACTCAACAACGGGGTGTGCAAGGCTTTCCTTCCTGGACGCATACTCTGGCTACAACCAGATCAAATTGAAAAAAGAAGATGAGGAAAAAATAGCTTTTATCACACCATACGGCATATTCTGCTACCAACTCATGCCTTTCGGGCTAAAAACGCAGGAGCAACCTACCAATGGATGATGCAAAACTGCCTCGGAAGTCAAATAGGATGCAACATTCAAGTCTACATCGACGACGTGGTCATCACCACAAGAAAATAAGAGTCACTAATCAGCGATCTGGCAGAAACCTTCAACAACTTAAACAGGTATACGCTCAAGCTTAACCCGACAAAATGCTCTTTTGGGGTATCCGCAGGACAACTTCTGGGATTCCTAGTATCAGCAAGGAGAATAGAAGCAAACCCAGAGAAGATCCAAGCGATACTAACGATGGGGAAACAAACAAAGCTGCACGACATACAGAAGCTCGCAGGACGCGTGGCGGCACTAAGTCGATTCGTTGCACGGTTAGGAGAAAAAGCACTTCCTTTCTACGCACTAATGAAAAAATCAGATGACAAATTCGAGTGGACAGAAGAAGTAGATACAGCCTTCGCACAATTGAAAAAAGTGCTTTCCACACCGCCGGTGTTGGTCCCACCAAAGGAAAAGGAGCCGCTACTACTATATATTGCAGCAACACATCAAGTGGTGAGCACATTATTAGTAGTCGAAAGAAGTGAAGAAGGAAAAGCCCATGGAGTCCAATGGCCAGTATATTTCGTTAGCAAAGTACTATCTCCAACAAAATAGAGGTACCTGCACTACCAAAAACTTGCATACAGTGTATTCACAACAGCACGAAAGCTGCGGCAATATTTCGCGGTGCACCCAATTATAGTGGTTAACGAAGCACCACTATCCAACATATTGAACAACCCTTCAACGACAGGACGTGTCTCCTTATGGGGAATCGAATTATCACCCCTGGACATCACGTATGAAAAGCGAAAGGCGATCAAATCACAAGTTCTGCCGGATTTTACAGCAGAGTGGTTAGAGCTACAAAACACAGGACCACCAGATTTATCAAGCGTATGGACAATGTACTTCGACGGATCAAAAAGGGTCCAAGGCGCAGGCGCAGGAGCAGGAGTAGTCCTGATATCACCACAAGGCGACAAGTTGAAATATGTCTTAAGGATGAGTTTTCCTCAAGCTAATAATAATGAAGCCGAATACGAGGCTCTGCTCCACGGAATGAAAATGGCCAAAGCATGCGGAGCGACTCGACTAAAAATATTCGGGGATTCGAATCTCGTCGTGCAACAAGTGATGAATAGGTGTGATGCCATCAGTGACAAATGACAGCATACAGAAACTTATACTATTATTTAGAGGGAACATTCGATGGATGTGAAGTTTCGCACGTTAGTAGAGCCAACAACGAGGAAGCCGACAATCTAGCAAATATCTGGTCCCAATGCTTACCCATACCGCAAGGAGTCTTTTGGGAAGAAATCATAGAGAGATCAATAAAGAACAACAAAACTTCGACTACAGAAGAACAAGTCCAGCACCAAGCAACAGGCTCGGGGGCTGGCAATAGAAGCACAACAGAACCCAAAGAAGTTATGATGATCAAAGAAACTTGGATGCAACCATATTTGGCTTACATGATAAACAAAACACTACCCGAATACACAGTAGAAGCAAAAAGGATAATACGACGATCCAAGGCTTTTGTCATGTTACAAGGGAAGCTGTACAAGAAAAGTATAACGGGCGTCCTGCAACGATGCGTTCCTCCTCAAGAAGGACAAGAAATATTAAAAGACATCCACGCGGGAGTATGCGGACATCACGCTAGCTGCAGAGCCATTGCAGCTAAAGCTTTTCAAGCAGGGTTCTACTGGTTAACATCCATTGAAGACGCGGAAGATATAGTGAGGAAATGCGAGGCTTGTCAACATTTTGCATCTCGACCACATGCACCAGCAGCAGAATTGCAACCGATACCACTATCCTGGCCCTTCGCGCAATGGGGTCTTGATATGGTAGGAAAACTACACAAATCTTGGCCAGGAGGACATGTCTACATGCTGGTGGCAGTCGACAAATTTACAAAGTGGGTAGAGGCAGCCCCCGTAACAACCCAAGATTCCACAGCTGCAATCAACTTCATCAAGTCTATAGTTTTTTGCTTCAGAGTACCACACATCATCATCATAGACAATGGGACAAACTTCACATCAAAGGAATTCAAGAGCTACTGTGAAAGTATGGGAATCAAACTAAAATTCGCATCCGTAGCGCATCCAAAGACAAATGGACAAGTCGAAAAAGCTAATGGCTTAATATGCAATGGGATAAAAAAGAGGCTGGTAGCACCTCTCGAGAAAGCCAAACACGCTTGGGTAGATGAACTGCCCTCTGTGCTTTGGAGTCTCAGAACCACACCAAATGCAGCTACTCAAGAAACCCCCTTCTTTCTGGTCCATGGCGCAGAAGCAGTGCTTCCAGTCAAGATCACCCATGAAGCCCCAAGAATCGCGGCTTACGACGAGACAACCTCCACATAAGCACTTCAAGATGATGTCGATGCACTTGATGAAGCAAGAGACGTAGCACTCACTAGAGCAACGCAGTACCAACAAAATCTACGAAACTACCATAGTAGTCGAGTTCGTCCACGATCTTTCATGGTGGGAGATTTAGTCTTGCGATTAAAGCAAGACGGTCATGGCAAATTAGAGTCCCCATGGGTGGGACCTTACATCGTGACAGAGGTAATACCAGGAGGAGCTTATCGACTACAAGACAAGAAAACGGGGAAAGACGAGAGCAACCCGTGGAATGCAGAGCAATTATGGCGGTTCTATGCATAGAAGGAGTATGGCGACAAGAAACTTTCGAGTTATGATCCTCTGAACCCAGAACATGAGGCCACAGGTCGGGTTCTTTGGGTCAACTCGACAATATGTATGAATATTTTCCTTCCACTCGGGGGCTCAGACCCTCGAGTCGTACGAAATAAAATAAATAATTTATTGACATTTGGTATCTGCGATTATTGAAGACATATTACTAGGTTGTTCGTAACCCGATATTCGACAAAAATAAGCACGGTTCAAGGTAACTTGATAATATATCAAAAGCACACCTCGGAATGACGATTCATTCCCATGGTCTATTAATAAAGAACGTACAAGATAAAGTTCATCGCGACTACTTATTACAGATACCAAACCAAATGATAACCAGAGCAAGAGATTACATAAAGATATGTTTAATGAAAATGCACTTCAGCTTCGTACTCCTTCTGGCACTGAGTACAGTCGTAGATCTTCACATCAAACTTCGACGTACCGACATGGTAGTCGAAGATCATGAAGAAGCCCTGATGAAGGTTATGATCTTCTGCAAACTGAGGCCAGCCGCCCTTGAAGTACATCTTGCCGTCCCCGTCATACCAGACCTCCACTTCATAGGGAGTTCCTCCCCCATAGTGTTCGTGAAGAACTGCTTCTCGCAGCTCTCGCCCGTCCATGAACTTGGTAAACTTCAGCGGCATCCGCTGAATCTCGCGGCATTGAGCACCGGCGATGCAGAAGAAGGAGTATATCTTGGGCAAAGAAGAAGGAGAAACATTATGTGGCGGAGCACTAGGACCTGAAGCAGCAGTAGACATTTTGGTCTTGTTCTTGCTTCCCAAAGGGTGGCCAGGGCGCCGCTTAACAGATGCTGATGACGAGGCTACCGGAGCAGGGTCTTTGGATTTATTTTTACTGCCGTGAGGTCGGCCGTGACCCCGCTTTTCCACCGGCGCACCGATGTTCAGCTACGATCCACCTGCATCGGCCATGGAGACAAGTGCTGGGAGAAAAAGCCCTAGATGAGGTGAGGAATAGGAAGATGATGCGGCGGAGGAAGATACCAATGAGAGAATTAGGGTTTTTACCCTAGCCAATCATGATTTATTTATAAGTGCACCTTAATGGGCCTCCGCAGAGACAAGATCCAAAGTACATCGATGGGCTTTTATATTCTGCCCAGAGCAGACGATAAGGAAGAAAACAACGTATCAAAAGCAAAGATACGTGTAAAAAGTAAAAGAGTATACATCAAAGGAGCACAACGTGCCATGGACTCGGGGGCTCAAGGCATGAGGAAAAAAAGAGACGAATAATTAAGCACGAATCGTGGCGAAAAATATTACAAAGGACAATATGTTCGGTAAACATGTTTATATTTTTGAGCCTATACCCGAAAAATTTCAGCTATAGCCTCGAGGGCTACTCCCATCAGGAGCGCTGGTCGCGCACCCGATAAAAAGAAGTCGACAGGAAAAAGACGAAGAGATTGGAGCTTGTGATCGGTTGCAAATATCCACCCACAGCCTCAGAGGCTACTTATGTCAGAAGCACTGGTGGTGCCCCCAATAATAAAGATCAACTGGTACAGGCGCAGTCGACTACCTTTTGTCGACAATCATCTTTGACTTCATGGTCGACAACGTCAAGATCAATTACTCCCAGTGGGAGTTATTTACAAGAGTCTAAAAAGTAAAAGAACAAACTCGAATATTTTTGCATATTCCAACAGTCAAACAAGGCTGCGACACACGATTCTCGAGTTGCGTCGTCGCGACAAAATTTGAATGCCATGATTGAAATATATCGTGAAGGTAAGACCCCAGGATCCGTCCTGTGTGGCCTTGTATACGCACATGAATGTGCTCTGCTAGTACTTATCCGTGTCAACAACGCGAAGAAAATCCTGGTGGACGCACTGGGTACCCTGAGAACCACTGGGATTTATTTTTTGTAAGTCCTAAATGCGGCAAAAGAATGGGTTTGACCGGTTTCCCGAATTCAAGTCCAAGGGGATTGAATTTGAAGTAGGTGACAAGTATTTGTTCCGGCAGTTAACTGTCCTCTTGATCCGTCAAAGTTGTCAGGCTTGTTCATCAAAACCCCTTGCGAAATGATATAATGAAAAGTGTTTATTTTTTAGGGATTTCTATTTTCGTGCCCTCGGGTCCTTAGTTGTGCTCAGTTTTCCCCAGCCGCTTAGTTTTTCCTCAGTTTTACCCAAGCCCTTGTCTGAAACTCTCACAAGGAGCTCGGACGGGAGGAATCCCGTTAAGTTGACCGTTGGTTGGTGCTGGCAAGTGGGGCCGCTGTTTGTGCCCCGCAGTGGACACGCCTCCACTTATCCAGATCATCGTGGGACCCGCAACTTGTCCACGTTAGCGCGCCGGACCCACAGCTTACCCAGGTGCCCGTTGCAAAATGGGGGCCCGAGCCAGCCCCGCGCCCGTGCCCGTGCCATTGCTTCCCCCTTCTTTCCCCGCGCCCCATTGTTCTTCTTCTTCGGCAGCGGCAGCCCTTCCCCGGCAGGCGGGTGATGTCTAGTTTCTCTTCGACCTCCCGTTCTTCATGGCCATAGTATGGACCCGTGCCTTTGACAAGATGCCCTGACTGCCCACGCCAAGAGCCTCTGAAGCGGTCGATCTGTAAGACGAACGACAACGGCAACCGTGGACGTGAGTTCCTTGCATGCGAGAGCTTGCCATATAGAGAGGGGGATAAGGTTAGATCTCGCTCCAATTGCCCTGTTTTCTCTCGATTTTCTTGTTATTCCCTCGAATTTGGGATTTAGGGTTCACGTTGTTGTTTTCAGATCCTGAAGAAATGCAGGTATTTTGAGTGGATCGATGTGTACGTTCAGAGGCTTAAATTGCAGGAATCAATTGGCGGTATTGGGGAGCGCAATTTGGGAGGGGGGGGTACTTGCTGTAGAGAATGCGGTGGAGAGAGGGGCCGTCCCGATTATGCCTAATGCTCCCAATGCAGAACTGGTGGAAGTGAAGGGAGAACTGAAGAAAATGAACAAGCAGTTAAAGCAGCTGATCGAGTTGAAGAAGCAAGCTAATCTGATGGCTTGTTGTTTTTTTTGTTGTATAATTGCGATCGGATTCTTATCATTGCTCGTCAAGCGCTAGAAGTTGTTACAAGGGATCCCTTGTTACAAATCCATTATTCAGTTACATGTACTTGTAGTTGTTTTCAAAGTTAGTGTGTGCATTCACCGAAATTACCAAAAAAAAAGTGTTAGGGAATATAGGAATGCTAAAGATAGTTGATAATTGTTAGAGGGGTGACAAATAATGCATTCACCGAAATCCCACAAATATGTATGTCTCATGTTTATACCAAAATTATACCACTTTTGGGACGTTTCAAATAACCAAAACTATATCCCAAACTATATTCCCTAAAAGAAAAGGAATGCTAAAGAAAGTTGATAATTGTTAGAGGGGTGATAAATAATCCATTCACCGAAATCCCACAAATATGCCAAATATGTATGTCTCATGTTTCTACCAAAATTATACCATTTTTGGGCCGTTTCAAATTGCCAAAACTATATTCCCTAAAAGAAAAGGAATGCTAAAGATAGTTGATAATTGTTAGAGGGGTGATAAATAATTCATTCACCGAAATGCCCCAAATATGCCAAACATGTATGTCTCATGTTTCTACCAAAATTATACCACTTTTGGGCCGTTTCAAATTACGAAAACTATATTCCCTAAAAGAAAAGGAATGCTAAAGATAGTTGATAATTGTTAGAGGGGTGATAAATAATTCATTCACCGAAATGCCCCAAATATGCCAAACATGTATGTCTCATGTTTCTACCAAAATTATACCACTTTTGGGCCGTTTCAAATTACGAAAACTATATTCCCTAAAAGAAAAGGAATGCTAAAGATAGTTGATAATTGTTAGAGGGGTGATAAATATGTATGTCTCTTGTTTACCACTTTTTAGTTTAACATTTTTAAATCATGGAAAATAATGCATAAATAGAGGGAATATAGTTACGTAGCAAAATAATCCATAAATGCACACGGATCGACTCCACCAATCGTTGATCCACCGACAGAGAGAGAGAGGGGTGGCCACGAAGAGAGAGAGAGGGGTGGCCACGAAGAGACGGATAGGGGTATACTGCCCGTTAGATCAGTGGATCAACGGTTGGTGGAGTCGATCCGTGTGACAACTGCTCAACCAATCAGGATAAGTTTGGGTTTCTGTGAGCATTTGTGACAGTACTTGAGGGCAAAATTGAGTAGTACTAAGAAACCAAGGGCACGTAAATAGTAAATAGACTAAGGGATTCAAACAAAATAATTACAAAATGAAAAATGCGTGTTTTGTACAATATAATTCATATTGGGCTACATCAAATTATTTGCAATTCAAATATACATGAGTGTGACAATTATGACCTCATTTAGACAAACTATGTTTTGGGGAAGATGTTTTGCAAAGGGGTTTGAGTGGAAAACCATGCATCTTCATAGCTACTAGTGATTATGAGAAGTGGCAATTTGTGGTAAAACATGATTTATCTATGTTTGTTAAGGTGGCAGGTTGCGTAGGAAGATTCCATGAGTAGGTGCCACTATGTTTTTATTTTTTTGGATTTTTTTGCGCATGAAATGACTCAATTAGCTATGTTAATCTCATTTGTTGACTCTCTGTTGACCAGCTACTTGAGGGTAGAACTGAGTATATTGCACTTGCCAGTCTAAGTACTCGAGGGGAAAACTGAGTACATATAAAATTTCTGAATAAGGCCCGAGGGTAGAACTGAGTACACCAAACGTCGAAGGGTTAGCCTCGTATCGCGGTGCTCGCTGCAGCCGTGCATAGCGGACACGTGTTGCGGTACACCAAACGCCACCTTCGTCGTTATAGAGCCCCCCTCTCTCTCTCGACGCTTGCCCACTATCTCATTCTCACTGCAACCGCCTCTCCTGTCCCATCATCTTCTCCACTTCGCGTCGAAAAACCCCCTAAGAAAAAACCCCGGCGATGGAGAAGCATGAGATGCCCATTGCCGACGTAGCCGCCGGCGCATCGGCCGCCGGCGCATCGGCCGCCGGCGCATCGGCCGCCGCCCCCGTCCAGGCCCCCGTCGCTGCTTCCGACGTAGGCGCCGGCGCATCAGCCGCCGGCGCAATGGCCGCCGCCCCCGTCCAGGCCCCCGTCCAGGCACCCGTCCAGGCCCCCGTCGATTGGGACCTGTACGAAGACCCGTACGAACCAGTGCCGTACGTCGCGCCGGCGAACCCCTACGACACCAGCATCGTCGACGACTACCCGGAGGTAACCCTTTGTTCCCTTGTTCTTATCCCATTTCAATCCTTTTGTGTTAAATCTAGCGTTATTAGGGTCCGTCTGTTCCTAGTTCAATCGTTTTATGATAGATCTAGCGTTATTAGGGTTAGTCTGTTCCTAGTTCAATCCTTTTATGATAGATCTAGCGTTATTATGATAGATCTAGCGTTATTAGTGTTTGTGATTTGCTTTTGTTTAAGATTCGGTTAACTTATGTGAGTAATCAATCCCATCCCGTTAATTTGTGCCGATGATGATGAATATTTGGGCACAAATTGATTCAGGGTTTGGTCTGTGAACAATTGGTGTGTACAAATTTGTTGTGCATGATCTTTGGTTCACTGACCCAAATCCTGGATATAAGTGTGTCCAATGTAACTGAGGCTTCTTTTTTTCGTGCCCATATTATCATGCATGATCTTTTGTTCACTCTCTGTTCCATCATCGCTGCAATTGACTCTGTGTTTTTTGATCTTTGGTGCTACGTGACAGGTGCAGAGCAGCGACGTCGACAGCGACGACGAGTCCTTCCACACCAAGACTCGTCACGTCCTCAAGAGGCTGCAGTCCGGCCATTACGATCGCCACTTTGCTCGTGGCGTTTACAGGTGCCCCTTCTGCAACAGGAGGCTCCGTGCCACCGACTTCAACTGCCTGGTGAACCATGCCGAATCCCTTGGCAGTGCCCCTGGCGGCGCTAGAGTTGGAACGACCGTGAACGTGCATGCGTTCATGGCCAAACACAAAGCACTTGGGATTCACCTGCGCAGCCTCCAAGCTTAATCCCATGTAAAATGTAGCTTATGTTGGATCTAGGGATCGGTAGTACTGTTGGATCTGTCCTGAATATATATATATATATATATATATATATGCTATGTTGGCTGCTGTATGCATCTTATCCTATATTTTCTCGATTTATTATGCTGCTGTGAATTTATCCTCTACTAGCTTCTAGATTTGCTACTAGATTTGTTAACATATTGGGCAAAAAACGAGGGCCAAAAGGCAACAATCATTAAAGAAAGACAGAAATAGAAGCTTCTCTAGATTTGATACTAATTTGGTGAAAAGAGAGAGAACTGTTACAGAGAGAGAGGGGAAAAAGGCGCTCTGAAAAATGCCAATTTGGGCCGAGAGAGACAAAACCGAGCTCTCACGTACAACCAAACGCGGTCTCGTCCTGTCCCACGCGGTCCCGTTCTACCAACCCCACGCGACGCGGCCCCACACGACGCGGCCCCACACGTCAGCACGAAACGGTCAACTAAACGGCAAACCTCCCGTCCGAGCGTCTGCGAGGGGTTTCAAACTAGAGCGAGGGAAAAACTGAGGAAAAACTAAGCGGCTTGGGAAAACTGAGTACAACTAACGACCCAGGGGCACGAAAATAGAAATCCCTATTTTTTAATACAGGCAGAAGAAGTCGAAACATTAATCAAGTCAAAGAAATAAAGATTTGAGATTCAACCCGAATCTGTAAATTCTGGTAGAATCTCAGGGGCTACTGACAAGGATATAGATAATAAAGCCCATCAGTTAAGTACCCCTGAGGCCCATTAAGCTAGGCCCAATTGTAATACTAGTCGAAATACGAGTTCATGTCGTATGTCGATATTGTAATCTGTGTCGGACCCCTCCCGATCCTTGATACCTGGCCACCTATATATAGGGGCCAGGAGAGGACAGTAAGCGACAGATTGAAAGCAAGCCAAGTTTATTCTTACGTTTACTTTCGATATACACCTTGTTTGACTGATCTTACCTTAGAGTTCATCCGACGTCCTATTCCCCCGATCCTAAGTCCTTCGTATTGGATATTTGTCGAGTTAACCCTCGTCAGTCGTACATGCAAAGAACTTCGGGTGTTAGTAGAACCAAGGACGTCCCTGTTCAAGAGTTATGTGAAGAAATATATATCTGATTATCGATAAGAGATGTTCAACCAACAAAACCATCATATAATTGGGTGATCATGACACATGAATAATTACAACTAAACAAAAGTAAAAGAAGTCATATTTGCACCGACCTTATGCCAAAAGATCAGGAGTTCTAGATACACATTACTGCCACAACAAAAAACACATGAAAGTACTTAAGACAACCCCATAATACAGGTTCCTCAATAAAAGACTACGAATAATTGTAAAGGTAGCTCCACAGTACAGTACAATGATATCAGCATATATACAACTCATAAAACAGATATCAGCGGAGCCTAAACACATTGATTGCATCCCTAGGTTCTCCCAAGACTGTCTCAATGATGCTGAAATGGACTCATGCCAGATCCCAACTGTAATAGTTCTGATGGAGTCTGAGCAGATCGGCATGATGCATCTTGACATAAACACATCCCCAGCTCTTCTCGGATTGGACAATGGTCCAATTGCAGTGCTTCAGCACGTGACGGAGTAGGCATGCGACGATGTAGGGTGCTGGCTTGTTGCCTAAATCAATAATGGCTTCACGTACCTTCCCACCCTGTTCAATCTTTAGCTGTTCAAAGACAACAGGTGGGACAGGCTCTAACCTTTTTATGTCATCTGGTATAACAATCTAGGTGCACTTCAGAGGACTCACCATCAGCAGCATCAGTGTCCACTGAAGGTGAACCATCTAGGTGCGCTTCAGAGGACTCACCATCAGCTCCAGGAGGTGCATCTTGTTCTATAGAAGGCAGGTCACCAGATCCACAACCTCCTTCATGTGGCACAATACCGTCAGGTGCAGGATCAGCAGCACCAGTGGCACCATTGTCTACTGTAGGTAAACCATCTAGCTGCAATTTAGAGGAATCACCACCAGCTCCAGCTGGTGCATCTGTTTCTACAGAAGGCAGGTCACCAGATCCACTACCTCCTCCACCTCTTTCATGTGGCACGACGATATCAGGTGCAGACTCATCAGTACTAGCTCTAGCTACATCAGGTATAGAAAGTTGGCATGGATTTTGAACTCTGTCATTAGAAACCTGAGAGACATCTTCACCCCTATGCTTCTGCAGTTCGAACATTAACAGGATTACGGCCAAGCATCTATGACATCAACCAGAACATAAGCTGTTTTATTGATTTACCTTGTCATCTGGGATAGCAGAAGTCACTGAACTGAAACCCAGATCATCAAACATATGTTTTTTCATTCCTTCCCCTACGTCCATCTGCATAAAGTTGTAGTACTAATATTGATCACAAAAATGCTAATTAACTGAGAATATGCAACCGATGAGAAGTTTGCACAACACATTGTGGATTTTGGTCATCTAAGAAGATAAAAACAATGCAAAATACTAAAATAGCAGAATCAATACATGTTGGTTCACAATTACAGCGACGGAACAGACACAAATCGAGCAAGCAAACAACAAAAACAATCATCGGCATGGTGACCAACCAAGCAAACCAAGATAGATCGGTGCAAATCATCATCGGACATTGATCAAACTAGAAATTTTTAATGGATTCCTACTATTCAAACTAATGGGATCATGCGCAAAGACCAGCTTGGATGCAATCCAAGACTAAAAAAGGAGGATAAATACCCTAGATGAGAACAAACCAGACAAAGGCTCAGAAACTGCAAATAAAATTTAACCACATCATCAGCTTGATCATACAAGAGAGTTCGTGGACTTCACGTACCACCACTGCAACCGCGGGACGAGGTTGAGGGATGCGCCACCGCCGTAGAAGGTCAATGCCCACCAATTCGACGCAAGTGTAGAGGAGAAGAATTGAGCAGCGCTGGTAGTCGTCACCGATATAGAGCTGGGAGAGAAGACGAGATGGAGCGGCGCGGAGATGGACAGGGGAGTGATATAGATAGAGCAAGGCGAAAGGGATAGATGGAGTAGTGTGTGTTGTGGGACTTGATTGCAGCTTGTCTTAGGAAGGAACGGTCACGTTCTCTCTCTCTCTCCCTCTCTCCTGTAGCAGCTAGTGTGTGGAGTACTAGAGAGCACCGAGTAGACTGTAGACTAGCACGCAGTATTACAGCATGCAGGGTTTGAGCTTCGTCTTTCACGCTGCAATTTATTCCTCCCTTAATAAATTTACTCCTCTCCTAATTAAGTTCCTATATAACCGGTAATGATTTGATGCATGCCATGCCCTGAGGAGAAACTTTGTTCGTGCGATGGGATAATGAGAAATGAGGCGCATACTAGTGGATGATTTAAGGGAGATTTAATGGGATTAATTAGGGGTAAGATTGATGTGATCGTCCCTTAATCGGCGTTCCCCAAAAATACAACATAAGCTTGCAGTACTATATTAGTAAGAATTATGATACAGTACAATACAGATACGTACAACATAAAAATGAATGAAACATTGATCTGGCATAGTTGATGTTGATCCCTAAAACTTGATCAAAATTTAGAGCTTTACTGAACTTTGTTTGACTTATAAGCACCATGGCACCAAAACCAATACTACCGTGTAAAAAATATATATTGGCATGCATCTATCTGTAGAGGCGGCAAAAAACAGAGGAAATTGTGAAGATATGCATTGACACAATCCATCATGCATACAAAAAAGCAGCCAAAAGTAATAGTTCAACAGGAGGCCGGAGACCAACTGAGCTTTCATCGTATTATATAATTACAACATACTACCTCGGATCGCGATTGGAGGGAGTAAAATAGTTCCAGTCAAGGGCATTGGTGAAGCTTGGAATGAACCACATAGGAGTCTCTGACCATGCCCATGGACTGTTGGTTGAGAAACCAACAACTGCGTCCATACCATTCAAACTGAAGCGGCAAACTTCAGGATGCGGCCTAAAATCATAGACAATTGCTTGGTTGAAAGTGTATACACAACTCCTTCTCGTTAGATCCTGGGGCAACATCTTTACCGGCTACCACAATGTTAATCAGATAGTTCACTCCAAGGAAAAGAGAATATGGTCCGAGGTTATGCATCTTTCTCCAACGCCTAGGTGGGTGTAACTGACTAGTGTCCTTCGAGAACACCATGCAGTGAAACCCAGAAGCAAAGGTGTGAAGAGTGCGACCGCACTGAACAATATCATTACCAACTGCGTTAGTCGGATGAAGAGGAAGCACATCACCGTGAGCACCAGTAACGCCACGGGTATAGATCAGAAGAAGTCTCAAACCATGGGGAGTTCTTGCTAACCACCACATACTACCATCATGATCAAATTCAGCGTAATGCACTTCGTGTGGCCGCTGGATCAGCAAAGGACCTTCAAAGGAAAGAGAACATAACATGGAAATATATTTCATTATGAATCTGATCATATAGTTTTCCAGATCATGGAGGAGCGCTGCATGTGTTGTATATCAAACAGAAGAGAAAGCCAAAGATACACCTTACTTTCAGGAGTGACAGGGTACAGAAACAGAGGAAACACCATGCCGGGCATAATCAGAAGTTTCCTATGGACTTGTATGCAACATATAGACAATATGAACATTTAGTACATATGTTAGAATTTTTGTGCTAAATTATCCTATACAGGATTTCAGTGTGTCTAATTACAACAAAGGAAAACAAAGTTCCAGGTAATTAATATGTCTAGGGCTTAGTCTACTGAGACTAGCTTAGTGCTCAGTAGAATAACATCATCACATTTCAGTTGCAACAACTCACCACTAGCAACAATCACGAAGCAAATCTAACGGTTTAGATGTATCATTTCTAGTTGCAACCTCACTTGCAATTGAAAAAATATCAGTTGCAACTCAACTTACAACTCAAGTGCACTAATCACGATGAAAATCTGATGGTTTAAGATTCTAATGAGCCCTAAGTTAGCATATATATATAGTATCATATAGTTATGTCGAAAAATAGTACTATCAGATACTCCCTCCGATCGGAAATAAGTGTTGGTAATTTTGTACTAACATAGTATAAAGTTTGTACTAAGTCACCAATAGTTATTTCCGATCGGAGGGAGTAGTAGATGCTAGATTTCCTACGGAATATAATTAGTACACGCATAACAATCATATAAATTTCCTTTCCATCATATGAATTAAAACGACTTAGATGTAAGAAAAACTCCTACGTAAATCATTTGAACCGAAACAGCTAAAATTCCTAGTAATACGAAACTCCTTTAAATCCAAGATGCCCTATCAAATTTGAGTAGAATTAGCTTACATCAAAGAATAATAAAGCTAATACACTATATAAGTAGGAAATCTTACCAAAACGCTCCGGATCCCATGCATAAACACTGTCGTTCGTGACTACGATGAACACAAGGTCATTGTGGATAATAGCATCGCAGTATTTGGAAAAGCATTGGAACTGGTTCTCAAGAACTATCCATCCATTAGGGGCATTGCCTTCAAGGACGGCAAGTTTGTAATTGAAAACTGCGACGAGAGAGAAATCTGTAAACTCCCTAGCAGCTATGGGAACATCGCAAATAACTATCTTCTGCAGTGTAAGAGGGTGATCATCCTCCGCGAATGTAAGTGAACTTTCGGTGGCTTCAAACAACGTCATAGATAGAAGAGGAATCCTGTGACGAGTGTACATGTTGACAAGCTCCCACTTCCATTCCAGGCCAACCGTGATGATCCAATCTCCATTGTTGCCTGCCTGCTGCTCACTGATATCATTCGGCATCACAGCATCGGAGGAGAACCTGTCTAGCGGCGTCAGCATGCACTCGCAGCCAATGGACAAGTCCTCACCGTACTCCCACGGTTTCTTCGTCGGGTGAGAATGAAGAACACATGGGAGGCTAAATGGCTGAGAAGCAGGCATAGTTGCACTGACTCGTGCGGATTGAAGAAAACTATTGGACAAACCGACGAGGCCCACGGCGGTGATGGCGTTGCACTGGCTTATGAGTACTTCAAGTGGGCCTTCGGTAAACACCTCATGAAACAGCTCAGGATCATCACTGTCCGTGCCAAGTCCCGCCATAGCAATGCAGCAGGAAGTACTATGGCATTTAATTAGGGTAAATAGATTCGGGGTTTGGACAGAGGGAGGATCGATGGGGGCAGGTGATAGGGCGAGATGAAGAACAAAGGCTCTTAAACTGAGGGGTGGAGAGGACGCAAAAGCGGCATGGTGGTTGAGCTGGCACGTGCTATGGAAGTTGGGAAGGTGGGGGATAAATGATGGAACGATGGAGGTGAACCGAAATGGTACTAGTTGGGGGGTCCCTAGTTGGGTTGGCGAGGAGGACATAGTATACTAGTAGGTGTAGCTGTGTAGCCCCATTGATCGAGCATTTGAAAGTCCAAACTTCTGTGTCGTCTTGTCGAATCGATGGCCATGGCAGTATTTGCTGGATCAGATCAATATTCGCACGACCGACAGTGTATGCCTTCCTAGCATGCCAAAGCTGGACACCATCAAATCAAAAACAATATTATACTAGTACATTCGTTCCAAAATGTCTCCCTCCGATCAGAAATAAGTGTCGGACGAATTTGTACAAAGTTGGTAGGTCCTAGAACATCGTATGCTCCCTAAAAAAAATACTCCTACTAGAACATCGTATGCTCGCTTGAGACGGAACGGGATGCTGTAACTTAGCCTTTCCTAACTTTGGGTCACTCACATGTTGGACCCGCATTATGTTGGGACCCGCATGTCAGTGATACAAAGTCAGGGAAAGTAAGAGGATCCGGCTCCGCCGGCGATCGGAGATGGGGCACCCCGGACGCCCGTTCAGCGAACAGAGACGGCGGAGCCAGACACAATGCACCAACGGCCCCACCTGTATGTGATAGTACATACGATCACTCTGTGTATCTATGGCAAGGTCTTGTTGAACCGAGCAGTGTGAAAGTAGCCAAGCGCACCCTTCAACAGCTGAGCTTCCTCGCCGGGCCAAGGAAATTATTCCGCACCGCTTCCACCCTTCCATAGAGCTATTTGAGTGCATAGCAGAGAGAGAGTTTGATTCCAAAAACTCCTTGATGGCCTCTAAAACTGTAATCCTTCAGATGTACTTGTGTTGATATATAAATATGTTCTGCACCCTTCCCTTCGTAGCTACCTCACAAAAATGTTTGAAGTGTATTTGATGTACCCACGGTTCAAATTTGAATTGAAATATCCAAATGTCCAAAAAAAATGCAATATATGCAACCACACCGAGAAAAATTTATGTAACATCGGGTATGGTCATCCTTCAATGCGAGAGGGATCACTTTGTTCTCTGGCGAGAGAGATCACTTCTTACTGTAGACACGTTGAAACCTTGGTTGACCCGAGCAAGCAAGCTTCACACCCGAGCTGCAATTTTCACGGTAAGTGTAGGCCCTTTGGCTAATTACCGGTGATGACTATTTTTCTCGAGTGCTAGCTATATATGAAATTATTATAGCCTACGGCCTGCCCAATTAGGCTCTAAATGAGTTGTTCTATTTGGAACTATGCCTACCTATTCACTAACGGCAAATCCTATTTATCGCCCGCAGGCGCTGGAACGCGTCGCGCCTCCGGGCGGAGCAACTTGGGCCAGAGCCCAGGAGGGCGAAAGTGCCCTCTCTTTTTGGGTTTTCAATGTTTTGTTGCGGTTTATTCCCTGTTTTTTCACTGTTTTGTTTTCACGATTTTTTGAGTGGTTCAATTTTTTCCGAGTTTTTGGAATTTGAACTTTTTCAAGTTTGGACAATTTTTAGATTTAATTTTTTTTTTCAAATTGAACAATTTCAAAATTTGAACTTTTTTAAGTTTGAACAATTGTCGGATTTGAACATTTTACAAGTCTAAACATTTTTCAACTTTGAACAATTTTCAAATTTGGAATTTGAACTTTTTTGACATTTGAATAATTTTCTTTTTAAACATTTTTTGAATTTGAACATTTTTAAAATCTGAACTTTTTTCAAGTTTAAACAAGTATTGAATTAAAACAACTTGTTAGTTTGAATGCTAACACACAAAAAACATAACGTGTCCAAAAACGCACAACACAGGAAAAAGTAGTCAAGATCCGCTTAGGAAAAAACAATAGTCAGAAACACCACGCACCTGTACCTGGGCCTAGCCCACGAAGCGGCAGCAGGTAGGCGCGACCGTTTAAGGCACGCTAACGCGCATGAACTAGGAGCCCCCCTACTGACCCACTCACATGTCCATCCGAATGTTTGGCCCATTAAGTATCAGGTAATGAGGTATTTATTCGGCCTATGCCCATAAACTAACATCATGCACCTACAGTCACATGGCATCCCTAAAAAAAATTATAGTCACACGGCTATATCGGTGACAAAACAGTAAAAATAAAATACAATGTGGTCTTTATCTACTGTAAAAAATATTACTTCCTCTGACACATATTATCTTTCACAAATATGGATGTATCTAGACATATTTTAGTGCTAGATACATCCATATTTGCGATAGATAATATAGGTCGGAGGAAGTAGCACTAGTAGAAAAAAGGGCTTCCGTTCGACCCCTTTAGTTCCCAAACAATTTGGTCCGCGACTAATATGAGCATTAGTCCCGGTTCAAATGAAAATGTGGGCCAGGAAGCATTAGTCCCGGTTCAAACAGAGGCTTTAGTCCCGGGATCTTTAGTCCCGGTTGGTGATTTAAACCGGGACTAAAGCCTACCCTTTAGTCCCGGTTTGTGGCTCAAACCGGGACTAAAGGTCCGGCGCCCATTTTTCCTCTCATTCCTACCCCCCCCCCCCCCGCGTAGAAAAAACGTCTAAAACAAATAAACGAAAATGATAAAAACTTCAAATTTCAAAATCCTTTGACATGCATGTACCTCACGCAACCAACTTTTATGGAAAATTTGAAATTTTGAATATTGATATTTTTTGCAAAAAAAAGTTGTTCCAAATTAAAATGGCTATAACTTTTGCATACGGACTCGAAAAAAACGTATAATATATGAAAAACTATCTACACAAAATTTTACATCCGATTTCAACGGCCCACGGCCGTTTGCACAATTTCTTGTTTCTCAAAATTCCAAAGGGAAATATGAAAGCAGGAAGATTTTAGATTTTGTCAGAAATAATGAGAAAAAATGATTTTTTTTTGGATTTTTTCATTTCTTTTGTTGTTCCTTCTACTTTTTGGTCATTTTGAAGTTTTTTATTAATTTTAGAATTTTGGAATTTTTTAAGTTTTTTTATTATTTTTTGAATATTTTGAGTTTAAAAAATAATAATTAAATTATGCATAAAGATTATTTGGAATTCATTGATGCTTACTATTACTTAATCATTGTTGCTTATTTTGTGAATTATTTGGAATTCAAAAAATTAAAATCATATGTTACCAAAGTGTATGTGTTAATAGAATTGATAGCATAGCATTATCAAGAAGTCGCGAGCGCAGTGTTGGAAGGTAGTAGGGAAGGAATGGAGAAGTTAAGCGTGCTAAGGGTGGAGTAGTGTGAGGATGGGTGACCGACCGGGAAGTGAGGACCATAAGTATGTAATTTGACATGAGAATAGAGGTGATTAGAGATTAAGTGGAGAGTGGAGAGTGGAGACTGTTAAACAATTCAAATATTCAAAAATATGGAAATTTAAAAAAATCCGAAAAAAATTTGGGCTTTTTTTTTCAATAATTCTACCAAAAATTATATCAGATCCCTTTAGTCCCGGTTGGAGCCACCAACCGGGACTAAAGGGTCCTCCAGCCTTCTGCACACGACCCGGACCACGTGGAGGACCTTTACTCCCGGTTTGTGAGCAACCGGGACTAAAGAGGAGGGGCTTTAGTCCCGCTTTGCTAGTCCCGGTTGGACATCCGGGACTAAAGCCCCTTACCAACCGGGAATAAAGCCCATTTTTCTACCAGTGTAGTTGTTTACCTATACTTACGCGCCAGTCGGTGTTTGTTGAAAATGACGGACGGTCAGATGAACACTTATTTAAGCCTCAATCGCACCATAGTAATATGCTAGATACATACCTCTTAGTTTTTTTTTTCCATAAAGACATACCTCTTAGCTACATCCAAACATGTATGTACCCCTGGACTTGATATATAATATACTAATTATATATACTTACTATACTAAGAGGATAGCTGCATGTACGTCCCTAGGCACTTGTGTATGGTTGCAAACATCGGTTATCTAATTATGTCCTTATATAGTTAGATGCGTACATAGTATTATGTTCGTATATAGTATGATTTATGTTATGTGCATATAGCATGTAGGACAAACTTGTGGCGGCTGTGGGTGGGACCACTAGCTAGTTGCAACTCCAATCCATCAGCTAGTTGCTGGCATCACATCACATTGTAATATGCCACTTGTAGTAATTAAATAATTAGCTAGTTGCTTGCTATTAATTGGATTGAGTACCAAGTAAGGAAAATCGCGAGTACATGACTGAAGATAGCTAGAGGGGATCTAATAATGCATGCTCTTGATATGATCAGATAGGCATCGTGCTAGTTTATTCATGCTAGTTGCACAGCTTTGATAGATGGAAACTATATCACTAGATGTAATTAAAACATTTCTCGTAAGGTAAATTATCAGTAATTTGTTAGTACTGAGTCCATGTATGTTAGTATATGTTACTCTATCGGTCGTTATTTATATGTTGCTTACCTATTTTGAGGTACACAGGCAATATGGACAACGGGCAAGCAATAGATTTATGTTGCAGAAGTGTCTGATATTGTTACTTGTGTGTATGCTTCTTTAGGGTCCGTTCGGAACGAAGGAATTGCAAAGGAATCGTACAGGTTCCTTTTCCATATGAATTCTTTCCTTTGGTAGCGTTCGATCCTACGTTTTCCAGGACATTTCACGGGAATTCAAACATCCACCTAGACCTCTTGTTTCGCGGAAGCCTGAGGCGAGATCTCTGCCCCGAGAGATTGCCGTGAGTTAGACCATGTGATAACTACCAGAGCCGGGCTTGTGTCCAAATAAAATATTCTTTGAACAGTGATCTGTTAGTGCTCCTAGTCTGCAACCGCACAAAAAAAAATCCTATATTCCGAACACCTCAAATATTTTGATTCATCTGTTTTAGAAGCCTGCGGATTCACACTTTGCACTCTATTCTATTCCTATAAAGTTTCCTATCCCTGCATTTTAGATTCCCACGCTCCGAACGGGGCCTGCACTCTATTCTATTCCTATAAAGTTTCCTATCCCTGCATTTTAGATTCCCACGCTCCGAACGGGGCCTTAGATTCCTAAAGACTCAGATTCATAACTTTGCAATAAATGTGTATGAAGTATCAATAAATGCATTGCCGGTCTTTAAAAAAATGTATTTTTAAGGTTCAGTTTGACCAATAAAACGTGTGTTATGTGCCCAACAGTTATATCACTAACTCGTATTCAAAATAACTTTCCGATGGTATCACTATTATGACACGTAACTCATAGTATCGGTGATATTGGTGATGAAACTTTAATGTAATGTGACTCCACCATGTAATGAAGTACTCCCTCCGTCCACTTTTATAAGACCTTGTAGAAATTTTAGTATAGTCTAGATACAAACTAAAATGAGTGAACCTACACATAAAAACATGTCTACATACATACATTTTGGTATGTATCTAGTCCACTTCCTACAAGGCCTTATAAAAGTAGACGGAGGGAGTATAAATGAAGGAGTGTCAATTTCCATTCAAAGGATAAGTAAGGTTTTAAAAAAATATTCATGCATCACTAGTAGAAAAAAGGGCTTCCATTCGCCCCCATTAGTCCCCAATGTGTTTGGTCCGCGGCTAAAGGGGTCATTAGTCCCGGTTTATTTGAAAATCTGGGCCAGGGAGCATTATTCTCGGTTCAAATGGGCCCTTAGGTCCCGGTTTGCGCCACCAACCGGGACTAATGCCTTAGAGCCTTTAGTCCCGGCTCGTGGCGCAAACCGGGACTATAGGGCACCCTTTAGTCCCGGTTTGCTCCACGAGCCGGGACTAAAGGGCAGTTCAAATGAACCGCCGCTCTCCCACGTATCGTTTCGGAAATCGCTGCGGCCATTACGATCGTTTCGGTAATATGGAACGAACGCATCGGGAGAGCGTTTCGGTAATCAACACCGGTGGCCTCTTGATCTTCTTCTTCTCCATCTCTAGTATATAAGAAGCCTCTTGATGTCTACGCACTTCTATTCTTGTAGACACTTGTTGGGCCTCCAAGTGCAGAGGTTTGTAGAACAGCAGCAAGTTTCCCTTAAGTGGATCACCCAAGGTTTATCGAACTCAGGGAGGAAGAGGTCAAAGCTATCCCTCTCAAGCAACCCTGCAATTACGATACAGAAAGTCTCTTGTGTCCCCAACACACCCAATACACTTGTCAAATGTATAGGTGCACTAGTTCGGCGAAGAGATAGTGAAATACAAGTGGTATAGATGATTATAAGTAGCAAACGTGATGTGAAATAAATATCGCTGCAAGCAAACAAGTAACAAAATAACAAGTAAACGGTGTGCAATGCTTGGAAACAAGGCCTAGGGATCATACTTTCACTAGTGGACACACTCCCAACAATATAACATGATTGAACAAATAAACAACTTCTCTCCACTATGGTACTCTGAATTGCTCTCCTATTGAACAACACTAATCATTGTGTAGTGGCTACAGAAGCACCCCTTAAAGTTCATCAAGTACTTGACAAACACCACTCATAGAGATATCCAAATCAGATCACAACTCAAGATAGATATCATTGCAACTTAGACCAAGTACTAACACGGCGCACACACTGTCAACATTACACCATGAAAGGAGGAATAGATCACTCAATACTATCATAGTAATAATTATTCTCATAATCCACAAGAGATCACAATCATAGCCTAAACCAAGTACCACCATGATGCACGCACTGTCACCGTTACACCATGGCAGGAGGAATAGATTACTTTAATAACATCACTAGAGTACACTATAATAATTAAGCATAGGAGTAGCATAATATCTGAATAATAACATCTACTTGTTCAACATGATACAAAGCTCACGATCACATAAAGATCACATCATGGGAGAGAGAGGTGAACCACATAGCTACCGGTAGAGCCCTTAGCCCCAGGGATGAACTACTCCCTCCTCATCATAGGAGACAGCAAGGTTGATGGAGATGGCGGTGAGGTCGATGGAGACGGCGTAGACGGCGATGGAGACCGATGGAGATGGCTCCGGGGGCACTTCCCCGTCCCGGCAGGGTGCCGGAACAGAGACTTCTGTCCCCCGAAATTCGTCGGTGGCGGCGGCGGAACTGCGGAACTCTTTCTGGAAAATTGCCGACTCCCTTAGGGTTTTCCGTCCCGAGGCTTCTTATAGGCGAAGGGGCGATGTCAAGGGTGGGACCAGGCGCCCTCACGCATGGCTGGCGCGGCCAGGGGCCTGGCCACGCCACCCCTGCATGTGGGGCCCCTGTGGCCCACCTCCTACTCCTCTTCGGATCTCTGGAAGCTTCCGGGTAAAATAAGACTTCAGGATGAGGTTTCGTCCAATTCCGAGAATATTTCCTGTGTATCACTTCTGAAACACAAAAACAGCAGAAAACAGGAAACTGGCACTGTGGCAGCTTGTTAATAGGTTAGTTCCGGAAAATGCATAAAAGTGCCACGAAGTGTAACAAAACACAAGACAAATGGTGTAAAAACAAGCATGGAGCATCAAAAATTATGGATACGTCGGAGACGTATCACCTCTATTTAGCTTTCTTGATCATCATCTTCTCCTAATCTCTCCTCAAAACCACCATAGCATCTCACCGCCAAAACCACCATAGCATCTTGATGACCCACAAGTATAGGGGGTGTATCGTAGTACTTTCGATAAATAAGAGTGTCGAACCCAACGAGGAGCAGAAGGTGTTGATGAGTGGTTTTGATCAAGGATTCACTGTAAATACTAGCAAACAGGTTTTCAGGGGTATTTAGTAATACGAGTAAATAAAGTGCGAGTAAATAAAAGACAGTAGTAACAATTACAGCAAGTGGCCCAATCCTTTCTTCAGCAAAGGACAAGCCGGTTGTGTAACTTATAATAACCAAACGTTCTCGAGGACACACGGGAGTTTCTGTCAAGAGCTTTCGCTTCATAAAGCCAATAGTCTTTATTGGTTTGATAGGTGTTATGGGGGTGAACCTGTGCTAGCGCACTACCCTTACTAGGATAAATACACACTTGTGATTATACCCCTTGCAAGCATCCGCAAATACAAGAAAGTAATTAAGATAAATCTAACCACAGCCTTAAACTCTAAGATCCTACGCTCCCTGGTGCAACGGTTTCCGAACGGAGGTTTAGGTTTCTGTCACTCCAGCAACCCCACAATTGGTAGCCAAATACACAATGCATCTCACTAGGCCCATAAATGGTGAAGTATCATGTAGTCGACGTTCACATGACACCACTAGTGAAATAGCACCACAACAATATCAAACCATTAAATATTTCTCAACAATAATTCACTACTAACATCTTGACTTCTCCCATGTCCTCAAGAACTAAACGAACTACTCACAAGACATCATATGGATCATGATCAGAGGTGAAATAATGGTAAATAACAATCTGAACATAAACCTTAATTCAACGGTTCCACTCAATAGCATCAACTACAAGAGTAATCAACACCGGGAAAGTTTACCCTATGAATATAACAAGATCCAACTCAAGATGTTACAGCGGGATGGCGTGGTGATGGTGGAGATGAAGGTGCTGGTGATAGAGATGATGATGATGACGATGATCCCGATGAAGTCTGGTGCGATGGTGATGACGATGGCGATGATCTCCCCTCTCCAGGAAGGAATTTCCCCGGCAGATTTCTACCTGCCGAAGAACTTTTCTCTCTCTGGTGTTTTCCGCCCCGCAGAGGCGGCGGTGTCTAACTCTGAGCCCCCCCTTGACTTAGGTTTTCGGGGACGATGAAGTACGCGGAGGGGCGAGACCAGAAGTGGGCCAGGGTGGCCTCACACAGGGCTGGCGCGGCCAGGGGTCAGGCCGCACCACCCTGGCGTGAGGGACCCTCCTGGCTCCTCTCGACTCCTCCTTCTAGCTTCCTGAGTCTTCTGGGAAAATATAATTTCCTGGTATTTTTCTAGAATTTTCCTGATCTTCAAAATATGGTCCCTTGATGGTCCTTTTTCCAACAGAATCCTGACTCCGGCAGCAAATCCTCCAATGATCATCAAACATGTGAAAACAAAGGAAATAACATAAATATCAACTCTAAATATGAAATATATCAATGAATAACAGTAAATTATGATACAAAATAGTGATGCAAAATGAACGTATCAACCCCCCCAAGCTTAGACCTCGCTTGTCCCCAAGCGAAAACTAAACTCGGTAAACATGACCACAAGTTTATGGAGTGAAGTGTCGATAATCAAAATACGGACAAGAAGCATCACATTCACCAAGGCACAAATTATAATAGACAGCAACTTCCCTTTATAAGATATAGACTTGCAATAGGTAAAAGGGAATCACATGTAAAGATGCACAAGGTAAACTATAATTGGCAATGGCAAACCTTAGTTCTTGGTCAAAGAATGATGAACAAGCTATTCTTTCTTTTAAACGGAGCCTTTTAAAACAGAGCTAATATAGCAAAGACCATATGCTCAACAAAATAAACTTTTGCATTCATAGAAAGCTTTCAAAGATATATTCCTTCAGACAAAAGCATTGTACAAACAAGGAAGATAGTAAACATGATTAAACGAATCAACATATGGATGAGTGAAACATAACAACTCAAATGCTTGCTTGAGATAGAGGGGAATAGGTTGACTCAACATAAAAGTAAAAGATAGGCCCTTCGCAGAGGGAAGCAGGGATTAAACATGTGCTAGAGCTTTTCATTTGCAAAACAGAGGTAAAAAGTTATTTTGAGAGGTGGTTGCTTTTGTCAACGACTAGCAACGGAGTTCTTGATATCTTCCATACTAAACAAGTGAGAGCGGTTCTGAGATGTTTGATTAATTGGCACATTGGTGCTCTTTTATAGCTTTGCACTCCTCCCCACCTTTTTTTCCTTTATCAAACCATGGCTAACCGATTCCATCGGGTGCCGACCAAACTTTCACATACCATGGAGGAGTGCATCTTTTTCTTTTCTTTTTGAGATTAAAATGGTCTGACCAGCTCCCTTGCAAAATTAATGACGAGCAGATGAAGCTGCCTAGTCGAGGGGTACTTAATTTAGTATGGAAGATAACAAACCCATCCACTACGTCCTCATGAGCTAAAAACAGTGGCACAAAATGAGAAGTGTTTGAAGGTTTTTGAAAGGTAGCTCATGAAAATTTACTTGGAATGGCTTGAGATACCATGCATAGGAATTTATAGTGGACTCTTTGGAAGTGACTTTGCTTTTGGGAATTGGATGCACGAGAAGTATTTCCTCTCAGTACAGGTTCTTGGCTAGCAAGGCTGGGTAGCAAGCATAAGAGTTGCATGAAACAGACAAACATACATATAATAAGAACAATCATGCAAACTCCCTTGAAGGCGCAACGATTTTGACTTTAGGAATAACAATGCTTATAAGCCAAACATGAAGGATAAACTGAAGTGATGTAACTACAAGCACTTCTTTATTCTTTTCTACTCAAACCTCAAGGTAAAGTTGCTACTGACCAAGCTAGGTTTGCCAAAACCAACTAAATTTACTCATGCTCCCAAAGTGATACTAATACCAATCAAAAAGACTAGTCATACAAGAGAGATTGCAAACTAACATAAAGTGTGCGGAAAGTTGATACGTCTCCAACGTATCTATAATTTTTGATGCTCCATGCTTGTTTTTACACCATTTGCCTATTGTTTCGTTACACTTCGTGGCACTTTTATGCATTTTCCGGAACTAACGTATTAACGAGTTGCCACAGTGCCAGTTTCCTGTTTTCTGCTGTTTTTGTGTTTCAGAAGTGATACACAGGAAATATTCTCGGAATTGGACGAAACAAGTTCCTGAAGTCTTATTTTACCCGGAAGCTTCCAGAGATCCGAAGAAGAGTTGGAGGGGGGCCACCAGGGCCCCACACGCAGGGGTGGCGTGGCCAGGCCCCGCGTGAGGGCGCCTGGCTCCTCCTCTGACGATGCCCCTTCGCCTATAAAGACCCCCCGACGGAAAAAACCTAAGTACCCGATCAGATTTCCAGAACACATTGCGATCCGCCGCCACCGTCGACCCGAAGATCGGGAGGGTCCAGAAGCTCTTCCCGGCACCCTGCCGGAGAGGGGAATCGCCACCGGAGGTCTTCTTCATCGCCATGCATGCCTCCGGAGCGATGAGTGAGTAGTCTACCTTGGACTATGGGTCCATAGCACTAGCTAGATGGTTGTCTTCTCCACCATGTGCTTCATGTTTAGATCTCATGAGCTGCCCTACATGATTGAGATCACCGTTATGTAATTCTACATGTTTGGTTTGTTGGGATCCGATGAATATTGGTGTTTATGATTAAGTTGCTGTACTGAATATTATCTTTTGTTATCTCTATGTTGTTTATGATCTTGCATGCTCTCCGTTGTTAGTAGCTATCTTGGCCGAGTAGTTGCTAGTGACTCCAAGAGGGGGTATTTATGCTCGATAGTGGGTTCATGCCTCTATTTCACCTGGGGGAGTGACAGAAACCTCTAAGGTGGTAGATGTGCTGTTGCTACTAGGGAGAAAACAACATTCATATGCTCAAGGGCATATGCTTTGTTTACATTACACACTTTGCTTAATGCAATTATCCGTTGTTCGCAACTTAATACTTTTGGGGTGTTCGGATTGATATCCCCGGGAGTGGATTATTAGTCATAGATGCAGTTGGATGGCGGTCTATGTATTTTGTTGTAATGCCCAGAGTAAATCTCATAGTGATCTTCTTGACATATCACGTTTATCTTTATTCTATCAATTGCCCAACTGTAATTTGTTTACCCAGCATGTATTATTTTATCTATGGAGAGACACCACTAGTGAACTGTGGACCCCGGTCCTATTTACATCATATTGCTATCACCTGTTTACTTTACTCGCACTGTTTACTTTACTCGCATACTATATTGTTTTCCACTCGATACGCTCATAACCTTTGTTTCAAGCAAACCGGTGAGATTGATAACCTCATCGCAAGTTGGGAACAAAGTACTTGGTTGTGTGTGTGCAGGTTCCGCATCACCTTCAGTCGTTTGTCTCTCCTCTCCTGATCGATATTAAACCTTGGTTTCTTAAACTGAGGGAAAACTAGCTGCTATACTCATCATACCTTCCTCTTGGGGTTCCCAATGGGCTGGTTATTCACCACGCACAAGGACAATCTGCTCCCACGTCAACCACGCAGCAGCTTCTTTTCTGGCGCCGTTGCCGGGGAGGAAGAGAAGACTTCTGCGAGGGGAGTTTTTTGCACACACATCCTTTACTTTGTTTTATTGTTTTGCTTTACTTTATTTATTTTACCTGCAATGCTTTTTATCAAAAACCCAAAAAAATTAGAATCCTTGGTAGTTGTTTTTACTTGTTTACTTTCGTTTTGCTGAAATGGCCAATCCTGAAAACACCAAGTTGTGTGACTTTACTAGCACAAACAATAGTGATTTTATCTGCACTCCTATTGCACCACCTGCTCCTGCTGCAAACTTTTATGAGATTAAGCCTGCTTTGTTGAACCTTGTTATGAAAGAGCAATTCTCTGGTGCTAGTACTGAAGATGCTGCAGCTCATCTCAACAATTTTGTTGAGCTATGTGAGATGCAGAAATATAAGGATGTTGATAGTGATATTATTAAGCTCAAGTTGTTTCCTTTTTCTTTGAGAGGAAAAGCTAAAGATTGGTTGCTGTCTTTGACTAAAAATAGTATTGATTCATGGGCTAAGTGTAAGGATGCTTTTATTGGTAGATACTATCCTCCTGCTAAGATTATATCCTTGCGTAGCAATATTATGAAGTTTACTCAGTTTGATAATGAACATGTTGCTCAAGCTTGGGAAAGAATGAAATCTATGATAAAGAATTGCCCCACTCATGGACTGACTACTTGGATGATTATCCAAACTTTTTATGCAGGACTGAATTTTTCTTCAAGGAACCTACTTGATTCAGCTGCTAGAGGCACTTTTATGTCCCTTACCTTGGGCGCCGCATCAAAGCTACTCGACAACATGATGGTAAATTATTCTGAATGGCACACCGAGAGAGCTCCACAAGGTAAGAAGGTAAATTCTGTTGAGGAAACCTCTTCCTTGAATGATAAGATTGATACCATTATGGCTATGCTTGCTAATGATAGGACTCATGTTGATCCTAATAATATTCCTTTGGCCTCTCTGGTTGCTCAAGAAGAGCATGTTGATGTGAATTTCATTAGAAACAATAATTTTAACAACAATGCTTATAGGAACAATTTTGCTAGTAACAATTATAGGCCGTATCCTTCTACCAATGGTAATGGTTATGGTAACACTTATGGTAATTCCTACAACAACACTAGGGCCGCGCCCTCCGAGCTTGAGGTAATGCTCAAGGACTTCATCGGTAAGCAAACTGCTTTTAACAAGTCTGTTGAGGAAAAGTTAGGCAAAATTGATATTCTTGCTTCTAAAGTTGATAGCCTTGCTCATGATGTTGAAATTCTGAAATTAAAAGTGTTGCCTAATGATGTGAAAGAGAACAAAGTTTTTGCTACCGCTAATGCTATTCAAGTTGGAATTGATGAAAATATTAGATTGTTAGCGGAATTGCATGCCAGGTGGGAAAGAGAAGATGAGATGGCTAGAGAGATGAAGGTATGTACTATTACTACCTCTAATGATGTTGCTCCTAATGCTAGCAATCCTCTTACTTTGATTGGTGTAGAGAAAACTCCCACTCCTTGTGTTAAAAAGCCTAAAACTGCCAAAACTTTTTCTCAAAAGAGTGCTGAAATTTTTCGGAGTGTAGGAGATGATAGCTCTACTTCTTTTAATGATTTTTATGTTGATGGCTGCAATATATCTGAAGTAATTTTGTTCTTGCAAAAGCTTGCTTTGACTCCCAATGCTAGTTCTCTAAATATTGCTTTTACTAAGCATATTACCAATGCTCTTATAAAAATTAGGGATGAAAAGTTGAAGCAAAAAGCCTCTGTTCCCAAGAAGTTAGAAGATGGTTGGGAACCCATCATTGATATGCATGTTAATGGTTATGATTGCCATGCTTTATGTGATCTAGGTGCTAGTATTTCTATCATGCCTAGAAAGATTTATGACATGCTTGATTTACCACCGCTTGAAAAGTGTTATTTTGATGTTCCTATTGCTGATGTTGCTAAGAAGAAACCTTTGGGAAGAATTAATGATGTTTTTATTGTGGTTAACAATAATCTTGTTCCCGTTGATTTTCTTGTTATGGATGTTGAATGCCATGCTTCATGTCCTATTATTTTGGGAAGACCCTTTCTTCGAACTGTAGGTGCTATCATTGATATGAGGGAAGGCACCATCAAATATCAATTCCCACTAAAGAAAGGTATGGAACACTTCCCTAGGAAAAGAAAGAAATTACTTTTTGACTCTATTCTTAGAGCAAATTATGATCTTGATGCTTCATCTATTGATATTACTTGATTCGCAATTTTCTGCGCCTAGCTCAAAGGCGTTAAAGAAAAGCACTCTTGGGAGATAACCCAATGTTTTTACTTTCAGTACTTTTTATTTTATTTGAGTCTTGGAAGTCATTACTACTATAATGACCGCTCCTTATCTTGTTTATTTCGTTTTTGTGCCAAGAGAAGCCTCTAATTTGAGTGAGGTAAAGATTTGGGGATGTTGCTGTCCTGAAACTGTTTTCGGTGCTGCACCATAAAAATTCGTATAAATTCTCTGTATATCTTTTGGACCTGAAATTTCTTGTGCATATGCCCCAGGTTATATCCAAACTTTTGTTAGTTGAACACTTTTTGATTTGAGCAACAGAAAATCCCTCAAAAATTCGACCTTTGTCAGCTATTCAGTTTTGACAGATTTCTGCCAATATTTGTGTTTGCCACTTTATCGCTTTCTTTTAAGTTCTTTTGATCACGGAACTTTTGGGGAGGTTGCTACAGTAGTATTTGCTATATATGTGGTAGTTTTGAGTTGAAACCTGAAGCAAATAGAGGATTGATTATATGTTATGCTTACACTAATGTTGCTAATAGAATTGTGTTTAGTTTTGTATGAAGGAAGTTTTCAAGTGTAGGGATTGGAGAATGATGAGATGAGTTGAAGAATGGACAAAAGCTCAAGTTTGGGGATGCCCATGCATCACCCCAAGAAATATCCAAGAAGTACAAGCGTCAAAGCTTGGGGATACCCCCGAGGCACCCATTCTTCATCGGCAAAAATCAGGTCACCTTTCAAAACACTATATTTTTATTGCTTCATGCACTATGTGTTTTTCTTGGAGCGTTAGTTGTTTTAGTTTTCTTAGTTAGTTTAGTTTGTTTGTTTGCTGCAATAAATGGTTGGACCCCAACAAATTTCCTTTGGAGAAGTTGCCTTGCTTTTCATTTGCAAAGAACACTCTAGTTTTCACTCTTATTAAAAATCGAGCGTTCTTCTTTTTCTGCTACTGCTTTTGGTTTTCGTTTTCGCCTTGATTTGCATTCAGACCTTGTCATATCTTTTCATCAAGGTGTATTTTTGCCTCTGATCTTTATTGGTTTTCATCAAAAGAGGTGTTTATAAAAATTTCAAATGGTGTTGGAAAAGAGAAAAAGCTTTGTGCAAAATAGTGGTACAAGAAGGAGCTTGTGTAGACTGCGGCTTAGGCTTTTTCATGTCGTGCTTGATGTCTTTTTGATAGTATGCTTAGTGGTTTTGCTGTAGCATGACTTGTATCAAATAACTGAGATTGCTTAATGAGCCTTTGAAAAAAAATCATGCGTTGTTTTTATTCTATGGAAGCATTATTTTGGTTTTCTCCTTAATGCTTTATTTGGGTTGACTTGGCGCATGCTCACACATGTTAGACTCTTACAAAGTCGCCAATAGCCTTCATGATCATTTAGTTTTTGACTTTTGATGCCATCATATGCTTTTTTTAATGTCGCTTTGTCGCTTTGCATGATTATGGCCATTATTGCTCTCTTAGTTGGTCGCTCCCAGTCTTTCGCTAGCCCTCGCCTTGTACTGAGTATGAGCTCTACTCGTGCATTCAACTCCTAAAAGCCAAAGTTTTCCAAATTGTCCACCATACATACCTACTAGCAATTTGCTATTCCAAGTAAATTTGACTTGCTTTTATTTTCTCTTCAAATTAAACTCTTACCAGTGTTATGCGAAATTCGGTCAGTAAAGCTCTCACGAACCGGAAGGCACACTTTACTTTTTCATGTTCTTAAAAAATTGACATTGTGGTCTCCTATGTTGAGTTGTTATGCTTGCAAGTTGTAAGTTGGATTCTAGCCCATCCATGCTGTCATGGGGCAAGCTTTCAACATTGCACTTCTTATTTGAGTTGATATTGTGATCTTTTGTTTATGGATGCCCGCGGTGTGAAATGAATTGGGAATCTTGTGGGGATCATGGAGTTTGTATATGTGTTAGGGAAACGCCGGGCCACCAATCTAAGCCATGCATAATTCATGGTGGAAATTTGCAGCATACCCATGGTGAACATTCGACGACGCATCTCACAATAAAAAGCTAAACAAAAGGCAAATAAAAGAGATGTCGAGGTGTTCATTGTCTGCTTGTCCTGTCATTTTGGTGTGGGCTTGTTACATGTCATCGGGCACGGAGGTACCCCATTGGCGGTTCTCAATGATATGCATATACTTACAATGACAAGAGCCTTGCTTGGGACTCTAAGTAAAGTAGCATGAGGTTTGGGTACTCGTATTCACGGGGCACGAGGTTTTCAACTTATGATTTGTCAAGCATATGCATCATAATTGTTCTCGCATTAACTTTAACCATTCAAGATGCTTATGATGAGGGCAATGAGAGCTCAAAGCCGGTAAGTACCATAATTTTTGAAGGTTATAAAACTTGCAATCACTGCTTCCCTCTGCGAAGGGCCTTTCTTATATTTTTATGTTGAGTCACCACCTTCCTTCTTTATGCACCATTAAGAGAGCATAGTTGTCATTCTTAGTGTAATATGCATTGTCCCAAAGTTCATTGATTGATTCATATTGTTGGTTTCACTTGTTCTCAAATTATTTGTATCTAGTCGCCCTCTTAAACTTGAAGGTGTCCTATGCATTTATGTTTTGCTCTCTTTGAAGGACAAGCTGAAAACCATTTGTATGTTTTCCTTATGATTTGAACACACGTTTGACTTTCATTGTTTCATTTTCATGATCTTTTGTTTGTGTTCATTTGCATGTTTACAACATGGTTGCTAAGTTCTTATTGTCATGATTATATCATCATGCCCATGTTTTAAGTTCTTATGATCCCAGCTCACAAATGCTTACATATATGATCAAGATTGTGTAGGTGCATGTCACCTCAAAAATTATTCTTTGTTATCACTTACCTACTCGAGGACGAGCAGGAGTTAAGCTTGGGGATGCTTGATACGCCTCCAACGTATCTATAATTTTTGATGCTCCATGCTTGTTTTTACACCATTTGCCTATTGTTTCGTTACACTTCGTGGCACTTTTATGCATTTTCCGGAACTAACCTATTAACGAGTTGCCACAGTGCCAGTTTCCTGTTTTCTGCTATTTTTGTGTTTCAGAAGTGATACACAGGAAATATTCTCGGAATTGGACGAAACAAGTTCCTGAAGTCTTATTTTACCCGGAAGCTTCCAGAGATCCGAAGAAGAGTCGGAGGGGGGCCACCAGGGCCCCACACGCAGGGGTGGCGCGACCAGGCCCCTGGCCGCGCGGGCCCCGCGTGAGGGCGCCTGGCTCCTCCTCTGACGACGCCCCTTCGCCTATAAAGACCCCCCGACGGAAAAAACCTAAGTACCCGATCAGATTTCTAGAACACATTGCGATCCGCCGCCACCGTCGACCCGAAGATCGGGAGGGTCCAGAAGCTCTTCCCGGCACCCTGCCGGAGAGGGGAATCGCCACCGGAGGTCTTCTTCATCGCCATGCTTGCCTCCGGAGCGATGAGTGAGTAGTCTACCTTGGACTATGGGTCCATAGCAGTAGCTAGATGGTTGTCTTCTCCACCATGTGCTTCATGTTTAGATCTCATGAGCTGCCCTACATGATTGAGATCACCGTTATGTAATTCTACATGTTTGGTTTGTTGGGATCCGATGAATATTGGTGTTTATGATTAAGTTGATGTACTGAATATTATCTTTTGTTATCTCTATGTTGTTTATGATCTTGCATGCTCTCCGTTGTTAGTAGCTATCTTGGCCGAGTAGTTGCTAGTGACTCCAAGAGGGGGTATTTATGCTCGATAGTGGGTTCATGCCTCTGTTTCACCCGGGGGAGTGACAGAAACCTCTAAGGTGGTAGATGTGCTGTTGCTACTAGGGAGAAAACAACATTCATATGCTCAAGGGCATATGCTTTATTTACATTACACACTTTGCTTAATGCAATTATCCGTTGTTCGCAACTTAATACTTTTGGGGTGTTCGGATTGATATCCCCGGGAGTGGATTATTAGTCATAGATGCAGTTGGATGGCGGTCTATGTATTTTGTTGTAATGCCCAGAGTAAATCTCATAGTGATCTTCTTGACATATCACGTTTATCTTTATTCTATCAATTGCCCAACTGTAATTTGTTTACCCAGCATGTGTTATTTTATCTATGGAGAGACACCACTAGTGAACTATGGACCTCGGTCCTATTTACATCATATTGCTATCACCTGTTTACTTTACTCACATACTATATTGTTTTCCACTCAATACGCTCATAACCTTTGTTTCAAGCAAACCGGTGAGATTGACAACCTCATCGCAAGTTGGGAACAAAGTACTTGGTTGTGTGTGTGCAGGTTCCGCATCACCTTCAGTCGTTTGTCTCTCCTCTCCTGATCGATATTAAACCTTGGTTTCTTAAACTGAGGGAAAACTAGCTGCTATACTCATCATACCTTCCTCTTGGGGTTCCCAACGGGCTGGTTATTCACCACGCACAAGGACAATCTGCTCCCACGTCAACCACGCAGCAAAAGTAAACGATAAAACTTCTCGTTAATATTTTATTACCGCAACTCACACCAAGGGATACATAGATAACCAACTAAGGAGGATACTTCCAAACTGCAAACTATTCTATAAGATAACTTCCCTATTCATGATATGACTCTACTTGAAAAGTAAATGAGCAAAACGTAATGATGTGATACCGCGGCACTCCCCCAAGCTTGGAACAAGCCAAGGGGATGCCTATACCGATGACGAATTACTCCTTTGGCGGTGGCGATGGATAATCTTTAATAAGCTTCTCAATCAAATCTTTCAGATCATCAATCTTGTCACTGAGGTTACGGATCATCTCAGAATTGTGCTCAACACGGTTCATGAACATGTCAGCAAGAGAATCCCAGCTCTTGGAATTATTTCCCCATCCTTCTTCACTCTTGGAACTTTCTATCCCTGCATTGTTAGAACGATCTATATCCCAGCCAGAGGGTAATCGTGATCTGGGCACCTTTTGAAACTGATGTTCATGAATTAGAGTATGGAAAGGATTTTGGACTGACGGAGATGTCCGTGGAGCTAAGGTGTGACACGGCACACCCCCTCCGGTCCTTATGCGAGCACTCTTCTTGAACTTGTCATGATCTGTCACCACCCCTATGCTGGCAATCATGATGTTTGGCCTTGAACTTTGATCTTCCTCCTCGTCTTCACTTTCAACCTCTTCTTTCAGCCGAAAGTCTTTGGTGTCATCTTCCGGAGGTGTCTTCTCCTTGTCATCGCTTGAAGAGGCCATGGCTCCCCCAAGCTTAAGATCAACTCCTGACAAAAACAGCTCGAAACAAAACACGATGAGAAAACAATATACAGACCTCGGGGACTCCGGGGGGGTTAAATAGGCGAAAATTATACATCGAAATGAAATCACAGGAGGGAACTGGGACGGAAACGAGTTCCGGGGTGCTCTCACACCTGGGTGGCGCGGCCAGGGGTGGGCCCGCGCCACCTATGTGTGAGAAGCCCACGGACTCCTTTTCTTGCCCGTTTTCGTCTCGTGATTTTTCATATTTAGTAAAAATAGCAAAAAATATTAAAGGAAGAGCTTTTCGCGAAACTTCTCTGACTAGAACTATTACCTATTCAAAAACGAACTCTACAGGTACCTGCAATTTGTCTTGGATGAATTCTTCTGGAGAAACTATTTCAATAACATCAACATCTTCATTATAAGAATCTCCAGAAATATAATGTTTGACTCTTTGCCCATTCACCACTTGTGTAGAGTCATCTTTCAATGAAGCAATCTTAATAGCACCTGAGCGGTACACTTCCACAATAACATATGGTCCTTCCCATTTAGAGAGTAATTTTCCTGCAAAAAATCTGAGACGGGACCTATACAATAGAACTTTCTCACCAACATGAAACTCTCTCTTAAGAATTCTCTTATCATGCCATTGCTTGACTTTCTCTTTAAAAAGCCTGGCATTCTCATACGCTTCATTTCTCCACTCATCTAGAGAACTCAAATCTAATAACCTTTTCTTACCGGCTAGCTTAAAATCTCTATTAAGCTCTCTCACTGCCCAAAAAGCTTTGTGTTCTAATTCTAAGGGCAAGTGACACGCTTTTCCATAAACCATCTTATAAGGAGACATACCCATGGGGTTCTTATAAGTAGTTCTATAAGCCCATAAAGCGTCGTTTAACTTACTAGCCCAGTTTTTCCTAGATCTATTGACAGTCTTCTGCAAGATAGACTTGATTTCTCTTTTAGAAAGCTCTACCTGCCCACTAGTTTGGGGATGATAAGCAGAAGCAATTCTATGATTAACATCATATTTAGCAAGAGTTTTTCTAAAACCACCGTGAATAAAATGAGAACCTCCGTCACTCATAAGATATCTAGGCACACCAAACCTAGGAAAAATAACATCCTTGAGCATTTTTAACGAAGTCTCACCATCGACACTCTTTGTAGGTATGGCTTCTACCCATTTAGTAACATAATCAACAGCAACAAGTATATGGGTATAGCCTTTTGAAGGAGGAAAAGGACCCATAAAGTCAAATCCCCAACAATCAAATGGTTCAATAACAAGAGTGTAACTCATAGGCATTTCATTGCGTCTAGAAATATTACCAACTCTTTGACATTCATCACAAGATAAAACATACCTTCTGGCATCTTTAAAGAGGGTTGGCCAATAAAAACCTGATTGTAGAACCTTTTGCGCGGTTCTATCTCCAGCATGATGCCCTCCATAGGCGCTGCTATGGCATTTTCTTAAAATCTCTTGTTGCTCATATTCCGGTACGCATCTTCTCATAATACCATCAACTCCTTCTTTATATAAGTGTGGGTCATCCCAAAAGTAATGCCTAAAATCATAGAGGAATTTTCTTCTTTGCTGAGCTGTAAAAGTTGGAGGCAAATACTTGGAAACAATAAAGTTAGCATAATCAGCATACCAAGGAAGGTCTCGCGAAGTTACATTTATTGCAGCCAACTGTTCATTTGGAAAACTGTCATTAACAGGAATAGGATCAAAAGAAATGTTTTCCAATCTAGACAAGTTGTCAGCCACATGATTTTCAGCACCTTTCCTATCTACGATATGCAAATCAAACTCTTGTAAAAGCAACACCCATCTAATAAGCCTAGGCTTAGCATCCTTCTTAGTCATAAGATATCTAATAGCAGCGTGATCAGTATGAATAGTAACTTTAGAATCAACAATGTAAGATCTAAACTTATCACATGCAAAAACAACAGCAAGAAACTCTTTCTCAGTAGTAGCATAATTCTTCTGAGCAGCATCAAGAGTCTTACTAGCATAATGAATAACATTCAACTTATTATCTACTTGCTGTCCAAGAACAGCACCAATAGCAAAATCACTAGCATCACACATAATTTCAAAAGGTAAATTCCAGTCAGGTGGTTGAACAATAGGAGCAGTAGTTAAAGCCTTCTTAAGAGTTTCAAAAGCTTCCTTATAATCATCATCAAAGACAAATGGTACATCTTTTTGAAGAAGATTAGTAAGAGGCTTTGAAATCTTAGAGAAATCTTTAATAAACCTCCTATAGAAACCAGCATGACCAAGAATACTACGAATACCTTTAACATCTCTGGGACAGGGCATTTTCTCAATTGCCTCCACTTTTGCTCTGTCAACTTCAATACCTCTTTCAGAAATTTTATGTCCAAGGACAATTCCTTCATTCACCATAAAGTGGCATTTCTCCCAATTAAGAACAAGGTTAGTTTCTTCGCACCTCTGCAAAACTTTATCAAGGTTGTGCAAACAGTTATCAAAAGAAGTTCCATAGACGGAAAAATCGTCCATGAAGACCTCCACAATTTCTTCACAAAAGCCATGAAAAATAGCATACATGCATCTTTGAAAAGTAGCAGGAGCATTGCATAAACCAAACGGCATACGTCTATAAGCATAAGTTCCATAGGGACAAGTAAAAGTGGTTTTCTCTTGATCTTCCTTTTTAACAGCAATTTGAGAAAAACCAGAATAACCATCAAGGAAACAAAAATGAGTCTTCTTAGACAACCTTTCTAACATCTGATCTATAAACGGTAAAGGGTAATGATCTTTCTTAGTAACTTTGTTTACCTTCCTATAATCAATGCACATTCTATAACCAACTACTACCCTTTGAGGAATAAGCTCATTATTCTCATTAGGCACAACAGTCATACCTCCTTTCTTAGGAACACAATGGACAGGACTAACCCATCTACTATCAGCAATAGGATAAATAATACCAGCATCAAGGAGCTTTAATACCTCATTTCTTACCACATCCTTCATCTTGGGAATTAGGCGGCGTTGATGCTCTACGACTGGCTTCGCGTCTTTCTCCATATTAATGGCATGCTGACATAAAGTGGGAGAAATCCCCTTTAAATCATCAAGAGTATATCCCATAGCTCCTCGGTGTTTCCTCAATATCTCCAATAATCTTTCTTCTTGCTTTCCTAAAAGTTTAGAGCTAATAATAATAGGATATATTTTCTTATCATCTATATAAGCATATTTAAGATTATCAGGCAAAGGCTTTAATTCGAACACAGGATCTTCCTTAGGCGGCAAAGTGGTACCAAGATCCTCCACAGGTAGATTATGCTTGATTAATGGTGGTTGATGAAGAAGAATGTCGTCAATCTCTTCTCTTTCCTTGCTGAAAACATCACTTTCGTGATCTTCCATGAATTGTTGCAAGGCATTATTAGGAGCAAGAGCAATAGAAGCAAGCTGTTCAACTCGAAAATTTTCATTAGGCGTGTCATTTTCATAAGAAGTCTTAGCAAACTTAGAAAAATTAAACTCATAAGACTCTCCATTAAACTTAGTAAAAAATTTCTCCTTCTTACAATCTATCACGGCGCCACAAGTGTTCAAAAATGGTCTACCAAAAATAATAGGACAAGTTGTACTAGCCTCCTTACCAAGTACTAGAAAATCAGTAGGGTATTTAGTCTTACCGCAAAGAACTTCCACATCTCGAACAATACCAAGAGGCCAAACAGTCTCTCTCTTAGCAAGCTGAACAACCACATCAATATCTTCAAGTTCACAAGCGCCAATCTCATGCATAATTTCTTTGTAAAGCTCTAAAGGAATAGCACTTGCACTAGCACCAATATCACATAAACCATAATAGCAATGATCTCCAATCCTGACAGAAATAACAGGAACACTTGTTTTCCTATGCTTTTTAGGATGTGAGAGAATGTTAGAAGCATCTTCACAAAAAAGAATATATTCATCCCCTACATCTTTAGTAACAAGATCCTTCAATATAGCTACAGGAGACTTAATAGTAATTTGCTCATCAGGTTCTGTAGCTTTCTTAGTACTTTTATTAGACACACTTACCAAAGTAGAATACTTCTTTACCTTAGCAGGGAAAGGTGTCTTCTCAAAATAAGGTTCAGGCACAATGCTATCAATAGTACAAACTTCAGTAGCTGCAGTAGGTATATGACTAATAGAGTCTTTATAAGGCGCATGATATTTGTTCCAATCTTTCTTTGGAACATCAAGATAAGAGGCAAAGGCCTTAAGACAATTAGCAAGTATTTGTGAATCAAGACCATAAGCAGTGCAAACACTATGAAAGTCATCGGTTCTCATAAAATATTTAATGCATTCATAATCATAGTTTATACCTGACTTCCTACCTTTGTCGTTTTCCCAACCTTCAGCATTCTCTTGTATACGGTCAAGAAGTTTCCACTTAGCATCTTCTTTCATACGAGTAAATGATCCAAAGCAAGAAGCATCCAAATAATCCTTATCAGGAAGAGTAAGCCGCGCATAAAAATTATCAATAACAATATTATTGGGGAGCTCATGAATGGGGCATTTGAGCATTAGTAACTTCAATCTCCCCCACGCTTGGGCAATACTCTCTCCATCATGAGGCCAAAAATTATATATCCGGTTACGGTCTTTATGAATTTCACTTGGAGGATAAAACTTGGAATAAAAGAGGGGTACAATATCCTCCCATGCCATAGATGGACCATCTTGGAGTAGTCGATACCACTCTTCAGCTCTGCCTTTCAATGATAAAGAGAATAATTTCTTCTTGACCTGGCTTGGTGAAATACCTGCACATCTGAACAACTCGCATAATTCATGTATAAATAATAAGTGATCACCCGGATGGACAGTTCCATCTCCTGAATAGTCGTTATCCATAATACGCCCAACAATTTTCATAGGTATTTTAAAAGGGTCAATTTCAGCAGGTGGTGGCGGTGGTGGTTCCTCCACATGTGCAGCAGTAGTAGTAGATGTGTTTCCAAATAGGAAACCAAATGGAGAGTTCTCCATTGCAGAGTAAAATAAAAATAAACGACAAAATAAAAAACAATACTCATAGCGACAGTTACCTTTACCAATTCCGCTCTTCAATAGCGCTACACTCCCCGGCAGCGGCGCCAGAAAATAGTCTTGATGACCCACAAGTATAGGGGGTGTATCGTAGTACTTTCGATAAATAAGAGTGTCGAACCCAACGAGGAGCAGAAGGTGTTGATGAGTGATTTTGATCAAGGATTCACTGTAAATACTAGCAAACAGGTTTTCAGGGGTATTTAGTAATACGCGTAAATAAAGTGCGAGTAAATAAAAGACAGTAGTAACAATTGCAGCAAGTGGCCCAATCCTTTCTTCAGCAAAGGACAAGCCGGTTGTGTAACTTATAATAACCAAACGTTCTCGAGGACACACAGGAGTTTCTGTCAAGAGCTTTCGCTTCATAAAGCCAATAGTCTTTATTGGTTTGATATGTGTTATGGGGGTGAACCTGTGCTAGCACACTACCCTTACTAGGATAAATACACACTTGTGATTATACCCCTTGCAAGCATCCAAAAATACAAAAAAGTAATTAAGATAAATCTAACCACAACCTTAAACTCTAAGATCCTACGCTCCCTGGTGCAACGGTTTCCCAACGGAGGTTTAGGTTTCTGTCACTCCAGCAACCCCACAATTGGTAGCCAAATACACAATGCATCTCACTAGGCCCATAAATGGTGAAGTATCATGTAGTCGACGTTCACATGACACCACTAGTGAAATAGCACCACAACAATATCAAACCATTAAATATTTCTCAACAATAATTCACTACTAACATCTTGACTTCTCCCATGTCCTCAAGAACTAAACGAACTACTCACAAGACATCATATGGATCATGATCAGAGGTGAAATAATGGTAAATAACAATCTGAACATAAACCTTAATTCAACGGTTCCACTCAATAGCATCAACTACAAGAGTAATCAACACCGGGAAAGTTTCCCCTATGAATATAACAAGATCCAACTCAAGATGTTATAGCGGGATGGCGTGGTGATGGTGGAGATGAAGGTGCTGGTGATGGAGATGATGATGATGATCCCGATGAAGTCCGATGCGATGGTGATGATCTCCCCTCTCCGGGAAGGAATTTCCCCGGCAGATTTCTGCCTGCCGGAGAACTTTTCTCTCTCTGGTGTTTTCCGCCCCGCAGAGGCGGCGGTGTCTAACTCTGAGCCCCCCTTGACTTAGGTTTTCGGGGACGATGAAGTACGCGGAGGGGCGAGACCAAAAGTGGGCCAGGGTGGCCTCACACAGGGCTGGCGCGGCCAGGGGTCAGGCCGCGTCACCCTGGCATGAGGGACCCTCCTGGCTCCTCTCGACTCCTCCTTCTGGCTTCCTGAGTCTTCTAGGAAAATATAATTTCCTGGTATTTTTCTGGATTTTCCTGATCTTCAAAATATGGTCCCTTGATGGTCCTTTTTCCAGCAGAATCCTGACTCCGGTAGCAAATCCTCCAATGATCATCAAACATGTGAAAACAAAGGAAATAACATAAGTATCAACTCTAAATATGAAATATATCAATGAATAACAGTAAATTATGATGCAAAATAGTGATGCAAAATGGACGTATCACATCTCACCGCCAAAACCACACCAATATAGCACGGGCGCCGGCGGCAATCAAGCTCTCTCTCTCTCCATCTCATTTCAATGGAGCCGGCGACGCGGGTGCATAATCTCACCGCTGAAGGGATGGAATTCACCATCACAGAAACCCTCCGTGCATCAACGGTGGAGAAGTGGCTCCACGCTGTCAATCAGCGGTTCTTCGATGCCGCACCGATCAAATGTGTGGGCTTGGACTGCGAGTTCACCACCCCGCACGATAAGCCTCATCAGCGTGCCGCCCTCCTTCAACTCTCGGTGGCATCCGAGGTTTTGCTCTTCCAAATATGTCGGGCCGATCATATGCCGCAGCTGCTCAGGGATTTCTTGGGGGACCCCACCATTAGATTCTGCGGCGCGGCTATCGGCAATGACGTGCGCATGCTGCAACTATATGGAATTCAAATTTCGTTGGTGCACGACCTCCAAGTGATTATACCGAACCCCACCACGAAACCAATTCCGAGTCTATACGATCTGTCCAATGCTACTATTGGGACAAAGCTTGAGAAGAAGAAGAAGATCAAGAAGAACAAAAAGAAGGGCGACGAGGAAGAAGAACTTATATATGGTTGGGTGATACGTCCAAAACGTATCTATAATTTATGATGCTCCATGCTTGTTTTTACACCATTTGCTTAGTGTTTCGTTACACTTCGTGGCACTTTTATGCATTTTCTGGAACTAACCTATTAACAAGTCGCCACAGTGCCAGTTCCCTATTTTCTGCTGTTTTTGTGTTTTAGAAAAGTTACACAGGAAATATTCTCGGAATTGGACGAAACAAAAGCGAACGTCCAGAAATTCACCGAAGCTTCCAGAGAACCGAAGAGGAGACAGAGTGGGGCCACGAGGGCCCCACACAATAGGGCGGCGCGACCTGGCCCCTGGCCGCGCCCCCTATGTGTGACGGCGCCTCGGCCCACTCCTGACGTTGCCCCTTCGCCTATAAAGACCCCTCGATGGGAAAAACCTAAGTACCCGATCAGAATTCCAGAAAGATATCGCGTTCCGCCGCCGTCGTTGACCCGAGATCGGGAGGGTCTTGAAGCTCTTCCCGGCACCCTGCCGGAGAGGGGAATCGCCACCGGAGGTCTTCTTCATCGCCATGCTTGCCTCCGGCGCGATGAGTGAGTAGTCTACCTTGGACTATGGGTCCATAGCAGTAGCTAGATGGTTGTTCTCTCCACCAAGTGCTTCATGTTTAGATCTCATGAGCTGCCTTACATGATTGAGATCACCGTTATGTAATTCTACATGTTGTGTTTGTTGGGATCCGATGAATATTGGTGTTATGATTGAGTTGCTGCTCTAAAATTTATCTTATGTTATCTCTATGTTGTTTATGATCTTGCATGCTCTCCGTTGTTAGAAGCTATCATGGCCGAGTAGTTGCTAGTAACTCCAAGAGGGGGTATTTATGCTCGATAGTTGGGTTCATGCCTCTATTGAATCTGGGGGAGTGACAGAAACCTCTAAGGTTGTAGATGTGCTGTTGCCACTAGGGAGAAAACAGCAATCATATGCTCGAGGGCATATGCTTTGTTTACATTACACACTTTGCTTAATGCAATTATCTGTTGTTCGCAACTTAATACTTGTGGAGTTCTCGGATTGATTCGCCACAAGTGGATTATTAGTCATAGATGCAGTTGGATGGCGGTCTATGTATTTTATTGTAATGCCCAGAGTAAATCGCATAGTGATCTTCTTGACATATCACGTTATCTTTATTCTATCAATTGCCCAACTATAATTTGTTTACCCAGCATGTGTTATTTATCTTATGGAGAGACACCACTAGTTAACTGTGGACCCCGGTACTATTTCCATCATATTGCTATCACATGTTTACTTTACTCGCACTGTTTACTTTACTTGCATATTACTACTGTTTTCCACTCGATACGCTCATACCCTTTGTTTCAAGCAAACCGGTGAGATTGACAACCTCATCGTAAGTTGGGAACAAAGTATTTGGTTGTGTTGTGTGTAGGTTCCATGTTGCCGCTTGCAAAGCAAAGCCTGGACGATGCGCCTTATAAATTGTCCGGAGCCGTCGCGAAGCTAGCAAGCATCACCTTCTGGAGTATTGACTTTTTCCTGGACAATAAAACCTTGGTTTCTTACTGAGGGAAACTTGCTGCTGTGCTCATCATACCTTCCTCTTGGGGTTCCCAACTGATCGGTTATTTTCATCATCACAACCGAAGCAATCAAGCATTTTTCTGGCGCCGTTGCCGGGGAAAAAGAAGACTTCTGCAAGGGGAGTTTCGCACACACATCCTTTACTTTGTTTTAAGTTTTGCTTTACTTTATTTTTACTTATTTCATTTTTATCAAAAATACAAAAAAATTAGTTCCTTTTATAGTTGTTATTTTTGTTGGTCTATTATTGTCTTGCTTTATCATGCTTTCTATCAATGGTTGGTTTCTTTGAAACTAAATCTTTTTTGGCAAGGTGGGTTCACAGAAGAGCAGCAAAATTATTATGAGGAACACCGCTTGTCACAAAAAGGGAAACACTTATGGGAACAAATCAATAGATTGTATATCATTGCTAGAAATGTGTGCTCTACTTATAATGTTACTTATTGCTTTGATAGATCTTGTTGCTGTAGGAGGTATAAACACCTCCCTTTTCAATGTGAGTATAATGATGATGTTACGATATCTTCTTATATTAATAGAAATTATGACTTTTATGATGTGGAACAAATTGAAGAATTTATTGCTTGGAAGGGTGCATTCGAACTTGCTTATTTTCTTGAAAATACTGATGATGCACTTTATAAATATGAGGTTTATGATATACTTAAATTTTGCTTTGATAATTACAAGGAAGAAAATGGCTATATTCTTAAATATATTAATAGATGCTCTCCAACGGAAGATACTAATGCCTTGAAGGAGCCTATGGAAGAAGAAATTGCTGAAATTGGAATCTCATTGGATGAAAAAGAGGAGGAGAGTGATGGTCAAGAGGAGGAAGAATGGAGCTACCAATGTCTACCTCCCAATAAGAGTAACTCTTTAACTAATACCTTATTTGATAGCCCTCCATGCTTAACAAAGGAGGGTGAGTGTGATATTTATATTGTTGAGTTTGTTCATGATGCTACTAAAAATTATTATGAGAGAGCAAAATATATTTGTTGGAATTCGCATGTTACTAAAACACCTCTCTTTATATTGAAAGTTCCGAAGTTGCTCTTGTTTTATCTACCCATACTTGTGACTATGTGCTTCTTTGATTTATTTTCTTACAAGATTCCTATGCATAGGAAGTGGGTTAGACTTAAATGTGTTTTATGTTTGCTCCTTGATGCTCTTTTTAGCTTCCATTCATATTTCTTATGTGAGCATCTTCTCAAATTACTGAGCCTAGCTCAAAGGCGTTAAAGAAAATCACTCTTGGGAGATAACCCAATGTTTTTTACTTTCAGTTATTTTTCTTTTATTTGAGTCTTGGAAGTCATTACTACTGTAATGACCTCTCCTTATCATTTTTATTTCGTTGTTGTGCCAAGAGAAACCTCTAATTTGAGCGAGGTAAGATTTGGGGATGTTGCTGTCCTGAAACAGTTTTCGGTGCTGCACCGTAAAAATTCGTGAAAATTCTTTGTATATCTTTTGGACCTGCGATTTCTTGTGCATATGACCCAGGTTATATCAAAACTTTCATTAGTTGAACACTTTTTGATTTGAGCAACATAAAACCCCTTAAAAAATCGGCCTTTATCAGCTGTTCTGTTTTGACAGATTTTTGCCACTATTCATTTTAGCCGCTTTATCGCTTTCTTTTTTAGTTCTTTTGATCATGGAACTTTTGGGGAAGTTGCTACAGTAGTATATACCTTATATGTGGTGGTTTTGGGTTGAAACCTGAAGCAAAAGAGGTTGATTCATTGCTATGCTTACACTAATGTTGCTAATAGAATTGTGTTGAGTTTTGTATGAAGGAAGTTTTCAAATGTAGGGATTGGAGAATGATGAGATGAGTTGAACAATGGACAAAAGCTCAAGCTTGGAGATGCCCATGCATCACCCCAAGAAATATCCAAGAATTACAAGCGTCAAAGCTTGGGGATGCCCCCGAGGCACCCCTTCTTCATCGGCAAAAATCAGGTCACCTTTCAAGACACTATATTTTTATTGCTTCATGCACTATGCGTTTTTCTTGGAGCGTCAGTTGTTTTAGTTTTCAGTATTAGTTTAGTTTAGTTTGCTGCAATAAATGGTTGGACCCCAACAAATTTCTTTTGGAGAAGTTGCCTTGCTTTCCATTTGCCAAGAACTCTCTAGTTTTCACTCTTATCAAAAACCGAGTGTTCTTCTTTTTCTGCTACTGCTTTTGGTTTTCGTTTTCGCCTTGATTTGCATTCAGATCTTCTTATATCTTTTTATCAAGGTGTATTTTTGCCTCTGGTCCATGTTGGTTTTCATCAAAAGAGTTGGATTAAAAAGTATCGAATGGTGTTGGAAAAGAGAAAAAGATTTATGCAAAAAAGTGGTACAAAAAGGAGCTTGTTTAGACTGCGGCTTAGACTTTTTCATGTCATGCTTCATGTCTTTTTGATAGTATGCTTAGTGGTTTTGCTGTAGCATGACTTGTCTCAAATAACTGAGATTGCTTAATGAGCCTTTGAAAAAATCATGCGTTGTTTTTATCGTTTGGAAGCATTATTTTGGTTTTCTCCTTGATGCTTTATTTGGGTTGACTTGGCACATGCTCACACATGTTAGACTCATACAAAGTCGCCAATAGCCTCTATGATCATTTAGTTTTTGACTTTTGATGCCATCTTATGCTTCTCTTAATGTTGCTTTGTCGCTTTGCATGATTATGGCCGTTATTGCTCTCTTAGTTGGTCGCTCCCAGTCTTTTGCTAGCCCTCGTTTTGTACTGAGTATGAGCTCTACTCGTGCATCCAACTCCTAAAAACCAAGTTGTTCCAACGTGTCCACCATACATACCTATTAGCAATTTGCTATTCCAAAGTACATTTGACTTGCTTTTATCTACTCTTCAAATTAAACTCTTACCAGTGTTATGCGAAACTTGGTCAGTAAAGCTCTCACGAACCTGATGGCACACTTTATTTTTTCTCGTTCTTAAAAAATTGACATTGTGACTCTCTTATGTAGAGTTGTTATGCTTGCAAGTTGTAAGTTGGAAATTAGCCCATCCATGCTGTCATGGGGCAAGCTTTCGACATTGCACTTCATCTTATTTGAGTTGATATCGTGATTTTTTGTTTATGGATGCTCGCGGTGTGAAATAAATTGGAATCTTGTAGAGTTCATGGAGTTTGTATATGTGTTAGAGAAACGCCTGGTCTGCCAATCTAAGCCATGCATAATTCATGGTGGAAATTTGCAGCATGCCCATAGTGGACATTCGACGACGCATCTCAAAATAAAAAGCTATACAAATGGTAAATAAAAGAGATATCGAGGTATTCATTGTCTGCTTGTCCTGTCATTTTGATGTGGGCTTGTTCCATGTCATCGGGCACGGAGGTACCCCGTTGGCGGTTCTCGATGATACGCATATACTTACAATGACAAGAACTTGCTTGGGACCTATGCAAAGTAGCACGAGGTTTGGGTACTTGTATTCACGGGACACGAGGTTTTCAACTCATGATTTGTCAAGCATATGCATCATAATTGGACTCGCATTAACTTTAACCATTCAAGATGCTTATGATGGGGGCAATGAGAGCTCAAAGCTAGTAAGTACCATAATTTTTGAAGGTTTATAAAACTTGCAATCAACGCTTCCCTCTGCGAAGGGCCTTTCTTTTTACTTTTATGTTGAGTCACCACCTTCTACCTTTATGCACCGTCTAAGAGAGCATAGTTGTCATTCTGAGTATAATGTGCATTGTCCCAAAGTTTTCATTGATTGATTCATGATCATGGTTTCACTTGTTCTTAAATTATTTGTATCTAGTCGCCCTCTTAAACTTGAAGGTGTCCTATGCATTTATGTTTTGCTCTCCATGAAGGACAAGCTGAAAACTATTTGTATGTTTTTTCTTATGATTTGAACACATGTTTGACTTTCATTGTTTCATTTTTCATGATCTTTTGTTTGTGTTCTATTTCATGTTACAACATGGTTGCTAAGTTTCTTCTATCAAGATTATATCTTTCATGCCCATGTTTTAAGTTCTTTTGATCCCAGCACTCCATGCTTACATAGATGATCAAGATTGTGTAGGTGCATGTCACCTCAAAAATTATTTCTTTTGTTATCACTTACCTACTCGAGGACAAGCAGGAGTTAAGCTTGGGGATGCTTGATATGTCCAAAACGTATCTATAATTTTTGATGCTCCATGCTTGTTTTTACACCATTTGCTTAGTGTTTCATTACACTTCTTGGCACTTTTATGCATTTTTCGGAACTAACCTATTAACAAGTCGCCACAGTGCCAGTTCCCTGTTTTCTGCTATTTTTGTGTTTTAGAAAAGTTACACGGGAAATATTCTCAGAATTGGACGAAACAAAAGCCGAACGTCCAGAAATTCACCGAAGCTTCCAGAGAACCGAAGAGGAGATGGAGTGGGGCCACGAGGGCCCCACACAATAGGGCGGCGCGGCCTGGCCCCTGGCCGCGCCCCCTATGTGTGACGACGCCTCGGCCCACTCCTGACATTGCCCCTTCGCCTATAAAGACCCCTCGACGGGAAAAACCTAAGTACCCGATCAGAATTCCAGAAAGATATCGCGTTCCACCGCCATCGTTGACCCGAGATCGGGAGGGTTCTGAAGCTCTTCCCGGCACCCTGCTGGAGAGGGGAATGGCCACCGGAGGTCTTCTTCATCGCCATGCTTGCCTTCGGCGCGATGAGTGAGTAGTCTACCTTGGACTATGGGTCCATAGCAGTAGCTAGATGGTTGTTCTCTCCACCATGTGCTTCATGTTTAGATCTCATGAGCTGCCTTACATGATTGAGATCACCGTTATGTAATTCTATATGTTGTGTTTGTTGGGATCCGATGAATATTGGTGTTATGATTGAGTTGCTATTCTAAAATTTATCTTATGTTATCTCTATGTTGTTTAGATCTTGCATGCTCTCCGTTGTTAGTAGCAATCTTGGCCGAGTAGTTGCTAGTAACTCCAAGAGGGGGTATTTATGCTCGATAGTTGGGTTCATGCCTCTATTGAATCTGGGGGAGTGACAGAAACCTCTAAGGTTGTAGATGTGCTGTTGCCACTAGGGAGAAAACAACAATCATATGCTCGAGGGCATATGCTTTGTTTACATTACACACTTTGCTTAATGCAATTATCTGTTGTTCGCAACTTAATACTTGTGGAGTTCTCGGATTGATTCGCCACAAGTGGATTATTAGTCATAGATGCAGTTGGATGGCGGTCTATGTATTTTGTTGTAATGCCCAGAGTAAATCGCATAGTGATCTTCTTGACATATCACGTTATCTTTATTCTATCAATTGCCCAACTGTAATTTGTTTACCCAGCATGTGTTATTTATCTTATGGAGAGACACCACTAGTGAACTATGGACCCCGGTCCTATTTCCATCATATTGCTATCACCTGTTTACTTTACTCGCACTGTTTACTTTACTTGCATATTATTACTGTTTTCCACTCGATACGCTCATACCCTTTGTTTCAAGCAAACCGGTGAGATTGACAACCTCATCGTAAGTTGGAAACAAAGTATTTGGTTGTGTTGTGTGCAGGTTCCACGTTGCCGCTCGCAAAGCAAAGCCTGGACGAGGCGCCTTATAAATTGTCCGGAGCCGTCGCGAAGCTAGCAAGCATCACCTTCTGGAGTATTGACTTTTTCCTGGACGATAAAACCTTGGTTTCTTACTGAGGGAAACTTGCTGCTTTGCTCATCATACCTTCCTCTTGGGGTTCCCAACTGATCGGTCATTTTTATTATCACAACCGAAGCAATCATTGGGCCAAAGTTCCATTAAGCGACAAGCAAGTGTTGTATGCCGCTCTAGACGCTCGCTTGAGCTTTGAGATTGCTAGGAGTTTTTGGAACCTAGAAGGCTACTACTAGATATGTGTGTGGTGTGGTGTGCGAGTGCATATATATATGAAAAAATGTACTCCCTCTTGTTTGGTTAACAAGTCTATTAATTTTCGAATTTTGGATTTTTCAAGTTTTTTGGCCTTTTTTGAATATTTAATTATTAAAAATCAATAATTAAATTATGTATAAAAATTATTTGGAATTCATTCATGCTTATTATTACTTAATCAATGTTGCTTAATTTGTGAATTTATTTGGAATTTAAAAAAGTAATATTATATGTTTCCAAAGTGTATAGGTTAATAGAATTGGTAGCATACCAATATCAAGAAGTCGCGAGCACGGTCTTGAAAGCTACTATGGAAGGAATGGAGAAGTTAAGCGTGCTAAGGGTGGAGCAGTGTGAGGATGGGTGACCGACCGGAAGTAAGAACCACAAGTACTTGTAATTTGACATGACAATGGAGTGAGGACCACAGTCTTGGAAGCTAGTAGGGAAGGAATAGAGATGATTAGATAATAGAGAAATAAAGAAAAATAGAGAAATAAAGAAAATACAGAAATTCCTAAACAAAAAATACAAATTTTATTCCGAATGGACCTTTAGTCCCGGTCCGTGTTACGAACCGGGACCAAAGGTCCTCCAGCCGCAGCACATGCCCCGGGTCACGTGGAGGACCATTGGTCCCGGTTCGTAAACAACCGGGACTAAAGGCTGGAGCCTTTAGTCCCGCTTTGTTAGTCCTGGTTGCTACAACCGGGACTAATGGGCGTTACAAACCGGGACCAATGGCCTTTTTTCCACCAGTGCATTATGGGCGGATCCACTAGAAAAATGCATTTTTTTTACTATGCACTATTTACACTTAATTAACCTAGTTGCTTCAGAGCATACCACATAAATAATAATGTTCATATTTGAACCAACATCTCGATCGAGATCCAAATATCCAAATTCCAAGCTCATCAAGCACTACAAGTTTCCAAGTGCTTTAAGTTCTATATATCGTCCCCAGTGTTTGTTAGGGATTTAAGCTACACCATGAACCCCCACAGACACGAAGACTCAGCTCAACTGATCCTATCGGTGGCATCTTTTTTGACTTAAAGTTTCATCATGATTTTTGGTGGTTTCGCTGGTAGCAAACTAATTGGCCTTCCAGGTGTTAGACTACATTGGTTTTGAAACTTCTATACTCTCGAACAATTCGTTGATTACCAGCATATTTACGTATCCACATCTACCCATAATATCGTGAATTAGAAACTTGGGATAAGCTACACTTTGACAATTCTAAACCAAGAAAGGTCCACCAAAGTTGCATGATGGGGTATATAGTTATGTTTTTTTAAATATGAGGCTTCAGGTAACTAATCGATGCACACAAATTAATTTATACGAAAATCAGTCAAGGTGTCAAAGAAAAGAAGTAATAACAATTTTTTTATGAAAAATAACAGCATCCTACTTTGACCCATTTTCGAAATTGTTCAAACATAATTCACATCCTTATCATTTAGTTCGAACTTTAGGGTAGATTGTGTTGTGCATGAAATTCATTGTGTGTGTTATCAGTGACAAGAGATCCAGAGTTCAATACCTAGTCAAAGAGCTCTTAATAAAAGTAGTTGTGGTTACGTCGATCACATATCTAAAAGAGTGGTGGAGCCTAGATGGGACGTGTTGTTAAAACACATTACTCGCCTTCACCGTGGTGAACTAGCCACTCCATACAATTAAATATGGTATGAGACATATAAGAGAGGGATCGCGAGTTGACTGGGCTAACACACAATGAATATTAATTCTTGGTTGGTTGTAACCCCAAGTGCAACTGAAAAAACTCAGCTGTAACCCATATGCAACTCCCACTAGTACGAATCACGACATAAAACCAACGACTGGGAACTTGATCGACCTCTAGCTTATTCTCATCTAAATTTTCTAGTTGCAACCTATGTGCAATAGGAAGAAATATAACCGACGTTTAACTCTTAGACGACCAACACAAATCACGACGCAAATACACCGGTTAGGGAGTTGACCGAGCCTGAACTTAATTTTTATTTAGATGTGAATTAGCAATTCTCAATATAAAATAGGTGCAGCCTATATTGATCCTACGTCTAAGGCCTGGTAGAGAGAGAGATCGATTGTGAAGGCCAAAAATCAAATTAACTTCTCCACTAATTCAGACTTTTGAGTGAGTTGACCGGTGCGAAACACTCAAAATTCAATATGATTATGCACAATTTTCTTATGAAAGGGGTCCCCCCCCCCCCCCCCCCCGCTTCATTAAACCAAATACAAAATGTGCAAACTACTTTTTGCATATAATAATTAATATCCATCGAACAAAAAAATCGATCCATAATACCGCTATCAAGCATTACTCTTAGACACAATTTAAGATCATTCCATAACTTTGTTCCTCTTTTAACCTGTCTCCATATGATTGGTGTTTTATGCTTTACCAACCTCCATACTTTAGGAGGTCATGCCCATGCGCATCTATTATTGCCCAATCCGTGTCCAAATCCAAGGGTGAAAATGCAGCCAGTTCATAGATCTGATCATATGTGTTGACCTCTGCATTTGCCAGGTCTGCCGCCATGTCCAGCAGATTGCAGTTGCTCTCGATGGACGCCGTATGTTGGTGGTGGTCAACTACAACCGAAGTGCAAGTCACCGAAATGTTGCTGCACTGGCTGTCGCTCGGTGAGAGCTCGTCGGCGCTGCCGCTACTGCCACGGCCTGTGCTCTTTGTCTCGACGACGGCCGCATCAGAGTCGCCACTGGCCGGCTTGCAGGTGTGTTGGCCGAAGTAGACAACGGTGTACATGGCGGGGTCATCGATGCCACCATCCTCCTGGTACTGCTGCACCGTCTTTGTTGCTCCGCAGTCCTGTTCTTGCTTGTAGGTGCATTTGTAGTAACTCCTGCTTAATCCAAATCCATATCACTCATCGTGCAAAGAGAAACTTTTGCAATTTTATTAATTGATGTGCGCAGTATATGTACCTTGTGTGCTTTGCGTTGTTGATGACCTTCTGCCCATACTTCCTCCACTGGTGGCCGTCGTAGTGAGGAACAGGCGTTTCAAGCGTCACAGAGTCATCTGCTGTCTCCTGCTTGATTAAACCATTTAAATCATCAATTAAGCAGGCCATGATTACTCATGGGAATATACTAATAGGGTTCGTCTAACGCCTAGCTAACTGAAAATTAACATAATTCTCAGCTGATGACATCAGGCGCGTGGACATGTAATTATGGCGACCGGCTAAACGCACGTCCTGCTCTTGATTCAGGTCGCTTAACCGGCGTCTGTCCCGGACGGAGAGAGAGGTACACATGCACCGGCCTGGCCGACCATACGTGCGTGAGATGGGAGTCTTCTAGTGCTAAAAAAGAGTAGTTAGCTTGAGCAGTTACTACGTTCTAGTTTTTAATCTTTGTGCTTGCCGCTATCAACTTTGATATTGTTCATACGAATCTTGCACGCAATTTCTTGTTTGTGGGATCGATTCGGCTTCAAAGAAATTAAGAGACGGTTTTGTTTAGTGTCAACCAGAAAACAATATTTCAAACCCACTTGCAAGTGTAAGATTTCAGTTGCAACCTCAACTATAACTTAAAAATCTCAGTTATAATTCAAGTTACAATAGAAAAATCCCCAGATCCACTTACAAACATCTAAAAAATCAAAGACACAACAAAATTTATATCTGGGAAAAATTTGAGTTCTAAATATCTTAGTTGCATGCTCACTTGCAATTGTAAAAATATAACTTACAACCCATTGTAAATAAAAAAAATATCCAATTTATCTCAGTTGCAATCCTACTTGTAACTGGAAAAAAAATTAGTTACATTCTTACTTGCAACTAAAAAATATCTGAGTTGCAACTGCACTTGCAAATGAAAGACTATCTCAGTTGCAATCCTACTTATAACTAGAAAATATTTTAGTTACATTCTCACTTGCAACTAAAAACAAATATTAGTTGCAACTGCACTTGCAACTGAAAGACTATCTCAGTTGCAACCCTACTTATAACTGGAAAATATTTTAGTTACATTCTCACTTGTAACTAAAAAATATATGAGTTACGACTGCACTTGCAACTGAAAGACTATCTCAGTTACAACCCTACTTGCAACTAAAAAGTATCTCAGTTGCAGTATTACTTGCAATTGAAAAAATATCTCAGTCGCAATCTTATTTGCAACTGAAAAATAACTTAGTTAGAACCCCACTAAGACCAACACAAAATTTAAAAAGAAAGTCACTATAAAAAACATAGAGCAACTTTAAAAGGCTATAAAACTATAAAATATAATCTAAAAATAAAATAAAAGAGTAAAAGTCAACCGGGCCATAACAAAAGGACAACGTGACCATACGAATGATAAAAGGCTTAGGCCTAGAACGCACACACCAGCTGAGCAAAAGAGTACCCACAGGTACGCAACCAAATTTCAGCCCGTTTGGCAAGCAAGTAAAAAAAAATAACCAAGACGCACTAATCTCAAGATAACACATCTAATGGTTATAAACTTGACTGAGCACTAAGATAATTCTTAGCTAGCTGAGAATTAGCAAAACCGATACTAATAATGTACTGCTCTGCACTCCTCACCTTCTCTTGCGCTGCTGGCGATTGGGCTTGTCGCCGTCGCCGTCGCTAGAGAAGATCTTCCTCACTCTCCTCTTGTCGTCCACTTCCACCGGCGGCGGCGCATCGTCGCATCGAGAACGATCGAGCCGAAGGAGCTTCAGCTCGGCTATAGCCTTGGCTGAGCAGTCAAGTATGCTCTGGAACATCTGGGCGGCAACCTCTGCTCGGTCGCCGCCGGCAAGTTGGAGCGCCGGCAGCACGACGGCGCGCAGCTGCGTCACCAGGGACTGCTCCCTAGCCATCTCCCTCAACACCGCCGTCGACCGGCCATCGTTGTCGCAGACAGGCGTGGACGAGCTGCTGCTTCTGCTGTTGTCCTTGCTGTGCCTCATCCCTCTCAAAAGTCTCAACTAATTTTCCTTCCTCACCTCAGTCTCACAGTCACAATCTCAGATTAGGAAGCTAATTGTGTATCCGCGGTTTCGTACTCCTAATTCCTATATATGGCGCTGAAACCGCGTAAACTATAATGCGCTCTGCCAAGTTGCACATAAAATTGTGCTCTAATCGATATATAATCGGGCTCCACGCATGCATGCATCTGTATGATCGATTTGAGCACATGGGATAATTCATTATCATAACTAAATTAGACTGACGCATACATCGGTAGCATGTGCATGAATGCATGGTCAATGTCGTTTCTGTTCACCAGTTACCCCATGATAAAATTTTAAAAGTTTGGCCAGCAATGCGTCGTGTTCAATCGATAGTTAACTGTGTATATACTGCCATTTCCCATGAAGAAACATATGGTTTTCTTTGACGAGATGAAGAAACACATGCTGTTCAGGTTAGCTTTGTATACTTCTTCAGTCCGGCCATGCGCTACGGTAATCGCGTCAGGCTGTGAGAAGCAAGCTCATGTCACCACAATCTCGTCACCTCATATGTGGCCATGCTCCAAGCCGGTGTAAAATGCATGGTAAAGTATGACTCCCTAGATCGTTTGCAAATGCATATCTTTTTCATGCCAGAGCTCAGTGTGGAAGCGTGTGTGTGGGTTAATTGGAATTGTATTTTGGAATGTAGCAACTATAATGTTTATTTGCTCCTTCTTTGTTCCTTCCGATCGGTCGATGGCCAGATGAAGTCGAGGGCCTGAGCTCAGTGTGGCCTTTTTTCCCCACCAAAGACCAAACCTAAGTACATCGACCTTTTAAAACAATGAGTACGTATTCGCCTTTGTCATGGTTTCATTTATTGTGCGGCGAAGTCCATGTCAAGACTATGCGCGCAAGCCGATGTTTCCATATCTGTTCGCATTAGAGGGGTGAAGACTATAATTCAGATCTCGTCGTGCGAATACGGTTTCGTTTACGTGGCAAAGTCCACGTCAAAACCGGTTGTGTAAGGACTGTGAGCATGACGATCGTTGTTTTGCAGCAGTGTTCCTGCTATTGTGAGTCACTGATCACTTTGGCGGGGCTATGTCCCATTCTTGTTTTCCTTTTATGTATTTTGCGCTACGTGTTAACTTAATATCCTTACTAGTTCTTGATATTTTGTTGTTGTAGAGGTTGGTGTAATTGATACTTCTAGATATTAATATATTTTCTTTATCAATAAATATACTCCTTCGTTCCTCGTCTTCGTACTTTGGCTCTTCAAATGATTCTATGTAATATTATACACCAAATTTATATCTTGAATTCCTGTAAAAATAATCAGATATCAACATTTTCTTTATCATATACTTTCTCCTTTTGGGTTTATAAGGCCCCTCATGAAAAATGCCGATACAATGCAAAGACCAAAAAAACATTTCACAGTTGCCTGAGCTCTAGCGTGAAGTTTTACATTATCACAGGAAGATCTATCCACTTGAAACGTAATAAGAAAAGAAAATAGGACCTCAGCTGTCTACGGTTTATGCGGCGTTTTCTTGAAAATATTGTTCTACGGTATATGCATATATGGGAGAAAACATTATAATTTAATACTCTCTCCTTGGTTGATTTCACCATTTCCTTTCTGGCTTTTATTGCTCCCCAGTAGCAAAACATATTTCCCTTCCGGCTTTTGCATCAACATGGCGTGTTACTTCCACAAGCTAACCACCCTGCCTAAGCTATCATTTCTTTTTAAGTGGGCCCGCCTGGCCGCCACAACGTTGTCCTATATTGCCGCAGATAATGATATTTATCGAGACTTGGTATATGCTGCAGCAGATACATGATGGATAGATTCCTGTGCTGAGTCGACGCTGCTCCCTGCACATGCAATGACAAGTTGCACGACAACCACTTGCAGCCGGCTTGTGCATATAATCCAACGCAGCGGGAATAGTCAACTATATATTGGTTTTGGCCCTATTTTCAGGAAGGAACCTGCATGGATAAGTAGAAAGGGAGTGTCATGCATCCTGATCAACTAATGCATGGTAGTAGTTCAATAGATAAGATAAACAGAAGTATGCTACATACTGTATTCCTAAATTATATTTTAAGGTTCATAATATCACCAAGCCTAAATTAGGATATTTATCACTAACCGTTAGTGCCGCGCACTGATGATTAACAATGAATAGAGAACAACTCCTGTGGGCCATGGCCTTTGCAAAATTATATCTCTCTGCCCATCCATAGAGCAAAAGAACCTTGGACCACTAGTACAAAAATTATCAATCACGAACATGACTTGAAAAATCCATCAAAGGAGGTTTCTCAAACAGCTCAACTTTATTTGCCCACAAAAGCGAGGCCATACTGATGGACGTGTTCGCTCTTGAGCAAACCAATCGTCACCTCTTCAACTGTCAAGAGGCTAGCTTACCGTTCTCACATACCTAGGGTTTCCTGTTGATTATAAACTTATCATGCTTGAATGGTGGGATTGGGGGTGGGGGAGCTTTTTTTGGGTAAGGTAGGTAAGTCGTGTGAAACTTTGACAAGGCAAACCGTCCTGCGATACTTATCTTCACTTCCTTCTCGAGCCTCCTAAATCTTGCTATGCGATTGTTTCTTATCACAGATGGCACTCATGTTGGTTTTGATAACATAGAATAGTATTTTTATGAGAACATCCAGAAGAAAAACTACTAGATGGGAAGCTTCCTAGAGGTGGTGTCTAGACCTAGAGACCAAGGGGATCTTGGTATTACCATGTACGAGCCATTAGTAAAGCGGTGTGCAACTATGTTGTATTTGGGAAGTAACACCTATTCCGCATAATAAATTTCTACCACCTAAATAAGATGTCTGTAAAATAATTAATGCTTTCAAGAGAAATAAACGATTCAATGATAAGAAAATAATACTAGTCTATTATGGTTCGAGGGGAGGTAGCATGATCTAATCAAACACTATAGTGGAAATGTGTTGAATCAAGATTAGATAGTAAGTGTCTGCATTATGGTCTTTTCATTCTTTTCCCACTTAGGAAAGGGCAAGCGGACACCCTCGATACTGCATTGCAAAGATCTTTACTTCGACATTTATCACGAGAAATTTGAGAATTCTCTAATAGATAAGGATCTGGTGATTGTTCAACCCATATGGCAATCAATACCTATGGGAGCAACTGAACATGGCCATATATCGTGAGCTATGAACATAATTATCGTCAATCCTTAAGGCGGCTCCAAAATTATGTCACAATATATTCATAAGATCAAAGATTTCTATTGGTTGCTAAGTTATTTTAGGAAATGGTCACCATATTCTATTCTTGTCGGATAGGAGGACAAGGAGGGAAAACTTAAATACATATCCCCTCAGATGTTTCATCTATTTTCTACCTCGGAGATCTCTTTTATCCAAGATCGTTGTGCTGATGGGTGGCCTATCTATCCACATAACTTCTGGACCGGCAAAAATGACCAATTGCATTGTTTTTATGATAAGATTAAGGGCTTGAAACCTTTGGATGCCAACAATACAATGTCTTTGTCTTTAGATCCCTGGGGTTAGTTTTCCACTCACTCCCTTTATCAGAAACTTAGCTAGAGAGCAGTTGTATCCTTTTCCAAGTTACATTTGAAATATTTCGATTGACTTGAACATCAAGATTTCCTTTGTCAGCTGACCAAAGGTCATATCTCATCCAATAACCAAATCCACAAGTGTGATCTCCAAATATGAATTTTTCCTCTGAGGCACACCAGAGCATAGCCCACAACTTCTTCAACTGCAGGATGCAACCATTCATGTGGATCGGAGGTAGGGATATGTTTGAAGCGCCCTAAAACCCATCTTTGTTCGCAAACATGTTCATCATTCTTCTAGCTATGTTTGAAAAGTTATTGACTGGATAAACTCTCTCTATAACTATGTCAGTGACTGAAGTTGGCTAGTAGTTACTTAAACCATTGTGTGGAATGCTTTTTTACCCGTAGACAACAAGGTTAAGTTGTGCATAGTTTGTCATCCCTCCATAAAAAATAGAGCGCCCCTAAGGTCTTCAATATGATTAAAAAGATAGGAGTTATGTACCACAAAAAACATGGCTTTTGGATCTTTTGATTGCTATAGGTAAACCAAGAATTAAGTTAGTTATAGGTCAACTAATACTAGGAACAAATCAATGCCATAATAGTCGCCCTATCCCGAGAGGCAATTGATGACCCACAAGTATAGGGGATCACAACAGTCTTCGAGGGAAGTAAAACCCAAATTTATTGATTCGACACAAGGGGAGCCAAAGAATGTTTATAAGCCTTAACAGATGAGTTGTCAATTCAGCTGCACCTGGAAACAGACTTGCTCGCAGAGGTTTATCAGTAGCAATAGTTTTATAGTGGTGATAGTAGAAAAGCAGTAACATCAATAGTAAAATAAAAGCAGTAATAGTAGCAATAGTAAACAGTAGGATTAAAGACTATAGGCATAGAGATAGATGTACGGGCGTTGCATGGATAAGATAATTCATGAAATCAGTGAGACATGGGCATTGCAGATGAATAATGATAAAGCATCCTAGTACTAAACAATCATAGGCATGTGTTCCGTATATAGTCGTACGTGCTCGCAATGAGAAACTTGCACGACATCTTTTGTCCTACCAGCCTGTTGCAGCAGGGCCTCAAGGGAAACTACTGGTAATTAAGGTACTCCTTTTAATAAAGTACCGAAGCAAAGCATTAACACTTGGTAAACACATGTGATCCTCACATCATAGCCATCCCCTCGGGTTATCCCAATTTCTGTCACTTTGGGGCCTCTGGTTCCGGACAACGATATGTGTAAACAACTTGCAGGTAAGATCATAAATAACAAGTATCATCATCAAACAATCACAAGTTCAGATCTGAGATCATGGCACTCGGGCCCAAAGTGACAAGCATTAAGCACAACAAGTTGCAACAATGTCATAAGCACTAATAGTAGATACTAGGGACTATGCCCTAACAATCTCATAGAAAATTACATGAATGATCTCATCCAATCCCTACCATCCCCTTCGCCTACAGCGGGAATTACTCACACATGGATGGGGGAGTCATGGATGGTTGATGGAGAGACGTCGGTGATGATGGTGATGAAGATCTCCTCCAAATCCCCATCCCAGCAGGGTGCCAGAACGGAGTTTCTGGTTCCGAATAGCGGTTTCTGATGGCGGCGGCACAGCGGAAGTCTATCTGGGAAAAACGCCGAACCCCCGCTCTTTTCAGGTCAGAGGGTATATGTAGGCGGAAGGAGGGGTCGAGGCGATGGCCGAGGCGGCCTCACAACAGGTGGGCGCGGCCAGGCCTGGGTCGCGCCCCTGGTTGTGTGGCGGCCTCCCAGCCCCTCTCCGTCTCATCTTCTGGCTCTGTGGGTCTTCTGGTGAAATAGGATTTTTGCAATATTTTCCTGAATTTTTACTGAAACTTGGATTTCTGCACAAAAACGAGACACCAGAGCAATTCTGCTGAAAACAGCGTTAGTCCGTGTTAGTTGTATTCAAAACACACTAATTAGAGGAGAAACAACAGCAAAAGTGTTCGGGAAAGTAGATACGTTTTGGACGTATCAGCAATCCATGGTTTCCACCACTTGCTAAAGCCCGGGCATTTGCTAAAGCCCGGGCAGAAGATGCTGGCGGCAGTGGGGCCTTGTTGCTCAACATGTGCATGGTCCGGCATCATCAGCGCAGAGATGTGGCCTCTTCCGCACCCCGGCGGTGCGATTCCTAGTGGTGGCACTGCTGCATTTTCCGCTACCTAGCGGCAGGGATGTTCTCGTGGGGGCATGGTGGAATACGGTGGAGGAGTACCCCGGGAGTTCAACATGTGCTTGGTGTGAGTATGCCAATGAAAACCTTATTTTGACCTCGGTCAGAATAGTCCACGGAAGCGCCTTTGAGCATCGTTACCTCAATTGAGGCATTGTGGAGATATTCTTGTTCCATGTGTGCTGTGAGGGAAGCCCCAGATTCAGGCTTGTTGGTTCAAATGATGTAGATGTTCTTGCATCCTCACCGAAGTCAACTTTGGATACGTATATCCGCTATAGGGACAAGTGGATGGTTTCGATGGCTAGGTGTGTTTTTTGCCTAGTGACCAAGGTAGAGCGGCATGGCATCTACCACGTCAACGACATCGAGTCTCGACGGCATGGTGTAGCGAGGTGTCAACGGAGGACGCATCAACAGGGTTGTGGCACTGTCTGATATTGTGGCGGCATCGACGGCAATCCTCGCATGGTTAACTCATTTATCCCTATCCTTAAGATGGGTCGGCAGAAAACAACGATAGTGTCTTCCGGTGAGTGTGCATCTATTGCGCGCTGAGGGTCTGCTGGACTTGTTTGTGGTCCCGTCTCACTATTGGGCAGATTGGGTGAGGCCTCCAGATTTACATTATGTGTGTAGGTGTGAGGTCAGGGCACAAGACCCTCATCATGGACACCGTCGTTCATCAAACGTGTAGGTAGGTATAGCGACAACTATCGCCAAGAAGTTGACTTTGGGTTTATTGATGTATTGTTTTGTCAGGATTTCTTGAACAATATAATAAAATGATAGGTGCATTATTTTTATGAAGAGGCCAGGGGTTTTAACATCCTTTTTGAAAAAAAAGGTCAGCTCAAACTCCATTAGGTTTGCAGTGTGATTCATGCACATGAAAATTGCACATGGATGTGCAATTGCACTTGTTTTCCCTGTTGCACATTAAATTGGGTGAAGTTATCTAACAGAAAATTAAATTAGTTATATGTCAATCGAGAACTAGCCACATCCATTTTTGGAATATGAATCCGATGAATAATACCTGAATTTTGTGGCATATAATGCATATTATAAGTTAAATGGTGTCTACCAGGATGGCAGCAGCCCACGGTCTTGTGCACGCTCCCGCGAGGTCGCGTGTTCGAGCCCCCAGCTCCGCGACTTTGCGCCTAGAGCTCCTCCTTCTTAATAAAATACCGCAGGGCTCCTCCCCTGCTGGTCTCGTTTTATGCATATTATAAGTTAAATGGATGATATATAAAATACTTGAGAGCCTCGTGTGTGTATCTTGGGAACTGGTGTCTACCAGGATGGCAGCAGCCCACAGTCTTGTGCGCGCTCCCGCGAGGTCGCGTGTTCGAGCCCCCAGCTCCGCGACTTTGCGCCTAGAGCTCCTCCTTCTTAATACAATACCGCAGGGGCTCCTCCCCCTGTTGGTCTCGTTTTTTTTTTCGTGTGTGTATCTTCACGAAGGGAGCACCGCTTAGTGAGTCTTGTATGGACATATATGCCTTCGTTTGTTTATTAAAAAATCTGCTACCATTGCAAATTTGCAATCTACATTCGTGGAAAACCTAGTATACCTCCAAAAACGCTATTTGCCCTCTATACCGGTATGGAGGGAGTAAGAATTATTTGACCATTAAATTCGCCATAGACGGCCAAAGACGAGTGCGTCAATATGACACACGGGCTCCAGTGAGCTCTTTTTTTTTTGAGAAGTTCATAAAAATTCGAATTTAAAGCTTCAGAAAAATTCAAAAAAATATGAGAATGTAACCAATGATTTATCCTACTCGTGTACAAATTTTCAATCTAAAATACATTGTATTCTATCCTAAGTAAAAATAACAAAATTGTAGATCTGGGAGCATGAACAGTAATATTTTCGAATCTTCTAAAATCTGTCTAATTTTGTCCTTTTTGCTGATCCTAAACTACAAGGTATTTGACATTAAAACTTTGCACGCTTGTAGTGTACATAGTTGACTACATCCAGATTTTTTGTACATAATTTTGTGAAAGTTCAAACTGTCGTTTTAAAAAAGATTACATAATAGGCACCATGGAGCTCGTGCTCCAAAGCGATTTTCTGGGCCAAAGACGTGCCTAAGCTAAACTACCAACATTGCTGCTAGCTACCATATCACCTCCCAATCAAGAAGAGAGTTGTTAAACACCTCTAGTAGAGCCGGTACATCCAATTCCGTCTCCCACTCTGTAAATTTTGCAGTTAATCGTGCTGTTTCGCTACTGCCACAATCCATATCCACAAGATTTGGCAGATGATCGCTAATGTTGTTGCTCATGATGTCGCTGGCGCCCTTGCAGGTGTGATCACCGTAGTACACCACACTGTATTTTGCAGATTGATCCTCATCAGCATCTGTGGAATAGTTAGCACTGGCGCCATCTTTATCCTGTTGCTGGATTGTCTTGGTGGCGGGGCAGTTCCGTTCTGTGTAGGTGCATCTGTAGTAGCTCCTGCTTAATCACAAGTTTACGAGTAGCAGAATTATTATTTACCAATAATCATCTCTCCGTGTATCTTATCAATAATCGTCTAAATATGTGTTACAGAATCAGATGTGCATATGTGCTTAATTAGCTACCTAGCATGTTGGCTTCCGTTGATGTTCTTCTGCCCATATTTTCTCCACTGGTGACCATCATAATCAGGAACATTTGTCACGAGCGATCTTGATCGCTTACCATCCTTCCTCCTACAAGATGTCAGAGCAATTGTTAGAACTGATCTTGATCATGCAAATAGAAGATTTATATGTACAAGACACCACAAATAAACATGGAACTAATTAGCTTTGTGACGTGTTCAATTCTTATGCATAAGATAGATTGAAACCAATATGTGCAATGATTCCCTCTACACGCACACACCTTCTCTTTCGACTTGTGGGCATCGCATGTTCATTCAATCTTTCACTGGTATCGTCCGCAGCAGCAGTACTGTTCTTCCTCACCAGTGACTTATCGTCGATCGGCTCGATGGCCGCTCCAACTCTAGCACTGAAGAGCTTCGATACGACGCTGGTGTTGCAGCCGATCACGTCGTCAAAGAGCTGGAGGGCGAGCTCTGCAGACCCACCATCGGCGCCCTGGAGTTGTGGAAGGATGAGAGCCCGTAGCTGGGTCACGAGCTCCTGCTGCCGCCGCAGCAGCGCCTGGATCTCGGCACCATGGCCGCAGTTCTTGCTATGATCCATAAGCTTTTGCAATTTTGCTTTGTTAATTAGCCTAAGGGGTCACTCTGCACGCAAGCTCTTTCTAGTCTTATATATAGGAGAGAAACACCAGTGGAATTTACAGATCGATGTGCACCTTTTCAGAAGCTTGCATGGTGATGTGTACCTTGAGTTTAAAGAACGAGTGAGGCGTCCGTTTCACAGTGTGAGTGCTTGGCAACGCGCTATTGAGACTGGGACTGGGTGAGCACGAGGGGGGTGGAGTGAGACTTTTTGACCGGGACGATGTTTCGTACCAATCTAGGAATACTTTCTTATCAAGGAAAGGGTAAACAAAGAACTCAATCACCTAGACCAGAGAACACCAGGTTGACACGGAGGCTTACCAGGGTGCGTGTGAACTTCGTGTTCGTTGAGTAGTACAGTACGCGTAAGAGCACATTCGAATGTTGTCCGTACATGTTTGTTTCCACCCAAGCACCCAACGGCTCCCCCACCAAAGGACATGCACAAGTCTAGGTTTGGATATTTTCCTCATTTTTGGCCTATTTTCATAAGTGAATTAGATATTTTAAAATAACATCATGAAGTCAAAAAAAGTTCCAAATTCAAGAAATTCCACAACAGGCATGGAAGTAATAAATCGACAACAAATCCCACATTGTTCTACAAACACATGAAGTGATCATTCTTCTCGAGAAATGATCGACAACTTCTTACTTCTCGTACAAAAGCCTCATCATGTCCTCCACAAGGCTTAGGTCAGCCATCATCACTGCGAAAATATTGAGATTCAGCTCCTGCATGCCGGTTGAGCATGAGAAGAGGTTGTTGGACGACTGCTTATTGGTTGGCCATGGCATCGGTGACAAACTAGCCGTTGATTTTGACTTGGGCGGCTGCGATGGCCTGCACCACCTTATCCACCTTCTCCCTTTTCTGCTGTTCCTCCATCTTGCTCAAGATCTTAGTCTCCTTTTTCCTCAGGAGCAGGGCCTCGTCGGCCGTGGTAGGGAGGGACAAGAATGGAGGCAGCGCAGTGTCCCTGGCGGTTAGGGCACCCGTCGGATGGCGGCAGGATTTGGGAGAGAAGAAAGATGAGAGGGAGAAAGAAATGAGGAGTGGATGATGGCTGGGCCAAAGGCAGACATGCGGAGGCAGCGGTCTGTGTCCGTTTGGCCCCAAGCCGACCCCAAACATGCGCCCGGTTTAGGGAAAAATGGATTGTGAGCGGACTAGTTGTCCATTAGGGGGTGCACATGGGGGGCCTTGTTTTTGTACGGCGGCCCAAAATGTACATATGAGGGAGGTTTGGGCCTCCTCTTGGATATGCTCTAAGACTCTATATAATGGTAGGGAATAAATTTTGGGCCCCTTTTCATATATGTTCCTTAGTGCCCAGAGATGAACTTCGCCCTGAGTGATTCATACTTGTCCAATAATCCACAAGAAACTTATAATATACTTAATGTTTAGTGAGTAGTAAAGGCAATATATTTGTTTGGTGTATTATTCGTGCATATGACACGATATGATTGATCAGGGGTTATCTCTATTGTTTGAGCCTCTAGTGTAGTGAACATGGCTGCACTAGGCAGCGACATAAGCAAATGAAGATAGAAATGTGTCCTACTGTCATGGTAGACAATAAAATTCTTTAAAATATTTAAACAAGAGGCCCTCGCATTTTCCTCCCACATGGGCTCTGGTGGCTCCCCAAAACCTTAGCTTCGCTTGCCTCTTCCCCATCTCCTCCCACAATTCAAATCTTTCAAAAATTTCAAAAAATATATGAAAAAATGGCATATGCCGATGGCAAAGCCTTCATCCTAGCCGTCTACGCCGACGACATTTCTACGCCGACAACAATTTAGCCTAGCCTGACGCCGCCATACACCGACGGCTGCCGCCGGCATAGCCTACGCCAACGCCATTTGTGTGGTGGGGTGGGGGTGCACGCATTGGTGGGCAGTGATTTTATTGGTGGTGGGGTTCCGCTCTGCCAGTCGGTCAGATCTGACCAGTCAGAGTATCGATGGTCATGCACGATGGCGTGATGGTGCGAGGTGATCGAGAATCTGTGAGACAGAGGCAGCATCGAGCGTGCATAGTAGTCAATTCTAGGCCAGGTGGCCCTAGGTCGAGCTACTGCTTTGTGGGCTGATGACCCACAAGTATAGGGGATCGCAACAGTCTTCGAGCGAAGTATTACCCAAATTTATTGATTCGACACAAGGGGAGCCAAAGAATATATGTAAGCCTTAACAGATGAGTTGCCAATTCAGCTGCACCTGGAAACAGTCTTGCTCGCAATGGTTTATCAGTAGCAACAGTTTTATAGCGGTGACAGTAGTGAAACAGTAACAACAGTAGTAAAATAGCAGCGGTAATAGTAACAGTAGTAAACAGTAGGAACAAATACTGTAGGCATAGGGATGGATTACAGGCATTGCATGGATAAGATAATTCATGAAATCAATGAGACATGGGCATTGCAGATAAATAATGATAAAGCATCCTAGTACAAACAATCATAGGCATGTGTTCCGTATATAGTCGTACGTGCTCACAAGGAGAAACTTGCACGACATCTTTTGTCCTACCAGCCTGTTGCAGCAGGGCCTCAAGGGAAACTACTGGTAATTAAGGTACTCCTTTTAATAGAGTACCGGAGCAAAGCATTAGCACTCGGTGAACACATATGATCCTCACATCATAGCCATCCCCTCCGGTTATCCCAATTTCTATCACTTTGGGGCCTCGGGTTCCGGACAACAATATGTGTATACAACTTGTAGGTAAGACCATAAACAACAAGTATCATCATAGAAATAATAACATGTTCAGATCTGAAATCATGGCACTCGGGCCCAAAGTGACAAGCATTAAGCACAACAAGTTGCAACAATATCATAGGCACTAAATAAAGATACTAGGCACTATGCCCTAACAATCTCATATCAAATTACATGAACAATCTCATCCAATCCCTACCATCCCATCACCTACAGCGGGGGAATTACTCACACATGGATGGGGGAGTCATGGATGGTCGATGGAGGAGCGTCGGTGGTGATGGTGATGAAGATCTCCTCCGAATCCCCGTCCCGGCAGGGTGCCAGAACGGAGTTTCTGGTTCCGAATCGCGGTTTCTGATGGCGGCGGCGCAGCGGAAGTCTATCTGGGAAAAATGCCGTCTCCCCGATATTATGTCGTCAGAGGGTATATGTAGGCGAGAGGGGAGGCCGAGAGGATGGCTGGGGCCTCCTCACGCCAGGGTGGCGCGGTCAGGGCTGGGCCGCGCCACCAGTGTGTGAGGGGCCCTCAGGCCTCCTCTCCCTCCTGTCTTCTGGCTCCGTGGGTCTTCTGGTGAAATAGGATTTTTCATGATTTTTCCCGATTTTTTACTGAAAGTTGATTTCTGCACAAAAACGAGACACCAGAGCAATTCTGCTGAAAACAGCGTCAGTCCGTGTTAGTTGTATTCAAAACACACAAATTAGAGGAGAAACAATAGCAAAAGTGTTCGGGAAAGTAGATACGTTTTGGACGTATCAGCTCCCCCCAAGCTTAGCTATTTATTTGTCCTCAAGCAATTCAGTTAACAACTGAGAGCGATAAAAGAAACTTTCATGAACACATTTGCTCATATGATGTATATATACTAACTATGTGATCAAGTACTCAGGGAATTCATAATAAGAAATATGCAACTAATGTCACCTCATAGTCAAGCAAGCTATGAAAGAGTGCCAATGCACTAATAACAAGTAACATGTACATAAGAAGCTACAAGATTGTAATATGCATAAATGATATGAAAGAGTGATATCCCGCTTGCCTTTATTTGTAGAGCAAAACATAAATGCTGAGGCACCTCTGAAGTTCAAGAGAAGACTAGAAGTAGAAATATCAAAGATACAAGCATCAAAGTTATACCACAATTAACCGTGTTCTGGGACAAGCACATTACACTAAGAATAACAGTTGTGCTCTCAAGAAGTGCTTAAAAGTTTGAAGATGGTGACTCAACATAAAAGTAAACGAATGGCCCTTCGCAGAGGGAAGCAGGGATTTAACATGTGCTAGAGCTTTTCATTTGTAAAACAGAGATAAAAATTTATTTTGAGAGGTGGTTGTTCTATGTCAACGACTAGCAATGGGTACTTGCTATCTTCCATAATAAACAAGTGAGAGCGGTTCCGAGTTCTTTGAAATTTGGCACATTGGCGCTCTTTTATAAAGCTTTGGCACTCCTCCCCACCTTTTTCCCTTTCTCAAACCATGGCTAACCGATTCCATCGGGTGCCCACCAACTTTCACATTCCTTGGAAGAGTGCCTTTTTTCTTCTTTTAGAATTAGATTATAATGGTCTGACCAGCTCTCATGCAAATTAATGACGAGCAGATGAAGCTGCCTAGTCGAGGTGTACTTAATTTAATATGGAAGATAGCAATTCCGACCACTACGTCCCCATGAGCTAAAAACAGTGGCACAAAATGAGAAGTAGTTGAAAGTTTTGAAAGGTAGCACATGAAAATTTACTTGGAATGGCTTACAAATACCATGCATAGGAATTTATAGTGGACTCTTTGTTAGACTTGGTTTTTGGTAATTGGATGCACGAGTAGAGCTCATACTCAGTACAAGTGAAGGCTAGCAAAAGACTGGGAAGCGACAATTGAGAGAGCAATAACTATCATAATCATGCTTGCGACAAAACAAGATTAATATAGGCATAAAAATGATACAAAAACTCTGAGGCAATTTAGATCATCGAGGCTTAATTGACTTTTTGTTCAGTCATGTGCATGCTTGAGCATGTGCCAAGTCGATTCAAATGAAACTTTTCAGAGGTGGATACCACAATATCATACCATATTATGAATAAAACAATGCATGCAAACGTCTACATGACATGCTACAGGCTAATAGTAAATCGAAACTAATCATATGAAAGCAAGAACTACAAAGCATCCATTTGATAACATATACCTTACATGAACCGACTAAGTATGTCCACATAGATGAGTATATGTACAAAAATGAAAACAAATAGAGTTCATACCAGCCTCTTACCACATCTCGGATTGTCATATGTCGTCATTATTGCTCTTCACTTGTGTGGCTTGAATAATATAAAGTGAATACCAAGCTCCAATGGAGTAACGGGAAACTGAACTCTGCAACAAACTTTACAAAATCGAAGAAGAACAACAAATATTTTTGGGGTTTCCGATTTTTAAAACAAAAGCAGAAGGAAATAGCAAACAAAGCAAAATATTTTTGGATTTTTCGAATAGCAAACCGAAAATAGCAAGTAAAGCAAACCAAAGGTAGCAAACTTAAAAGAACCAAATAGAGAGAAACAACGGAAATATTTTTGGTCTTTTTGTGTTTTGGAAAAGTGGAAACAAGAACAAGAACAATAAAGAAAGTGAAACATGGATATACAAAGGACCGACAAAAACTGATATGTAGATGAGTGAATCGTTGGCGTACCTCCCCCCAAGCTTAGGCTTTTGGCCTAAGTGGAGATCAATTTCGATTCTAATAGCTGCCCCAAGCTGGTGGGTCATCATAGGTGTAATCGTACCCCGGTTCTCGTGAAGATGAAGTTGATGGCGCATAATCATAATAAGGTTGCTCATATGGGAAATTCGTAATGTTGGAGGGCTGACCCGACTCCTCGGCGCACTCCTCATCGTGCACAGGCGGCGGGTGCTCCTCTACATACGCATCAAGCTCATCTTCCGTAAGTGACCATCCATTCCTGCGATCAAGGTTAAACAAAAGAGGTGCAGGCAAACGGACTGATCGATCAGTCTTCACTACCCTCCAGGTAGTCTTCTTGAAAAAGGTTAGCTTAAATGTTAAATTAATCAAACTAGCAGGAGGAGAAATAAACTTATGATGAATCATACAATTAAAATCAAGCTTCTCCTCGGGGAACTGCAGATCTAGAAAATGAGGCAAGACACCATGTAAAGCTAACAGGCGTGAAGCTATAAGTCCTCCACAGATTCCCCCTTTCTCACGATTAATATCAAGACGGAAAGCTATTAAGGCACCCAAATTGTAAGTTCTATCACGCCTCAAAGCAGCAGCAATAAAAGCTAGATCATGGAGAGACAATTTACTTGCAGATTTCCTAGCAAGAACACATTTGGTAATAAAGAAGGCAAAATATCGAATGGATGGGAAATGAATATTACGAGTTTTACCGCCCTCTCCTGTGAAGCTCCTTCCTTGACAAATTTCCTCGTATAGTTCTAACAATGGCCTAGGCTGTCCCCTTATCTTCTTGAGCGATCCCCACTGCGGTACTCTAATAGCTGTACAGAAAACATCAAGAGGCAAGTCCACAGATTTGTTATAAATTTTATAATGAACCATGGGGTTAGAAGTGGACCAACTAAATCTGAAATCCTGCACCACAGACATTGTTAGTTTAACATATTGGGGAGGTTCACCCTCAACAAAGTGTTCTAATCCTGCATTAGAGAGTAAGGTTTGAAAGTCCTGCATAATTCTGGTAGCATTCATGAACGCTGAGCATGGATAATGTGAGGGGAAGACCTTCTCTTCACGGTGAACTTTCATGACTTCATGCACTTCTAGTTCATGTTGAGAGAGTTGATATGCATTCTCTTCCATTTCTGAAATTTTTGACAAACCTCATAAAATATGATTTTGAGACAAGCAAGTGTAGGAAACTACTATAGTGGGTTACTAGAGAGCTAACATGCATCAAGATAACAATTCTAAGCAATAGAACAAGCATGCATACTCATTTATACTGTCACCTACAAAGCTAAAATACTCAAGAAATACTCCACCAAAAGAAATTCTACTTGGACAAACGGAGGAGTCACATACCGGAGAACAAATGCTCCAAATCTCAGCAGAAATGTTGGGCTGAGCAAGGAGATCGAAAAATCGAGGTGAAGAACAGCAAGAACTCGGGTTTGAGCTGAGTGTGTCGTTGTTTTCAGGAGAGAGAAAGAGCAGGGGAGGAAGAGATGAGTGAGGGGCCAGGTGGGGCCCTCTCACACCTGGGTGGCGCGGCCAGGGCTGGGTTGCGCCACCTACGTGTGAGGTGGCATGGCAGCCCCTCCTGGTGCCTCCCAGGTGTCTCTCTGCCCCATTTTTGACATAAAAATTTATAAAGAATTTTCTGGAATTTTTCGGGAAATTTTATTTTCGAGGATTTTTCAAAAATTGGCATATCGATAAAAACTCAGAAAAACGTGGATAAAATGATTTCAGGCAAATCAAAACTAAGCATGCAGCAGCTCTGAGATACTCTTAATCATGCAACTAAACTGAAGGAATAAAATTTTGATGAAAGTAAATACAAGTGAGGTGGAGTGGATGCGGTGAAAACGAAGTTTCGTTCATATAAAATCACTTTGTTAACAAGGTTGATCAAGTCTTGTTCCCAAACTAACTTTATATGAGGCAAAACTTTTCACTTCACTTAATGCTTATGTTACCTCAACTTTGATAGGTATAGTCCCAACCATAACAATTTTATATTCTTCCTTGGGCTTTCGCTCTGAACAAATAATTTGACCAACTTTGATGGTCTCAAAATGCTTGATTGAATTTAGAGCACTCTTCCTATCAATTTTCTTGGGAAAATAAACCGTATACTCTTTGTCATTAACATTAAAAGTGACTTTTCCTTGATTGCAATTAATAACAGCACCTGCAGTGTTTAGAAAAGGTCTCCCAAGAATAATAGACATATTATCATCTTCAGGCATTTCCAACACAACAAAATCAGTTAATATTAAACAACTGTTAGCAACTTGAACAGGAACATTTTCACATATACCAATAGGAATAGTAGTAGACTTATTAGCCATCTGCAAAGATATATCAGTTGATACCAATTTTTCTAGGTCAAGTCTCTTATAAAGAGAAAAAGGCATGACACTAACTCCAGCTCCTAAATCACATAAAGCAGTTCTAACATAGTTATTTTTAATGGAGCAAGGAATAGTTGTTATACCTGGATCTCCAAGCTTCTCTGGAACTTTACCATCAAAAGAATAATTAGCAAGTAAAGTGGAAATTTCCTCACTAGGAATTTTCCTTTTGTTAGTGACAATATCTTTCATATATTTTGCATAAGGAGGCTTTCTAATAGCATCAGTCAAAGGAATTTGCAAAAATAAAGGTCTCATCCATTCACAAAACCTGTTGTAGTGTTCTTCTTCCTTGGACTTGTGTTTCTTACTAGGAAAAGGCATTGGTTTCTGTACCCAAGGTTCTCTCTCTTTACCATGCTTGTTGGCAATGAAGTCTTCTTTTGTGTACTTTGCATTTTTATCACTCTTTTCCGGTTCCTCTTCAACTTCTTTATCGGAAGCATCTCCTGGTTCAGTTTCAGCATCAGAAATAGAAACACTGTTAGGATCTTTACCTGCATCAGATGATTCTGTGGTTGTTTTATGCTTCTTCTTCTTCTTCTTGGAAGGAATATCATCACTTGAAGTACGTTGAGAATCTTGCTCGACCCTCTTAGGATGTCCTTCAGGATATAATGGATCTTGAGTAGCAGCGCCACTTCTTGTGCGTATTTCACATGCTTGCTTTTCTCTTGCGGCATTAACTAGCAAGTCTTTTTGCACCTTGGTAAGCTGATCAATTTGTGTTTGAACCATTTGAAAATGTTTAACAAGTATCTTCACATCATTGGTGGTTCTCTCCACAATATCCTGCAACTTGTTAATAGCTCTAGAATTTTCCAACAGATGATTATGCACCATTCTATTAAAATTTTCTTGCTTAACAGTAAAATTATCAAATTCATCTAAGCATTGATCAGGAGGTTTAGTATAAGGAATATCTCTTTCATCAAAGCGTTGGAGATAGTGTACCTCAATAGTAGATGAGTGAGGGATTGGCTTACATAATTCTTCTATAGGAGGTAAATTCTTCACATCTTCGGCCTTAATACCTTTCTCCTTAAGAGATTTCTTAGCTTCCTTCATAACTTCATCATTTAATTCAATCATCCATCTCTTCTTCGGCGTAGGCTCTGTAGATGGCGCATGGGTAGGTGCTGGTGTTGGATCAACTAAAGTCCAATAATCATGATTCCGGCTTATTTTAGCCATTAATTCTTCAGCATCAGCCGGAGTTCTTTCCCTGAAAACACAACCAGCACAACTATCCAAATATGACTTAGATTCATCCGTTAGTCCATTATAAAATATATCAAGGAGTTCGTTTTTAGGCAATGGTTCTTTAGGCAAAGCTCTAATTAAAGAACAAAACCTTGTCCAAGATTCAGGCAATATCTCTCCTTTTTCCTGTTCAAAATCAAAGATTTTCTGCACAGCAGCATGTTGAGCACTAGCAGGAAAATATTTCTGAAAGAAAGCATTAACCAAAGCAATAGGACTAGTAAGAGATCCAGGAGACAAACTATTAAACCAAGTTTTAGCACCATCTTTCAACGAGAAAGGAAAAAATCTTAGCAACAAAGTAAGTGCGGAGCTTAATATCATCAGAAAACAAATTACTCAAAGTAGAAAGCTCATTCATGTGCCCCATAGCACTCTCATCTTTAGTACCACAAAAAGGAGTTTTCTCAACAATAGATATGTAAGATAAATCCAAAGAGAAATCATAATCCTTGTCTCTAATATTTATGGGAGAAGCAGCAAACTTAGGATCAGGAGACAAATTATATCTAACAGAACGCCTTGCAAGAAGTTCTTTAACATTACCAGCATTACGAGCAGCACGTGCTTCAGCAATAAAATCATCATTAAGCTCGATATAAGCTTCATCATCATAATCATCACTAGAACATTCCCTAGACTCAGGTGAACTAACAGGTGTAACAGTGGTGTTTCCCAACTTAGCTCTAGCAATAGTAGCATCTAAAAAGGAACCTAGTGAACCACTCTCATCAAGCACAGTAGAAGCATCATCTAAATTATCAGTGGCATTTTCAATCTCAGCAGAAGTAGTAGCAGTAGCGTGTGGGTGTGGTGATGTAAGCAACTTACTCATAACAGATGGCGAATCAAGAGCAACAGAGGTGTTGAGAGTCGTACCTCTTCTTGTAGTAGATGGCAATATAGGAACTTTTCCATCACGAGGTTTACCCATGATGAAAGGATTGCAGTGAACAATATGAATACCAAGTGAACTTACAAATAAAGCTATGCTCCCCGGCAACGGCGCCAAAAAATACTCTTGATGACCCACAAGTATAGGGGATCGCAACAGTCTTCGAGGGAAGTATTACCCAAATTTATTGATTCGACACAAGGGGAGCCAAAGAATATATGTAAGCCTTAACAGATGAGTTGTTAATTCAGCTGCACCTGGAAATAGTCTTGCTCGCAATGGTTTATTAGTAGCAACAGTTTTATAGCGGTGACAGTAGTGAAACAGTAACAGCAGTAGTAAAATAGCAGCGGTAGTAGTAACAGTAGTAAACAGTAGGAACAAATACTGTAGGCATAGGGATAGATTACGGGCGTTGCATGGATAAGATAATTCATGAAATCAATGAGACATGGGCATTGCAGATAAATAATGATAAAGCATCCTAGTACAAACAATAATAGGCATGTGTTCCGTATATAGTCGTACGTGCTCACAAGGAGAAACTTGCACGACATCTTTTGTCCTACCAGCCTGTTGCAGTAGGGCCTCAAGGGAAACTACTGGTAATTAAGGTACTCCTTTTAATAGAGTACCGGAGCAAAGCATTAGCACTCGGTGAACACATGTGATCCTCACATCATAGCCATCCCCTCCAGTTATCCCAATTTCTGTCACTTTGGGGCCTCGGGTTCCGGACAACAATATGTGTATACAACTTGTAGGTAAGACCATAAACAACAAGTATCATCATAGAAATAATAACATGTTCAGATCTGAAATCATGGCACTCGGGCCCAAAGTGACAAGCATTAAGCACAACAAGTTGCAACAATGTCATAGGCACTAAATAAAGATACTAGGCACTATGCCCTAACAATCTCATATCAAATTACATGAACAATCTCATCCAATCCCTACCATCCCCTCACCTACAGCGGGGGAATTACTCACACATGGATGGGGGAGTCATGGATGGTCGATGGAGGAGCGTCGGTAGTGATGGTGATGAAGATCTCCTCTGAATCCCCGTCTCGGCAGGGTGCCAGAACGGAGTTTCTGGTTCCGAATCGCGGTTTCTGATGGCGGCAGCGCAGCGGAAGTCTATCTGGGAAAAACGCCGTCTCCCCGATATTATGTCGTCAGAGGGTATATGTAGGCGAGAGGGGAGGCCGAGAGAATGGCTGGGGCCTCCTCACGCCAGGGTGGCGCGGCCAGGGCTGGGTCGCGCCACCAGTGTGTGAGGGGCCCTCAGGCCTCCTCTCCCTCCTGTCTTCTGGCTCCGTGGGTCTTCTGGTGAAATAGGATTTTTCATGATTTTTCCCGATTTTTTACTGAAAGTTGATTTCTGCACAAAAACGAGACACCAGAGCAATTCTGCTGAAAACAGCGTCAGTCCGTGTTAGTTGTATTCAAAATACACAAATTAGAGGAGAAATAATAGCAAAAGTGTTCGGGAAAGTAGATACGTTTTGGACGTATCATGGGCCTGTTCGGTCCAAACTCTGCAGGTCGTTCCCTCGTTCTCGTTGTCTCATCATACTGATGCCACATCACCCCCCATGTCCGTGTGTAGCGACCTCACAATTTTCTTAGCATCACTGGGGCTACTCACGCGCCCATCATCATTCCTCCTAGTGGGCGTCGAGGCAATGCTCTTCTCCACTCCCCCTCTTAGAGCATCCATAGTGTGCCAAAAGTCAAATTAGCCACGTACACCTAATAGGCATCGGTATTAAATTTAGCCAATTCTCTACAACGTACTAATTGCCAAATACATGTGAAGTAGGCCCACACTGACACAGCAGGTCTCTCTTTTCTCATTTATCTATTCTTTCCAACGAGACACTGCAATGTAGGACCATCGCATGCAAAGAGGTTGGAGAGAGATAGCATTTTTTTATTCGCCCCATGAATTAGCGTCAGAGCAAGTAGCTGCGCCGATGCCTATAAATTTGGCTTTGGCAACTACATCCACAATGGAGGAAACTGATGCCAAAAGCCAAATCCACAATTTGGAACTCCTATTTAGCATACATTGTGGCTGTGGTACTGCCTTGGTACTATGTGATTATTTGTCACTTCCTCGTAGACATCCTCACTCTATTGAGAGTTGTATCACATTTTCTCTTTCTTGTTGGGTATGTTTATGTTGTTACTTCGTGTGTGGTCATGGTTGCTCTATATACGAAACAGGGCGAAGCGGTATTAATTTCATGATAGCACACAAAATACCTTTTATGTGTCATTTAGGGCGTGTTCGGTAACGGTCCGGCTTCTCCAAACTCCCCCGATCCAGCTTCCCGCAGCAACTCTAGCATCCTGAGAGGAGCAGAAAACGTTCGGCGCTGCTCCTGATTTCAGCTGGGCCGAAAGCCCATATTCACTGGGCCAGCCTGCTATGGACAAGGTCTTCTAGACTAGACCTGTCGTGGTAGGTGGCCAGGTCTCGTCATCTCCTGCAGGACGATGAGCTCGGGAGAGCTGCTACGGCCGGACCTGGCGCGGTACGGGGGCGTTGACGGCGGCCGGCGGCCCGATCTACAAATGGAGAGGGTCGATTGGGTCAGATCTAAGGAAGATTGGGTCAGGTTCAGATGCGATTTGGGGAAGTGCCGGCTGGATCTATGGCGCGAGGCGACCGCCGGAGATATGGCGAGAGGCGGCGGCCAGAGCTGTGGCGCGAGGCGGCCGGGAAGCAGCGTCTGGGTGGCTGGCCAGCTGAAGGAGAGGGCCAAGCTGCGTGCGTCGGGGTCGGCCGAGTTTTTATCGGGCAGAGGAATAGAACAATGAAGAAGATAAGCACGAAGCGTTTTCTTGACTACGCGGTGGCATACCGATGTAATTCGGAGCTGCTCCGCCGTTTGCTGATCCGCGGATTGCTGAAAATGGTGCTCCGCAGTTTGTACATCAAACCGGCTAGCTTCTCGAATCTAGCTCCGTGGAGTTTGCGTGTTCGGCCCTGCTCCGCCGCGGATTTCCGGGAAGCTGGAAGTCAGAGAGTTGCCGAACACGCCCTTAATCTCCACTGCTACTATGGTACTCCCTCCGTCCCAGTTCATAAGGTTTATACGTATACCTAGGTCGTCATTTTGATAAATATAATTTAAATTTTACAAGATAAAAATTATACCATTAGAAAGTACAGTGTTTGAACTTTTTAGTGATATATATTTTATAGTATATAAATTGTATTATGTTGGTCAAAATGATAACCTAGGTATACGTGTAAGCTTTAAGAACTGGGACAGAGGGAGTACTAAAAGTTTCCTATATTACATCTAGTACTAGTATGTTTTTTGGCATCGCCATCATGCATTTATTCATTAAAAATAGCTTTGTGCATTCCTTCTTTCGAAAAAAATGCAAATTGTATGGGCCTTTGGGATGTCTCAGATTTCTGAAATCTAACAATCTTTATCTATCTAAATTTCTTGTAAAATTCTAGTGCGAACTATCTAGATTCCTCTCTCCAACGCTCCGAGCACATAAATAATTTCGTACAATGGAACGTACGCACGTGGTAATAAGTGCTCAAAGGAGTTTAGCGCAGCAGCCGGCCGTCAGTAGCTTTCAGTGTCGTGGTCACCAAACAAGTTGCTCCAGGAAGGAAGCTGCATATTTGCTCACGACATCCAAGCGACGTCACTGCATGTGACGTCATTCGCAAATTCGTGCATCACGTGCTGCTGGGCTCTTAACTTCGGGACCCAGTTTGAGGACTAACGTCGATCCAGCCCGGCCTAGTTAGCACCCATTGAATCCTCAAATCTAAAGGGCCCAAATGCGTGGACAAATTTTGTTAACCCGTTCCTCAATCCTTTTCCGCAGACCGTAGTGCCACTCCGAATGATATACGGAGACCAAGGGTTAGGGTCTTATGGACTATCAATACGGTGCCAATTCCAGTATGTATCAAACTTCTAAACTGTAGATAAATTCTGGACATATTGTTTTAAAAAAATATTCTAGCTATCTAAACCAACCACGGTCATGTGTACTTCCTTTGTCCCATAACATAAGATGTTTACATGGGTGACATTTTGAAGATTCAAAAAAATGTGAAAAAAACCTAAATGTATATACTGTTGATGTTTACCAATCAACAAAATCCTTACACAAAATAACTTATTGGAAGAAGAGAAGATAAAAGGGCCCAACAAAACATACATATGAAAACTGCACATCCTCTAAAAAAATGCACAGCTAGTCCAACAATCACGTCTAGAGTCTAGACTTTGGAAAAGATCATTCCATGTCCATGACTTGATGGCGTATTGATAGATGAATTGAGTTCAATCTTTTGCTTGGGTTCTAACCCCGCCCAGATTTGTCCCTCCCCTTTTCCTTTTGAGTTTCATCGTTTGCCGAGATGCCTATAGTCGATGAATCAGTCTGACTCATGAATCTCTAACAACCCAAGCCATCACTCCACACAAATTAGCCACCTGCAACGGAATCAAGCCATGGGGAATTTGAAAACAAAACGAGCTATCACGTCATGATTACCAAATTCTCAATTTGCGCGAGATAGGTCGATATTGTTAAGCAACTATACTAGACTGATTAATTTGTCAATGGATTCTTTCGGTTCTATACTAGGTCGATATTGTTAAGCAACTATACTAGACTGATTAATTTGTCAATGGATTCTTTCGGTTCTATACTCGGCCAGAGGACTTTTACAATACCCCGAAATTAATATAGACCATCTATTTTCCTCAATCCGATGGCCAATATGATTTTGTACTCCGTCCCTAGACCCACAGAGTACTAACTCAAAAAGAACGGAGTATTTCAATATAAGGGGCAAAATGGCTAGTAGTCACCGCAATCTCGTTATTATTTATGGTAACTTCACATTTTTTTTGTAATCTCCAATTTGTTCAGCTAACAACCATTGGACGTCTAATAATAATGTTGAGTTAACTGAACCCGGTGGCCGGAGGTCAGATTCTCCACCGTGTTGCCATGGCCACGGCCAGTCCGCCACCAACCATGGTAGGAGAGAACGGATGAACCCGGGCCGGTGGGATGTGCCTAGTAATGACAACGTACGGCCGAAGCAGATGGCTGGGACCGGGAGCCGCAGCCTCGCCAAGAGAAGAGTCCTACCAGGCTGCCGAGGCACTTCCTCGTCAACGACGGATAGGACCATTTCTTGCTGCGCCGGGGAACCTGCTCGGCGACAGTAAATTAATGGACAGACGTTGTGGGAGCAGCTGATTTCCCTTGGCTCGGGCTGATCAGTAACTTAACTGTCTTCTTCTGAGTATAGTTCACGTACGCGTTGCCAATTTGTAATGGAGCTCACAAGGTTCTCTAATGAACAAGGAAGAGCCTAATTACCATTATTAAACGTAATCTCATATAAACGTTGCACTTCATCTGTCCCTCATAGGCCTGGGATAAATCAACGCAGCAAAAAATCCTAGCCTTGGGCAAGAACAAACCAATTGTCGTTCCATACTCCGATTGATGGGAGATGCCTGGCGGGAGGGGAAAGGCAGGCATGTCTGATTGCTTGGCGTCCGGGCGTGTGAGAAAGGAGGCGGCGGCGACAGATTGCTTTTTGAGATCGGCGATGGAGGTCAAAGTCGAAATTACCACCCGTTAATTAGCAAAACAAAAAGTCCAAATTGCCCTTGTAAATTGATGGCTAGATTTGGTTGGTACTCCCTGCGCCTGTTGGAGAGTACCGGGTAGTGTAAAAATCCTCGGTCGATATTGTTAAGCAACTATACTAGACTGATTAATTTGTCAATGGATTCTTTCGGTTCTATACTAGGTCGATATTGTTAAGCAACTATACTAGACTGATTAATTTGTCAATGGATTCTTTTGGCTCTGTTCAACGTTCGTCAAAACAGTGGCATCCATATGTCCAGCACGTAGGGTCTACACACATTAGCACGTCATGATTACCAATTTATCCGAAAATTGAATTCAAAATGCTAAACATTATAGAAATAAATATATATACATATAGGAAAATGAGATGGTATCTCTGGGTGTACATACTCCCACATTCAACATACCACATAGATGAGTCAATTATACATATTTATAATTTTTAATATACTTCATTAGTTAATATTAGACACCTCAAAGTGAGTTTTATGAAAAAAATTCATTTGAGTCTATATACCTCATATTATTTACATATATACTGCATTTATGTACATAAAAGTGATATATTTAAAAAAGTAAAGGTTCCGATGGAATTTTTTTCATACTACTTATATTGAGGTATATTAGAATAATTAATAAGATATATTAAAAATGATGAAGAGGTATAATACCCTCGTATATGAGGTATATTAAATATTGGAGTATGTACACCCATGAGTATATTAAAAAATAGCCTCCTACCACCGGTGGTAGCTATGCACCCACCATCCACCATTAGATTTACTATAGAGAGCATGACTTTTCCTACCGGGAGCACAAGATTTAACAGACGGAAGCAACGACGTTTGCAATATATCTCCATCTCACACCACCTCTCAACACAGCCACCCCAACACACCACACCATGCAACCTATTGGCTTCTCCACCCAAATTAACCACACACACACACGCCTACTATATCATCCACTCAACCCATCCATCCAAAGCCACCATACCATGCAACCATACAAAAAGACCATCTCATCTCACCGCCCCCATTGTGTACTCATAGATGCCCTCCCCTTTTTTATTTAGCATTTTCTGATACATCATCGTTTTCATAGCATAGCTCAGTAGGACGAACACCTTGATCCAAAAAAATCAGTGGGTGAGTGATTTGTTGATTTTCAGGGCAAGATTTATGAACTTATTCCAAATATTCTTACCCTCCATCGCATTTTGTTTGTTCTTTGAGTTTCTTCGCAGGCCCAGCAGACACCATGAGCAACGGCAACGCTGCAAAATAAATAAATCCCGCCAACTCCACTCACCGGCTTAGCAAAACGGCAAAATCATATGGCATGTCTAGTAGGTTACTTGGTTAGGAAAGTGTGCAAGGCAACTCGGTATGGCATGTCCAAAATCACCACCTCCTCGGTTAGGAAAATGTGCAAGGCAACTCGGCATTGCATGTCCCAAATCACCACCTGCTCTAGCCATCCACGGTTGCCATTCTAAGTAGCCATTCAGAAGCACCATATGCATGCAACAAACGGAAGCTTTTTATCCGTTATCACCAACATCTCCTGCTCTCTACATCGCATGCGGTAGGACTATCATGCTCACATAATCCAAGGACTATGTATACATGCATAGCTACCACCGGTGGTAGCAAATCCGCGTTGATATCTTTATATTCTATGTGCTCACTCAAAGTTTTATGAAAAGGATATTTTAAGTGGGCTCTGCAAACAAGACAAAAAACACGCTGCGAAAAGGCTTATTTTAGTACCAAATTTTGTCATTTTTACATAGACCATGCAGGTTTTTCTTGAAACAACTTAGTGTACACATACAACATGGAGATCTACGCAAAACGTTTTTGTTTCGATTTTTTTAGCATTTTCAAATATGTCAAAAAATGCATTTGAAATAAAGGGTGCCTATGCACGTGAGAGGAAAAATGCCATGCCCATCTAGATAGCTTTTCAGGCCTCTCGCTTGATCCTTTGATGTGTTCGATAGAAAGTAATATTTTATGTCCAAGAAGCGAATCAACAAGTTGCGTAGCTTCTCTTCTGAATCGGCATGCTACTATTGAACCGGTTTGTATGAGCCTTCGAATCGCTTTTAGACTACGTTGTGGCTGGTCAAATTCCTGGAGGTGGCCCGCATCTTCTGTAAATCACATTGCACAATGAGATAGTCGTCCTTCCACAATAGCAAGAATCGGTGGCGGAGCTGGTATAAAACCATCGGCAGGTGAACCCAATAAAATACAACAACCTTCATTACATTGGTATGTGACATTGCTAATTAGGGAAAGTATACACAAGAACACCAAGAGCTGAACCCAATAATTTTTGCCTCTAGCTTCGCCCCTGACAAGAATCCATTTTTTTTCTTTCTCGAAAGCCCTCAGTATGAATCCTCCACTAGCATTGGACCAACAGTCATTCTAGCTCTCGCTCTTATCCAATTTCCTAATCCTTTCAGGGCAAGGTCGGAGTATTAGGCAAATACAATTTATTTTGTTGCATGCGGGCCTGCTTGTGAAACTAAAGAAATTGAAGCTAAATGACAATCTGAATCTACTTGCTTATAGGAACTTTACTTAAGAAACGTGGACTTCTGCACCTTTCTGTCTAGCTTGACCCTGGTACATGATCCCGGGTAACCGTCATGTTCTCTTAGCATGTTACCATCGGAGCATAGCAGATTGAGGCGAAAAGAGGTCCAATCAGTGCGAAATTATGGCAGACAAAATGTAGAAATCAGTACAAAGTATGACAGACAATATAGCAAACAGTGCAAGTATGTGGCTGAAAGTAGACTTAGATGATGAGGCATACTTTATGTAGAATTATTGCCTACATTGAGAAAAGCTGGCAATCTGACTGAACAAGCCAAGTAGATTAACACTTATTTGGACCGGCATGTCATGACAACCCCTGTGATTTGTAAAACTGTGTACTAAGTTAAACTAAATCATTCAACTCTTTTTCCGATTGAGGGGAACAAGAATGTGAGACATTCTGTCAAACTAAGCTCCTTATTTGAGCTAGTAATCAATATGTGTTCATAAGGTATGATCACTGCTACCTCATTCCTAAACCGAAATTACATCAGGAAATTCAAGGCAAAAACATGCAACTTAATTAGGAACTGTATATACCAAACTACTATGACTAGAAACCAAACAGCTCGCAGCTATTGAGAACAAATGGTGTCTCGTTAAGGAATAATAACTCGTTAATCCAGCTTCCGTCCGTTGCCGCGACGTGCACCGGCGACATGATCGGGCCGGCGAAGTCCATCTCCTGGAGCAACGCGGCAGCAGAAGCAGCGGCTGCCGTCGGCGACTGGTCCCACTCCCAGGAGTCACCGTCAACAACAAACAGGCTCGAACAGTCGCCGCGATCGCTCGGCGTCGCGTTCGCGCCGGCGACCGTGCCACCGCTCCACGTGATATCCGAGCTCGCCGGCGATTGAGTGCTGGTACTGATACCGCTGGAGCTGCTAGGAAAGACGGTGGGGATGATGTCTTGGGTCTTGGTGCGGACGGTAGTCTCGAGGATAACCGGCGCCGCCACCGCCTCGGTCGACTTGCAGGTGTGCTCCGAGATGTAAACCACCGTGTACATGGGCGATCCACCGTCGGCAGCAACTTCGTCGTTGCGTTGCACCGTCCGTTTCGCCGGACAGGCCTGGTCCGTGCTGTTGGTGCACCTGTAGTAACTCCTGCAATGGATGAAATCAAGCGATTTAGCTTCAGTTCATAATTTGGGACTGATTTACTGATCAGAGCATTCGTGTTGTTAACAACGTAAGCATGGTGATGCGACCGATGTGATCGAGATGGATGTATCATCGTGTATCACGAGTCACGACTACATGCATGAATCGGGGGGTCGATGTCCCAATAGGGGAATCACTGTGGAGAGAGATGGGTGCGCGTAACTGCAAGCGGTACGGTACGATAACGAGTAGATTGGATGGTTGGTGCTATATTGAATGCTCTCCAAGATTTTGAGAGAAACACTGTGACTATATCTAAATCAAGTCAACCCCTCTCTCGTCTTGGCAAGAAATCGGAACAACTGAATCATACTCCTTCCACCGAGTAAACAGAAATGGTGGTAGCTCTTTACCTTGGGTACTGGGCGGCTTCGATTTGCTTCTGTCCGTACTTCTTCCACTGGTAGCCGTCGAAGTCCGGCACCGTCGTGACGATCGTCGTCGTCGCCGTCCCTTCCTTCTTCCTCCTGCCACGACCAGCCTTCGTCGCGGTCGAAGAACCACGGCGCTGCTTTTGCTCCTCCTGCGGGTGTCCCTCCCGGGCTCTCTTGCTGCCCCTGCCCCGCCGTTTGCCGCACAGCGCCGGCGCATCCACCGGCGAGCCGCAATGCTCGATGGACAGCTGGGCCGACGACGTAGACGACCACGACGCGCCGCCGACGCTGCCGCCGGAAGGAGACGGGAACAGAAGCTCGTGCAGCTGCGCCACCAGCTCCCTCTCCCGGCACCGCAGCTGCGTCCCGTCCGACGTCCCGCAGCCGGGCGCTCCACCCACGACACCTCGATTCAGCTGCATTTCAGTGCAGATAAGCTAGTCGCGAGAAGAGAAGGTGTATGCTGCTGGGGCCGGTGGCTGCCTCGAACTCTTGAAGTCGCGTCTTTATAGAGGATCTCGCTTCCGGACATGACCAGACACGTGGGGCCCAAATGCCTTACACACATCAACGTGGCGGTTGCCCGTGTGGGGCCCAGGTCGCTAGAATCGTGGAGGACGAGAAGGGGATACGCATGATAGGGCTGCTCTTCTTGTACACATGCATACGTACGTGATGCACGAGGGTGTACAGAGTACGTACAACCACACGGCATACATGTATATTTTGTATAATCTCATGCATTAGACAACATGCTCAAATCTCTGTGGACATGTCCCATACGTCATGGTTCCATATTTTGATTCGTAGCTCAACGACGCTTTTATAAAAAATAACCTATTCTCAAAAGTTTGACACAAAGTAAGCTTATCTATTTTTAAAAAAAGAAATGATCCTTTTTCATGACGTCATAGGGCAAGGAGTCATGCTCTATAGAATTAAACTGTGGCCCGAGGCGTAATGCTCTACAACATGGCGCCACAGTTCCCGTCATGACCTTGGCGCCAAGGGTCACGGCTTCATCTTGTAGAACATGACGCTATGCATGGGCCACGGCTTCTTGCTATAGAACATGACTCCGTGAGGTAGCGCATCATGTAAATAGGTTAATTACTTTGTGAACATGTTTTGAAATCAAGATTTCTTTGCTGACTTTTCAATATTAGGTTATTTCATTGTTTTTGTCCATTTCACCATGATCGATTTGCGAAACTTATCACACAAAATCACCTTTTTAAAATTCTTCAGAGCGGTAGCATCATCTCGTAGTCCCCCACAACATTTATGTTGTAACTTACATATCTTCTACAATAAGTAGTAGCGAAGCAAATAGAGCGCCATGGTTGATTCTCATGTTTCTTGCATGTGGGGCCCATTTGTAGTGAGTGAAACGAGTATGTGATGGGGGCTTGGCCGCGTTGCTTGCTTAGGTGTCAATGCGGCTAGGTCGGTTGGTTTTACAGTTCACGATATTTTCTCTTCCTCAACAACTCACGATCTGCTGTCACTCCCTCTCCGTCTCTTCATCTGCAACTTAAGATGGTGTTTCAGGGTTGAGCGGATGGGGCAGGCGCCAACACGTCTGCGAGCCATGGCAAACAAAGAAATCGGTGAGTGCCGACGTCAGCAACCACTGACTGGGAATTCGGTCAGGCGGCGGCAAATGCGGTGGTGCTTGTTTGGCGTTGGCGGGGCATTGAACAGAGTTGTCGAGCATTATCACTAGGCGTTGCGCCCTCCCTTCTCGTGGGCTCGCTCGATTGAGCGTTCCAATTGAAGTACTATCAAATTTAAACTATGATGTCCCCCAACGCCCCTAGGAACCGTGGAAAGGGGAACAGAGGGGCTGATGTAGCGGTGGAAAGGGGAAAGGAGAAGCACCGCAGACAGTATATCCTCTCGGTTCCTTCATATTGATGGCGCTGGTGTTAATATAGATCACCGACCAGTTGGGAACCCCAAGCGGAAGGTATGATGAGCACAACAGCAGTTTTCCCTCAGTAAGAAACCAAGGTTTAATCGTCCAGTAGGAGAAAGCCAAACTTCAGAAGGTGATGCTTGCTAGCTTAGTGACTTCCAACAAGGGCGCCGTTAACGATACTTGTTAGCGTGTTTTCAACTAGTAGCAACGTGGAACCTGCACACAACACAACCAAATACTTTGCTCCCAACTTACGATAAGGTTGTCAATCTCACCGGTTTGCTGTAAACAAAGGTATGAGCGTATCGAGTGGAAAACAGTAGTAGTATGCGAGTAAAGTAAATAGTGCGAGTAAAGTAAACAGGTGATAGCAATGTAAAGGAAATTGGACCGGGGTCCACAGTTCACTAGTGGTGTCTCTCCATAAAATAAATAACAACATGCTGGGTAAACAAATTATAGTTGGGCAATTGATAGAATAAAGATAACGTGTATATGTTGCAAGGATCACTATGAGATTTACTCTGGGCATTACAACAAGATACATAGACTGCCATCCAACTGCATCTATGACTAATAATCCACCCACGAGGAATCATCCGAGGACCCCGTGAATATTAAGTTGCGAACAACAGATAATTGCATTAAGCAAAGTGTGTAATGTAAACAAAGCATATGTCCTTGGACATAAGAATGTTGTTTTCTCCCTAGAGGCAATAGCACATCTACAATCTTAGAGGTTTCTGTCACTTCCCCAGATTAAATAGAGGCATGAACCCAACTATCGAGCATAAATAGTCCCTCTTGGAGTCACTAGTATCTACTTGGCCAAGATAGCTATTAACAACAGAGAGCATGCAAGATCATAAATAACATAGAGATAACATAAGATAATATTCAGCACATCAACTCAATATTACACCAATATTCATCGGATCCCAACAAACACAACATGTAGAATTACATAACGGTGATCTCGATCATGTAAGGCAGCTCACGAGATCTAAACATGAAGCACATGGTAGAGAAGACAACCATCTAGCTACGGCTATGGACCCATAGTCCAAGGTATACTACTCACTCATCGCGCCGGAGGCAAGCATGGCGATGAAGAAGACATGCAGTGGCGATTCCCCTCTCCGGCAGGGTGTCGGGAAGAGCTTCTGGACCCTCCCGATCTCGGGTCAACGACGACGGCGGATCGCGATGTGTTTCTGGAAAATTGATCGGGTTTTAGGTTTTTCCCGCCGGGGGGTCTTTATAGGCGAAGGGGCAGCATCAGAAGTGGACCAGGGCGGTCACACACGTAGGGGGCGCGGCCAGGGGCTGGGCCGCACCGTCCTACTGTGTGGCCGGCCCGTGGCCCCTCTCCGTCTCCTCTTCGGACTTCTGGAAGCTTCGGTAAATTTCTGAACGTTTGGCTTTTGTTTCGTCCAATTCCGAGAATATTTTCTGTGTAACTTTTCTGAAACACAAAAACAGCAGAAAACAAGAAACTGGCACTGTGGCATCTTGTTAATAGGTTAGTTCCGGAAAATGCATAAAAACGCCACGAAGTGTAACGAAACACTAAGCAAATGGTGTAAAAACAAGCATGGAGCATCAAAAATTATAGATACGTTTGAGACGTATCACATATCCTTCTCAATTTCTACATGTTCATGACAATTGCGGCATCATCGCGCCGTCCTCTTTCTTTGTGGAGCTTGTCTGCTGTTATCTATGGTGCTCAGCTGCCAACATGCCAACGGAGGAGGCCCAAGGCTGTGCGTGTCTAGTGTGGTGGGCAGGAGTGCCGCCCAGAGCCGAGGAGGAAGAGAGGGTAAGGAAGGACATCCGGAGGGCGAAGAGCAGACCTCTAGCAGAGCGCGCGGGCCGTCTCCCCTGCCTCTAATCACCGATGGCTCTTATAGCGCTGTCGTGGTCGGCGGTATAGCGGCGGGCCACATCATGGAAGCGGCTCAAGAGACGAGGGGCGTCACGCGTGTGTATAGAGGCATCAAACACCATTAATGGCGGAACTGGTGAGCATCGCGCAGTGGGAGGGACAGGACCCAGAATCGGTGGTGGTCAAAGCCACAGGTAACCAGGCTGTATGTTGCCTTGGCTACCCCGAGTAAGATAGAGTGTCACTGCATATGTTTGTTGTTTGGTGGGTTGCTTGATTGCTTCTTTCGGGTGCTGTTGATGAAGAATTGTTTAGAGCTGCTTGATTGCTTCTGTTTCTATCTTACATATATTTCAGTTATCATATGTACTACAATATTAATTCCCTACGTGGTGGCATATGTTCTTGCTTGCTGATTGCATAGTTTTTTGTGGATGCAGTTGCATTCTTTTTCCTTGAGTACCTGAATTCTGAATGCTCAGTTCATATACTTATTCACACTGTCTTGGCAAAATTAGTGCAGGTTTGTTGCATTCTTTACAAACTACAAACATCAAACGTACTCCGATATTCATTTGTGCTTTGTACAGCACGGCCAAAGAAAACTATGCATAGTGCACTGGGAAACAAATCCATGGCTTAGGAGATTGTGATCTTTTATAATTTGGATCTCGCAGTTTGTTTCCACCGCTTTGCACAAACATGTACAACTCATCTTGAATTTGCAAAGTGGTTTTCCAATTCCTGTTCGTTTTGAAGTTATACGGATGAGGGTAAGGAAACCAAGCCAAGTCAACATGAAGAAAAAATTACAGGTAGGGAAGAATGCACTAAAATGAGTGGATCCAATAAAGAGAAATATTGGAACTACGTTTATTCTGTAATACCTCTGCAACGAAAGTTCACTCTGCTTTCATTTTAATTGTACATACAATATGGTGTGGTGATCTGCATGTCATTTTGTTTATGCATGGATAAAATCTTCTCCACTATGAATGCCCACATGGATTATGTAATGAACTGACCATAGTGGTGTCGATTTCGTCTCTATGTTTGATCTTACCATTTTTGTTCTATCTCTTTTTTTTTGTGCTAAGCACTCCGACAAATTTTGCACGTTCCAAGGCAATTGTTGTCAATTGTCATATTGTATTGTTTTCTTGTCGAGTTCATATATAGTGATAAGGATTAACCCTATGTTTTATGTTCTGGACTTCCATTTGTCCTCGCTTCAGGGTCAATCACCTATCTTCGGTATTATTTCTTTTGTATTCATTGAGAACGTAAATCATAGAAAAACGGCGCCGCAAAGCGCACATATGGTTCTAGTTATTAGAATTATAGATGAAGTTGTTATTAGTTCTTTGTGTACCTTTTGGTGTACTATTGTTATCATTTACTTTTTTGGTTATACCTTAATCGTGATGTTATATACATTGAAAATATGCATGGACTAGGTGATTCCATTTTCGTGAACGATTTCGCCTTTCGTCAACCGTAGCTTTTCATTTGATTGAATTTTACTTTTTGCCCATAATTATACATTTGTGACACTAATTATTCCGTCGACTAAAAATTCATCTAAATTACCCCTTTTAGAAGCTTTGGGCCTCTTTCTTTATATATGTCTATTGAGCAGGTTGTGAAGTGATGACTGAGCTTCTAAAATATCAGAATAATGAAAAGAATTGGAAAAAAAGGATATGAAAAGTATAGACAACATCGTCAATGGTGGCTCTGATCTTTGCATGTTTTATCACGCCACATCGACGTAACATGCTGGTCCTGTCTAACAAAAATAAGAAAAGTGCTAAACTGGAAACTTTTGTTTATACTCTCCTAATTTAGATATTTTGGTAAAATTTACACTAAATGAGGTAATATGTGTTACAAATGCACAACTATAGGGTAAAACGTGGGATTCAATTTCACATTTTGTAGTGTACCAAACAGGTAAGTAAGAACCTGAATTATGGTAAATTAATTAAGCGATAAGACGTCATAATTGGGTTTCTTTTTCTAGAAACCAACCTTAGCGTACACTCATTAGTCATTACCACTTTTTCTACTACTTCCTCCGTTTATAAATATAAGACGTCTTAGAAACTTCAAAGTAGACTAGATACACCCCCATAGTAAGTGAATCAACACATTAAAAACAGACTAGATACGTATCAAATTAGATGAATCTATAAAAAAAATAAAACATCTTATATTAATAAATGGAGTGAGGGAGTACTATACAAGTGCCAACTCAAACCCTACATGATACAGTACTCCTCCTCGAAATAGACTTTCGCCCCGCTTTATAAATAAAGCCACAAACGGCCGAACCGATACAAGGTGATGAGGAAACCCTCTTACACAGCAGATTGAAGATAAACAAGAAAGCAAAGAATAACCAAAACTTGCCACCGTCGACAACAGAACGAGGCCAAGAGGAAAAGAGCTCCACGACAACCCCCCCAGAGGGAAACGACGCTTAGCACCGCCGTCGATGAGACCGATGGTTAAAGGTTTTCACCCGGACCACTATCGTGAAGAAGGTACCCACAATGATGCCCCAAACAGGGTTACGACACCCGCAGGCATCGCCGCCGTTGGAGTCAAAACACGGAGCTTTCGTCCGGAAAACCTTCGCACACACGCTCAAAATCGGACCTCCCTTTGTCCCCGAGCCCGGCCTTCAAAACACAATATGGGAGATGTCGTTGCCAAACCGCCGCCGCCACCAAGGTCCCCCTGCTTGTTCCTCGCCACCCAAATGACCAAAGAACAAGACCATCACCACTGCCATATTGCCGTCGATGAGGCACCAGCACGGTCCACCACCTTCCGAGGCCGTCGCCCCGGCATCCACGAACTCGAGCCCAAGACACGACAACCAACGCATCGCAAAGCTGGTAGATTGGACGAGGTAAGTCGGCACTGGAGTTGGCAGCCATCGGCCACATTGCCGCCAAGGTGAGGTGATCCGCCCTCCACCACCCGAGGTGGTCGCTATCCGAACGCAGCAGGGCTTATCAGGCCCATCCAGGCCCAAATCTGGCCTAGCTAGGCCCAAATCTGGCCTGATTACCTCGCTGCTGCGCCAAGGTCACGATGGCCGTCCTGCAGCCCCATGTCGTCCCCACTCTGCCCCCACCGGCCAATCGCCATGCACTGCCGCCAGCCGCCATGGATGGCGACGGCGCCGCATCACTCCCCTCGAGCAGGCCGCCCCGGCCTAAACCGTGCGCCGCCGCACGGGAGCCCCACCGCCGTGTCGCCCGGGGACAAGCCGCCGTCACTGAGCGCAGCCCTGCCATCGAAATCCCGCCAAATCGGGCATGCGCCGGGTAGAAGAGGACCCGCCGCTACCGACACCGCACGAGCTTTGCCCGGCGGCGCTCGCCGGCGACGGCGGGGAGAGGGGAGGGAGAGGAGAAGCCCGACAATGGTAGCGGCATCTAGGGTTCCGTCTCGGTCGCCCGCGCGGGGGGCGGCGCGAGACGGTTTCGTCGAAGTGTTACAATTGTACGTTGGTGAGTAAAATAAAAGGAGAACAACTCACGGGATTGCTGTTTTGGCTCCCATGTGCATATGCTTCTATTATTTAAATGTAATATTTGACAAATTTTGAAATATTAAAAAAATTCAAATGAAAAATTCACACGTACGTCTTCACATGTTGTGTGTGCACAAAGTCGTTTTACGAAAAACCGACTTGTCGTTTGGCCTACGTAAAAAAGACAAATTTTAATACTAACAAGAAGACATTTTATGGTACATGTTTTACCTTTTTTACACCGACCACATGCAATGTCATTTTTTCACGAAACTTCTATGAACACATATAAATTATGAAGATGTACATATGAAATTTTTCGTTTGAATTTTTTGATACTCAGAAATATATATTTTTAGCATAGAGAGTATATGCACATGGCGAATTGAATTTCCGAACAACTCACATGATACAGTACTTGCATTATAGGCAGGACCAAAGTCTTGCGTCAACTTGGCATACTGAAGTTCATGTCCAAATCCAGTGAACCAGTAATAAAGCTGTACTAGTAGTACTAGTACGGTCCAGCACCGGACTCACTGTGCCACCGTAGGTTGCACAGGTCAGGAATTACGCCCACTGATGACGTCGTGCTCTTGACGTCAGCGTTTCTCTCGCCCATTCTCTCCTCTCTCTCTCGGTCGCAGTCTCTCGAATTTTTGACAGAAGAGACCACCTGCACCAATGAAATGCCAAAAGAGACCACCTGCGAAAATATTTGCCAAAAAGGACCCCTTCTGAGTGGCGGCACCCCTGGTCAGGCGACACGTGGCACGTGCCGCCTGGGCCGGTGCCGGCAGGGGCCTGCCGCCGATGGCATCGCCGGCATGTCCGTCTCCCGTTCGAAGCCGGCTGCATGCTGAGGACGGAGGACGTGGGGGTGGGGCCCTGCCGCCAATGGCAGTGGCGGCAGGCTGCATGGCATGTGCAAGGGGTGGGCCCTGCCGCCAATGGCAGGGGCGGCATGCTGCAAGGGTGGGCCCTGCCGCCAATGGCAGGGGCGGCATGCTGCAAGGGGTGGGCCCTGCCGCCACCCCCAGTGGCGGCATGCTGATGTGGCCGGGTGCCTCCACGCCAGTCCACATGCCGGTGGTGCGAACGGCGGCAGGGGCCTGCCGGCGATGGCCCAGGCGGCACGTGCCACCTGTCGCCTGGGCAGGGGTGCCGCCACTCAGAAGGGGTCCTTTTTGGCAAATATTTTCGCAGGTGGTCTCTTTTGGCATTTCATTGGTGCAGGTGGTCTCTTCTGTCAAAAATTCCAGTCTCTCCGTCTCTGCTGCCAACACGGTCTTCCGTCGGCCGGCCGGTAGCAATTATGGGTGTCTCTCAATTGGATACGAGTAGGGAGTAATGATTGATTCCTTTTTTTTAACCCTTTCACGTTGGACAGCCTGGCCCGACGAGAGTGGATAAGGTAGACCGAGCTATACGTAGCTATTTATTTTTAAATAATTTAAATTTATATTTTAAAGTTTTAAAAAAAATTAAAACAAAATTTTAGAGATAGGCAATGTTGAACTCTATAAATCGTGCAAAGTCTCAACATGAAATACATTGTATAATAGGCTACACCAAAATAACAAAATTTGATAGAATTATATAGTGTTGAAATGTATACTATTTACTATATAAAATTTCAGATTTTATCTTTTTTTGTGTAGCTTAGAATACAAAAGTATTTCATGTTGAGACTTTGATCAATTTGTAGCATTCAATATTGGCTATCTCCTGAATTTTGTTTTGGAACTTTTTGAAATTTTGAAATACAAATTTTGACTGTTTGAAAATAAAGGACTACATATAACTCGGTCTACGTTTCGAATTTTCCCTGACCCGACGGCCTAACATCAGGCAGGCTCGGCCTTCAGTTTTGTGCCCGTAAAATATTGCACTGTTCAAAATAATTTAATTTTTAAATTTAAATGATCAAAATATAATTACTACTCCTACTTTGGTTTCTAAATATTTTGGTAGTCTTTTTTTGGGTAGTCTAAATAGCCTACCAAAATATTTCTACTTTGGTGCCCTTTAGTACTACGAAGGCACTCGGATCGCGGTAAGAAGTTCCGACCGCTCTTTTAAGCTTTCTCCCTACACTCTCTCTTTCTTATTCGCTTAGAATAGTCATAATGCAAAGTATTATAATCCCTTCAACCATTATTACTTGTCCAACGTATGAATGTATCTATAATATAAAATATATCTAGATACATTCTATTAGAGACATATATTAGCGGTCGGAGGGAGTAATAAAGTATCATGTATATAATACTACTTTATGATACAACCCTTAGACTGATCACAATGCAAAGTATCATAGTATAGTTTATAATACTATCCCTACAATGCATAGTAGCATCTATAGTATCATAGTTATATCATATTTAATGTTTTGTAGAATCTCGATGCAAATGTGTGTATATGATGTATTTGCTATTAGACTTTCTAGTTTTGCGTGTTATAATACTGTATCATATTATGGTACCACCCTTACCTCTTTCTTCATTAATTATTGTGCCATATTAGCTTTTTAACAACATGGTATGCATGATACAACTTATAATATTATCATTGTGGCTAGTCTTATGATGCATAGTACTCCCTCTATCCCGATTTTAACGGCATAATTCGCAATTCTCTTAGCCCTAGGTGATCTATGATTAGTAGTGGAATTTGGCTCATTGTCCTCATTTAAAAGCACATTAATTAATAATAAAGTGCATGCATTGGCTGGTCTTGGGAATGCAAAAAACGCCCATGCAAAGCTGCTTTCACACGTCGTATGCACAAAAAAGTCCATGCAAAGCTGCTAATTAAACACCCTTAAATGCTAATATACCTAAGAGGTGGGGGCACTAGTAGGAAAAAGCCTACCAATGACCCACTTGTTATAGATAATTTTTGCTATTGTGGGTGCACCAATGGTGCGCCCTGGTGGTAAGCGATAATCAGTTACTCGTGGTGCACCATCCTGGTGCTCAAGTGATAACTGGTTACTGCTGGCGCACTAGCCTGGTGTGCTAGAGATAACATGGTGCGCCAGCAATAGACTATTTGGTGCGCCAGTAGTAAAAAAAATTGAAAAATATTTTTAAAAAATCAATCACAAGTTTAAAAATCATAAAAACCTAAATAATCTACAAAAATGGAAATATTTGAATTTTTGACCAATCAATTGCACCAGGAATGCCTTTCTAATCGCATTAGGAACAACGACTTCTCCCGCTCCGTCACCCATTTTCAAATTGCTCCAAGCCTAGCACGGTTAACTTCTAAGTTCTATTGGATATATGTGTGTGTTGGTGTGTATGTGAATGTGTGCGATCAAATTTCAAAACACTTCTAAATTTCAAAAAAATGCAAATTTTCAAAATTCTGGAAAATTTCAATATTTCGAAAAAAAATCAAAAATTCAAAACAATCAAAAAATATAAAAATTCAAGATTTTTTAAAAATTTCTAAAAATTTAAAAATGAAAAATTTCGAAAAAGATAAGAAAATCCTAAAATTTAAAAAATCAAAAAATTCTAAAAAAATAAAAATATATTTTAAAAAAATTCCATATCGGACATGCGCGTCGCCCTTAGGACGGTGAAGAACACCATGGAGGCCGTTTTTCGTTTTGTCCCATGAAAATCCCGTTTTTCATTTTTGGAGTGCTCAAATCGAGTTTTTTGCGGGGCAGCTACTGAAACGGATAATCGAAAGTTGCGCACAACATACCACATAAATGTTAGACATCCTAAGATACGCATATCAGCTCTTCTTTCGACATGCAAATCTTCGGAGGTATCTTTTAAATTTTGCACAAGCTCCTGTCGATTTTCCTGGAATGGGGGTGGGTTTGCACTTTAGCGCTAATAAGGCGAGCTCCTAATTTTTTGCAATAATCATTTTTTAATCTACAACACGTCATTTCTTCACTAAACTTTGACCGTTAAAGCGGGACTCATCACCGACTGGCCGTGAGCGGGAGTTTTCGTGCATTGTCATTTCATACTGGTCCCGAAACAGGTGTAACTAATTCAATAAAATCAAAAAAATTGAGACCTTCACGTGGAGTCATTTTATGTTACCTACATATGGAAAAAAATTCAAACCTTGATAAAAGCAGTTTACCAGAAAGTCCCTCACAAAAATGACCTACCACGTTCGAGGTTGCATGATTTTTAGGTCAAATGAGCTAGATTCGATCCTGATAATGGCATACTTTGTTGAAATAAGGCCATATAGGACACACGGGTGGCCCTTAGGATGGTGAGGAAAGCCATAGAGGCCAATTTTCGTTTCATCCCATGAAAAGTGTTTTTTCCATTTTCAGAGTACTGAAATTGGGTTTTTTGTGAAGCAACTACCAAAATGCGAAATTGAAAGCTGGACACAACACCCCACATAAATAATAGACCACCAGGGATACACATAGGGCGCGATTGGTAGCCTGCAAGCAGTCCAAATAGGCCCCCGGGATGCAAGAGCCAGCTGATTGGATGCCATATGGTGGGCTGCGTTGTGGCTGGCATGGTGCGTAAAGCACCTCCGGCCTAGGCCCACTGGATACTCTCGATTCGGCTGTTTCCCTGGGGGCAGGCGCCAGCGGTGCAAAAAGTGGGAACGGCATGCACGCGGAAGACCACCTCAAGAGCGCGGGAGACAGCAAAATTGGCGGCGGCGTTTCGTGGGCTAGTAGTGTCACCTCTCCTCTTTTCGGTCACCTCCCAACACAACAATCCCCATACCAGTCTCGACGGCGGTGGCTACACAGATCTACTCCATCTCCGATCGAGGGAGGCGCGGCGGAGGTCTACTCCATCTCCGGCCGAGGGAGGCGCGGTGGAGGTCTACTCTATCTTTGGCCGAGGGAGGCGCGGCGGAGGTCTTCTTCAACTCTGGGCTTGTCCTATAAATCCGCGGCGGCGGTCTCAAATGCCACAGGTACATCACCATGCCCTCCGGCTCATTATAGCGATGTCGATAGATTTAGCAGACCCTCATTGTAGATCTATTTCCTTAGGGCGGCCAGATGAGCCTGATCCACCAGGCAGCAACACTAGTTGCTGTGATTCAGGCTTGGATCCTCCTCCTTGATACGTCTCAAACGTATCTATAATTTTTGATGCTCCATGCTTGTTTTTACACCATTTGCCTATTGTTTCGTTACACTTAGTGGCATTTTTATGCATTTTCTGGAACTAACCTATTAACAAGTGCCACAGTGCCAGTTTCCTGTTTTCTGCTGTTTTTGTGTTTCAGAAGTGATACACAGGAAATATTCTCGGAATTGGACGAAACAAGTTCCTGAAGTCTTATTTTACCCGGAAGCTTCCAGAGATCTGAAGGAGAGTAGGAGGCGAGGGACCAGGGGCCCACACGCACAGGTGGCGCGGCCAGCCCATGGCCCGCGCCACCCCCGTGTGTGGCCGCCTGGCCCCTCCTCTGACATCGCCCCTTCGCCTATAAAGACCCCCCGACGAGAAAAACCTAAGTGCCCGATCAGTTTTCCAGAACACATCGTGATCCGCCGCCGCCGTCGACCCGAAGATCGGGAGGGTCCAGAAGCTCTTCCCGGCACCCTGCCGGAGAGGGGAATCGCCACCGGAGGTCTTCTTCATCGCCATGCTTGCCTCCGGAGGGATGAGTGAGTAGTCTACCTTGGCCTATGGGTCCATAGCAGTAGCTAGATGGTTGTCTTCTCCACCATGTGCTTCATGTTTAGATCTCATGAGCTGCCATACATGATTGAGATCACCGTTATGTAATTCTACATGTTTGGTTTGTTGGGATCCGATGAATATTGGTGTTTATGATTAAGTTGCTGTACTGAATTATATCTTTTCTTATCTCTATGTTGTTTATGATCTTGCATGCTCTCCGTTGTTAGTAGCTATCTTGGCCGAGTAGTTGCTAGTGACTCCAAGAGGGGGTATTTATGCTCGATAGTGGGTTCATGCCTCTATTTCACCCGGGGGAGTGACAAAAACCTCTAAGGTGGTAGATGTGCTGTTGCTACTAGGGAGCAAACAACATTCATATGCTCAAGGGCATATGCTTTGTTTACATTACACACTTTGCTTAATGCAATTATCTGTTGTTCGCAACTTAATACTTCTAGGGTGTTCGGATTGATATCCCAGGGAGTGGATTATTAGTCATAGATGCAGTTGGATGGCGGTCTATGTATTTTGTTGTAATGCCCAGAGTAAATCTCATAGTGATCTTCTTGACATATCACGTTATCTCTATTCTATCAATTGCCCAACTGTAATTTGTTTACCCAGCATGTGTTATTTTATCTATGGAGAGACACCACTAGTGAACTGTGGACCCCGGTCCTATTTCCATTATATTGCTATCACCTGTTTACTTTACTCGTACTGTTTACTTTACTCGCATACTATATTGTTTTCCACTCGATACACTCATAACCTTTGTTTCAAGCAAACCGGTGAGATTGACAACCTCATCGCAAGTTGGGAACAAAGTATTTGTTTGTGTATGTGTAGGTTCCACAACACCTTCAGTCGTCATTGTCTCTCCTCTCCTGTTCGATAAACCTTGGTTTCTTAAACTGAGGGAAAACTTGCTGCTGCACTCATCATACCTTCCTCTTGGGGTTCCCAACGGGCTGGTTATTCACCATGCACAAGGACAGTCTGTAGCCACATTCACTTGGAGCATCACTCCTCCACAAAAGAGCAGTCATGCGCGCAGCGTATCCAGACATGAGTTATGGTCCGATGCTTCAACGAGATCAAGAGAGGATTGCCAATCTGAACTGGATCTACAACAGGAATGATGTTGTGGCTATTCAGATGCTTAGGATGAGAAGAGCCCCATTCTATGAACTAGTCAAGAGGTTTAGGGAGAGAGGACTGCTGTCAGATAGCATCCACCCCTCTGTGGAAGAGCAAGTTGCTATGTTTCTTCATGTTGTCGGCCATAACCAGAGGTTCAGAGTTATGCATAACACCTTTAGAAGATCCATAGAGACTATATCTCGCTATTTCAACCAAGTCCTTTATGCAATTGGGGAGCTTAGGCAAGAGATGATCAACCTCCATCAGGTCACATTCCTAGCAAGATAAGATACATCAAGAGATGGTACCCGTACTTCAAGGTGAGCTGGAATTCTCATTTGTACACTCATTTCGAACTCTGCAATGCACATAATCTTGACTCTCTGTCTATTATTATAATGACAGGACTGCATTGGGGCAATTGATGGCACTCATGTTACTGCTAGAGTTCCGAGATCCCAATCAGCAGCATGCAGATGCAGGAAACACTACACCAGCCAAAATGTACTAGCTGCTCTGGATTTCGACCTCAAGTTCACTTATGTCCTTGCTTGTTGGGAAGGATCAGGCCATAATGCCAGCATTCTTAACGACAGCCTAAAAAGGCCTGATGCGGTGACCCAGCATACCACTGCATGTGTAGTATGCAAGTCGTTGACATAACACCAATGAAACACCGTCTCACTAGTATTACATCCCTCAGAGTGGTACAACAGAAACATCGCAGGTCCAAGGCATGACTATAGAATTACAACTTTATCATACAGAAGAGCTTCAAAACCTCCTCAATAGGTAGAGGTTTAGTTCTGGCTACTAAAATAAAAAAGAGCACCTTGTGAAGATTAACATAGAACTAGAGCTAAACCTAATGCAGTTGGCTTACTACTAAGCTACAAAACTACTCTAACTACATAGGTTCTAGGATTAGGGATTTGACTCCCTTCTATTTTTATTCTAGGTTTCCTCCAAGCTTTGGTGTAGTTGTTGCCTCCATTGATACCTTCTACTCTTGATCAAGGACTTATTCTTCAGCTTCAATACATTGGGATTGCCTCCTCGTGATGCCTCCATCCTAAGCAAGGGTTAAGAGGGAGTGGGGTGAGTAACGAGCGTTGCCCAACAAATTCATATGGGAAATAAGGTGTTTTATACACTATCTACAGCCTTAGACCAAAGAGTCGTTCGGCAATGCAGGTTTACATAAACATTTCTTCAAGAGGTTGCTTTTATTCTGAAGAACCTATGTCCGTTAGCCTTCACAGGTTGATTAGAACTTCGTGGAGTTCCTTTCCTGCCGCGTTCGCAGTTCCTTCCCGGAACAAGGAGTGACAAGCCACAATTTGATAACTCTGCAGAGGTGCGTTGCTTTACCCATGAGAGACCTTAGCCTTGTTGCACAACCGAGTCATGAGCTCGTCCACACTTCCTTCGTATGGGGCCCAGTCTAAGATCCAAGCCAATCACTGCCCTTCTCCGCGACCCCGCATGCCCACCCTTTTGTAATCCACTGGCTACCTGCAGCTGAGTCTCTTCTCAAGCTTCGAGCCAGCTTCATACAATCCATCATAGACACCTGGTACCGGGGGAAACTGAGGGGTCCCACCCATGTTGCCACATCCTAGCGGGATGATAGCTCCGGTGTGGTACGTCCGTTGACATGCGAAAGGAAGAAGATCCAGCTGACTTTCCCGTCACATTCCAGATCTCATGGTTAACGCGTATTATACGGCGCAAGAATCACTAGCGACATTGGTTGTTAAGTCCTAGGGTTCACTTTATCGTGCAAATGGAACCTCCACCACAACAATCATACCATGGTTCCATTTGCCAGCCATCCTAGGTTACCACCACTCGGGTCGATAACCAGCTAGTCATATTTCTTATGAAAAGAGAACTTTTTGCTTTTAGATGCAGTAGTAATACCACAGGTATATATTTGCAAGTAATTTGATAAAAATAATCAAGAGGCATGAGCAAGAGTGAACTTGCCTGTTTGACTGCAAGATTATGCAAGTCAAGGTCTTCGATACGAAAGAAATCCTAATTCTGAAATAGCAATCATCATCCGATAAGGATGATGTTAGAAGATTGCAGCATGATATGCATAATATATGCTATGCATCGCTCTAAGCGTAACCCAACCCTGATGATTTAGGATTGATGAGTTGTGGTGATTTCTTTAGAATGTGGTGCACTTTTATAATTTATTTATTAAGGTTCTTTGATTAACATGAAAATGTCTTATAAGTTAAAGAACAAAACTTGAAACATGAGCTACTTGTTTTAGGGTTTAACCTAGTTATTTCTTACTATAAACAAGTAATTATTAAATATGAAGACATGAAAAGAACAATTTTAATTTGCTTCTAAGACTTGTATTTGTGATTATGCAAGGTTTATCAGTAGAGTGCAATACAATGTAGCAACACATGGTTATAATTTTTAGTGGGTGATAATCTTATCAAACAAAGAGCAAATAATGACTTTAAGACTTAAGGAAATGATTTAATGATTACTTTCTATTTATTTAGAAAGAATAGCTTTGTAAGAACATACTTCTAAATGGATAAATATTACTTAAGTTCATCTTAATTATGTCATTTTATTTTCTTACTATAAATCCTAAAATGGTTGATAAGAAAATATCTCCGTTCATGTTTTCTAGGTTTTAAATCATATCTTAAAGTGATTATAAAATTGCATTAAGAACATCACATAATTGGATGAATGAAATTGGAGAGTAAATCCCAATATAATTTTTTTTTACTTATTATTTTCCTTCTTTTTACTATTATAAGAAAAACAATTAGGGAATTATTTGTTAGGATTTAAATCTGAACAATTTTAATTTTAAGAACCACTATTCAATTAACAAAGTACATAATAGGTTATGGTCCTCGAATTAAGCAGTTCTTAACTAACAATTTCTTTTGTCAAATAATTTTTGTTTGTTGGTTTTATTTGATTTTTTTTCTTTAAGTAATTTTCTTTAAAAAAATAATTTGGAACAAAGTGACTGGTTGGGCCGGGCCCAACTAGTCCAGCTGGACCAGACTCGGGTCAAGACCCCGGTCCGACCCGATCACTCCGCTCTCTCTGCTAGCTCTCTCCCAGACGCACTGCCGACTCCCGAGCGCCCCCTGACGCCACTGCATCGCCGCCGTGTCCCCGGCCGCCGAGTCCCTATCCGGCGCTGGTGGTATGGGGCTCTCGTTTGCCTCCTCATGATCTACCTCTCCCTCTGACTCGATTTGATTGTCGTGGTCTCTCGCGTTTGTGCTCATCCTCGGAACCCTAGATACCGACGACTGATTTGGTCGCCGCCGGCGTATCCCGGCCGCCATGCAGGCTGGTGCTGCTCTGTGCCACTACTTGGTCCCTCTCCACTGCCGGTGCCGCTTCCCTGTGCATCCTCTGCCCTACCATGCCGTCTCCATCGATGCCGGCAGGACGGCAGCACAAGACTGCAACCCCGGCGTCCCCTCCAATCCGCCTACTCGCGGTGCTGCTACCATGGTGGCACAGGTGATGGTGTTGCTGCTACTTTGGGGTGTGCTGGTGCTATCTACCTTAACCACAACGCCAACGGGACGGCGCTGCGGTTGCAACCTCGGCGTTGCCTACTTCCTCTACGGCCACTGTGAGCTAATCTTCTACCTGTCCCTCTACTGCAATGACTATGAATGGGTGGCTACGTGCTTGTGTGTGATACTCATAGCTGCTGTTAGGGCTTGCTGCTTGTTTGTAGCTATACTGATTCATCCATCGGATGAACTGAATATGGTGGTTGTGCAGTGCTAGTGTTTACTGATTACAGTTGAAGTGCTGACTGAACTTTTGGGTTCAGGTTTGAGAGTTAACTTGCTAACTAAATATTGTGTTGGGGTAATTGTTATGCTTGCATTTAAATGATGTGGTGAATGATCTGGTCACCATGATGACTTGTGTTGCTTGCAGATGTATTGTGCCTTTGATGTTGGATTGAGTTGTTCCTATAACTGAATCTATTTTCAGTACTATGAACTGAATGTTTTCATTCAGTAATGATTTAGTGGTGTCCTTCTAATGAGTGCTTACTGAACTGATTTATAGTCTGAACTGAATATGAAATTTAGTGATGATGATATTAGGATTTTTCTAGATATAATCTCTAGACTAGAGACTAATGTTGATGGCTTGGAAATACAGATATATCTCTGTACAATGCAATACCAGTAAAGCTTTTATGCTTTGCTAGATAATCTGATGGTTGTTTACTAAATTTAGTTAGGCTTATCTAGCTTAGTAACTCAATGCCACAATCTAGAAGGTAATAGATCTCATTCCGTGGTACTTCTAGTTGGAGATGCACAGAGGAGTAGTTAATGTTGTTAGCCTAAGGTGCTGGAGATGGCTAAGCTAGCTTGAGCTCCTACTAGATTTTGTTCTCGACCAAATGATGAAAAACACCACTCCACCCCAACATTTATGGTTAGGGGGTCATTTGGCAGTGAGGTTTTCCTGGGTTAGTTCTATGTGAATTTGATTCAGTATGATACTGTTATCTTTTTATCTAGCTCCTGTGGTGCCTCCAGGAGAGTATGCATGTTAGTGAGTTGAGATGTTTGGCTAGCTGCTCTGATAAGTGATGCTTCCCTGATGTTTGTGGTAACTTTGGTTGCTGTGGTGCGTAGAAAATAAGCATCAACTTATTGATATACTGATAAGAACAGAGATCTGCTGGTTTGCTTAATTTAGCCAATGATGCAAAGGCTGAGGCAAAATATTAGGATAAGAACAGATATTCATTTGGTTTGATTTACTACCCTGTGATGAGTCTAGCATAGCACCACTATGCCAGTCTGAGGGTTACCCTGCTGCCCCCCTTATTTCCTCTTATTGATGATAAGAACAGACACTACTGCTGGTTCTTGATTTGTTCACCTTGTTGCTGAAATTTTGGAAGAGATGAAGTTGGTATCAGGCTTTGATATGGTGCCCTTCTACTTCTTCTTGATCTTGTTCTTGTGGCAGCTTTATCCTGCTTGATCTTGTTCTGCTGGTCACCTTGCTGTCGCCTTGCTCCTACTTCCTGGCAGCCCTGCTCCTCCTCTTGATCAACTCCTGGTGCTCTTTTAAGTGACCACGGTGGCTGATCTATTTTGCTGGAGTATTTGTGATGATGTCTGGGAGTGGTTCTTGGTGTTCTTGAGATGAGGTGAGGAGAGAAGTGTTGCTTGTGGTGTGTGCGGCTGCCTCTGTGATGTTTATCTACTACTAGTGCACAATCTCCACTTGACTTGCTTACCTTGTGAAGTAAGCTACGGCTGTGATGTTTATCTCTGTTTGGTCATTATTTGTGGCTGCCAACTGGACTTTCTGATTTGGCTAATGGTCCTGGAGTTGCAATGATTAGGATTTAATAATTTGGTAATTCTGCTTAGCTGATTTAATGCTAAGTATGAATATGATATTTATGTGATTTGGATTTCTCTTAATTAAACTTAGCTAGGATTAGAGGGTGTCATGCTATCTACTGCTACTGCTATCTGTTTCGAATTTGATTTGGTTGCCTGACTCAAAGATGCCTATCCATTCAAGTGTATGAATTATGGACCTTTTCCAGAACTAGTGATTTATTAAAATGATGCCCTCTAGTTCTAGGATAGAGAATTTAGGAGTCTCCACATAAGTTTAATAAATTAAATTGCCTCCAAATGTATGGAGGCAAACATTTTAATCATAACAACACATTTCTTTTGTCTTTGTTGCTTCTTATTTGCAGGAATAAATATGATGACAAGATTAAATATTAATTAGGATTTTTACTTATTCCTTTTTGAAACTCCTAATCCTTTAATGTAATTAATCTCAACATTTGAGATTTGTAATCTAATACTCTATTCATTTGTAATAAAGACATTATTCAAAACTTACTCCTATATTCAATTGTTGTAATGTTTATTAATTCAATTACCTAATTCAATTTTATTTGAATTATTTTTAGTTCAAATTTAAATGTTGAATTCAAATTCCTTCCCCCCAAATCAACGATTCAACAAAGGTCATGCTGAAATTCGTCGCACTCATTCTAATGTACTAAACTAAACATCCGAACGAGAGAAACTCCGGTCGCTTTGTGTTTTAATTAGTTTGCGCGAAAATTTTCCAGGTTTTCAGATGCATGAATGCAATGCACACATTTTTTTCCTCACTATTTATTGTCTCAAATCCTGGGATGTTACAGCCTCCCCCCCTTAAACTAAACTTCGTCCCGAAGTTTGAACTCTCTTGCGTTCTGCAATGAACTATAAGGTTGTTATCATCTATCTTGCAACTCCATCTCCAAAAATTTGGATATAGATAATAAACCTCGTTTAAAGATTTTCTTGAATCCTACTTTGTCCAACTGCCACTTAAATCAGTACTTTGCTTCCTTCCAATACTCTTGGAGAATCTACTAATTTTGGTATCCTATCCTACTTAGTATTATAAACTATTTTGGTTAGGTATTCAGACTAAGGTATCAAGTTTCTATCAATGTCTTAGTTCCCATTTACAAAACAAGGTTTCATGAACCTCATAATGGTATTGAAGAGGTTTATAAAAGCACATGGATACCTAAATTTTCAGTTTCAAAGTATGGATTAGACTCATTTAGTCCATCCAAACTCGGTTTTTAGTCCAACTACATGGTTTCCTTTTGGTCCTCTATGTTCCAAGGCTCTCTTCATGGTCTACTTACTTCTATTTTTAAATAAAGAATCTAGGTACCTCTATCTTGCTATGCACTCTCCCCCCTTAGGGTGTACGAATGGTCTCACGAAGAAATTAGAGGTCTACCCACCTTAGTGGATATCATCATTAATTATCCGATGTTTTGAACGTAGATAAAAAAAATATACGTTATGTCTAAGCCAACGAATGGCCTAACTACAACTAAGATGAGGGATAAGGTTTGACTTACTTGTCCTTGCGATTTTATCATCCTGGTTTATGCTTTCAAACTTGCGCTTTCCATGAAGCTTCCCATTTGACATTTCAGTAGATGTTCCTTCATCTATCCCTTTACTTGGTGGTATTATTCCCATGAATGCTTGACTTCCTTCAGCTGGCGGTGTCTGAAATAATTGTTGGTTTGGGCAGTTCATCTTCTTGTGTCCAGGCTCACCACATCCGAAACATGACCCCTTTGGTTTTCTACATTCCTTTTTGACGTGTCCTTCTATTTCACATTTGCTGCAGATACGAATTTTTTTTGGTGTATGATGTGCCTTTGTTGTTGCAACCTCCTCTGATTGGTTTCCTAATTGAAAACTTGAGTTTGGTAAAAGCTGTGAGTTTGAAACTTGTCGATTCTCAACTTGGACACTCTCCCCCTTTCCATAAAGCTCCTTATTGGCCTTCCAACAATCTTTGTGAAGATTCCTAGTAGTTTCCCCACACTTGCAGCTTATTGGTGCATTATATATTGTAATGTCTTCTTGAAGATTTGGGCACTCTGGCCTTATATGTCCCTCTTGTCCACATTTGAAACATGTTACCTTGGGTTTTCGACAATCCTTAGCCTGATGTCCCTTGCACTTACAGTTCAGACACTGAATTTCTGAGCTTGCTATTGGGGTTTCATGATTTGGAGTTGAGATAAGTGGCTTATCTTGATATGATTCCACCACAACTTCCTTTCCCTGACCATCAGATACCTTATTGTCCTTCTCCTCTGAGGCATGAACACTATCCAATAGTTCTTGAAACTCCTTGGCACGTACAATCCGGAGCTGCATCTTCAAGGTTGTTTGTATTTTCTTCATGAACCTCTTCTGTCGTATTTCTTCTAGGTCTATCTCTTCAGTAACGTAACGAGATAAGCGGTTGAATTCCCGTACATGCTTCAAGACTGGAAGATTTCTCTGCTCTAATTCTTCTCCATACTTCTTCTTTGTGGTACTTCCAACCACATACGCTTCACGAAACTTTTGCTTGAAGTCTTTCCAGGTTATAACACCCCCTTTGGATGACTTATACTTCAACTCCTCCCACCATGTTGCAGCTGATTCAATCAACAAATAAGTGGCGTATCGTACCTTCTGTTCATCCTTACATCCCACACTTTTAAGTTTCCGGGATGTGGCCATTAACCAATGCTCTGCCTCCATAGGCTCTGATGCTATAGCGAAGCTCAAAGGTTTGGTTTGCAAGAATTCCATCAATTTAACCTGCAGATATAGTTTCTCGGGTGGATTCTCCGGCAATTTATCCATCAGATTAACATGGAACTTGCTTTGCCTCTCCTGATCCACCTTCCTTCTTTCTTCCCCGATGACTGGACAGTCTATTGGAGATAATTCTTCTGTCGAAATCGTATTGATGGCCTCCTTCTGCTTATCTTCCTTACTCTCATAAGCCTTTAGCTCAACCTTATCACATTGGTAACCCGTCTCTTCCTCACGCGATCCAGTCTTCCCCCTAGATCTGCAACATTAGTTAAGAACTTAATGATGCAACATGCATTTGCACATCAAGATCAAACTTAATGCACAGATCTAGTCACTCAATAAAATCCAAGAAATCCAAATTTGTGCAGGCAACATACATCATCATAAGCCCGTGGGATAGAAATTAAGTAAAACATCTCCAAATTTCAGGCTTAGATGTGTATCTTATAGCACCAAATAATATAGGTTTATATTGTGCTATATTGCACGTAGTGGTGGACTACTACTCTCTGTCTCAATACCTACCTCAATTGCCCAATTGCAATCGAATAAATTTGAGCGAAGGGTTTTGGGAATCATTCTAACAGATCAAGACCTTTAAGACTACTTCTTCTAGCTTACCTTCCGTCCTATCGAAGTCGAATCTCACATGATCTCTCAAAACTTCTAGCATTCTTATACATCGTACATACTTCACTAAGCATGGTTCACACAACATCATGACTTTTATAGGGCTTCTCCATTGTGCTTTATCAAATCTTCACCGACTAAAGGCTATGGTTTTGGTATACTTGACCTAGTTACCATGGTTTGAAACACTTCATTCACCATTCTATTTAAGCATCTACCTCCACATCTTGAAATTGCTGGTTTACTATAAAGTTCTTCACCGTCATGTAAAGATTCTCAGGTGAATTGAACATGATTTAAATGTTTATTTTACCGGCACCTCTTACTTGTATATGAAATTCTTGAGTATCCACATACACGACTAAACCTGAGGTCCTACTACCTCAGATAGCCCCACTTCTTCACTTAACATCATCCTACTCCAGTTTCAGATGACTCGAGTTTAACATATCGGCCTTGGTATACTTCTTCCAATAGGATAGTTCCCATTCCGGTTGTATCCTCTCTTTGGACTACTATGTATTGTATACCAATTGTAATCTACTTCCATCCGTTATGTAAATCTAATGATGTCATAACTACTTGGTATGGAACAAGATATCTAGCTTCACTTAAGAAAAACAGGTGAAAAAACTTGACTCAAGTATGTTAGGAATATTATTTTATTGAATATCCATCTCAAGTCATAAGAAGAAATAGTTCAGGTAAGATGGCTTCCTATAGTCACTACCCAACCTATAGGTCTCCTTTAAAGGGTTTTAATCCTAAGATCAAAGCGTTTGCTCTGATACCAGCTGCGGTGACCCAACATACCACTGCATGTGTAGTATGCAAGTCGTTGACATAACACCAATGAAACACCGTCTCACTAGTATTACATCCCTCAGAGTGGTACAACAGAAACATCGCAGGTCCAAGGCATGACTATAGAATTACAACTTTGTCATACAGAAGAGCTTCAAAACCTCCTCAATAGGTATAGGTTTAGTTTTGGCTACTAAAATAAAAAAGAGCACCTTGTGAAGATTACCATAGAACTAGAGCTAAACCTAAGGCAGTTGGCTTACTACTAAGCTACAGAACTACTCTAACTACATAGGTTCCAGGATTAGGGATTTGACTCCCTTCTATTCTTATTTTAGGTTTCCTCCAAGCTTTGGTGTAGTTGTTGCCTCCATTGATAACTTCTACTCTTGATCAAGGACTTATTCTTCAGCTTCAATACATTGGGATTGCCTCCTCGTGATGCCTCCATCCTAAGCAAGGGTTAAGAGGGAGTGGGGTGAGTAATGAGCGTTGCCCAGCAAGTTCATAGGGGAAATAAGGTGTTTTATGCACTATCTACAGCCTTAGACCAAAGAGTCATTCGACAATGCAGGTTTTCATAAACATTTCTTCAAGAGGTTGCTTTTATTCTGAAGAACTATGTCCGTCAGCCTTCACAGGTTGATTAGAACTTCGTGGAGTTCCTTTCCTGCCGCGTTCGCAGTTCCTTCCCGGAACAAGGAGTGACAAGCCACAATTTGATAACTCTGCAGAGGTGCGTTGCTTTACCCATGAGAGACTTTAGCCTTGTTGCACAACCGAGTCATGAGCTCGTCCACACTTCCTTCATATGGGGCCCAGTCTAAGATCCAAGCCAATCACTGCCCTTCTCCGCGACCCCGCATGGTCACCCTTTTGTAATCCACTAGCTACCTGCAGCTGAGTCTCTTCTCAAGCTTCGAGCCAGCTTCATACAATCCATCATAGACACCTGGTACCGGGGGAAACTGAGGGGTCCCACCCATGTTGCCACATCCTAGCGGGATGATAGCTCTGGTGTGGTACGTCCGTTGACATGCGAAAGGAAGAAGATCCAGCTAACTTTCCCGTCCCATTCCAGATCTCATGGTTAACGCATATTATACGGCGCAAGAATCACTAGCAACATTGGTTGTTAAGTCCTAGGGTTCACTTTCCCGTGCAAATGGAACCTCCACCACAACAATCATACCATGGTTACATTTGCCAGCCATCCTAGGTTACCACCACTCGGGTCGATAACCAGCTAGCCATATTTATTATGAAAAGAGAACCTTTTGCTTTTAGATGCAGTAGTAATACCACAGGTATATATTTGTAAGTAATTTGATAAAAATAATCAAGAGGCATGAGCAAGAGTGAACTTGCCTGTTTGACTGCAAGATTATGCAAGTCAAGGTCTTCGATACGAAAGAAATCCCAATTCTGAAATAGCAATCATCATCCGATAAGGATGATGTTAGAAGATTGCAGCATGATATGCATAATATATGCTATGCATCGCTCTAAGCGTAACCCAACCCTGATGATTTAGGATTGATGAGTTGTGGTGATTTCTTTAGAATGTGTTGCACTTTTATAATTTATTAATTAAGGTTCTTTGATTAACATGAAAATGTCTTATAAGTTAAAGAACAAAACTTGAAACATGAGCTAATTGTTTTAGGGTTTAACCTAGTTATTTATTACTATAAACAAGTAATTATTAAATATGAAGACATGAAAACAACAATTTTAATTTGCTTCTAAGACTTGTATTTGTGATTATGCAAGGTTTATCAGTAGAGTGCAATACAATGTAGCAACACATGGTTATAATTTTTAGTGGGTGATAATCTTATCAAACAAAGAGCAAATAATGACTTTAAGACTTAAGGAAATGATATAATGATTACTTTCTATTTATTTAGAAAGAATAGCTTTGTAAGAACATACTTCTAAATGGATAAATATTACTTAAGTTCATCTTAATTATGTCATTTTATTTTCTTACTATAAATCCTAAAATGGTTGATAAGAAAATATCTCCGTTCATGTTTTCTAGGTTTTAAATCATATCTTAAAGTGATTATAACATTGCATTAAGAACATCACATAATTGGATGAATGAAATTGGAGAGTAAATCCCAATATAATAATTATTATTTTTTTACTTATTATTTTCCTTCTTTTTATTATATTATAAGAAAAAAAATTAGGGAATTATTTGTTAGGATTTAAATCTGAACAATTTTTATTTTAAGAACCACTATTCAATTAACAAAGTACAGAATAGGTTATGGTCCTCGAATTAAGCAGTTCTTAACTAACAATTTCTTTTTGTCAAATAATTTTTGTTTGTTGGTTTTATTTGATTTTTTTCTTTAAGTAATTTTCTTTTAAAAAATAATTTGGAACAAAGTGACTGGTTGGGCCGGGCCCAACTAGTCCAGCCGGACCAGACTCGGGTCAAGACCCCGGTTCGACCCGATCACTCCCCTCTCTCTGCTAGCTCTCTCCCAGACGTACTCCCGACTCCCGAGCGCCCCCCCTGACGCCGCTGCATCGCCGCCGTGTCCCCGACCGTCGAGTCCCTATCCGGCGTCGGTGGTATGGGGCTCTCGTTCGCCTCCTCATGATCTACCTCTCCCTCCGATTCGATTTGATTTTCGTGGTCTCTCGCGTTTGTGCTCGTCCTCGGAACCCTAGATACCGACGACCGATTTGGTCGCCGCCGGCGTATCCGGCCGCCATGCGGGCTGGTGCTGCTCTGTGCCACTACTTGGTCCCTCTCCACTACCGGTGCCGCTCCCCCGTGCATCCTCTGCCCTACCATGCCGTCTCCATCGACGCCGGTAGGACGGCAGCACAAGACTGCAACCCCGGCGTCCCCTCCAATCCGCCTACTCGCGGTGCTGCTGCCATGGTGGCACAGGTGATGGTTTGCTGCTGCTTTGGGGTGTGCTGGTGCTATCTACCTTAACCACAACGCCGACGGGACGGCGCTGCGGTTGCAACCTCGGCGTTGCCTACTTCCTCTACGGCCACTGTGAGCTAATCTTCTTCCTGTCCCTCTACTGCAATGACTATGAATGGGTGGCTACGTGCTTGTGTGTGATACTCATAGCTGCTGTTAGGGCTTGCTGCTTGTTTGTAGCTGTACTGATTCATCCATCGGATGAACTGAATACGGTGGTTGTGCAGTGCTAGTGTTTACTGATTACAGTTGAAGTGCTGACTGAACTTTTTGGTTCAGGTTTGACAGTTAACTTGCTAACTGAATATTGTGTTGGGGTAATTGTTATGCTTGCATTTAAATGATGTGGTGAATGATCTGGTCACCATGATGGCTTGTGTTGCTTGCAGATATATTGTGCCTTTGATGTTGGATTGAGTTGTTCCTATAACTGAATCTATTTTCAGTACTATAAACTGAATGTTTTCATTCAGTAATGATTTAGTGGTGTCCTTCTAATGAGTGCTTACTGAACTGATTTATAGTCTGAACTGAATATGAAATTTAGTGATGATGATATTAGGATTTTCCTAGATATAATATCTAGACTAGAGACTAATGTTGATGGCTTGGAAATACAGATATATCTTTGTACAATGCAATACCAGTAAAGCTTTTATGCTTTGCTAGATAATCTGATGGTTGTTTACTAAATTTAGTTAGGCTTATCTAGCTTAGTAACTCAGTGCCACAATCTAGAAGGTAATAAATCTCATTCTGTGGTACTTCCAGTTGGAGATGCACAGAGGAGTAGTTAATGTTGTTAGCCTAAGGTGCTGGAGATGGCTAAGCTAGCTTGAGCTCCTACTAGATTTTGTTCTCGACCAAATGATGAAAAACACCACTCCACCCCAACATTTATGGTTAGGGGGTCATTTGGCAGTGAGGTTTTCCTGGGTTAGTTCTATGTGAATTTGATTCAGTATGATACTGTTATCTTTTTATCTAGCTCCTGTGGTGCCTCCAGGAGAGTATGCATGTTAGTGAGTTGAGATGTTTGGCTGGCTGCTCTGATAAGTGATGCTTCCCTGATGTTTGTGGTAACTTTGGGTTCTGTGGTGTGTAGAAAATAAGCATCAACTTATTGATATACTGATAAGAACAGAGATCTGCTGGTTTGCTTAATTTAGCCAATGATGCAAAGGCTGAGGCAAAATATTGGGATAAGAACAGATATTCATTTGGTTTGATTTACTACCCTGTGATGAGTCTAGCATAGCACCACTATGCCAGTCTGAGGGTTACCCTGCTGCCCCCTTATTTCCGCTTATTGATGATAAGAACAGACACTACTGCTGGTTCTTGATTTGTTCACCTTGTTGCTGAAATTTTGGAGGAGATGAAGTTGGTATCAGGCTTTGATCTGGTGTCCTTCTACTTCTTCTTGATCTTGTTCTTGTGGCAGCTTTATCCTGCTTGATCTTGTTCTGCTGGTCACCTTGCTGTCGCCTTGCTCCTACTTCCTGGCAGCCCTGCTCCTCCTCTTGATCAACTCCTGGTGTTCTTTTAAGTGACCACGGTGGCTGATCTGTTTTGCTGGAGTATTTGTGATGATGTCTGGGAGTGGTTCTTGGTGTTCTTGAGATGAGGTGAGGAGAGAAGTGTTGCTTGTGGTGTGTGCGGCTGCCTCTGTGATGTTTATCTACTACTAGTGCACAATCTCCACTTGACTTGCTTACCTTGTGAAGTAAGCTACGGCTGTGATGTTTATCTCTGTTTGGTCATTATTTGTGGTTGCCAACTGGACTTTCTGATTTGGCTAATGGTCCTGGAGTTGCAATGGTTAGGATTTAATAATTTGGTAATTCTGCTTAGCTGATTTAGTGCTAAGTATGAATATGATATTTATGTGATTTGGATTTCTCTTAATTAAACTTAGCTAGGATTAGAGGGTGTCAAGCTATCTACTGCTACTGCTATCTGTTTTGAATTTGATTTGGTTGCCTGACTCAAAGATGCCTATCCATAAAAGTGTATGAATTATGGACCTTTTCTAGAACTAGTGATTTATTAAAATGATGCCCTCTAGTTCTAGGATATAGAATTTAGGAGTTCTTCCTAAATTCTCCACCTAAGTTTAATAAATTAAATTGCCTCCAAATGTATGGAGGCAAACATTTTAATCATAACAACACATTTCTTTTGTCTTTGTTGCTTCTTATTTGCAGGAATAAAGATGATGACAAGATTAAATATTAGTTAGGATTTTTACTTATTCCTTTTTGAAATTCCTAATCCTTTAATGTAATTAATCTCAACATTTGAGATTTGTAATCTAATACTCTATTCATTTGTAATAAAGACATTATTCAAAACTTACTCCTATATTCAATTGTTGTAATGTTTATTAATTCAATTTTATTTGAATTATTTTTAGTTCAAATTTAAATGTTGAATTCAAATTCCTTCCCCCCAAATCAGCGATTCAACAAAGGTCATGCCGAAATTCATCGCACTCATTCTACTGTACTAAACTAAACATCCGAACGAGAGAAACTCCGGTCGCTTTGTGTTTTAATTAGTTTGCGCGAAAATTTTCCAAGTTTTCAGATGCATGAATGCAATGCACACATTGTTTTCCTCACTATTTATTGTCTCAAATCCTGGGATGTTACACCTAATGACATTCATCTCCCTGAAGGTAAGTTCTACCTTGGAGATGCAGGTTACGCTTGTCGGCCAGGAATCCTCCCCCCTTCAGGAAAACCAGGTATCATCTGAACGAGTTCTCTTCAAGGAACAGACCACAAAATGCAGAGGAGCTCTTCAACCTTAGGCACTCTAGCCTCAGGGTGACCATTGAGAGAGCTTTTGCTGCCTTGAAAAATAGATTCAAAATCCTTGATCAGAAACCATTCCACACTTTCCCAACTCAAGTGAAGCTTGTTCTTGCTTGTTGCATCCTGCATAACTAGATCCTGGGCTGGGGCGCGGATGAGTATGTCCCAAATGAGGATGATGTTACTCCTGATAGTGATGACAGTGGACATGGTGTCTGATACGTCCATTTTGCATCACTATTTTATATCATAATTTACTGTTATTCATTGATATATTTCATATTTAGAGGTGATACTTATGTTGTTTCCTCTGTTTTTACATGTTTGATGATCATTGGAGAACTTGCTGCCGGAGTCAGGATTTTGCTAGAAAAAGGACCGTCAAGACACCATATTTCTGAAGATCAACAATTCCAAGGAAATACCAAGAAATTCATATATTACCATAAGACGAAAGTAGCCAGAAGGAGGAAGCAAGAGGAGCAGTAGGGGGCCACACCACCAGGTGGCACGGGTCCACCCCTGGCCGCGCCGCCCTGGGGTGAGGCCACCTTGGCCCACTTCTGCCATCGCCTCCTCGCGTATATTGTCGTCCCTGAAAACCTAAGTCGAGGGGGGGATCAGAGATAGACACCGCCGCCTCTGCGGGGCGGAAAACACCAAGAGAGAAAAGCTCTCCGGCAGGCAGAAATCTGCCGGGGAAATTCCTTCCCAGAGAGGGGAGATCGTCGCCATCGTCATCACCATCACGCTGGACTTCATCGGGATCATCATCATCATCATCATCACCAGCACCTTCATCTCCACCATCACCACGCCATCCCGCTGTAACATCTTGGGTTGAATCTTGTCCAATTCGTAGGGGAAACTTTCCCGGTGTTGATTACTCTTGTAGTTGATGCTATTGAGTGGAACCGTTGAATTAAGGTTTATGTTCAGATTATTATTTACCATTATTTCACCTCTGGTCATGATCCATATGATGTCTTGTGAGTAGTTCGTTTAGTTCTTGAGGACATGGGAGAAGTCGAGATGTTAGTAGTGAAACTATGTTGAGTAATATTTAATGGTTTGATATTTATATGTTGTGGTGTTATTCTACTAGTGGTATCATGTGAACATCGACTACATGATACTTCACCATTTATGGGCCTAGTGGAATGCATTGTGTATTTGGCTACTAATTGTGGGGTTGCCGGAGCGACAGAAACCTAAACCCCCGTTAGGAAACCATTACACCAGGGAGCGTAGGATCTTAGAGTTTAAGGCTGTGGTTAGATTTATCTTAATTACTTTCTTATATTTGCGGATGCTTGCAAGGGGTATAATCACAAGTGTGTATTAGTCCTAGTAAGGGTAGTACGCTAGCACAGGTTCACCCCCACAACACTTATCAAACCAATGAAGATTACTTAGCAGCATGAAGCGAAAGCTCTCGACAGAAACTCCCGTGTGTCCTCAGTAACGTTTGGTAATCATAAGTTACACAACCGGATTGTCCTTTGCTCTAGAAAGGATTGTGCCACTTGCAGCAATTACTATTATTGTCTTCTATTTGCTCGTACTTTATTTACTTGCATTACCAAATACCCCTGAAAACCCGTTTGCTAGTATTTACAGTGAATCCTTGATCAAAACCGTTTGTCAACACCTTCTGCTCCTCGTTGGGTCTGACACTCTTATTTATTGAAAGTACTACGATACACCCCCTATATTTATGGGTCATCAGTGTCGAGCAGGGCGACATTCAGGCTTGGAAGAACAAGAGGAACGCCTGGGCTCAGGCAATGTGGGCGCATAGAACTGATGTCTTCTACGGTTGACATTGAAGCGAGAATCTAGGTTTGCACCCCCTAGGCCGCCATTGTCGAACTGTTCCCCGGTATGTAATGTTGACTGTCATTTGTAAGTAGCTAGGGTTGGAATGCATGTCAAGCTGCTGACATGCTAAACAAGTTGTGCTTAACTGAGTAACTGCTATTCCTATGTAGCTAGGGCCCGGCTTATATGGCCGTAATTCAAGAACTGTAGTTGTCGCTGTGTGTTATGAGGTAGTGTCATGGTGGTGTGCTTTGTTAACCTCACCACCGTAGAGAAGAGGTGACAAGATAACATGCACAACATGAACCAAACAGATGACCCTGAATCCAGTTCAGGCAATTCTGGCTCACGCAGGGTACCAAGCAAACCGAGCCTTTGGGCTCTCTAGATACGATGTTGGCCACCAAACGAAACACCCAAGTTGGCTTTTGCATCGCATGGTGCAACCCAGGCCCCCCAGTGCCTGCGCCCAGGGAGCCCAAAAAAGGCTGCGGGCTACCAATCGCGCCCATATTACCTCTCGTTTCGTTGCGGCAACCTATGGAGGTATCTTTTGAATTTTGCGCAAGCTCCCGCCAATTTCGTGGGAAGCAGCCCCTAAATCGAACATAACTAATTCGAAAAAATCAAAAAAAAATGCAAGACCTTCGTGTGGAGTCATTATATGTGTCCTATTTGCGAGGAAAAATTCTGATATATGAATTCGCACTGGATTTCTAGTAGCTACAGCTCAAATAATCGCAGTTCTGGCACTCTGAATGCAAAAAAGGTGTGATTCGTCCAGCGGAAATCATAAACCCATGGTCAAAATATAAGGAAATACTAACATACACGCACGTGCCAAAAATAGGCTCAATCCAAGGAGATTTTGGGTGTTGAAAGCCATACCGTAGCTTAAACCTATTAACCCTAGCCCCAAAACCCCGTCAAGGTAAAAATCACTAGAAGGAGGCCATATCAGACATGGAGGTGTCCCTTGGGATGGCGAGGAATGCCATGGAGTCCAATTTTCGTTTCGTCTCAAGGAAAGTACTTTTACTATTTTTGGAGTGCCAAAATTAGGTTTTTTTGAGCATCTATAGAAAGCTAGGCACAACATGCCACATAAATATTAGACCACCTAAGATATGCATATCAGCTCCTGTTTCGTCGTGCAAACCTTCGGATGTATCTTTTGAATTTTGCACAAGCTCCTGCTGATTTCGTAGGAAGCGACCCCCAAATCGGGCATAACTAATTCAAAAAAATCAAAAAAAATGCAAGTCCTTCACGTGGAGTCATTAAATGTGACCTATTTTTAAGGAAAATTCTGATGTATGTATTTGCATTAGATTTTTGGTAGCTACAATTCAAATAACCGCAATTCTAGTACTGTGAAAATAAAAAATGTGTGATTCGTCCAATGGAAACCCTACACCTAGGGTCAAAATAGAAGGAAATACTAATGTACATGCGTGTGCCAAAAATTGGCTAATTCTAAGTAGATTTAGGGTGTGGAAAGTCATACTCTAGCTTAACCCCGTTAACCCTAGCTAGGCCCCACCCCAGGTTACCACTCGAGCACCAAATGTGGTGCACCTGCAATAACAATATACTGCTGGCGCACCAAGCTGGTACGCCAGGGGTAATTCTAGGTGGGGCCCAGCAGGTGGCACCAAGTGAGGGGTCCACCCTAAATTACCCCAGCACACTCGCGTGGTGTGCTGGCGCACCAAGATGGTGCTCTAGTGGTAACCAGGGGTGGGGCCCAGCAGGTGGCACTGTGCGAGGGATCCACCCTGGATTACCCCTGGTGCACCATGGGTATTCTTGTGTGGGTCCCAATAGGGGCACCATTCAAGGGGTCCACCCTGAATTACCCATGGCGCATCAAGACTGGTGCGCCAGAGGTAATTTAGGGTGGACCCTCGCCAGCTGGCTCCGGTGGTTGGTCCAGAGAAATAACCCTGGTGCACGCACAAGTGGTGCGCCAGGGGTATTTACCTGGATCCACCTCCAGAGCCAGCCGATGGGCCCCACCCCAGGTTACCACTGGAGCACCAAAAACTGGTGTGCCAGCAATAAGCTTGCGGCTATAAGCCTTTTTCTACTAGTGGGGTATTTTGGAATTACATGATTTGCGAATTATACCCTTAAAACCGGGATGGAGGGAGTATTAGACTTTTTAGTTTGCGTGCTACGATATCCTATCATATTATGATACCACTCTGATATCTGTTTCATTAATTGTTGCATTATATCAGTATTTTCCAACATGATATGCATGATACTACCTATAATACTCTTATTATGGCTAGTCCCAGCCGATACGTCAATCATGGAAAAAAGGAAATGAAAAAAGTGCTGTGATAACAACCAGTTCTATGTGTGCGTTAATTTGCCTTCCAGGCCCACTGGATCCCGTTATTTTCAATATTTTAAAAAGTATGTTCAAATTTTCAAAAAAATAAAAATAAATTATATAGAAACTTCAAATGTGTAGCCCCAAATATGTTGTATTCTACTCTACATTAAAAAAAATTGCACATCTCGATGTGTTCATAGTTCACCTTTAAAAATCGTCAAATTTTATCTTTTTTTATGTACTCCCTCCGATCGGAGGGAGTAGATCATAATACAACATATGTCAGATTAAGATATTGCAAGTTTAAAGCACACACCATTACTTATATGTATATATATTCCTAAACTTTTTGGAACTTTCAAATATCCTTTTTGAATTTTAAATAAAGGGCTCGTGTGAACTTGGACCCTAACTGCATTAACCGCCGGCTCTAATGCTTATTCAAAACATCGGCTTCCGCATTACAACTTTTGGTACACATAATCTCTCTTTAGAAAAATATGAATTCAAAATCTGCTTATAGTTTTCTTAGACAATAAAAAATTGAGATTGATGGTGACCGTCAACAAAAACCAGATCACTCGTTGCGCTTTGATAAAAAACATTCGCTCAATTCACCTTAAATATCCAAGTAAAAAATGATAATAATGAATATAGCCCTTAGTGCACAAGTGCCGCGATGCGGAGGACAGGCTCCATGTAGCCGTTTTCAAAACTCTGAAAAATTCAAATTTAAAAGTTCTGATTTCTTTATAAAAAATACTAGGATATAGTCAACGCTCCATCTTAACCGAGATACATTATATTTTAGCCCCGACTAAAACAGAATATGTGTAGATCTAGGATCGCCAATAGTGCCAAATTCAAATCTTTCAAAATTCATCCAATTTGTCTTTATTCCAAGCCCAAAATAGAAGATGTTTCATATTGATAATTTCCACAGTCATATAGTACATAGTCGCCTATATCCAAGTGTATTTTCTGGAATTTTTGGAAACTTTGAAAATCGAATTTTAAAAATAAAGGGCTCCATATAGGATGAGCTCCATTTGTTTTTTTATTAGTGCATGTCGTTTTCTAAATATTAAGTTGAATCTTACTCATGCAACAGAACCATTTTTTATGTTTTCCTCCCCCGCAAAAAAAAAACATTTTATGTTTTCCACAGAAATTAGGTATTATATTCTAAGTTTGAGGTAAGTTTTGAAACTTTATTCCGGTATGACGTAAGTTATACATACATTGCAAGACTAAATCTCCAAATCGCGAAATGATACATGGCTGAAATTCTAAGGACAACCTAGAGTACGATCTATTCTAGTTTCCACATGTTTTGGTATCGTTGTCAAATACGGAGTATATACTAACATCTGACAGTAGACCATGTAAGCGTCAGATTCTAATGCCCTGGTTGTGCCCATGCTCGGTGGTTTTCGCTTGTAGCTATCATGTCTGGCGTATCCAGTGGGGTGCCACTCAAAAAATACATGTGCTATTTTAGTTACTCTCTCTGATCCATAATACTTTTTGTAAATACGAATCTATCTACACTAAAATATATCTAGATACATCTATGTTAGCAAAGAGTAATAGGGATTGCAGGGAGTACTCCCTCCATACCGGTTTATTAGGCAATTACGTGCTTGAGAAAAACTTTGACCACAAATTTGGTTAAGAAAATATGAGATATATGCCAAAAAATTATACCATCTGATTCATATTTAAAAGAACTTTTCATTGGTATATTTTTTATGACATATACCTCATATTTTGTTGACAAATTTAATGGTCAATGTTTATCTCAAAATGTCCAATTGGCTAATAAACCAGTATGGAGGGAGTACTAAATTTGTACTAACTAAAGTCTAAATGCAAAGCTTTTTTTGAAACAAATAATACATTAAGCCTCATTAAAAATCTTCAATTCCCCTTAGATACTCTGGTAAAGGAAAAAAGTGCGTCCGAAACTTGTTGCTTCAATCAAAGTATGGTTACATCATTTATGAACTTGCAGATAATATAGTCTGGGAGGTTCATCGACCCAATTAAAAGAAGCTTTGGTGGAAAAACAGTTACTAGCTAATTCATGAGCTACTCCATTAGTCTCTCTCGAACACCTTAAGGTGAATTGAGCAACAACAATACAACCGCCACCAAACCAACACCTAAACTCCAGGCTCTTCAAAACCGACGCCTCCAAGAAGGGAACAGTGCACAAGCGCCGTCGTCATCTGATACGTCTCAAACGTATCTATAATTTTTGATGCTCCATTCTTGTTTTTACACAATTTGCTTAGTGTTTCGTTACACTTTCTGCTATTTTTGTGTTTCAGAAAAGTTACACATAAAATATTCTTGGAATTGGACGAAACAAAAGCCAAACATCCATAAATTTACCGAAGCTTCCAGAGAACCGAAGAGGAGACAGAACGGAGACAGAGAGTGGTATCACCACCAGGGGGCGCGGCCCAGGCCCTGGCGGCGCCGCCCTATGGTGAGCCCCACCTGGTCCACTTCTGACGATGCCCCTTCGCCTATAAAGACCCCCCGACGGGAAAAACCTAAACACCCAATCACTTTTCCAGAAACACATCGCGATCCGCCGCTGTCGTCGACCCGAGATCGGGAGGGTCCAGAAGCTCTTCCCGGCACCCTGCCGGAGAGGGGAATTGCCACCAGAGGTCTTCTTCATCGCCATGCTTGCCTTCGGCGCGATGAGTGAGTAGTCTACCTTGGACTATGGGTCCATAACAGTAGCTAGATGGTTGTCTTCTCCACCATGTGCTTCATGTTTAGATCTCGTGAGCTGCCTTACATGATCGAGATCACCGTTATGTAATTCTACATGTTGTGTTTGTTGGGATTCGATAAATATTGGTGTTATGATTGAGTTGATGTGCTGAATATTATCTTATGTTATCTCTATGTTGTTTATGATCTCGCATGCTCTCTGTTGTTAGTAGCTATCTTGGCCGAGTAGATACTAGTGACTCCAAGAGGGGGTATTTATGCTAGATAGTTGGGTTCATGCCTCTATTTAATCTGGGGGAGTGACAGAAACCTCTAAGGTTGTAGATGTGTTGTTGCCACTAGGGAGAAAACAACATTCTTATGTCCAAGGACATATGCTTTGTTTACATTACACACTTTGCTTAATGCAGTTATCTGTTGTTTGCAACTCAATACTTGTGGGGTTCTCGGATTGATTCCCCGCGAGTGGATTATTAGTCATAGATGCAGTTCGATGGCGGTCTATGTATTTTGTTGTAATGCCCAGAGTAAATCTCATAGTGATCCTCTCGACATATGCACGTTATCTTTATTCTATCAATTGCCCAACTATAATTTGTTTACCCAGCATGTGTTATTTTATCTTATGGAGAGACACCACTAGTGAACTGTGGACCCCGGTCCTATTTCCATTATATTGCTATCTCCTGTTTACTTTACTCGCACTGTTTACTTTACTCGCATACTACTATTGCTTTCCACTCGATACGCTCACTCCTTTGTTTACAGCAAACCGGTGAGATTGACAACCTCATCGTAAGTTGGGAGCAAAGTTCTTGGTTGTGTTGTGTGCAGGTTCCACGTTGCTACTAGTTGAAGACGTGCTAACACGTTATCGTTAACGGCGCCCTTGTTGGAGTGTCACTAGGCTAGCAAGCATCACCTTCTAGAGTTTGGCTTTTTCCTGGATACGATTAAACCTTGGTTTCTTACTGAGGGAAAAGCTTGCTGCTGTGCTCATCATAACTTCCTCTTGGGGTTCCCAACTGGACGGTGATTTACATCAACACACCATGCCGCATCAAGACTCTTTTCTGGCGCCGTTGCCGGGGACTGAAGAAGAAGAAGCTCCCACATCAACTACACGTTCCCACGTCAACTTGGCACCAGCAAAGAACTTTTCTGGCGCCGTTGCCGGGGGAAAATAAGACTTCTGCAAGGGGAGTTTCGCAAGCACATCCTTTACTTTGTTTTAAGTTTTGCTTTATTTTATTTTTACTTGCATCGTTTTATCAAAAACACACAAAAATTAGTTTCCTTTATATTTGTTTATTATGTCTAGTTTAGTTGCTACTACTATGTCGCCCGAGGATATGATTTTCACTTTCAAACAAAAGGGTGAGGAAAGTTTCAAAGAAGCTTGGTCTAGAATTTATGATTGGCATGGAAAAACTGAACCGAAAATGACTTTGAGTTTGCTTCTTAGTTGCTTTTACTTTGGACTTGCTCTTCGTTATAGATATGCTTTGGATACTACAGCAGAAGGAGATTTCCTTCATTGTGATGGAGATCAAGCTTTCGATATTATAAAAAAGTTGATTATGATTTATAGCATGCCAACTGATTTTGATTCCTCTATGGTGAGCATTTTTAATAGACTTAATACTCTTGAAACTAGCACAACTCGTTTGGGTAATTGCTATGGTACTTTGCGCCAGCATTTTGATTATGTTCCAATACACTCTGAACCTTCGAGTTGGTAACCTACGGTAAAAATCACCATTAATGGTGAAACTTTTCATGCTCGTTGTGATATTATGTCTAAATTGTGTCTTATTCCAAAGGATGTTTATGAATCTTTGAGTCTTTGGAAGCTTTCCGAAGGGGGAGAAGAAATTTTTCTTACTAATAATGCCACTATATTTCCCGTTGGGATAGCTGAAGGAGTTTATACAAAAGTCCTAGGAAAAATGGTATCTACTGATTATCTTGTTATTGAATGTGTAGAAAAAGGACAAATCACACTTGGAAGGTCTCTACTAAAGATCCTAGGCGCTGTCATTGATGTGGGAAAAGGCACCATAAGATTCATCTCTCCACCTTGCAGTAATCATGTGTTCCATAAAGTTAAGAACAAAGGTAGGATAGGAAGGCGTAAGGTACCCATTGACCCTAGTGCTTCATCACTCGATATTACTTGATTTCCACCATTCTGCGCCTAGCTCAAAGGCGTTAAAGAAAATCACTATTGGGAGATAACCCAATGTTTTTACTTTCAGTTATTTTTCTTTTATTTGAGTCTTGGAAGTTATTACTACTGTAATGACCTCTCCTTATCATTTTTATTTTAGTGTTGTGCCAAGAGAAGCCTCTAATTTGAGTGAGGTAAGATTTGGGGATGTTGCTGTCCTGAAACAGATTTCGGTGCTGCACCGTAAAAATTCATGAAAATTCCCAGGATATCTTTTGGACCTGCGATTTGTTGTGCATACGCCCCAGGTTATATCCAAACTTTCATTAGTTATACATTTTTTGATTTGAGCAATAGAAAACCCTCTAAAAAATTCGACCTTTGTCAGCTGTTCTGTTTTGACATATTTCTGCCAATATTTGTGTTTGCCGCTCGATCGCTTTCTTTTTTAGTTCTTTTGATCACGGAACTTTTGGGGAAGTTTCTATAGTAGTACATGCTTTATATGTGGTGGTTTTGAGTTGAAACCTGAAGCAAAAAGGGTTATTCATTATTATGCTTGCACTAATGTTGCTAATAGAATTGTGTTTAGTTTTGTATGAAGAAAGTTTTCAAGTGTAGGGATTGGAGAATGATGAGATGAGTTGAAGAATGGAAAAAAGCTCAAGCTTGGGGATGCCCATGTCACCCCAAGAAATATCCAAGAGGTACAAGCGTCAAAGCTTGGGGATGCCCCCGAGGCACCCCTTCTTCATCGGCAAAAATCAAGTCACCTTTCAACACACTATATTTTTGTTGCTTCATGCATTATGCATTTTTCTTGGAGCGTCAGTTGTTTTTAGTTTTCAGCTTGTTTAGTTTTATTTGCTGCAATAAATGGTTGGACCCCAACAAATTCCTTTTGGAAAAGTTGCCTTGCTTTTCATTTGCCAAGAACACTCCGTTTTTCACTCTTATCGTTCAACGAGTGTTCTCTTTTTCAGCTACTGCTTTTAGCTTTTCTTTTTCGCCTTGATTTGTGTTCAGATCTTGTTATATCTTTATATCAAGGTGTATTATGACCTCTGGTCCATGTTGGTTTTCATCAAAAGAGTTGTTTCAAAAAGGTTCGAATGGTGTTGGAAAAGAGAAAAAGCTTTATGCAAAAAAGTTGTACAAAAGGAGCTTGTTTAGACTGCGGCTTAGACTTTTGCATGTCGTGCTTCATATCAAAATCATGCGTTATTTTAATTATTTGGAAGCATTATTTTGGTTTTCTCCTTGATGCTTTATTTGGGTTGACTTGGCGCATGCTCACACATGTTAGACTCATACAAAGTCGCCATAAGCCTCTATGATCATTTGGTTTTTGACTTTTGATGCCATCTTATGCTTCTTTTAATTTTGCTTTGTCGCAATGCATGATTATGGCCGTTATTGCTCTCTTAGTTGGTCTCTCCCAGTCTTTTGCTAGCCCTCATTTTGTACTGAGTATGAGCTCTACTCGTGCATCCAACTCCTAAAAACCAAGTTGTTCCAATGTGTCCACCATACATACCTATTAGCAATTTGCTATTCCAAAGTACATTTGACTTGCTTTTATCTATCCTTCAAATTAAACTCTTTTTGTTGTTATGCAAAAATTGGTCAGTAAAGCTCTCACGAACCTGATGGCACACTTTACTTTTCTCGTTCTTAAAAATTTGACATTGTGACTCTCTTATGTTGAGTTGTTATGCTTGCAAGTTGTAAGTTGGAAATTAGCCCAGCCATGCCGTCATGGGGCAAGCTTTCAACATTGCACTATCTTTCATTTGAGTTGATATCGTGATCTTTTGTTTATGGATACTCACGATGTGAAATAAATTGGGAATCTTGCGGGATCATGGAGTTTGTATACGTGTTAGAGAAACGCCTGGGCCGCTAATCTAAGCCATGCATAATTCATGGTGGAAATTTACAGCATGCCCATAGTGAGCATTCGACGACGCATCTCACAATAAAAAGTTATACCAATGGTAAATAAAAGAGATGTCGAGGTGTTCATTTTCTGTTTGTCCTCTCATTTTGATGTGGGCTTGTTCCATGTCATCGGGCACGGAGGTACCCCGTTGGCGGTTCTCGATGATACGTGTATACTTACAATGACAAGAGCTTGCTTGGGACTCTAAGTCAAGTAGCATAAGGTTTGGGTATTCGTACTTCACGGGACACGAGGTTTTCAACTTATGATTTGTCAAGCATATGCATCATAAGTATATTCACATTAACTTTAACCATTCAATATGCATATGATGGGGGCAATGAGAGCTCAAAGCTAGTAAGTACCATAATTTTAGAAGGTTTATAAAACTCGCAATCACTGCTTCCCTCCACAAAGGGCCTTTCTTTTACTTTTATGTTGATCCACCACCTTCTACTTTTATGCACCGTCTAAGAGAGCATAGTTGTCATTCTGAGTATAATGTGCATTGTCCCAAAGTTTTCATTGATTGATTCATGATGTTGGTTTCACTTGTTCTCAAATTACTTGTATCTAGTCGCCCTCTTAAACTTGAAGGTGTCCTATGCATTTATGTTTTGCTCTCTCATGAAGGACAAGCTGAAAACCATTTGTATGTTTTCCATATGATTTGAACACACATTTGACTTTCATTGTTTCATTTTTCATGATCTTTCGTTTGTGTTCATTTTCATGTTATAACATGGTTGCTAAGTTTCTTTTATCAAGATTATATCTTTCATGCCCATGTTTTAAGTTCTTTTGATCCCAGCACTCAATGCTTTACATAGATGATCAAGATTGTGTAGGTGCATGTCACCTCAAAAATTATTTCTTTTGTTATCACTTACCTACTCGAGGATGAGCAGGAGTTAAGCTTGGGGATGCTGATATGTCTCAAACATATCTATAATTTTTTATGCTCCATGCTTGTTTTTACACCATTTGCTTAGTGTTTCGTTACACTTCGTGGCGTTTTTATGCATTTTCCGGAACTAACCTATTAACAAGATGCCACAGTGCTAGTTCCATGTTTTCTGTTGTTTTTGTGTTTCAGAAAAGTTACACGGGAAATATTCTCGGAATTGGACGAAACAAAAACCGAACATCCATAAATTTATCGAAGCTTCCAGAGAACTGAAGAGGAGATGGAACGGAGCCAGAGGGTGGTCTCACCACCAGGGGCATGGCCCAGGCCCTGGCGGCGCCGCCCTATGGTGAGCCCCACCTGGTCCACTTTTGACGATGCCCCTTCGCTTATAAAGACCCCCCGACGGGAAAAACCTAAACACCCGATCACTTTTCCAGAAACACATCGCGATCCGCCGCCATCGTCAACCCGAGATCGGGAGGGTCCAGAAGCTCTTCCCGGCACCCTGTCGGAGAGGGGAATCACCACTGGAGGTCTTCTTCATCGCCATGCTTGCCTCCGGCGCGATGAGTGAGTAGTCTACCTTGGACTATGGGTCCATAGCAGTAGCTAGATGGTTGTCTTCTCCACCATGTGCTTCATGTTTAGATCTCGTGAGCTGCCTTACATGATCGAGATCACCGTTATGTAATTCTGCATGTTGTGTTTGTTGGGATCCGATGAATATTGGTTTTATGATTGAGTTGATGTGCTGAATTTTATCTTATGTTATCTCTATGTTGTTTATGATCTTGCATGCTCTCCGTTGTTAGTAGCTATCTTGGCCGAGTAGTTGCTAGTGACTCCAAGAGGGGGTATTTATGCTCGATAGTGGGTTCATGCCTCTATTTAATCTGGCAGAGTGACAGAAACCTCTAAGGTTGTAGATGTGTTGTTGCTACTAGGGAGAAAACAACATTCATATGCTTGAGGGCATATGCTTTGTTTACATTACACACTTTGCTTAATGCAATTATCTGTTGTTCGCAACTTAATACTCATGGGGTATTCAGATGATATCCCCGTGAGTGGATTATTAGTCATAGATGCAGTTGGATGGCGGTCTATGTATTTTGTTGTAATGCCCAGAGTAAATCGCATAGTGATCTTCTTGACATATCACGTTTATCTTTATTTTATCAATTGCCCAACTGTAATTTGTTTACCCAGCATGTATTATTTATCTTATGGAGAGACACCACTAGTGAACTGTGGACCCCGGTCCTATTTCCATCATATTGCTATCACCTGTTTACTCTACTCGCACTGTTTACTTTACTCGCATACTATTATCACTTTCCACTCGATACGCTCATACCCTTTGTTTCAAGCAAACCGGTGAGATTGACAACCTCATCGCATGTCGTGGGAATTTGGAGACAGTAGCCATGGGGAGGCTTATCGGAGGGGCTCGACGTTGGTGACGATGGGTCCGGCTCGGGATTGTGCCAACAGAGACACCTCGGTTTACCCAGGTTCAGGGCCCTCCCGGTTGGAGGTAAACCCCTACTTCCTGCCTGCTTCGTATTGATTGGATAGTAGCGATTACAGTGCTCCTCGAGCTGTTCGGCTAGAGGAGGAAGAAGAAGATCGGATCCCTCCTATGCTAAGGGTCCAGGCCCCCTTATATAGACGGGGGCCTGGTTACAGGTTTTGGTAACGCTTCGGCCGGCTGCCGGCTCCTCGGCGGCGGCGTCCTGGGCTCATCCCCCTGGCCACGCTCTGGCAAAGGAACTTTATAAAGTGCCTTTTCCCTGGGCCAGCATCTAGAGAGCATATCCCCTCTCCTTTGCCTCGGATCCCGCCGTGGGGAAGGGTCTTCGTCTTCTTATTGGTCGGTCGTGGTCGTGGCACGCGTCACTCATGTCCTGCGCCTCTGCCACTCCTGTCGGTACCGTCCTGCTTTTGGCCAGACAGCCGTTGAGAGGTTTTGTCTCCATCGCCCGGCTCCAGTCCTCCTCGGTGGAGTCATCAGCCGGCCGCTGGCGTAGCCGGCCCTTCCGGCTGGAGCCGGTCTTCTTGCGCTGAGGCCGCGGGATTCCCTGGGACGCCAGCCGGCATATTGCCCGGCTCGTGGTGCGCCCCCTAAGTCATCCCCACGACACATAAAGAAATAAAGAAGCCATTGCAATTGCCGGAAATACTAAGCCTACTAAAGGCACGAAAATAGAAGGTAAGTTTAAATCCGTCATAGAATAGGTGTCTCAATTTAAATTTACTATTTCTATCTATTCAAAAAAGCCCCCGAAACTGGCGAAGTCTCATGGGCTAGCATGGGGCTTCGGCGGGTTCTTCTCTTCGCCGAAGTCTTGCTCATCCTCATCGAAGTCCCAGGATCTCCAGCTCGATTTGGTTGATCTAGTTGTCGAGGCTGGGCCTTGTGGAGTTTTCCCGGCCATCTCGGGACGAACCGGCTCCAGGACGCAGCCCGGTTGGAGGCCGCGAGCCGGGGCGCTGCTTCTTGGGAAATCGCACCGCCTCGGGTCTCGTTTCCATGCGGCGGCCGGCGCAGCGCACCAGTGACCAGTCTAGTCACCTTGACCTCGGAATCCCCTTCGCCATAACTTCTCGAGTCGTCATGCGGGGTGGGCCGGCATACGTCAGCGACGTGTCCCATCAACCCCTCCCACGATCCGCTGCGGCAACCATTGCGGTGGCGCACGACGTGGAAGTTGGTTACTGAAACGTCGGGGGTTACCCTTTCGCCGCTCCCCTTTAAATACCAAGCGTGCTCACTACCCAGAGTGCCTGCCACTTCCCCTTCGTGCTCGAGTCTTCTCTTCTCGAACTCGACCCGGCCATGTCGTCCCCTGGCCACTCCCCTGCCAACGGCGATGAAGCCCCGGAGGGAATCAGGGAGAAGGTTGGGGCGCCGGAAACGGCGCCCTCCGCACCTCGAGGGCGCGGTCATCCGAAAGGAAGCCGCAATAAGAGCACCCTAGAGGCTCTCGCGGCGAAAGCCGCTGCTGCCGCCTCCTCCTCCGTCGTGCCCCAGACGTCCGGGACTCCCAGCGATGCGGTCGTCCTGGAGAAACGGAAACCCGGCCGCCCGAAGGGGAGCGGGAAAAGGGCGGCCCCCGTGGCGATCGCCGCTCCTTCCTCGTCTCGCCGCCACGGGCGGCCGCCGGGTAGCAAGAACAAGAAGGCCCCCGCCGTCTTCAAGGTCGACGCCACTCCCGCGGGGCCCCGCGCGACGGCTCCTCCTCCGCTAGGACCCTCGCGACCCTGGCTGGAGAAGCCGGCGCTCCAGCCGCCGGAGTACATCTCGGCGCAGGGATGGTCCACCTGCATCATCCCTGTACTCGCCGGCGCCCGGGATCGTCTCCGCCTCCCGACTCAGTTCTCCAGCTCGATGGAGGACCAAGAGTTGGCTTACGCCAAACTGCGGGAGTGCAGCGGCGGCCAGCCCTCGTACCGCGTCGAGGTCTATTACGACGGCCAAGGGGTGTGCTACTTCCGCGACGGGTGGTCGAAGTTCTTCATCGACTACGACGTGCACGAAGGCTGGTTCATCCTTCTCACCCGCCAAGACGAAAAGGATGACTTCACCCTCTGCCTCTTCGACGGTACCCTCTCCGCTCGCGCCTTCGCCGCCCCGCCGTGAAGGGCGGGCGCTCCGTCGACCTCCGACGTGGGCTTCTCCGGGACAAAGTCCGTGCGGCGCTCGCACCAGGCTGGGGAAGGCGAGGTGTCGTCGTGGTGAAACAACATATGCCATAGGATGGCTTAAATGGGGGCCGAACTAGATGCTGGAGGATTCGGGAGAGGGGAACGAGCTAAAAAGCACGACAGAAAGAGGCACTGATCTACCCAGGTTCGGGGCTCTCGTAAGGAGATAACACCCCTACTCCTGCTCTACTGATTGTATATTTGGGTCGATGTAGTACACAACAATGGTGCTTCCAAGCTCTCTGCTAGAGAAGGAAGATGAACTGCTAAGTGTAGGAACACAGAGTGACCAACCCCCCTACTACCAGGGCTCCCTATGCCACCTTATATAGTGGTGGCCAGGGTTACAACGGTCATACAAGACCACAAGACACGGGCTACACTCCAAACAGGAGCTGGTGACGATGGCAGAGACCCTTGACTTCGCCCCTGATTGCTCTCGATGGGACGCCATATCCCTGTACCTTGTACCTCTTGAACTGTGGCCTTACCTCTGTGCGGTAAGCTCGTACTTGTGCACAGTGAGGGTAGGTAACCTCCACTGTGCACCCTGCCATCTTACTCTGCTACCATGCTTGGATGTTTTCTTCCTTGATTGTAGGGATGTGACACCTTGGTTGACTTAAGTATCCCGGATATGACCGTTGGCCATACCCAGGACTTATATGCCGGACCAACGACCTACGAGGGTCGGGTAATCCGGCCTCCCCTGCTCCTGCACAACACACCAAATGGTTAGGCCGGCATATCTAAGTATATGCCGGCACACATATACCAGTATTCCGGCTATACCGGCATATCCAAGTATTAGCCGGGATACACACATATGCCGGCCTGGCCGATGCTCTCATATTCCAGCCAGGCCCTTTCTTGATAACCCGGCACAAGTCAACCATAGACTTTGTGTCTTTCTAGTCTCTTGACCCTACCGGGGGTTATCCCCCCGACACTAGTCCCCGAAGCTGCCGAGGTTCCCCAGTCATAGCTGTGGAGCCTCGACAGGTTCAACATACCTTTCTTCATTATGTCCCGGTGATCAAATTATATCCCGGCCTCTGTTCCTGTTCCAAAACTTATTCCGGCCGGTCCCGAGGGTATTCCGGACGGAACATATACATCGGGCAATTAATCCGACATATAGACGAGTCTTCCTCGAGAAGCCATGCCTGACAGCTTTGCATCGAAACTTGTAACTGCCCTGCCACCTCGAACGGTCACCCACGATGTGACGGTTCACAGTGCAGTTACTCCTCGCCATCATTGCGTCATGGCACGGTTACCAGAACCGCCGCCCCACTCCGTGCCGCCACGTGGCGACTCTCTGCAGGAACGGTCGGGGGAGTGGAACACTCCCACGATCCCCACGACCCTGACCTGGCAGACATATAAATAGGGCGGCGGGGGTAAACTTATCTTTTTACCCCCCACCATCGTCTTCCTCGCCTGCTCCTTTGCCTCCTGCGCTCCACCGCCGGTCCGAAGAACAGCATCTCCGCCGCAGCCGTCCTGCTCCCCGCCGACGCCGACGCTCGACGGCGCCCTGCATCTCCGTCGACGACGCCGCCGCTGCCGCACCGTTCCTCCGCGACATTGCAGGGAGATTGAAACTCTTCCTGCACGCTCGCCGCCGCTCCATCGTCGCCGGCCAAGCTCCGGTGAGACCTCCCTCTGTTCTTCCTCCTTCACGCTTTTTATAACTTTGCATTGGTAACCACGCTTGCATAGATCCGCTTCAGTTCCTCTGCTTGTTATTCTTTGGATTCGATTAGCGTTGCTTAACAACGTTCTCGAGTGTTCTTCCTTAGAAGTTTTACCCTTATTTGTTTCCTATTTTAACTGGCTCGGTAGATCTTTTTATCTCTGCTAACATTGGTGAGGGCGGTATGCCGGAGAGACTAACCTCCCTCTTTTCTCCGGCCTTGATAGGAATAACATCACGGGACTCCGGCTCTCACGCCTTATCCCGGCCACTAAGATGGCATCTTCAAGCATGACGGGCACCTCGGCCTCTGAGGAAGATACCTCGGCCCGAGCCCAAGGACGCTCCGGCTGGGAGGGGTCGGAGGTTACTCCGGCCGAGATATCCTGGGTCACCTCCACCAGGAGAGTCCCGGAGGGTGTAGCATGCCGGCTACCAGCAGGAGAAACTGTGCCGGCACCTGAACCTGGCGAACGCGTCGTCTTCATCGCCCACTTCGAGCGTGGCTTCGGCCTGCCGGCATCGGACTTCTTCCGGGACTTCCTCGACACCTACGACCTACAACCTCATCATATCCCGGCCAATGCCGTGATGATCCTCTCCGCCTTCGCTGCTTTTTGCGAGGGCTATGCCGGCATAGTGCCCCTTACTCAAGGCTGGGCGAAGTACTTCCAACTGCGGAAGCAAGTCGTCCAAGAGCCGCCCCGGAGCAAGGACGACCCGCCGGAGACGGCCCAGGAAAAGAAGGACCGCCCCATGACCCTCTGCGGCGCGGCCACCATCATGTCCCGAAAGGGCTCGGACTTCCCCAAGGTGGAACTCCTGGAATCTTGCAAGAAGTGGCAGAAAAGCTTCTTCTACGTCAAGAACACCACCGACGAGGATCTGCTCAACCTGCCGCCATTTGTGGACGAGCCACCCTTGTCTATGACGAACTGGACCTACAACCCGAAGAACTCGGTGATGCCGGTGAATGCGCTTCACCGGGTTAAGGGTGAGCTCCTGGATGCCGGTCTTACTCCTCAAGACCTGGTGGCCTGCTATATAAGCCGGTGCGTCTCCCCTCTGCAGCGCCGGTCGCACAAGATCTGCCAGATGAGCGGGCCAATGGACCCCAACCGGCACTCCACACACGAGCTGACTCCGGCCGACATTCTGCGCCGGATTAAGGATGTCTGCAAGTCCTCTCAGGCCACTTTTGCCTGGGGGCTAGAACCATACAGCCGGGATAGGCCCGCCCCAACGGTAAACCATCTTATCCGATACATAAAGTCCATGTCCGGCACATAGATACTTAAGCCGACACATGCCTGTTTGCCGACACATATCATATTGATCCGACATACCTCTTCCACCGGCATATTTCCTTGTCTGAATACTTGACTTTGCTGTTTATACAGAAATTCAGCTTCCAAGCCATGGAGAACTCCCGGATCAAGATCGCGGCGGACCGCACTGTTGCGGATGTTGAAGATCCGGATCATTGGGATAAGCTTCCCAGGAGCACCCGTGCTGCAGCTGCCATGGGTAAGGGCTCTTCATCCCGGCATTATACTCAAGACCAGAGTGAGACTGATTCTGACGAGGAGATCCTGCTGTACTATGACCCGATGCCACTTGCGTATGCCTTTCCAGAAACACCTATTGCTTACAAGTTTCCAATGCCGTCCTCAGCTATCCCGGACGATATGGTTATCGACGCCGCCCCTCTGAACCAGGGACCTCCTTCCACCGGCGGACGTGCCGGCCGGAAGCGAGGGGTGAAGCCCCCGCCCGACACACCTCAGAAGTCGAAGAGGCAGAAGGTCGGCGTGCCCATAGCGAAGAAACCGAGACCTGTCGCCGCGGGGTAAGTTCCTTCTGCTTGTTTCATTTCCGACATATCTCTTGCTTGCATTATTGACTTGGCGTTTTTTCTCTTTCAGAGCTCCTCTTGCGCCGGAACAAGCTTCTGGCTCGAGTGGCGACCCGAAAGTTACCAAGCCCGCGGCCACTGCTACCTCCGACATACCCTCTGCCAGCCACACGACCTCCCCGGCGCCGGCATCCTCGCCTGCGCCCGACAAGACCTCCTCCCCGGCGAAGGACGTTCCTCCGCCGGAACAAGACACCTCTGCCCCCGACGTCCACATGGACTCGGGGGCTCAACAGGAACCTCCGGCTCCTGATGTCCACATGGACACAGGAGCCCACCAAGAAGCACCAGACTCCGGCGCGCCCACCAGCGACGCCGGCACAACTGAAGACGCCGGAGCAGACATCAAGGGTAAAGGCCCTTTAGTGCCGGAAGTCCGGACTATTCCGGATCCTGCCTCTGCTGGCCAAGATGCACCGGCCGCACCGGAACAGCCCGTGCCCAAAACTCCTTCTGCTGAAACGACTCCTGCACCGGCCAAGACCACGGCGCCGGCCAAGACCTCTGCCCCGGCCAAGTCCGGCACATTGAAGATCCAGCCGACCAAGTCCGGCACTCCATCCGCCGCCACTGCTCCTCCTAAGGCAACGCCTCGGACCAGCTCTGCTCTGGCCCTGCATCTTGGCAGGGCAGCAGCCCGGCCTGGCTACCGGCGCAACTTCTTCGACACGCCAGAACTTGAGGGCATCATCCCCCTGGTGACAAAGAGTGACCAAAGCCTCGGGTCTCTCAAGGAGCGCTGCGAGAAATGGAATGACGCCGGCTCCCTGGACACAGCTGACTCCCAGAAGAAGAAACAGGCCGAAGCTTCGGCCACCGGCAACCCAGCTGATATCCTGGCCGCTAAGCCCATTCCTATTGCCTGCGAACTTCTCAGTCTTCAGCAACGACTTCATCGCCTGGCCGATGCCACCAACGTAAGTCCTTTACATATAGATATCCCCAGTCCCCGAAAATGTCGGCTGTCCGGGATACGGACATCCGGGATTTTCCAAGACCTTTTGCACTTAGCTGCTTTTGCAATTAACTTTCCGACATATGAGCTCGATTCGAGCTTCAAATCCTAGTCACCGAGAGCCGGGATAGGTGCGCAACACCTGTGCCGGGTCTCTACAATTTCACATCTCAATTATTTTTCAAATCCTCCTGACCGAGATATAAGCTCGATTCGAGCTTCAAATCCTAGTCACCGAGAGCCGGGATAGGTGCGCAGCACCTGTGCCGGATCTCCTATAGCATAAATAGTTCGTATAATCTTCAACTGTACTGGCATGCTTTAGTTATCTCATATACCTTCAAATCCTAATACTTTTGCAGCGCATGAATAACGCCCGTGCCGACATGTTCCATGACTTGGTGTGCGAGCATCGGAAGCTTTCCGACGCACACAGCAAGCTCCAGCTGGAACTGTCCCAGAAAGGTAATTTCAGCCGACATACCTTGCCTTTCTCAATAGTCCTCTGGCCGGCACATCTTAATATGCCGACACCTAATCTTTGTCTGACATTTGGCAGCTGGTGCCGAAGCACAAGTCACCGAGCTTGTCAAGAGAGTGAAGGAGCTTACTGGTATGCCGGATCCTCTTAACCTTGAACTAATCCTTCTGTACTTCAAATCCTTTAATCTTTTCACTGTTTTCTTTCTTCAAATCCTTGTTTTGACTTCAAATCTTTTCAGACGAGAAAGCTGCACTGGAGGCACGCCACCAGGACTGTGTGTCCTCAGTGGATGTAGCCAAGCAACTGGACGACCGGGATGCCGGTCACAAGGCCGAGGTTGAGCAGCTGAAGGGCCGGATCACCGAGCTTCTGGACGAAAAGGAACAGAGGGAGGGCCTACTGAAGAAAACCCAGTCCCTGCTTGTCACCTCCGAGGCTGATGCCTCCAACGCCCACGCTGAACTGGATAGCCTGAAGGAGCAGGCCACCAAATGGGAGGTTACAGTTGCACAGCTGAATGCCGACCTTGCCAGTAAGCTTCAAATCCTTTCCCTTTATCCTTCCCGACATGGTGTAATTCTCTCCGGCATAGCATCTATGCCGACATATTATCCTTTTGCTAACATTGTTTCTATTCCTCAGACATGTTTCCCGCTTCCGTCGCAGACGTTGAGAGGGCTTTGCAGTTGGATCGAGAAAACTGGGGTGTTCCGGTTGACTCGCCCAACTGGGACATGTCGGAGCAGCTGTTGGCTCTGCAGTCCCGGAAGAACGCCATGACGCTCTACACTGAAGAACTCTTCTATGGCGCCCAGGAGGCATTCTCTGCCCTCTGGCCGGGACAAAGGACTCCCACTGACCCCGTCGACCTCGGCAACGATCTGCAGCTGGCCAAGGTTCGCCTCCGGGAGTGGCGAGATTCCGGCGCGAGGGTTGGAGCTGACGAAGCTCTCACCTACTTCTTGTCCTGGTATGAAAAGGCTGACTTGGAGACTTTGCGCACTGTGCGCGAAGGATCCATCTGGACCACGGATCCGGAACACATCCGGCGCCGGCGAGAGTTGGCCCACAGCTATGTGGACTATGCCGACACCGACGCCTTCGTTCGGGATATCCGTGAGCCGGAGAAGAAGGACGATGCCGGGACATCCGCCGCTGCTGAGGGCTCCGACTCCAGCCAGGATGAAGATGAAGCTGAAGAGGCCGACACTGATGTCCCGGAACAGGCATCTGCCCCGGGCGGAGGTGATGGCTCCATTCCATCTGCTGGGTCCGGCACTCCTGAAGCCGACATCTCCACCGCCACTGCTCCACCAGCCGGCGCCTCTGCTTCTGCCGCTGCTCCTTGACTTTGCAGCACAAACACTTTAAGTTTTATCAGATCCCCGGTATGCCGGGTGCAGATGTAATATACACGTTTAATTTCCTTTGGTTTGCTTCCTGAACAAGTTTTATCTTGGTTTGCTTGTTACTAATGCCGGATCATCTTTTGGCTAAGTCACCGAGTTGTTTTCCTGTTTCCTCAATTTCACAACCTTGGCTGCTTGTCTACCTCAATTGGCTTTCGACGTATAAGTCTCAAGGTTGCTTCCTCGAACATACAGTACTTTAACTTTGAGACTTAGACTTCAAATCATCCGACACTTTAAATTTTAACTTTAGCTTTAACGAAAATGTCGGTTCGCTTGCTTTGTATTTCCTTAGCCGTTTTCCATGTGTAGACAATCTCCGGCATCTACTCTTGCTAGCCATGAAGCCGGGTTTCGGACAACAGCTGAGTCGAAGAGTGGCCTTTGGTGCCGACACATTACTAGGCCGACATAGGAAACATTCAAATAAAGCCAGCCGGCATATAACAAAAAACTGTAAATAAACAACAAATATACCTCGGAGCTAGTTACCCGGCTTCTTCGGGATGCCGGGTATTTCATTCATTAGTCTTGTGCCGGCACAACACGCCGGCATACAAAGGAAAATATGGAAATACATACATTGTGTTGCTCAGGAGTAAAAGGGGCGCAGTAGAGCTATGTTCCATGGCCTCTTGGTTTCTTCTCCGGACCTGTCCGCCTTATTCTTCTTGGGGTCCTGCGCATCTATAAGATAATAGGCATCATTGTGCAGAGCTCTGCTCACAATGAATGGCCCCTCCCATGGAGGAGTTAACTTATGCCGGCCTTCTATTCCTTGCTTTAGCCGGAGTACTAGATCTCCCTCTTGAAATCTCCTTGGATTTACCTTCTGCGCATGATAGCGTCTGAGGTTCTGCTGATATACTGCTGTTCTTGACAGAGTTATTTCCCTTGCTTCCTCTAGCAGATCAACATCATTTTCTCTGGCTTCTTTAGCCTCTTCCTCAGTATATAGCACTATTCTTGGTGCATCATGTATTACATCTGTTGGAAGCACAGCTTCTGCTCCATACACCAGGAAAAATGGTGTGTAGCCTGTTGATCTATTCTGAGTTGTTCTTAAACTCCACAGCACTGCTGGCAGCTCATCTAGCCAACATCCCGGAGTTTTCTCCAGGGGCTCTATCAGCCGGGGTTTTATGCCGGATAATACTAGCCCATTCGATCTCTCTACTTGGCCATTGGCACAAGGGTGGGCAACCGACGCAACGTCCAGCCGGATTCCCACTTCCTCACAAAATCTGGCAAATGGTCCTTGGGCAAAGTTTGACCCATTGTCAGTGATGATGCTATGAGGAACACCATATCTCAAGATTATATCCTTTAAGAATTTCACTGCTGTGTGACCATCACACTTGCTTATGGGCTTCACTTCAATCCACTTGGTGAACTTGTCCACCATGACCAGGATATGGGTCATTTTCCCTCTGGCCGGCTTAAAAGCCCCGACCATATCCAAGCCCCAAACAGCAAAGGGCCAGGTTATTGGGATAGTTTTCAGGGCAGATGCCGGCTGATGAATCTGGTGGGCATATCTTTGACACCCATTACATTTCCGGACCAAGTTTTCTGCCTCTCGCAGTGCCGTTGGCCAATAGAAGCCATGCCGGAATACCTTTGCCACCAATGCCCTGGACGAAGCATGGTGACCACACTCCCCCTGGTGAATTTCCCGGAGCATCTCCAGACCCTCCGCAGATTCGACACATCTCTGCAATACTCCGGTGGTACTTCTCTTGTATATTTCTTTGTTGATGATGGTATATGCTTTGGATCTCCTTATAACCCGGCGGGCCTCGGTTTCATCCGCCGGCACTTGACCATCCACCATGAAGTTCATGATAGGACGTGCCCATGAGGGCACTTCCCTGACAGTAAACACTGCATGATCTATTTCCATCATTTCGACCGACACATAATCGATCTCCATGGGCTGCGAAGTCCCCGGGACTGAAGAATCAGTCCCCGGGTATGCCGGAGCAGTCCTCGGGTATACCGGCACAACCTCTTGGCACGTTTTACCCTTGCCTTTAGTTTTGCTCCGGAATACTGTACTAACAGCATATGCCGGCCCAGTCCCCGGGACTGAGGAAACAGTCCCCGGGTTATCCGTCCTGGCTCCTGCATCTATCTCCATTGGAACTGCTTCGTCTGGACCTGGCGGGACATAAATGGAGGATGACTCGGGCGAGGGTTTGATCGATGGCTTCCTCAGATGCTCCAGCGAAATGCCGGGCGGGATTGAATCTCGGGAAGACCCCAGCTTGGATAATGCATCGGCTGCATCGTTCTGAGCCCGGAGAACGTGCCGGAACTCACAACCTTCAAAGTAACCACTTAACTGCTGCACTAGGAAACGGTATGATGCCATGTTAGCATCATGCGCGTCCCATATGCCGGAGCACTGCTGAATCACTAAGTCAGAATCCCCGAAGCACATAATCCGGCGAATTCCTATGTCCTTAGACACCTTCAGGCCATGCACAAGTGCCTCATATTCCGCCACATTATTTGATGCTGCAAAAGTGAATCTGCAGGACGTATCTCAGCTGGTCATTCTTTGGTGAACTGAGAACTATGCCGGCACCCAAGCCATGGATTGTCTTGGACCCATCGAAATGCATCCTCCAATAATTGGCATCTGGCAATGGTGGCTCATACTGTATCTCGGCCCAGTCAATAAAGAAATCAGCCAAGACCTGGGACTTGATTGTATCCCTCTTATCGTACTGCGATGTATATGGTGAAAAGCTCTATTGCCCACTTTGCTATCCGGCCGCTGGCATCTTTGTTGCCTATAATTTCTGAGATAGGGGCCTCGGCCACTACCCGGATTGGATGCTCTTGGAAGTAATGCTTGAGCTTCTTGGCCGCCATATAGACACCATAGGTCATCTTCTGATAGTGGGGGTAATTTTGCTTTGAGGTGGAGAGGACTTCACTCAGATAATATACCGGCCGCTGCACGGTTTTGCCTCCTTCCTCTCGCTCTACTACCACCACAGCACTGACAACTCGGTTGGTTGCCGCTATATAGAGCAACATTGGCTCCCGGGGCATCGAGACGCTAATACCGGCGCTGTTGACAACAACTGTTTCAATTCTTTGAAAGCTGCATCTGCTTGC